>CM035410.1:76444111-77044111 GCA_020310875.1 Ceratopteris richardii
ATGGTGGGCCCTTTTAGCTTGCCAATGGATGTATTAGACACCCTATGTACCTTGGAAGATCACTCTCAAAAAGATAAATCAAAACAGATAAGTTGGAGTTAGCTTAGAGGTTTTTCAGGGTTAGGGTTAGGTTTTTTAGGGTTAGGGTTAGGTTTTTTAGGGTTAGGGTTAGGTTTTTCAGGGCTAGGGTTAGGTTTTTCAGGGTTAGGGTTAGGTTTTTCAGGGCTAGGGTTAGGTTTTTTAGTGTTAGGGTTAGGTTTTTTAGGGTTAGGGCTAGGTTTTTCAGGGTTAGGGTTAGGTTTTTCAAGGTTAGGGTTAGGTTTTTCAGGGTTAGGGTTAGGTTTTTTAGGGCTAGGGTTAAGTTTTTTAGTGCTAGGGTTAGGTTTTTCAGGGCTAGGGTTAGGTTTTTTAGGGCTAGGGTTAGGTTTTTTAGGGTTAGGGTTAGGTTTTTCAGGGCTAGGGTTAGTTTTTTCAGGGCTAGGGTTAGGTTTTTTAGGGCTAGGGTTAGGTTTTTGAGGGTTAGGATTAGGTTTTTCAGGGCTAGGGTTAGGTTTTTTAGGGCTAGGGTTAGGTTTTTCAGGGTTAGGGTTAGGTTTTTGAGGGTTAGGGTTAGGTTTTTCAGGATTAGGGTTGGGTTTTTCAGGGTTAGGGTTAGGTTTTTCAGGGTTACGATTAGGTTTTTCAGGGTTAGGGTTAGGTTTTTTAGGATTAGGGCTAGGTTTTTTAGGGTTAGGGTTAGGTTTTTAGGGTTAGGGTTAGGTTTTTTAGGGTTAGGGCCTCTCAGCTTCTTAGCTTCTCCAAGAAATAGATTGAGCCTCTATTTAACTTTGTCCCTTTATACAATTTGGACCCTTTATACAATTTGGAGTCGCACTTAAGTTTGAGCCTCTATTTAACTTTGTCACGATAATTTCAAATTTATAGTGGAAACCTCTATTCAACTTCAAGTCAGTGAAGGTGAACTTAAGTTTGGATATTGATTCAAGTTGGAGTTTAAGATTCCATTGACTTTGGAATCGAAGAGGCTGAACTTAAGTTCCAGTCTTTATTCAACTAAGAGTGAGAAAGGCTGAAACGTAAGTTCGAGCATGTTAAGTTCAACACTCTCTTGGATCCAAAAGGACTTACAGATTCGAACTCAAGTTCGAGCCCGTGAGTCATATCAAGTTTAGGATTGTTGGCTCATATGATATGAGGCTCCAACTTAAGTTTGAGCCTCTCAAGTTTTTCGGCAAAAACAGGCTTCAACTTAAGTTCGAGCCTCTCGAGTTTTCTGGTAAAAACACTAATATTTTTAACTCAAATCTTCTTGCATCTACAAAAGCTAAGCCTCTGAATCATATGAGCTGAGTTATGAAGCTCAGACTTTTTCAGCTTTTCCAAAAGTCGTTAGAAGTTAAGTTCGAGCCTCTTAACTCATGAATCCAAAAGAGCTAAGAGGCTCGAGCTTAAATTCGCACCTTTAGAATCATATCAAGTTTGAGTCTTCACATGATATGAGACTCGAACTTAAGTTTGATCCCATGAATTTTATGTTGTGTCACATAAATGAAACTCGAACTACTTTGAATCATGTTAAGTCTCAATTTGTTTAGTTACAAATGAGGCTCGAACTTAAGTTCAAGCCTCTAAGCTTTTTCAGTAAACATGATAGTATTTTTAACTTGAATCTATTTTGAAATTTTAATAAAAGACGCTCGAACTTAAGTTTGAGCCTACTATTACGTTGAATACTCTCTTACATCCAAAAGAACTAACTGAAGGTGAAGCTTAGGTTTGGATGTCGATTCAAGTTGGAGTTTAAAATTGAATGTCTGTTGAACGTAGAGTCGGCCCATGAATTTTATGTTGTGTCACATAATATGAGGCTCGGACTGCTTTGAATCATGTCAAGTCTCAGTTTGTTTAGTTACAAATGAGGCTCGAACTTAAGTTCGAGCCTCTAAGCTTTTCTAACAAACAGGATAGTATTTTTAACTTGAATCTATTTTGAAATTTTTATAAAAGACTTGGATAGAGAGAGTTTGAGCCTGTATTCAATTTGGAGCCTCTGAATCATATCAAGTTCGAGATTGTTTGGTCACATGATATGACGCTCAAACTTAAGATCAAAAGATGAACAAAAGATGCTTGATCTTAAGTTCGAGCCTCTTAACTCTTGCAAGAGATATCTGGGTCAAACTTAACTTCGAACCTTTGAATCATATCAAGTTTGTTCACATGGCCCATGAGTAGTGAGTTTGTTGTGTCACATAATATGAGGCATGAGGCTCGAACTTAAGTTCGAGCCTTTTAATCATATCAAGTTTCAGTCTATTGAGTTAGATGATATGAGTTTGAGCCTCTTAGCTTTTCCACCAATAAGAATTGAATCTCTCTTGAACTTAGAGTTGAAGAGGCTCAAACTCAAGTTTGAAGCTCCATTCAATGTGCAGTTTGAAAGGCTCGAACTTAAGTTTGAGCCTCTATTCAATTTAGAATAGAAGAAGCTCAGAATTAAGTGACCCAAGCATGATAGTATTGTACAACTAAAATACACACATACAAAGACATACATAATATCATTTCAGGGATGGTTTGAGTGCCTCTTAACATGCTAGCATCAAAATGAAGTTAGAGATTTTTATTCTTGTAGTTTCCTTGATTGCGTCAAACTCAAGTTTGAAGCTCCATTCAATGTGCAGTTTGAAAGGCTCGAACTTAAGTTTGAGCCTCTATAAATTGAATAGAAGAAGCTCAAAATTAAGTGAGCCAAACATGATAGTATGCACAGTTCAAGCCTTTCAATAGAAGATTAAAAGATGAACAAAAGATGCTCGATCTTAAGTTCGAGCCTCTTAATTCTTGCAAGAGATATCCGGGTCAAACTTAACTTCGAACCTTTGAATCATATAAAGTTTGTTCACATGGCCCATGAGTTTTGAGTTTCTAATATGAGGCATGAGGCTCGAACTTAAGTTCGAGCCTTTTAATCATATCAAGTTTCAGTCTATTGAGTTAGATGATATGAGTTTGATCCTCTTAGCTTTTCCAGCAATAAGAATTGAATCTCTCTTGAACTCAGAGTTGAAGCGGCTCAAACTCAAGTTTGAAGCTCCATTCAATGTGCAGTTTGAAAGGCTCGAACTTAAGTTTGAGCCTCTATTCAATTTAGAATAGAAGAAGCTCAAAATTCAGTGAGCCAAACATGATAGTATTGTACAACTAAAATACACACAAACAATGACATACATAATATCATTTTAGGGATGGTTTGAGTGCCTCTTAACATGCTAGCATCAAAATGAAGTTAGAGATTTTTATTCTTGTAGTTTCCTTGATTGGCTCAAACTCAAGTTTGAAGATCCATTCAATGTGCAGTTTGAAAGGCTCGAACTTAAGCTTGAGCCTCTATAAATTGAATAGAAGAAGCTCAAAATCAAGTGAGCCAAACATGATAGTATGCACAGTTCAAGCCTTTCAATAGAAGATCAAAAGATGAACAAAAGATGCTCGATCTTAAGTTCGAGCCTCTTAACTCTTGCAAGAGATATCCGGGTCAAACTTAACTTCGAACCTTTGAATCATATCAAGTTTGTTCACATGGCCCATGAGTTTTGAGTTTGTTGTGTCACATAATATCAGGCATGAGGCTCAAATTAAGTTCAAGCCTTTTAATCATATCAAGTTTCAGTCTATTGAGTTAGTTTATATGAGTTTGAGCCTCTTAGCTTTTCCAGCAATAAGAATTGAATCTCTGTTGAACTTAGAGTTGAAGATGCTTAAACTCAAGTTTGAAGCTCCATTCAATGTGCAGCTTGAAAGGCTCGAACTTCAGTTTGAGCCTCTATTCAATTTAGAATAGAAGAAGCTTAAAATTAAGTGAGCCAAACATGATAGTATTGTACAACTAAAATACAGACATACAAAGACGTACATAATATCAATTCAGGGATGGTTTGAGTGCCTCTTAACATGCTAGCATCAAAATGAAGTTAGAGATTTTTATTCTTGTAGTTTCCTTGATTGGCTAAACTCAAGTTTGAAGCTCCATTCAATGTGCAGTTTGAAAAGCTCAAACTTAAGTTTGAGCCTCTATAAATTGAATAGAAGAAGCTCAAAATTAAGTGAGACAAACATGATACTATGCACAGTTCAAGCCTTCCAATAGAAGATCAAAAGATGAACAAAAGAGGCTCGATCTTAAGTTCGAGCCTCTTAACTCTTGCAAGAGATATCCGGGTTAAACTTAACTTCGAACCTTTGAATCATATCAAGTTTGTTCACATGGCCCATGAGTTACATAATATGAGGCATGAGGCTCGAACTTAAGTTCGAGCCTTTTAATCATATCAAGTTTCAGTCTATTGAGTTAGATGATATGAGTTTGAGCCTCTTAGCTTTTCCAGCAAAAAGAATTGAATCTCTCTTGAACTAAGAGTTGAAGAGGCTCAAACTCAGGTTTGAAGCTCCATTCAATGTGCAGTTTGAAAGGCTCGAACTTAAGTTTTGAGCCTCTATTCAATTTAGAATAGAAGAAGCTCAAAATTAAGTGAGCCAAACATGATAGTATTGTACAACTAAAATACACACATACAAAGACATACATAATATCATTTCAGAGATGGTTTGAGTGCCTCTTAACATGCTAGCATCAAAATGAAGTTAGAGATTTTTATTCTTGTAGTTTCCTTGATTGGCTCAAACTCAAGTTTGAAGCTCCATTCAATGTGCAGTTTGAAAGGCTCGAACTTAAGTTTGAGCCTCTATAAATTGAATAGAAGAAGCTCAAAATCAAGCGAGCCAAACATGATAGTATGCACAGTTCAAGCCTTTCAATACAAGATCAAAAGATGAATAAAAGAGGCTCGATCGTAAGTTCGAGCCTCTTAACTCTTGCAAGAGATATCCGGGTCAAATTTAACTTCGAACCTTTGAATCATATCAAGTTTGTTTACATGGCCCATGAGTTTTTAGTTTGTTGTCTCACATAATATGAGGCATGAGGCTCGAACTTAAGTTCGAGCCTTTTAATCATATCAAGTTTCAGTCTATTGAGTTAGATGATATGAGTTTGAGCCTCTTAGCTTTTCCAGCAATAAGAATTGAATCTCTCTTGAACTTACAGTTGAAGAGGCTCAAACTCAAGTCTAAAGCTCCATTCAATGTGCAGTTTGCAATGCTCGAACTTAAGATTGAGCCTCTATTCAATTTAGAATAGAAGAAGCTCAAAATTAAGTGAGCCAAACATGATAGTACTGTACAACTAAAATACACACATACAAAGACCTACATAATATCATTTCAGGGATGGTTTGAGTGCCTCTTAACATGCTAGCATCAAAATGAAGTTAGAGATTTTTATTATTGTAGTTTCCTTGATTGGCTCAAACTCAAGTTTGAAGCTCCATTCAATGCGCAGTTTGAAAGGCTCGAACTTAAGTTTGAGCCTCTATAAATTGAATAGAAGAAGCTGAAAATCAAGTGAGCCAAACATGATAGTATGCACAGTTTAACCCTTTCAATAGAAGATCAAAAGAAGAACAAAAGATGCTCGATCTTAAGTTCGAGCCTTTTAACTCTTGCAAGAGATATCCGGGTCAAACTTAACTTCGAACCTTTGAATTATATCAACTTCAAGTTTGTTCACATGGCCCATGAGTTTTGAGTTGTTGTGTCACATAATATGAGGCATGAGGCTCGAACTTAAGTTCGAGCCTTTTAATCATATCAAGTTTCAGTATATTGAGTTAGATGATATGAGTTTGAGCCTCTTAGCTTTTCCAGCGATAAGAATTGAATCTATCTTGAACTTAGAGTTGAAGAGGCTCAAACTCAAGTTTGAAGCTCCATTCAATGTGCAGTTTGAAAGGCTCGAACTTAAGTTTGAGCCTCTATTCAATTTAGAATAGAAGAAGCTCAAAATTAAGTGAGCCAAACATGATAGTATTGTACAACTAAAATACACACATACAAAGACATACATAATATCATTTCAGGGATGGTTTGAATGCCTCTTAACATGCTAGCATCAAAATGAAGTTAGAGATTTTTATTCTTGTAGTTTCCTTGATTGGGTAAAATTCAAGTTTGAAGCTCCATTCAATGTGCAGTTTGAAAGGCTCGAACTTAAGTTTGAGCCTCTATAAATTGAATACAAGAAGCTCAAAATCAAGTGAGCCAAACATGATAGTATGCACAGTTCAAGCATTTCAATAGAAGATCAAAAGATGAACAAAAGTGGCTCGATCTGAAGTTCGAGCCTCTTAACTCTTGCAAGACATATCCGGGTCAAATTTAACTTCGAACCTTTGAATCATATCAAGTTTGTTCATATGGCCCATGAGTTTTGAGTTTGTTGTGTCACATAATATGAGGCATGAGGCTCGAGCTTAAGTTCGAGCCTTTTAATCATATCAAGTTTCAGTTTATTGAGTTAGATGATATGAGTTTGAGCCTCTTAGCTTTTCCAGCCATAAGAATTGACTCTCTCTTGAACTTAGAGTTGAAGAGGCTCAAACTCAAGTTTGAAGCTCCATTCAATGTGCAGTTTGAAAGGATTGAACTTAAGTTTGAGCCTCTATTCAATTTAGAATAGAGGAAGCTCAAAATTAAGTGAGCTAAACATGATAGTATTGTACAACTAAAATACACACATACAAAGACATACATAATATCATTTCAGGGATGGTTTGTGTGCCTCTTAACATGCTGCATCAAAATGAAGTTAGAGATTTTTATTCTTGTAGTTTCCTTGATTGGCTCAAACTCAAGTTTGAAGCTCCATTCAATGTGCAGTTTGAAAGGATCAAACTTAAGTTTGAGCCTCTATAAATTGAATAGAAGAAGCTCAAAATCAAGTGAGCCAAACATGATAGTATGCACAGTTCAAGCCTTTCAATAGAAGATCAAAAGATGAACAAAAGACGCTCGATCTTAAGTTCAAGCCTCTTAACTCTTGCAAGAGATATCCGGGCCAAATTTAGCTTCGAACCTTTGAATCATATCAAGTTTGTTCACATGGCCCATGAGTTTTGAGTTTGTTGTGTCACATAATATGAGGCATGAGGCTCGAACTTAAGTTCGAGCCTTTTAATCATATCAAGTTTCAGTCTATTGAGTTATATGATATGAGTTTGAGCCTCTTAGCTTTTCGAGCAATAAGAATTGAATATCTCTTGAACTTAGAGTTGAAGAGGCTCAAACTCAAGTTTGAAGCTCCATTCAATGTGTAGTTTCAAAGGCTCGAACTTAAGTTTGAGCCTCTATTCAATTTAGAATAGAAGAAGCTCAAAATTAAGTGAGGCAAACATGATAGTATTGTACAACTAAAATACACACATACAAAGACATACATAATATGATTTCAGGGATGGTTTGAGTGCCTCTTAACATGCTAGCATCAAAATGAAGTTAGAGATTTTTATTCTTGTAGTTTCCTTGATTGGCTCAAACTCAAGTTTGAAGCTCCATTCAATGTGCAGTTTGAAAGGCTCGAACTTAAGTTTGAGCCTCTATAAATTGAATAGAAGAAGCTCAAAATCAACTGAGCCAAACATGATAGTATGCACAGTTCAAGCCTTTCAATAGAAGATCAAAAGATGAACAAAGGAGGCTCGATCTTAAGTTCGAGCCTCTTAACTCTTGCAAGAGATATCCGGGTCAAATTTAACTTTGAACCTTTGAATCATATCAAGTTTGTTCACATGGCCCATGAGTTTTGAGTTTGTTGTGTCACATAATATGAGGCATGAGGCTCGAACTTAAGTTCGAGCCTTTTAATCATATAAGGTTTCAGTCTATTGAGTTAGATTATATGAGTTTGAGCCTCTTAGCTTTTCTAGCAATAAGAATTGAATCTCTCTTGAACTTAGAGTTGAAGAGACTCAAACTCAAGTTTGAAGCTCCATTCAATGTGCAGTTTGAAAGGCTCGAATTTAAGTTTGAGCCTCTATAAATTGAATAGAAGAAGCTCAAAATCAAGTGAGCCAAACATGATCGTATGCACAGTTCAAGCCTTTCAATAGAAGATCAAAAGATGAACAAAAGATGCTCGATCTTAAGTTCGAGCCTCTAAAGAGATATCCGGGTCAAACTTAACTTCGAACCTTTGAATCATATCAATTTTGTTCACATGGGCCATGAGTTTTGAGTTTGTTGTGTCACATAATATGAGGCATGAGGCTCGAGCTTAAGTTCGAGCCTTTTAATCATATCAAGTTTCAGTCTATTGAGATAGATGATATGAGTTTGAGCCTCTTAGCTTTTCCAGCAATGAGAATTGAATCTCTCTTGAACTTAGAGTTGAAGAGGCTCAAACTCAAGTTTGAAGCTCCATTCAATGTGCAGTTTGAAAGGCTGGAGCTTAAGTTTGAGCCTCTATTCAATTTAGAATAGAAGAAGCTCAAAATTAAGTGAGCCAAACATGATAGTACTATACAACTAAAATACACACATACAAAGACATACATAATATCATTTCAGGGATGGTTTGAGTGCCTCTTAACATGCTAGCATCAAAATGAAGTTAAAGATTTTTATTCTTGTAGTTTCCTTGATTGGCTTAAACTCAAGTTTGAAGCTCCATTCAATGTGCAGTTTGAAAGGCTCGAACTTAAGTTTGAGCCTCTATAAATTGAATACAAGAAGCTCAAAATCAAGTGAGCCAAACATGATAGTATGCACAGTTCAAGCCTTTCAATAGAAGATCAAAAGATGAACAAATGATGCTCGATCTTAAGTTCGAGCCTCTTAACTCTTGCAAGAGATATCCGTGTCAAACTTAACTTTGAACCTTTGAATCATATCAAGTTTGTTCACATGGCCCATGAGTTTTGAGTTTGTTGTGTCACATAATATGAGGCATGAGGTTCGAGCCTTTTACTCATATCAAGTTTCAGTATATTGAGTTAGATGATATGAGTTTGAGCCTCTTAGCTTTTCCAACAATAAGAATTGAATCTCTCTTGAACTTAGAGTTGAAGTGGCTCAAACTCAAGTTTGAAGCTCCATTCAATGTGCAATTTGGAAGGCTCGAACTTAAGTTTGAGCCTCTATTCAATTTAGAATAGAAGAAGCTCAAAATTAAGTGAGCCAAACATGATAGTATTGTACAACTAAAATACATGCATACAAAGACATACATAATATGATTTCAGGGATGGTTTGAGTGCCTCTTAACATGCTAGCATCAAAATGAAATTAGAGATTTTTATTCTTGTAGTTTTCTTGATTGGCTCAAACTCAAGTTTGAAGCTCCATTCAATGTGTAGTTTGAAAGGCTCGAGCTTAAGTTTGAGCGTCGATATATTGAATAGAAGAAGCTCAAAATCAACTGAGCCAAACATGATAGTATGCACACTTCAAGCCTTTCAATAGAAGATCAAAAGATGAACAAAAGAGGCTCGATCTTAAGTTCAAGCCTCTTAACTCTTGCAAGAGATATCCGGGTCAAATTTAACTTCGAACCTTTGAATCATATCAAGTTTGTTCACATGGCCCATGAGTTTGAGTTTGTTGTGTCACATAATATGAGGCGTGAGGCTCAAACTTAAGTTCGAGCCTTTTAATCATATCAAGTTTCAGTCTATTGAGTTAGATTATATGAGTTTGAGCCTCTTAGCTTTTCCAGCAATAAGAATTGAATCTCTCTTGAACTTAGAGTTGAAGAGGCTCAAACTCAAGTTTGAAGCTCCATTCAATGTGCAGTTTGAAAGGCTCGAACTTAAGTTTGAGCCTCTATTCAATTTAGAATAGAAGAAGTTCAAAATTAAGTGAGCCAAACATGATAGTATTGTACAACTAAAATACACACATACAAAGACATACATAATATCATTTCAGGGATGGTTTGAGTGCCTCTTAACATGCTAGCATCAAAATGAAGTTAGATATTTTTACTCTTGTAGTTTCCTTGATTGGCTTAAACTCAAGTTTGAAGCTCCATTCAATGTGCAGTTTGAAAGGCTCGAGCTTAAGTTTGAGAGTCTATAAATTGAATAGAAGAAGCTCAAAATCAAGTGAGCCAAACATGATAGTATGCACAGTTCAAGCCTTTCAATAGAAGATCAAAAGATGAACAAAAGATGCTCGATCTTAAGTTCGAGCCTCTTAACTCTTGCAAGAGATATCCGGGTCAAACTTAACTTCGAACCTTTGAATCATATCAAGTTTGTTCACATGGCCCATGAGTTTTGAGTTTGTTGTGTCACATAATATGAGGCATGAGGCTCGAACTTAAGTTCGAGCCTTTTAATCATATCAAGTTTCAGTCTATTGAGTTAGATGATATGAGTTTGAATACACACATACAAAGACATACATAATATCATTTCAGGGATGGTTTGAGTGCCTCTTAACATGCTAGCATCAAAATGAATCTAGAGAATTTTATTCTTGTAGTTTTCTTGATTGGCTCAAACTCAAGTTTGAAGCTCCATTCAATGTGCAGTTTGAAAGGCTCGAACTTAAGTTTGAGCCTCTATGCAATTTAGAATAGAAGAAGCTCAAAATTAAGTGAGCCAAACATGATAGTATTGTACAACTAGAATACACACATACAAAGACATACATAATATCATTGACATACATAATATCATTTCAGGGATGGTTTGAGTGCCTCTTAACATGCTAGCATCAAAATGAAGCTAGAGATTTTTATTCTTGTAGTTTTCTTGATTGGCTCAAACTCAAGTTTGAAGTTCCATTCAATGTGTAGTTCTAAAGGCTCGAACTTAAGTTTGAGCCTCTATTCAATTTAGAATAGAAGAAGCTCAAGATTAAGTGAGCCAAACATGATAGTATTGTACAACTAGAATACACACATACAAAGACATACATAATATCATTTCAGGGATGGTTTGAGTGCCTCTTAACATGCTAGCATCAAAATGAAGTTAGAGATTTTTGTTCTTGTAGTTTCCTTGATTTTTGACTAGACTCAAAGTTAAGTCCAATTAGTGAATCCCTGTATATGCAAATATGGATTATTTTTTGTGGAAATGATGTTAATATCTAGTTTTAATTCAATTGATCATTTTTACAATAATTATTGAAAGAATGATCAATTGAATAGCATTGTTAATTTCTCATTTATTGTTTACAGGCAAAATCAAGATGGCAACAAAGCAAACTATATCTAGTCAACTTGAAGAAAGAGAAAAGTGGAAAGGAAAGAAAGTCATCTTGTTGGATCATGAAAAGCGTGACATATTTGCAACTGCTATTGTTTCATTGGTAAATCCATGGGATGCTATAAATTGCAAAGAGTTGGGAGAAAGTTGCCTAGGTGTTATTATGGATGAAACTGTGGATGCATCAACTTTGGATTCAACTTTGAAATTGGTCAGTTGGCCTATACTCCAAATCATTACAGAAGATGGTGAGCCTATGATACAAAAATTAGGCTTTAACTCACTGCATGACATTGAAGATGATCATTGCAATGGTATTGAGGATGTGGATCTTGAAGCTGGAGAGAATCCAAATTTTTGCTTTACGTCATCATACAACATCGATGATGACAACATCGATGATGATAATTGCAATGGTATTGAGGATGTATATGTTGATAAGAATTATTCTCATGCAATTGATATTCAAAATTGTTTTGATGATATACAAGTTGTTTCTCCTCTTCGAATGGAATCAGATCAACAAGAGGATTTTCATATGGAAAATAGTAACTGTGGATATTTTGAAGTGAACCAAAAAAAAAGAAGTTACATCCACAAGGTTAGAAAAAGTACTACATTGGCTCCTAATAAGAGATGCTCATTTGAGAGAATTCAGATGGTTTCAATGCATGATTGTTGTGAACAGAGATGTTGTCAAGTAGCTAGTAGGGCTAAAATACTGGATGCAAGATTAAACTTTTGGGGACAATGCTATTCAGATAGATGCAAATATGTATTGGATTGCATGAGTATAGTGTACAAAGGTAACTTTGTGAACTCAAGTCAGCGCTTGAGTTTTAATTTCATGTTTGATGCAAAAGAAGTATGTATCAAGGCATGGTATTTAATTCATGGTATTGGAAAGAGCTCATTTTATAGGCTACGAGAAAAGTTTCTACTTGGTCAAAAGGTATCCATTCATGGGAATAATGGAATACTTAGAAAAAAGTATCAAACATGTAGAAATAGCAAAAGCTTTGATACATGATTTCATTGATAATAATGCAGATCAAATGCCACACAAGTTGAGAACATGTACTGATGGTTCTCGTGAAACACAAAGAGTGCTTCCATCACATTATAAACAAGTGGATATTCTTCGAGAGGTGAATATGACATTAGAGAGTTTGGGATAAAATAAATTATCTCAACCAACATTTTCAAGAATGTGGAATACAGAATTTAGAACAGTTTCTTTATCAACGTCAAGTACGTTCTCCAAATGTGACTTTTGTACAGGAATAAAAGCAAAGTTACAATCTACTAAAAACCATGAAGAACGTGCAAGATATTTAGCACAAAGAAGATCTCATATGCTACGTCAGATGAGTTGTAGAAATCTATATTATGCTTGGAGAGTTTCCTCAGAATTATTTCCAGATAAATATTTATGCATTATTCATGATAAAATGGATCAAAGTAAAACAGCTATACCACAGATTAGACCAGTTCCAAAATCTCTTAATGGCATTGAGAGATTACCAATATCTTTAAAAGGAATGCTTACTCATGGGCATGGACAATGTGCTTATGGTCATTTTGCTTTAGGATTATGGCCCGGTGATCCAAATTTCACAATTGCATCTATTTCAATGTGTTTAAGAAACTTAGAAAAAAAAGATAGTCAGTTGTATGGAGATTTGGGATTGAAGAGTCCTGGTGTGAATTACACAAAGAGTCTATTTGATTCTTTGTTGTGGCCTGATGCACTTTATCATCATATGGATGTATTAAAGGAGCAAATTTTATATGACAATGTAACACAATGTAATATTACATGCGAAAATCAAAGTAATTCATTCAAGGAATTACCTAGAACATTATTTTTGCAACTTGATAATTGTGGTTCAGAAAATAAGAATCGCTATGTCTTTGCATATTTGTCTTTGTTAGTTGCTAATGGGATATTTGATATGGTGCAACTTGGATTCCTTATGGTTGGACATACACATGAGGATATTGATGCTTTATTTAGTTACTTTTCAGAAAAGCTCAGAAAACAATCTATTTTTAGTTTTCCACATCTTATGAGAACTTTTAATGAATGTTGCAGCATGCATCCGACACCTTTTCTTATACAGAAAGTACCAGATTTCAAAAATTTTGTCAAGGGGTACTTAAATGATGGAGCAGATTGTTGGTGTAATTCAAGCCTTAACACTTGGCTTGGATATCAACCTTCACATAAAGCTTGGAACTTGAAGGTTTAGCTTGGAACCTTTGAAGGGTATATTTACAAGAATCAAGAACCATAGGAACCTAGTCTTATTGTTCTTACCATTTATCTCATGTAAAAGTCTATATGACTTTACCACTCATGTAATCACACCTACTAGTCTAATTCGTGAAAAAGTGATTGGTTAGTTGAGAGAATATCTCAATCAATCTTTAGGTGAAAGATTCTAGGAGATTGACTTGGATTCAAAATTCAAAATTTCACTCAATCTATATAAAAGTCACTAGGAAAATGTCGCGTGTATCCTTCACTCCTCCCAAGGCATTTCTGAGTAACTCATTGAGTGTGTGTGAGCTACACCATAGCCTACACCTCTTAGTACCATTGGGCATTGCATATCATGCCAATGGGAATGTACAATCAATAGATCTAATACATATACTCATATTTATCATCTCTGTTATTCTCTGAGTGTACCTTCAACTCTGTCAACTTTCAAGAGGCATATCTCAAGATCTACTGAACCAAATTGGATGATTCAAAGCACATTGGAACAAGCTTGAAGCATACTATATGCCTACAAATTTGAAGATCATTGGATCAACCATCTGGGAGAAATTGCGCTCGAAGTGATCTCTGGTATTTCTTTGTACAGTTCCTAAAATATCGGGGATATTCCTAAGTTTGCTAAATTGATTTCTCAGAGTGTAGTTTGTCATTTCCTCTCATTCCACTTGCAAATGAAAGCTTGTTAAGCTAATTGATTATGTCCAAAAGCAATTAGATCAATTTTAAGTGTGCTGGTCACACTGAGCATAACTCTGAGCAGGTGTATCTACAGAAATAGCAAGTTTTCTTAAATCTTATAATCACAAGTAGTCTGTCTTGATCAAATCATTACTCAACTCATTTCCAAAGTACATATAGTATATTTTGGTGTCATTTGGAAGCTCAAGAAGTGTACTTAGCATATCTGGAGTCAAAGGAGGGCAGGTGTGAAGCAGGTTTTGCAGCACCAACTCAGTTCTTGAGTGCATCCAATCATCACTCCCAACAGTGGTATCAGAGCATATAAGGTAATCATGGGTGATGGTTTCCCTTCCTTCATTGACAAATTAGACAGGAACAACTACCAAGCTTGGTCTCTAAGAATGAAGACCTATCTACAAGGAAGGAGCTTGTTTGGATTCATATAAGGAGATGAGGAATTGCCCTCATTCAAAGCTAGAGGTCTACCCACCAAGGAAGAGCAAGAGAGACTCAATCAATGGTGTGCAAAAGATTCTTTGGCAAGGTCATATCTTCTAAACTCTATTTCTGATTTTCTTCTACCACACATAAGGAATTGCAAAACTTCCCAAGAGACTTGGGAAACCTTGTCAACTTATTTTTCATCAAGCACAAGGGCCAGAAAGAATCAGCTATGGATTGAGTTTACCACTCTTAGGAAGCAATCAAAGCAATCAGTCTCAGACTTTGTTACCAAGGTCAAAGACATTGCAGATCAACTTGCAAGTGTTGGAGAAGAGATTGAGGAAGAGCAAATAGTCAGACAAGTAATCAATGGACTAAAAGCAGATGACAAGTGGGAGAGCTTTACCACAGCAATGGACTTATACATGGACATCCAAGCACCTGATCTAACAACCCTGATTGGACAACTCTTTACACATGAAGCAAAGATCACAAAGAATGGAGAGCAATCAAAAGGTAACAATCCCTCTGCCCTATACACTGATAAGAAAGCTAAAGACAAGGGTAAAAACAAAAAGGTTGATGAAGAAGGCTCTACCTCCCAAGCAAACTATGCAGGGAGAGGTAGATCTTCAAGAGGTAGAAGCAGAGGAGGTAAATCAGGTAGGGGGAGACCCTACAATCAATCTCCATGCAATATTTGTGGCTTATCTAACCATACCACAAATGAATGCTACAAAAACTACAAGAACCAAAGAGGAAGAGGTCACCAAAGAGGAGGATACTCTCAAGGCAGAGGCAGATTCAACCAATCTCAAAGCTACCATGGCTACAACAATAATTATAACAACAACTACAATCACAATGGCAACTATCAAGGTGGATACAGAAATAGGAAGGATTACAACAATTATGCAGAGGAGCAAGATGACTCCCTATTGATCATGAATATGACATCTAAGTCAGGTATCAATGATGACCACTTATTCTATATTGATTCAGGTTGCTCTAATCATGTAGCTGGAAATGTTGCATTACTTTCTGATTTGGAAGAACCCAAAGGCAAGCACCAAGTGCAGACAGGTGATGACACTAAACATTCAGTTGTTAAAGTAGGTAATGTCAAAACTAGTGATGGTAATCAGAATTTATTGAGCAGAGTATTGTATGTTCCAACAATCAATAAGAACCTAATGAGTGTAGGTCAGATTGTGGAAAAAGGTCTACAGGTCAGGTTCACTCAACATGGTGCATATGTGGAGGATCCAAGACATGGATTCAGAAGGATAGCCAAGGGAGAAAAATCAGGTAGATTGTTTACCTTTGAACTTGAAGACACTAAGAATATTGCTTTGTACAACTATAAAGATCAAACCCTATCAGAATTGGAGATTTGGCACAAGAGATTAGGTCACATTGGAGAGAGGACCATAAAACAAATGAGCAGGGATCAATGTGTGCTTGGGATACCTAATGTATCCAAGCAACACATGATATACAAGTGTGGGGCTTGTCAATTTGGTAAGTCACACAGATTGCCTTATACCAAGAAAGGTTTTATGCATGAAGATTATCTGGAATTGGTGCATACAGATGTTTGGGGTCCTAGCAAGGAGCCATCCATATCTGGATCAAGGTACTATGTGTCCTTCATTGATGACTATAGCAGGTGGACTGTATTATATTTCATGAAACATAAAGATGAAGTATTTAATTGTTTCAAGAGGTACCTTGCACTAGTTGAAAATCAAACAGGTAGACATTTGAAGAAGCTAAGGTCAGATGGTGGTGGAGAATACTTCTCCAATGACTTTGAAGATTTCTTGCAGGAAAGAGGCATCAAGAGGGAGATTACTACAAGGTACTCACCTGAACAAAATGGGGTAGCAGAAAGGAGGAATAGACTCATTGTAGAGACAGCTAGGTCTATGCTAAATGAAAAGAAATTGCCAAATTATCTTTGGGCAGAGAGTGTATCTACTGCCACATATTTAATTAACAGGTTGCCATCAAAGACACTTGATGGAATGACACCCTATGAGGCTTGGCATGGTAAGAGACCATCTCTGGATCATTGCAAAATCTTTGGTTGTGTAGCATATGTGCATATTCCCTCACAGGTAAGGGGAAAGCTAGACCCTAAAGCTGAAAAATGTATCTTCATTGGTTATGATTTGAATCAGAAGGGATACAAATTCTACAACCCCTCAAACAAAGGCTTCAAGGTAAGCAGAGATGTCATCTTTGATGAGAATGATTCATGGTATGAAAATGAATGCAGGAAGGTTAGTCTACCTTATGATATGGAAGAAGACTTCCCCAAGCTTATCAAGGAAGAATCAATTCAGAAAGAGGACACAAGCTCAGATGATGAAGACGCCATCAACATTGAAGAGTTCAAGGCTTGGAAATCCAAAGGGGAAATGAAGATGAAGAAGCTTGAGGATATACCAGAATCTTCAACTCAAGCTATGAGGAGATCTCAGAGAGAAAGTAAGAAGCCTATTAGATATGGGTATGATACTTCTCTTGTAACTAAGCATTCTGTATATCTTGCAAAGGATCTCTTGAATGAAGAACCAGGTACATTTGAAGAAGCAATCACTAAACCAAGATGGAAGGAAGCAATGGATGAAGAAATGGAAGCTCTCAAGGAGAGTGATACTTGGGACTTGGTACCCAAGAAAGAATCTATGAAGGTGATAGGATCCAGATGGATCTACAAACTCAAAAGGAATTCAGATGGTACAATAAACAGGTATAAAGCTAGGTTGGTAGCCAAGGGTTTTGCACAAACCCAAGGCATTGATTATGAGGAGACATTTTCTCCTGTGGCCAAGATGCCAACTATCAGAGTTATGGTGAGTGTAGCTGCATCCAAGAATTGGAACATGTACCAATTGGATGTGAAGAATGCATTCTTGAATGGATGGATATCTGAAGAAGTCTACATGTCACAACCACCTGGTTATGAAGATCCCAAGAAGGTAAATCATGTTTGTAAATTGAAGAAGGCTCTGTATGGATTGAAGCAGGCACCTAGAGCATGGAATTACAGGTTGACAACCTACCTCCTAGACCAAGGATTCATAATGAGTAAAGCAGATACTTCATTGTTTATCAAAAGGAACAATTCAGAGGTAATATACTTGTGTGTCTATGTTGATGACATCATTATTACAGGAAATGATGTTCAGGGAATTAGACACATCAAAGGACAGATGATGAAGGAATTCAAGATCAATGATCTTGGGTTATTGAAGTACTTCCTAGGACTTGAATTGGTCTATACAAATTCAGGTATCTTTATTACTCAGAAGAAGTACATTCAGGATATGGTCAAGAAGTTTAATTTGCAGGAAGCTAAAGTATCAAGCACTCCTATGGAGGTCAACCATAAATCAGTGCTCATGAAGGAGAAGAACTCCAAGACATTACAAGTTACCAGAGTTTGGTAGGTAGTCTAAATTATGCTACCTTAACCAGGATTGATATATCATATGGTGTTAGTGTACTTAGCCAATTTATGCACAAACCAAGAGTACCTCATTTAGAGGCAGCAAAGAAGATAGTAAAGTACCTAAAGGGAACACAAAATCATGGTTTGTACTTTCCTTATTCATCAGACATTGATATTAAGGTATATTCAGATGCAGATTGGGCAGGATGCAAGGATGACAGGAGAAGCACATCTGGTTACATATGTTTTGCAGGTGATAAACCAATTTCTTGGTCATCCAAGAAACAACCCACAGTAGCTTTATCATCTACTCAGGCAGAGTATAGAGGGCTAGCAAATGCCACTCAAGAAGCTATCTGGTTGAAACTTTTATATTCAGAATTGGGTCTATACACAAGACCACCAATCATCTTTGGGGATAACACAAGTTCTCTTCACCTTGCAGCTAATCCAATTTATCATGCTAGAACAAAACACATAGAGGTTCATTACCACTATGTGAGGGAGAAATTACTTAGCAAAGATATTCAATTGTCATATGTGTCTACTAATATGCAATGTGCATATTTGCTTACTAAAGCTCTGGATGGAAGCAAGCTATGCAGATTTAAATCCATGATTGGATTGCAGGAAATAATTGAAGACTAGAGATGAAGACTTGAGCCAAAGTGTTTGGCTTGAGGGGGAGCTGTTGGTGTAATTCAAGCCTTAACACTTGGCTTGGATATCAACCTTGAAGACTTCACATAAAGCTTGGAACTTGAAGGTTTAGCTTGGAACCTTTGAAGGATATATTTACAAGAATCAAGAACCATAGGAACCTAGTCTTATTGTTCTTACCATTTATCTCATGTAAAAGTCTATATGACTTTACCACTCATGTAATCACACCTACTAGTCTAATTCGTGAAAACGTGATTGGTTAGTTGAGAGAATATCTCAATCAATCTTTAGGTGAAAGATTCTAGGAGATTGACTTGGATTCAAAATTCAAAATTTCACTCAATCTATATAAAAGTCACTAGGAAAATGTCGCGTGTATCCTTCACTCCTCCTGAGGCATTTCTGAGTAATTCATTGAGTGTGTGTGAGCTACACCATAGCCTACACCTCTTAGTACCATTGGGCATTGCATATCATGCCAATGGGAATGTACAATCAATAGATCTAATACATATACTCATATTTATCATCTCTGTTATTCTCTGAGTGTACCTTCAACTCTGGCAACTTTCAAGAGGCATATCTCAAGATCTACTGAACCAAATTGGATGATTCAAAGCACATTGGAAAAAGCTTGAAGCACACTATATGCCTACAAAATTTGAAGATCATTGGATCAACCATCTGGGAGAAATTGCGCTCGAAGTGATCTCTGGTATTTCTCTGTACAGTTCCTAAAATGTCGGGGATGTTCCTAAGTTTGCTAAATTGATTTCTCAGAGTGTAGTTTGTCATTTCCTCTCATTCCACTTGCAAATGAAAGCTTGTTAAGCTAATTGATTATGTCCAAAAGCAATTAGATCAATTTTAAGTGTGCTGGTCACACTGAGCATAACTCTGAGCAGGTGTATCTACAGAAATAGCAAGTTTTCTTAAATCTTATAGTCACAAGTAGTCTGTCTTGATCAAATCATTACTCAACTCATTTCCAAAGTACATATAGTATATTTTGGTGTCATTTGGAAGCTCAAGAAGTGTACTTAGCATATCTGGAGTCAAAGGAGGGCAGGTGTGAAGCAGGTTTTGCAGCACCAACTCAGTTCTTGAGTGCATCCAATCATCACTCCCAACACAGATACTCTTATTGGGCATTCGAAACCATTGCAGTTCAGATTCTACATGAGTCAAGGGGTGCCCTTGATGCAATATAAATTGCATCCAAAAAATATTGATTGGTTACCTGCAAATGGTATAGAGCTATGGAAGAAAAATGAAGATGGCATATTGAAGCTTCCTGAAGGCGTTCCAAAATTATTGCCACCTAGTGAGTATGTGAAGGATAATGAAAGGCTCATGGAAGGACTTTTGAGATATGCCAATTGGTGGAAAATGCATCTGGAAGAGAAGGGGGATAACTCAGATTATGGAAAATGGATTAATCCGGTACTTACTTATTGGAAAAACCTTATGGAGGTTTTGAAATCTCAGATAATATGGAAAGATACATTTTATCATGATTTTTGGCCAAAAAGTGGATGCAAAACATTTGGATCTTCAAATCTTGTGCAAGATAATACATTTGATAATGAAGATGCATATGAAAATGTACACTTTTGTGGTCCATTGCGTAACAAACCAGCAAAGGAATTCGATCCATGCCTTGATGTGAGAAAAGGAGACTTCGTTCTCATAGAACCATGCGATGTAATGTACCCTGTGTGGCTTGGCATGGCGGAAACTGAAGTTAATCAAACTAGAGAATCAGAAACATATCTTAAGGTTCAAATACAATATTGGATACCTATTTCAAAAAGGAAAAACATCAGTGATGAAGAACTATATAGGGATTGTTGGACAAAATATTGGAGAGAAAATATTGGTGATCCTCAACGTTGGGAGAATACTTCTTCCATTCTTTGGGGTTGGACACCAAAAGGTGGGCACAAACCAAATAAAACCAAAATTCCAACAACAGTGATATCAAAGGTAAAACAAAGCCAAGGGAAAGAAAATGAAGTATTCGAACATTTGAGCTACTTCTCTAATGAAAATGATTGTAATCTGTAATTCAATTGTAATACCTCTAATCAAAATGATTGTAATTTGTAACTCAATTATAATAGCCTATGTGTTTTCTTTTGTAAATCATCCCAAGCTTGTGGTTTCTTTTGCTTTGCTAACTTTTTATGTTGCAGGAATTAATGTCAACTAGATGGCTTTGCTAACTTTTTGTGAAAGAAATAATGTTGACTAGATGGCTCTCCATTAGCACCAATGTTGTTCACTACAAAGGGATAGTATTGACTACATTCAATTAGAGGGATTATTATTATGTATTTAATTTATTTCGGTGTTTCTAAACACCATACAATGTCGAGATCATTCAATTATGTGGATATTTAGCCGTACATTAAATTTAATTAGGTGTTTCTAAACACCATATGTTTTTGAGATAATTTTCTTTAAATGGATAGTTATAGATTCAATTATATTTTCTCATCATTTAATAATATTCTATGTTATTCATAGATTTTGAGTTTTCTTGAAGTCATTTTGTTTTTATATTTTGAAGATATTGATTCAAATGATTGGATGTAAACACACACACACACACACACATATATATATATGTGTGTGTGTGTATGTATGTATGTATATATATATATATATATATATATATATATATATATATATATATATATATATATATATATATATATATATATATTTCCAACAACAGAGTGACGAGACCAGACATTGCATTTGCAGTGGGAGTTGTGAGCAGATATATGTCTAATCCTGGCAAGAAACATTGGGAAGCGGTCAAAATGATTTTGAGATATCTGAGTGGCACTAAGGACAAGTGTCTATGCTTAGGTAGAGGGAAAGCATCCATTATTGGTTACACAGATTCTGACTATGCTGGTTGTGTAGACAATCGTAAGTCTACATCAGGGTACATTTTTCATTTTGCTGGAGGTGCTATCTCTTGGAGATCTCGTCTTCAAGAATGTACAGCTGTTTCCACCACAGAAGCAGAGTATGTTGCAGCAAGTGAGGCATGTAAGGAAGCATTGTGGCTTTCTCGTCTTGCTTGTGATATGGGTTTGCCTCAGCATGTACCTCACTTGCTCAGTGATAGTCAGAGTGCCATTGCTTTGGCTAAGAATCCGGTCTATCATGCAAAGACCAAGCACATTGAGGTGAGGTATCACTTCATTAGAGATTGCTTAGCCACTGAGAGCATTATTCTTGAGAAGGTTCACACTCGAGATAATGCTGCAGATGCTTTGACTAAAGCTCTACCACAGGATAGCTTTCGACACTGTTGTCACTTGATGGGGGTTACTTGATTCTTGATCTTACACAGTCACTTGTATACTGTGTAACATGCCCATCAGGTGGGAGGTATAGTTTGTATACTTACACTCAGGTATTCTTTATCATTCTTTCTTTTTTCTCCCATAGTTACTCTGGCCATATTGGCCTTTAGTGGGAGATTGTTACCGTTAGTGTCCATGTGAAAGGCCAAATGGCCACCGGACACTTCTTTGTATATGTTCTTTAATAAAACATATAGTGGCCTGGTCAGTCACAGACTGTAAGTTCGACCGCATTTGTAAAACCTAAGAAGTCTGTCTTCGTGCTCCCTGTGTACTGCGTTTTTTGCGTATTCTACAACATCTGTGCGTAGTACTGTGTGTGGCGACCAGAGCTCGGTTTTCTACTTTGAGCATATCGTCGTGGAGCTCTCGAGAAGGAGAGTCCAGTGTGGTGCACGCCATCGAATTACTTCATGTAGATGGGCGATCCTCACCATCAAGCTGCTAATAATCAAGTCTTCTTGCCATGAACAAGAGATGACCTCCTCTCCATGAGCTAGAGTGTGAGCACACCCTTCATCTTCTCCAACAAGAATCACCAAGAAGAACTCCATAGCTGCTCCTCAACATGCTTCAAGTTAGCACCATGGCTGCCCCATGTGCTAGAAGAAACACCACCTCTATTGATGTCCAAGCTCTAGAAAGCTTGTGTTGATCCTAGGTGAAGGATGAATAGAAGTGATCCAAGCATACTCTTATATATTAGTTTATCCCTCCAAAAGCTTATACGAATAAAGCAAGATCATGAACGTCATCGCTATGAAAAGCACTCCGTCATCAAAAAATCTTGCACGATCTTTATCTCCGTCCATTGTTTAACGCAATCTGTTGATCCTTCTATTTTGTTCCCAAATAGCTAATAATAAAAAATTACTTGCCACGCGCTGCCGCCGTCAGGGATTGAACCCGGGTGGCTGGGGAGGGAAGAAGTGGCGTAGCTAATATCCAGCCCGATTTACTTATAGAAATGTTTATAATAGCACCTACTCATACTCTCATGGTGGTCGTTGTCGGGTTTCAATAGCGCTGGTGAGTGCTATAAGCACAGAAACTATGGTCAATTGAACCAATGGATCATGGTATAGACCAATGGAACATTGCTTTCCAACAATGCTAAGGCTCTCATTATTGGCATTATAGACTTGGTAGTTAGCCATGGGTATAGGTTCCTCGCCCTGTAGATATCCCTCATTCCTTTGCCGTATCCACTCTTTTCGTCTCTTGATACGCTCTAAGCCTTCCTGGCGTGCTTCTTCTCTAATCCCCTCTTCCTCCTTCTTTCGATTTTGTGCTCCTATGAGTCATGCTAGCATCTTATCTATTAATGGCTCCATATATCACTTCATTCTACATCAACTTATGTAATTGGGAAGTATATCTTTATTCAATGTAGCTAGACTTATCGCTCCACTCGTGGAGATTCTATTAATAAGTAATGGTCTGTATCCGCATTGTTGCAGTTTCTTGGCATGTTGCTTCTATGTATATACAAGGACTAAGTCTCCTTCCCTTAAGCCTTTGTCTTTGATATGTGCATCATAATATGCTTTCTACCTCATGAGATGCAAGTGCATAGATGCTACGAACAGTAGTCATCCAGCATGTAGATGCAAAGGTCTCATCAAAATCAATGCCTCTTTCATGTGCATAACCCTTTGCAACAAGCCTAGCCTTATACCTGTCAACTATACAATCACGCTTACGCTTCAACTTGTATACCCACTTATTGCCAATGGCCTTCTTGCCAGGAGGGAAGTCACATAAAGACCAAGTACCATTTTTCATTATAGCATCATATTCAGATTGCATAGCAACCATCCAATTTTTTGAATTTTGTTCTTCATCAAATGAAACAGGCTCATTCTCATCATAGAGACTCGATGCAACCATAGCATAGCAATCTGATGCAAAAGAGCCACTATGAGAGCCTGATCGAGTATGATATGATAAAGGTGCATCTAATTTGATATCACGCAAAGTTTGCACCAGCCATTTTGGCATAGTTTTTGCCTCTTTAATATCAGCTCAGGATTTCGGCACCACATAGCAAAGTTGTTTTGATCTCTGAAACACCCTGAGTATACATACCAAATTTTGTGGGATTTTGAGCCTGTGATCGGAGGGGTGTTGATGATGTCGTAGATGAACCGACAACCTTCTTTGATACCAATTGTTGAAGTTAGACGTTTGGAGAAGCATGCGAGCAGCACAAGGAAGAAGAAGAAGCTTGGATCACAACACACAATACTGAATTTATTACCACTAGAATGTACAAAGATACGTAGCCCGTTAGGGCAATAGGCATACATACAAGCCGGGGGAAAAAACCTCCTAAAGAGGGAAAAAAGTGCCTCGGTGGTCCTAGTGTGTTCACACACATCACTACCGAAAGATATCAACAAGAAATTTGTACTCTTAGGTGTTTGATGAACTGCTTTGTGGCCATTAGTAGAATTCAGATGGAGGATGCTTGTAGTTCTTACTTCAACTCCATGAATGAGAATCTTATGGATGGTAAGTATGAGGTGATATTTTTCCCCGGTCTTGCCTGGCTCTTCCTATTTGGTGATGTTTTGTAGGAAGTCCAGGTGCTTTCCACTCAATTCAAAATGGATTACTGCTACAAGTAGATGTCCTATAAGGGGCAATTTAATCTTTGCAATATTGATTTTCAAGGAGGTAGTAGTCAGGTCACATTCCCTATGATATGAAAAAATTCAGTGCCACTATGGTCTGGGGACTCCCCAAGTTTGTCTCAAGGAAGGTACCAACATAAACGTTTTGATGCAGTCTAATCTTGATTTTAGTTTGCTTAAGTTGACCGAGCTTTCTTAGTTAGTGATGTTTGTTTCTTCCTCTCATTAATGATATAATGAATCATCAAAAGGTGCTATCTCTTAATATAAAAGGTTAAACTGATCCCACCAGAGGAAAAGCCCTCAATATTTGGATGAAGGACCTAAGTTTCTACCCTAACTTTCTCCTCTTGCAGGAAGTCAAAACGAATGGGTTCAACCTCAGCAAGAATTTGGGTATTATTTCTTCATCTCATGTATGGTATCACACTGATCATGAGCATAGTAAATGTGGTGTTGTTATTGGGGTTAACTTGAATCTGTCTTATTGTGTTGATAAGTTGATTTTCAGTCCTACTCACCAATGGCTAGGGGTCAAGTGTTTTGAGCTTGTATGCTATTAATAACCAAGCTGATAGGATTAAGTTTTGGGAAGAGCTCATCGACTTGGAGGAGGGATCTGCTTATTATGGGTGACTTTAATATGATTACTGAGGCTAAGGATAGAATTGGGAATAAAAATAATATTATTTTTGGAAAAGAGAAGGGTGTGTGGTATAATTTGATCAATCATTAAAACCTCTTGGACTTTACCCATCATACTAACATGACTTGGACCAATATATGTAAGCAACATTTTTGGGCTGCTAGACTAGACAGAGGCTATTTGAATGTTGATAGAATCCAAGATTTTTGGAAAATTAAGAGTGACTATGACCCTTCCCTTAGCTTGTCTGAGAACGTCCCTTTGGTTACTCAAATGTTCAGAAATGACCCTAGCTCTAGAGCTCGTTGGCCTCACCTGGATGCCTCCCTCCTTAACATCCCTTCAATGGCATCTAAAACTAAGGCTATCTTTGCACTTTTTCAACACCATAGCTTCTCCCCTATATTGAATCGATGAAGTACTTTGGATATGTACTCACTTTGAGACAAGTATATGCATCTTTTACTCCTATCACGAGTAATGCGCATGCCAAGAATATGTTTGGCATCCCCCAAATCCTTCATATCAAATGTCTGACTCAACTTCTTTTTGAGAATTGACAAATCATAAGAGGACTTCCCAGCAATCAACATATCATCGACGTAAAGTATCAAGCATATCAAGCTGCCATCAGAACATCTCTTTCTGTAGAGACAATGATCCTCATTGCTCCGAGAATAGCCTTGGGACTTCATAAAAGCATCAAACTTTTGGTACCATTGTCTAGGAGACTGTTTAAGTCCATACAAGCTCTTCTTGAGCTTACAAACTAGACTTTCCTTGCCAGGAACTACATAACCCTCTGGTTGTTCCATATAGATCTCATCTGTAAGATCTCCATGCAAGAAAGCTGTTTTCACATCCATTTGGACTAGCTCTAAGTCCTCCATTGCAACGAATCCAAGCAACATGCGCAAAGTAGTCATCTTGACCACTGGGGAGAAGATTTCCTCAAAATCAACACCATGTTGTTGCTTAAAACCCTTTGCAACAAGTCGTGCTTTATATTTTGGAGAAGCACTATCTGATGTGAATTTCAGCTTATATACCCATTTACATGGTAAAGCTTTCCTTCCCTTTGGCAAAGGTACTAAGTCCCAAGTACCATTCTTGTGAATAGAATCCAACTCACTCTTCATGGCACGCTCCCACTTGACATGATCCTCTGTCTGCATAGCCTCTTTGTAGCAAGAGGGCTCACCGGCATCTGTTAGCATAACAAAATCTAAACCTGGAACATATCTATCAGGTGGATATGAGACACGTGCAGAACGTCTCAATGGTTGCTGAACAGGAACATGTGCAGACTGATCTGAATGGACATTCTCTTGAACATCCCTATGTGCAGCATTTTTATGCATGCTAACCGGAGGACTAGTATCCTCAAACACCACTCTTCTCACTTCAACCTCCTTAATCGGCTGTTTATGCATCTTAGACTCATTAAAAATGACATCACTACTTCTGATCACTGACCGTGTTTCAGGATCCCATAAGCGATATCCAAATTGTCCTTCTCGACCATATCCAAGAAAAATGCATTTCTTTGACTTATGGTCCAACTTCTGTCTAAGATTCTTGGGTATATGAACATATGCTTCACACCCAAAAACTCGAAGATGATCATAATATGGTGGTTTCCCTGTCCATAACTCTTGTGCCACTTTCAGACCTTTGGCAGTACTAGGTGAAAGGTTAATCACATGAACTGCAGTCAATACTGCTTCTGCCCAAAAACCTTGTGAGAGGTTTGCATGATGCAACATAGAGACTACTCTATCTTGAATAGTTCTATTCATCCTCTCAGCTACACCATTCTGTACTGGGGTATAAGGAGCTGTAAACTCTCTACGAATCCCTCTACACTGACAGAAAAGGCTGAATTCATGTGAGGTATACTCACCCCCATTATCTGAACGTAAAGCCTTAAGCTTAGTTCCTTTTTCAGTCTCAACTGAAGCAAGCCATTTTCTGAAAGTAGGGAATACATCATCCTTCGATTTGATAGGATATACCCAGACTTTTCTAGTAGCATCATCTATGAAAGTAACAAAGTAAAGAGAACCACCTAAGGACCTAGTGGGCATAGGACCACACACATCTGTATGAACAAGATCTAAAGGCTGAATTGAAGAGTCAATGTGCGTTTTATGCACATTTCTGGTTTGCTTTCCATATTGACAATGCTCACAAAATGAAAAATCAGAGAAAGATAACACAGGTAAGTAGCCAGAACGAGAAAGATTTTCCATTCCACTACGAGATATATGGCCCAAACGACCATGCCAAATACAAGCCATAGGCTGTTCAATAACAGCTAACAAGTGTTCTTTCTGTGATACAAATAAAGGGTAAAGTGAGCCAACTTTCCTTCCTTTTGCAATAACCATATTGCCCTTTGATATACGAAAGGACTGAGCATAGAAGACCACCTTGTAACCAAGGTCATCAAGTTGACCAACTGACATCAAACTGCGTGATAACTGAGGTACATGGCGTACATTATGCATAGTAAATTTTGAACCGTCAATGAACTGCACAACCACATCTCCAATCCCCACAACATCACACTGGTAAGAGTCACCAAGTCTCACGGTACCAAGAGACTTTGCTGCATAATTAGAGAACCATTCTCTATGTGGTGTCACATGGAAAGAAGCACCAGAATCTAGCAGCCAGGTGTGGGAAAGAGAATCAGCCATAAGTGCCTCAGATGGCACAGTACTATCAAGTGTCAACACATCAGCATCATCAGAAATAGCATTAATTTCTTCAATCTTCACAGTCGAAGTAGATGGTGCAGGTAACTGTTTAACATGCCCATCAACATTCTGTCCTTTACCTTTAGCATTCTTTAATGCATAACAGTCTTTCTTCATGTGTCCTTTCTTATGACAATAATGGCATTCAATATCCCTCTTCCTTGATTTACTTCTGCTCTTATTCCGTTGACCATTCTTTTCCTTGTTCTTGCTCCTGCCACGTTGTTGATTCTTTCCTTGGTAAGAATCACGAACATTATATGCATCTCCACTCTGAGTGCCAACCATAGATTTTCTACGAATCTCCTCACTCAAGAGTGCTCCACATATGTCATCATAGACGAGTTTACCACCTGGTGCACTATTGCTAATAGCTGTGCAAAATGTATCCCATGATGATGGCAGGGTGCATAACAACAATACTGCTTTCATTTCATTGTCCATATCCATTTTCTGAGCCTGTAACTGGGAGAATATGGCATCAAACTCATTTAGATGAGCAGCAACACTATCTGTGTCCTTCATACGAAGGTCGTATAATTTTCTCATCAGATATACTTTATTTGATGCCGTCTCTTTTTCATATGTATTGCATAACTTCTTCCAAAGCTCCTCTGCACTTTCACAGTCTAATACTGTAAAGTAAACATTATCTGCTAGGTGCAAGCGAATGGTAGACCTGGCCATTTCATCTAACTCATCCCAATCATCTTCATCCATGTCAGCAGGCTTCTTTGAAATCCCATTTACTGGCTTCCATTGCCTTCTTTGAATCAGCACATCTTTAATCTGATTCTTCCATAGAGCAAAGTTTGTGCCATCAAATTTTCGGATCTCAAAATGGTCTTTGCCCTGCAAGTTATAGCTCCTCCTCGGAACGCTAGCACTAGACCCTGATCCACCGGATGTGCCTGAGACCTCTGATGCCATGATCGTAGAGAACTGAATAGAATGATAATGGAGCTAGAAGAGTCCAAACACCAACAAATAAGTGTATCAAGGAGTAAATCGACCACTATATAGTTGACTAAACCAGGAATCTGGAAAAATTTTGCTAGAGTATCCTCTGCAAAATTAGCATATGACCAGTGTCAAAGTATCATAAAACTGCAAGTACTAACATGTCTACCTGCATAGTGAATCACTGACTCCACTGCATATAATCAGTTACCCAATAGAAGCCAACTAGGCTTATCGAGCACCTATGAACAACTATCATACATCTCCTATGGCGAGGCTGGGTAAGTCTTCCACCTGCATCACCGAAGAGACCCCGACATCTGGGTGTCTCCCAGTTAAGAAAACCTCACCACGACCCTCTTTATCAAACGTAAAAGGCTTTATGCAAAGAACGTAACCGCTATATCAATGCCCACATGGACGTACATAAGCGGTATCCACAGAAGCGTACATGGTGTGTATGTGCTCAATATATGCAGTAAAATGACACTGAAAGGCTGAATACACAGCCCAAAAAACTAGCCAATAACACCTGCAAGTGTCTGTCAACTCTGATGTTTTAGGCTTTAAAAACCTGCATAAATTTGCAGCGACTGCTCCCACCAAAACTGAAAACCCCTCGAGAAACCTGTAGTTTTACGAGTGTGGCTGAAAATACAGCCCCAAAGGTTGATATTTATTGTCTGAGAAGTACAAGGAACACTCTTCTTGATGTTCTTGGACCTGTGTGAAGAGAACTACGTGCGAAAGTACTCCAAAATGGCTCCAAAAACACCCCAAAATTGCTTCAGAAATAGGCTTTAAAAGCAAAAATGAAGCTTTGAGGGACCAAAACTTGTTCAAGGTAATGCCAACCTTAGTCTTTCCCCTTCTTCAAACACCACAAGAGTGTAGCTTAGTGGCAAGAGATTGCCGCGGTTAAGCGAGCTCTGGGGGGAACAGTACTGGGATGGGTGACCTCCCGGGAAGTACCGGGAACCTCTATATTCCTTGATCGTTGAGGTCCTCCCTCGCGCGCAGCCAACGGCGCCAACGGTGACTTCGGTGACTCGAATGACAAGGTATGCCAAGGTCTATGCCTTGGTCGCCGCCTTCGACTTTGGAGAAAACCGGTACAAAGCTTTTTGCCTCGAACTGCTCTGATACCAGTGAAGTAATTCGATGGCGTGCACCACACTGGACTCTCCTTCTCGAGAGCTCCACGACGATATGCTCAAAGTAGAAAACCGAGCTCTGGTCGCCACACACAGTACTACGCACAGATGTTGTAGAATACGCAGAAAACGCAGTACACAGGGAGCACGAAGACAGACTTCTTAGGTTTTACAAATGCGGTCGAACTTACAGTCTGTGACTGACCAGGCCACTATATGTTTTATTAAAGAACATATACAAAGAAGTGTCCGGTGGCCATTTGGCCTTTCACATGGACACTAACGGTAACACTACATGATGTATTTGAAGATCATCTTCTACAAGAAGATGTCAAATGTGAAGATTATCTTCTACAAGAAGATGTCTGGCTACTTCAAAGACATTGGATGGTACCATCTACATGATTTTGAAGATTATCTTCTACAGGAAGATATTAGGTTGAAGATTGTCTTCTACAAGAAGATGTCGGGCTACTTCAAAGACATTAGATGGTGATTAACATAAGATTCACATCTTATGTTAATTATTCAGGTACATATTCTCTTTATGCACACAGGTACTACTTGAAGTTTATGGAGGCCGTGGCGTTCATATCAGGAGGAGTCCTATTCGGCATAGGTACAAGAGAAACAGTACGTATATGCTTTATGCATATTTTGATGAGGTGTTTAAGAAGGTGTGTTTACATGAGTTTGAGGATTTCTCACAGCAAACTTGTTAGCATTCTATGCTACTTTATAAGTATGTGATCTTTTCACACACATATCTGACTTAGGGTCTTCCATAGCCTAAGTTCATATGAGAGTTTGTTGACTATTAGTTTCACACTGATCCTTCCTCTTTCAGTCACTCATATTCACTCTTCTATAACCTATAAGGTCACACATCTCATTTATATTCAGATTACTGCCCACACATCTGAATATGTTTGTTACATTGTACATTCACTCATTCATCTATTTCTCATCACATAGAGTGGTTGAGAGTTTTGCTCCCACATTGTACATTGAACATTGGTATATATGATACTATGAGTAAGCGATGGCTTACGTAACACCTTACACATGTCGTCTATTCTTTCTCTATCTTTATCTCATCATCTATATGATTAAGTTGTGGTATGTTCATGTTTTGTCAATATGAAAGATTGCTGAAATTAATGTTGTACATAATTGGACCTATGGAACCATGGACCTGTGACATGAGCCTAAGGGGCCTACCTCACTTCCAACATTTGGTATCAGAGCACTAAGGTTTTGGTTTCAGAACTTTAGGTCTTTGGCATCAATGCATTAAGGCTCATTCATATCTCAGGTTCCCAAAATTCCAGATTTACAACATATGATTTGAAAGCATCTTCTAACATTTGACATTTGACATAAACACTTAATCTAGATGAGTAGAGATTTGAGAATTAGACATTTCAGTTACGTGTGTATTCATCAGTGTGGATTATGAAGTTGATGATTTGTTAGCAGCCGAATATTTTTGGAAGAGTATTCAAATACTTTACAAAAGTATTATTTGAAGACTCAGAATTGATGAAGAGAAGACTACTTCAAATTCAAGGAAGAACAATGGTTTAGAGAAGATGAAGGAATCAGATCAACATCAAATCATAGGTATCAGTTTCTACTATCAGATTATCATTTGCAGGTCATATCTTAGAAGAGCAGTTATGAAGAGATTTGAAGAAATTCAAGGAATGCTTTTATACGCTTTCATCATTTGAAAGTTAAAGGCTACATCAAAACAGGTATCTAGAGGTTTTTCTAGAGAGTTTTGAGAAGATCTCTTTCATGGCAAGAAAGTTCATCTAAGAAGACAAGCGCAGAGATGAGATGAGTTTTTTCAGCCAATTTTCTGTTGTAAGTTGGTTGGATATCAAAGTACAAATTTATCTAGAGAAGGTAACTCTAGAAGGGTAATTCATCATTCAGACAACGATTGGTGAATTTAGTCATTTCAGACATTTGAAGCAGAATTTTGATTCAGAGATATGAGGAGATGATAAAACATGACTCTATATTCACTTCCATTTGTATACCATGTTTGTTTTATCTCTTACTCTTAGCACTAGAGGAAGAGAAAAGTTCATTTGAAGAAGTCAAGAGTGTTTGCTACTTCAAGATGAAGAGAACAAAAGGTATGGAAGAGAAGTTTGAAGATGTTGTCATCATCAGGTGGAAGAAAGATGCAGAAGAAGAAAGTCCATCATTTCCAAAAGAAAAGTAAGGCTTCCTTTTCCCATATATTTTCCATATACTTTTCCTATTTTATCCTCTACATCCAAAGACAAGTCTACGAGAACATCTTGTTTAAAGAAGAAGCAGTTTCTTGTTTTGCATTACACTTGGTCATGATTTAGTAGATTTGACAAAGAATTGCATTGAGAGAAAGAAAAGCAGCAGATATATGTTTTAACTCATATATGTATGAGTTATGTTTTAGTTGAAGCTTTTAAGCAGGCAGCTTATATGTTCCCTCAAAGAATTCTTGGAGTGTCAATACAGAGCTACTTGGTATATGACAAGTTGCAGAGAATTTTATTTCTTCTTTATCTAACTCTTGAGGTAAAAGAGTTTTTTGTAAGCAGATGTTGAAGACTTGGGTTGAGGTTTTATGTTTGGAAAAGGTTACCTCATATTCAGTATTTTCAGAAACTTCAGAAAATTCAGAATCTTGTTGATGTACAAGTCAATGGAGAATCTACTTTCAGTGATTGTCTTGGTTTTTGGATACATGTTTGTATTCAAAAAGGTGTTCCATCAGATCCTATCACTTGATTAAGAAGTAGAGTTAGCCAAAAGAAAATCAAGCAGGTACTATCACATTTCACCCGGGTAAAATATGAAAGTTATGAAGTATCAACTTGCAGCTTTTGGAGTTCTCAAGGTGAGAAGTTTGTCCACTTATGGTTCAAGTAGGAATTTCAGATTGCTTGAAGGATTTGTTTACAAAAAGGTTTTACAACTTTGTAAGAAGCATGGACACTTGGAGACATTCAGGTAGCAAATCAAACATTCAGTCATGAAGGTTTGATAAGAGCATATTCTACACAAGAGAGATCATTGATCTTGTATGATCTTGTATGATCTTGAGTATTTATGATTCAGTTGTCTATCCTTTGTTTGATAAGGTTCTTAGCATTGGAAGAAGTAAGTCAAAGATTCAGATTCTATCAAATTTGTGTTGCAGAGAAAAAGAAGATACTTGTTATGTTACAGAAAAATATGGATCCTAAACTTTTGTTTCAGATACAAGTATTGATCACTAAAGATCAGATTTATTGAAAGAAGGAAAATGTTCCACATTTCATAAAGTCTGATATATTTGAAGAATACTGGATACTAGTGTTAAGTCATCCAAGGGGTTGATGAAACATGAAGAATTATTTCAAGCCATATGTGAAAGAATACAAAGTCATACCTATAGATATTCCTACTTCAGGTATTCCTATATTTCCTTTGTCAGGTTCTCTTTATGTTCCAGCTTTAAAAGAAGAAGGAAGAAGAAGAATGTTTGGAGAAAGTTCCTGTTAGGATATTCCTGTTCAGCAGAAGGTTCCAGAATTCTATTTGAAGAGAAGCTTGATATTTCAGAAAGGTATATTTCAGAAGTGCGCACATATATGTTTATACCAAGTTCTGAAGGAAAGAGGTATGAAGGATTTAAAGGATGAAGACACGACGACATCATAGATTCTTGACTCATATTTAAGTTGATTGCAATTCAGTTGAGTTGATTTGACTTGAGTACAGTCAGAGATGAACCAGTAGTGTTCATAATACACTAAGTTGTGAGTTGACAGTCACAGGTTCCAGGATTCAGTTCCTGATTTTGTTTAGTGTATATACATGACGCAGCAGAAGTACGTTGAGAAATCCTTTTGGAAGGTAAATGCAAAGATGTGGATCCTAGTGTATGTTTTCAGGTTTTTGAAGACAGGAGATAGCAGGTTCAGAGACCGTTCATGCTATATTTGTTGTCAAGCAGTGATTGCTTGATGTATACACTATTGGATATCTAGTTTGCATATTTTCTCAGGTATTATGGTTCATATTCAGCAAGTTCATATTTTTTGAAGGAAAGTCAAATTCAGTTTTGAAGAAGACTTTTAAAAGAACAAGTTCTGAAGTACGACAGTACAAGCTTGAAGCTTGTGATAGTTTGCAATTTGTGACAGTTTGCAGATCCAGTTCAGGTTATACCAATATAACATTGCAGGGGGGATTGTTGGAAAGCAATGTTCCATTGGTCTATACCATGATCCATTGGTTCAATTGACCATAGTTTCTGTGCTTATAGCACTCACCAGCGCTATTGAAACCCGACAACGACCACTATGACAGTATGAGTAGCTGCTATTATAAACACTTTTATAAGTAAATCGGGCTGGATATTAGCTACGCCACTTCTCTCCCTTCCCAGCCACCCGGGTTCAAACCCTGACGGCGGCAGCGCGTGGCAAGTAATTTTTTATTATTAGCTATTTGGGAACAAAATAGAAGGATCAACAGATTGCGTTAAACAACGGACGGAGATAAAGATCGTGCAAGATTTTTTGATGACGGAGTGCTTTTCATAGCGATGACGTTCACGATCTTACTTTATTCGTATAAGCTTTTGGAGGGATAAACTAATATATAAGAGTATGCTTGGATCACTTCTATTCATCCTTCACCTAGGATCAACACAAGCTTTCTAGAGCTTGGACCTCAATAGAGGTGGTGTTTCTTCTAGCACATGGGGCAGCCATGGTGCTAACTTGAAGCATGTTGAGGAGCAGCTATGGAGTTCTTCTTGGTGATTCTTCTTGGAGAAGATGAAGGGTGTGCTCACACTCTAGCTCATGGAGAGGAGGTCATCTCTTGTTCATGGCAAGAAGACTTGATTATTAGCAGCTTGATGGTGAGGATCGCCCATCTACATGATGTATTTGAAGATCATCTTCTACAAGAAGATGTTAGGTTGAAGATTATCTTCTACAAGAAGATGTCTGGCTACTTCAAAGACACTGGATGGGACCAACTACATGATTTTGAAGATTATCTTCTACAGGAAGATATTAGGTTGAAGATTGTCTTCTACAAGAAGATGTCGGGCTACTTCAAAGACATTAGATGGTGATTAACATAAGATTCACATCTTATGTTAAGTATTCAGGTACATATTCTCTTTATGCACACAAGTACTACTTGAAGTTTATGGAGGCCATGGCGTCCATATTAGGAGGAGTCCTATTCGGCATAGGTACAAGAGAAACAGTACGTATATGCTTTATGCATATTTTGATGAGGTGTTTAAGAAGGTGTGTTCACATGAGTTTGAGGATTTCTCACAGCAAACTTGTTAGCATTCTATGCTACTTTATAAGTATGTGATCTTTTCACACACGTATCTGACTTAGGGTCTTCCATAGCCTAAGTTCAGATGAGAGTTTGTTGACTATCAATTTCACACTGATCCTTCCTCTTTCAGTCACTCATATTCACTCTTCTATAACCTATAAGGTCACACATCTCATGTATATTCAGATTACTGCCCACACATCTGAATATGTTTGTTACATTGTACATTCACTCATTCATCTATTTCTCATCACATAGAGTGGTTGAGAGTTTTGCTCCCACATTGTACATTGAACATTGGTATATATGATACTATGAGTAAGCGATGGCTTACGTAACACCTTACACATGTCGTCTATTCTTTCTCTATCTTTATCTCATCATCTGTATGATTAAGTTGTGGTATGTTCATGTTTTGTCAATATGAAAGATTGCTGAAATTAATGTTGTACATAATTGGACCTATGGAACCATGGACCTGTGACATGAGCCTAAGGGCCTACCTCACTTCCAACAAGCATCTCCCAACCATACTTAAACCTAGGAATCAGAACCAAGGAGTATCAACTAGTAGATGCTCTGATTGACTCAGGTTCGACTCTAAGGTGTATACGATCAACATTAATTACACATCTCCAAACAACCATAAGTCCCACTAAAGCATGCATGATAGGAATTGGAGGCCAAGTTACAAAATGTGTTGGAGAAGCCTAGTATCCCTTCACTTAGGAAATTCCACTATGGAGCAAAGAATATTGGTATGCAAAGACAAAGACCTAATTGAAAATCTGATCCTAGGGCAAGACTGGATTATTGAGAATGAAGTGAGCATACATCTTGCACAAGGATATATATTAGCCAAAATAGGGCATAAAGAGATCTTTAGTTTCATGGATGAAAGGCCATCTGAAAGCCATAAGATCATCAAGCCTAAGGGAGGAAACTTTGAAAAGGAGTTGGAAAATGACTCAATAATGAATGTATCCCAAGAACGCCTTAAATTGGAATTGCCTGCAAATAGGCATGTGTTGCATGAGTGTATGACCACTGTTCCCATGAGAGATGAACCTAAGAGAGAGTGTGAGGACATTACCTCTCAATCTATTTACACTATAAGGAGAAAGCCCACATGGGCATATACTATTTGAACATCACACCCATGTAATACTCGTCTACAATGGGTACGAAAGGATCGATTGACTAAACGAGACAACTCCACATAGAAGCAGATCAGCCACTCATTAAAGACAAGAAGAGACAACCATTACTCGCAATCACAATCAGAACCACGAAGACTTCTTTGTGTATGGCTTCCAAAGTCATTAGTAGAGGCCCAAAAGACACAACAATGTATCTGGATCCCGAAGAAGGTCAGACAAACTACAAATCAAGAACTAGAAAGGCTTAATGAGATATCATGCCTACAAAGTGAGGCAAAGAGGTCCAAAAAGACTTATCAAGGGTACCAAAAGAGCACGGCATCAAAAACTTAAACTTCAAGAACAAAGGAGACAAGGACCAGAGAATGAGGAGCTCGAGGGAAACAAATACTTCAAGCACAAACTACAAAGAGGATATGGAGACACGTGCTTCTAAGAACCACCATCGACAACACCAAGCCCATCATGAAAGAAGAGTTGAAGGAAGCCATGGAAGATACTCACAGATATATGGAAGAAAAAGAAAATCTGCCAGTACAAGGGCACCACTATCACCAGTCTCATATAGAAACATTGCAAGGAAAGAGGTTAACAAAATTCCATAGATATAGAAAACTGGGATTGATGAACTCTAGTTTATCTTCGGACACTCAGCAAGACCATGAACCATCCCTAATGAACATGGATATCAAAAGGGAATCAAACGATGATGGTAAATGGGATGAGCTAAATGAAGTGAAGGATTCCTTTGAAGTGGAAGGCTCTAAAATGAATGAAATACCAGATAACACAATCACAAAGACAATAAAGAAGAGATCATCTCAAGAAGAAGTCCATACACTAAGGATGAATTAAGAAACAAAGATCCAAATTAAAGAGACTCACTTGGATGGAGAAGCTATATTGAAGGTGCCAAAGAAAGAGAGAGATCAAGAAGATACAAAAGAGCAAGAACCATTCACTCAAATCAGGGTCATAGTAGAGCCTTCTCCACTAGACATTATGTTTTAGGGAAGTTCTATGAAGTCTACATCACATGATGAGGAAGAATAGAAAATCAGATACATCTTCAAATTAGAAAACCACGTAACGAAACAATACATGTCGATAAGGGAAAAGATGTACTCATGGCAGAAGTACCACTATCCCAAAGACATGGCTAAATGTGGATGTAGCTCAACTCAAATCGGTGGTAAAGTAGACGATACACATAGCCATGGATACTCAACAACAACTTCTAGAAGTAGACAATGAGTATGACAAGGCTCTAAGGGAAGGCAATCAATTTCAGGTAATAAGTGAAAAATTCTCTGCACAGGTGATAGAAGTTCAACAGTCACTTACTACCAAGGAGAAAGAAGCTATTGAAGCCATGGAGAAATGCAATGTGCTAATGGTTGAAATTAAAAACTACAAGAACAACTCAAAGAGCTACAAAGTAAGTATGAAGCGGGTGAAGTCGAGAAGGCATGCATGATTGCCGAAATCAAACTTCTGGAGGCACAAATAAAGGTATACACAGAGGAAGCAGAAATCTGAGAAGCCGAAATAAAGAATTGATGACTGCCATTCTGTGCAACCAACCGATAGAGGCACAAGAAGTAACAACCAACAATACACAAAGCATTGGGAGCACAAATTGCAAAGTATGAAGATCAACTAAAACAAGAGCAAACCCTACAAGAAGAATGGGAAAAGAAGTACATGTGTGACACGAATGAACTTAGAAAAAGGTGGAAGATGGTAGAAGACAAACTTCTCGTGCTATATAATCAAGATGTTGATCAAAATGATAATATAGGAGAAGAACTCGTGAACACCAAGGAAGCACTAACAAAAGTGGCTTGTGAAATCAAGGAGAAGGACAAAATCATTGAAAAACTAAAGGCTCAAATAGCACAGCAAGTTACAATGGGGACACCAGTAGTTCCAAGCTCCAAAGTGGCTACTGAGGAGACTGAAGTACGTCCTCTTTGTTCCCCCATGCATCACTCACCTATAAGGGAGGAAGTAGAACCAAGCACTGAATGACATAATCAGGCTATTGCAGAACTGAGCCGACATGAGCGGACACTACTAGTGTCCCAACTTACAGAGCAATTTGAAGATCAGGTAGTGAAGGTCATGAAGGAAGCAAAGATTGAAAGCAAAAGTGTAGAACAAATTTTGAGACCATTCAATAGACCTTACAAATTGTTAAAAGAATAGACTAGACAATATATCAGGAAAGCTACAAATAAAGAGCCTAATCATCATCTGCATTTTAACAAGAACACATTTACATATACGCAAGAAGAATTTGACAAGGCAGATCTAATATGGAGATGAAAGTTTTTAGAAAAGAATCCAAGTTTAAGGGTACACTGGGAGTCACGACCATACGTGCTACAAATCAATCCATCTTTTTGCCCTCTCCCTTGAAGACATGCCTCGATCCAATTTTGGGAAGCACAGCACCAGGGTACTTTAAATAATCAATGGCTAAAGTATTCATTGCTACTGAGTCAGCCTCGCAACTATTTACTGACAGAAGAATATATACTGCAGACAATAGAATTTTGGTTATCAAGATATGCGATAGTGGCAGACTTAGCCATTAAAATGAAAAATAAAATATTAAGCATGCTCCTTATAGTCTTGAAGGTCTTTCAACACGTGCAATATACATTTTTGAATTTTATCAACATTAATCAGGGGGTGGATGTTGGAGTTAGATGTCTGTGGATGCACGTGAACAACATAAGGAAGAAGAAGAAGCTTGGAGCACAACACACAATAATGAATGTATTTCTAGAGAATGTACAAAGATAAGTAGCCCATTAGGGCAATAGGCGTATATACAAGCCGGGGGAAAAAAACCTTGTTAGAGTTAGATGTCTGTAGAAGCACGCGAACAACACAAGGAAGAAGCAAGAGCTTGGAGCACAACACACAATACTGAATGTATTACTAGAGAATATACAAAGATAAGTAGCCCATTAGGGCAATAGGCATATATACAAGCCGGGGGAAAAAAACCTCCTAAAGGTGGTCCTAGAGTGTTCACACACATCACTACCTAAATATATCAACAAATCCCCCCTTGGAGTGATGTGGTGAACGAGTAGCTGGCACTCATGTATAAGGAAGTGCCAAGCTATGTGGAAATCACTCCACAAAAGGAAGTAAGCCCAAAGATTTGCGAAAAGCTTCAAACTTCTCCCTAGGCAGAGCCTTCGTGAAAAGGCCTGCAATGTTCTCCTGCGTGAGCACATATGCCAATTTGATCTCCCCAACAGAGAACCTCCCCCTGACATAATGATAATGCACCTCAATGTGCTTAGTGTGAGCATGGAACACAAGGTTCCTCGCAACTGCAAATACGCTTTGACTGTCAGTGAAGATGGTGGTGGCACAAGACTGACCAACACCCAAATCAGCCATAAGGCATCTGAGCCACACATACTCAACAGTCGTTGTTAAAGCTGCCCTATACTCAGCCTCACAACTAGAAGTGGCCATACTAGGCTACTTCTTGCTCAACCAAGCTATACATGAGCTATCAAGCATGAAGCAAAAACCACTAGTGGACACACGAGAGTCATAACAACCAGCCCAATCAGAGTCAAAAAAAGCATGCAAATCTGGAAGTAGTGATCCCCCCTTGGGATAAAACAACCCAAGTAGCCGAGTACCACTCAAGTAGTGAAAGATATGCTTAACCGCCTGCCAATGCTTGACTCCTGGGCAATGCATAAACCTCCTCATCTGTGAGACAACAAACTGAATATCTGGCCGAGTAATGCATAAATAAATCAAGCATCCAACAGCCTGCTGATAGAGAACAGCATCAAATGCATCTCCAACATCATGAAGACTCAATCGTAAACCTATCTCCATAGGAGTGGCAATAGGCTTACAGTCTTCAAGGCCAAAACGCTGCAATAATGTGTCAATATATTTCGTTTGACACAAAGCCATTCCACCATCAACATGCATAAACTGAATGCCCAAATAATGATGCAAATGCCCCAAATCAGACATCTCAAATGAGGCATGCAAATCAGCCTTAAAATCAGCAATATGCTTCTCAATAGGACTAGTGAGTAGCATTCGTCAACATAGACAACAATGATCAAAAGCACATCATTAGCACGCTTAACACATGAGGTGCTTTTAGTTGGACTGTTCTCAAAACCATGTGCAATCAGATAGGCATGTATCTTCTCATACCAAGCACGTGGTGCTTGCTTTAAACCATATAATGCCTTCTTTAACCTGCACACCCAGTTTTCATGCCCTTTTTGCACAAAGCCACGGGGCTGAAAAACATACACGTCTTCATGCAAGTCACCATTCAGAAATGCTATTTTAATGGCCAACTGATGTACATTCCAACCATGATGGGTTGCAAGTGCACAGATGCTCCGAACAGTAGTCATACGACATGTAGGTGCAAAGGTCTCATCAAAATCAATGCCTCTTTCCTGTGCATAACCCTTTGCAACAAGCCTAGCCTTATACCTGCCAATTGTACCATCAGGTTTATGCTTTAGCTTGTATACCCACTTAGTACCAATGGCCTTCTTGCCAGGAGGCAAGTCACATAGAGACCAAGTACCATTCTTCATTATTGCATCATATTCAGACTGCATAGTAGCCATCCAATTTTTTGAATTTTGTGCTTCATCAAATGAAACAGGCTCAGTCTCATCACATAGACTAGATGCAGCCATAGCATAACAATCTGATGCAAAAGAGGCACTATGAGAGCTTGATCGAGTACGATATGATAGAGGTGCATCTAATTTGCTATCACGCAAGATCTGCACCAGCCATTTTGGCATAGTTCTTGCCTGCTCAATATCAGCTCTCTCATCAATAAGTGCATCATGTAAATCTGCATCAGAAATGGAATGATCTACATCATCACATGAAACCTGCAAAGGCTGAGAAGTTGCCTCATTAGGACCAGCACTAGACTGTCCACCTATAAAAAGAGGTAGCAAAGTATCATACATGTCTTTGGAGCTAACAGATGTCTCCTTAGTACATGAAATCAATGGTTGAATAGCATCTTCCACAAAAACAACATCACGGGTAACCAGAATGCGTTTAGTTTGTGGAGGATATAGACGATCGCCTTTACTTTCAGAACTATACCCAACAAAAATACATTTTACTGCTTTATCATCCAATTTTCTGTGATGTTGTTCAGGCACTAATGTATATGCCAAACAACCAAAAACACGCAGATGAGCAACAGATGGCCTGCGGTCATTCCAAGCCTCATATGGAGTGATAGAGTGCAGCGCTTTAGTGGGACACCTGTTCAGTACATACGCTACACACATGATAGCCTCAAGCCAAAAACTATGTGGTAAAGCCTGACTCTTGACCATACATCTTGCCATCTCCATGAGTGACCTTTTCTTTCGTTCAGCAACTCCATTCTGTTGAGGTGTATACGGCACTGTACACTGGTGTTTTATCCCAGGTTCAGCTAGAAATGGATTAAAATTAGAAGACATATATTCCCCCCTCGATCAGAATGGAGGGTGCCCATTTTACATGATGAGAGATTTTCAGCCAAAACCTAAAATTATTTGAAGCACATGAACACTTTGGACTTTGCCTTCAATGGATATACCCATGCACGTTGTTGATATATTTAGGTAGTGATGTGCGTGAACACACTAGGATCGCCGGGGCACTTTTTTCCCTCTTTAGGAGGTTTTTTCCCCTGGCTTGTATATACGCCTATTGCCCTAATGGGCTACTTATCTTTGTACATTCTCTAGTAATACATTCAGTATTGTGTGTTTGTGCTCCAAGCTTCTTCTTCCTTGTGCTGTTCGCGTGCTTCCGTAGAGTCTATCTCCAACAATTGGTATCAGAGCAGGTTGTCGCTTCTTCTAGGGCGCCGTCAACACTCCTCCATTTGTAGTCTCAGATTTGCACGAAATTTGGTGAGCATACTCAGGGTGTTTCCGAGATCAAAACGGCTTCGCTCTGTGGTGCCGAAATCGCGATCTGAGCTCGTTTCGGCCTCCAAACACACTATCGCAGCGCTTGTGTAGGCTATTTTGTCCTTTTGTGCCAAAGGTATATACCAGTTTCTGTTCGCTAGTCTAAGCGTCTCAAAGTCTGCTACAGGTCTAGCAGAACTCGTCTAGGTAGTTCCGTTCAACTTTTTGAGATACAACCAATTTTCTGCATCAAGGTATTTTAGTCACCGGCCATGGCTGAAAGTAGTGATGTATTCCGTATGTTGGCTATTGAGGATAAGTTGGATGGTACCAACTACCCATTATGGGCTTATATGATGCGACATGTACTAGTTGCAAAAGGATTGTGAAACATTGTGTAGGGTGTTGAAAGACGTCCTGTTACACCAGTAACAACAGGTACTGCAAATACAGGTGCTAGAGCTGATGAAGATGGTATCGAAGATGATATTCCGCAGATTCCTGTTCGTGCTGCTGTTTCTGTTGCACCTACTACAGAGCAGATTCGCTGGGATGGCAGAGATGCCCAGGCACATGCATTGATAGCTTTGTCTGTCAAACGTGCCATTATTCCTCACATTCGCTCTTGCAGAACAACAAAGGATGCTTGGGATACACTTACCACTTTGTTCCACGCTAGGAATGAGGCTCATGTTGCTTACCTCCGAAAACAGTTGGAGAGTGAGCACATGAATGAAGGTGATTCTATGGACAGTTTCTTAACGAAGATCAAAGATTTGAAGGAACAGTTGATTTCTGCTGATGAGGTTATACCAGATAGCTCACTTGTGCAGACCATTCTGAATGGTCTTCTTGATTCATATCAGAGTTTTGCTTCTACTCTTCGGTTGATGATGAAAGGCAATCCAAATGCTTTGTCATTTGAGGAGTTAGTCTCTGTTCTGTTGTAGGAAGATCAGTCCAGGCAGAATAGGTCCATTATGCGTGTTGTAGATCAAGCTTTCCTGGCTAGTCAGAAGGGCAAAGGAAAATGGAGCTCTTCTATTAGTAAGCAGAAATCTGCAAATGCTGCACAATCGAAGAACCAGGATAAAGATGAGAAGAAATCAAAAAAGCAGAAATTGTTTCGCAAGTACTGTAAAGGAAATGATCATATCATAAAGAACTGTCCAAAACTGGCTGCTAAAGAGGCAAAGAAGAAAGAGGCTGGAATGGTTGTTGCAAAGGCCTCTACACCAAAAACAGAGTCTGCAAATCTTGTGCAGGAAGAAGAATGGGCGTTTACTACTGTCTGCAGTTTTGACCCATCTTCTCATGATCAGTGCATGTCTGCAGTAGACTCAGATGTTTGGTAATTTGACAGTGGGGCGACCAAACATATTACCTCGCAGCGCAATTTCTTCTCTTCACTCGAGCCTGCCCCTACAGGGAATACTATCACATGCGCCAATAACTCCTCTTATCTTGTTATGAAAGTTGGTAAGATCATTTTGACTACTGTTGATGGTAGTTCTTTCACTTTTTCAGATGCTTTATTTGTGCCAGGAATAAAAAAGAACCTGTTATCAGTTTCTGCATTAGCCAAGATTGGCTTGGTTGTGAAATTCGTTGATGACAGGTGTACAGTCCATGATCTCTCAAATGGTGATGTGATTATTGCTTCTGGCATTTTATGTCGTGGGCTGTATAAGCTCATAGACTATGAAAGATCTATGAATGATTCGGCATGTGCAGTTCATGATTCTCAGGCTATGTCAGATGCAAAGCTTTGGCATGCACACTTTGGTCATCTGAATTTTGCTAGTCTGCTACGCCTGCAGAAATTTGAAATGGTGTCCTCTTTGCCCAAACTTGAGGCTCCTAGAAAACATGTTTGTGAAGGTTGTATTTTGGGCAAAATGCAGCGTTCTTCCTTTCCAAAAGATGGTTCAGTTCGAGCTACGCAGAAATTGCAGCTTGTACATAGTGATGTCTGTGGTCCTATGCAGACACCCTCTTTTGGAAATTACCTTTACTTCGTGACTTTCATTGATGATTTTTCCAGGCATGCATGGGTATATCCACTCAAAGCAAAGTCCGAAGTGTTCATGTGCTTCAAACAGTTTTTGGTTTTGGTTGAAAATCTGTCAGCATGTAAAATGGGCACCCTCCGTTCTGATCGAGGGGGGAAATATATGTCTTCAGATTTTAATGCATTTCTGGCTGAACGTGGGATAAAACACCAGTGTACAGTGCTGTATACACCTCAACAGAATGGAGTTGCTGAACGAAAGAACAGGTCACTCATGGAGATGGCGAGGTGCATGGTCAAAAGTCAGGCTTTACCACATAGTTTCTGGCTTGAGGCTGTCATGTGTGCAACATATGTACTCAACAGGTGTCCCACTAAAGTGTTGCAGTCTATCACTCCATATGAGGCTTGGCATGACCGCAAGCCATTTGTTGCTCATCTGCGTGTTTTTGGTTGTTTGGCATATGCATTAGTGCCTGAACAACATCGCAAAAAATTGGATGATAAGGTAGTAAAATGTATTTTTGTTGGGTACAGTTCTGAAAGTAAAGGCTATCGTCTGTATCATCCACATACTAAACGCATTCTGGTTAGCCGTGATGTTGTCTTTGTGGAAGATGCTATTCAGCCATTGCTTTCATGTACTAAGGAGACATCTGTTAGCTCCAAAGACATGTATGATACGTTGATGCCTCTTTTTATAGGTGGACAATCTAGTGGTGGTCCTAATGAGGCAACTTCTCAGCCCTTGCACGTTTCATATGATGATGCAGATCATTCTATCTCTGATGCAGATTTACATGATGCACTTGTTGATGAGAGAGCTGATATTGAGCAGGCAAAAACTATGCCAAAATGGCTGGTGCAGACTTTGCGTGACAGCAAATTAGATGCACCTTTGTCATATCGTACTCGTTCAGGCTCTCATAGTGCCTCCTTTGCATCAGATTGCTATGCTATGGCTGCGTCTAGTCTCTGTGATGAGAATGAGCCTGTTTCTTTTGATGAATCACAGAATTCAGAAAATTGGATGGCTGCCATGCAATCTGAATATGATGCTATAATGAAGAATGGTACATGGTCTTTATGTGACTTGCCTCCTAGCAAGAAGGCCATTGGCACTAAGTGGGTATACAAGCTGAAGCGTAAACCTAATGGTACAGTTGACAGGTATAAGGCTAGGCTTGTTGCAAAGGGTTATGCGCAGGAAAGAGGCATTGATTTTGATGAGACCTTTGCACCTACATGCCGTATGACTACTGTTCGGAGCATTTCTGCACTTGCAGCCCATCATGGTTGGAATGTACATCAGTTGGACATTAAAACAACATTTTTGAATGGTGACTTACATGAAGAAGTGTATGTTTTTTAGCCCCGTGGCTTTGTGCAGAAAGGGCATGAAAACCAGGTGTGCAGGTTAAAGAAGGCATTATATGGTTTAAAGCAAGCACCACGTGCTTGGTATGAGAAGATACATGCCTATCTGGTTGCACATGGTTTTGTGAATAGTCCAACTGAAAGCACCTTATATGTTAATCGTGCTAATGATGTGCTTCTTATCATTGTTGTCTATGTTGATGACATGCTGCTTACTGGTGCTATTGAGAAGCATATTGCTGATTTCAAGGCTGATTTGCATGCCTCATTTGAGATGTCTGATTTGGGGCATTTGCATCACTATTTGGGCATTCAGTTTATGCAAGTTGATGGTGGAATGGCTTTGTGTCAAACGAAATATATTGAGACATTATTGCAGCGTTTTGGCCTTGAAGACTGTAAGCCTATTGCCACTCCTATGGAGACATGTTTACGATTGAGTCTTCATGATGCTAGAGATGCATTTGATGCTGTTCTCTATCAGCAGGCTGTTGGATGCTTGATTTACTTATGCATTACTCGGCCAGATATTCAGTTTGCTGTCTCACAGATGAGCAGGTTTATGCATTGCCCAGGAGTCACGCATTGGAAGGCGGTTAAGCGCATCTTTCGCTACTTGAGTGGTACTTGGCTACTTGGGTTGTTTTATCCCAAGGGGGGATCACTACCGCCAGATTTGCATGCTTTTTCTGACTCAGATTGGGCTGGTTGCTATGACACTCGTGTGTCCACCAGTGGTGTTTGCTTCATGCTTGGTAGCTCATGTATATCTTGGTTGAGCAAGAAGCAGCCTACTGTGGCCACTTCCAGTTGTGAGGCTAAGTATAGGGCAGCTTTCACAGCGACTGTTGAGTGTGTGTGGCTCAGACGCCTTATGGCTGATTTGGGTGTTGGCCAATCTTCTTCCACCACCATCTTTACTAACAGTCAGAGCGCATTGGAAGTTGCGAGGAACCCTGTGTTCCATGCTCGCACTAAGCACATTGAGGTGCATTATCACTATGTCAGGGAGAGGTTCTCTGTTGGGGAGATCAGCTTGGCATATGTGCCCACGCAGGAGAACATTGCAGACCTTTTCACGAAGGCTCTGCCTAGGGAGAAGTTTGAAGCTTTCCGCAAAGCTTTGGGCTTACTTCCTTTTGTGGAGTGATTTCCACATAGCTTGTCACTTCCTTATACATGAGTGCAAGCTCCTTGTTCACCGCATCACTCCCAGGGGGGATTTGTTGATATATTTAGGTAGTGTTGTGTGTGAACACACTAGGACCGCCGGGGCACTTTTTTCCCTCTTTAGGAGCTTTTTTCCCCCGGCTTGTACATATGCCTATTGCCCTAATGGGCTACTTATCTTTGTACATTCTCTAGTAATACATTCAGTATTGTGTGTTTGTGCTCGAAGCTTCTTCTTCCTTATGTTGTTCACGTGCTTCCGCAGACGTCTATCTCCAACACACGCCTGGAAAAATCATCGATGAAAGTCACGAAGTAAACATAATTTCCAAAAGAAGATGTCTCCATAGGACCACAGACATCACTATGTACAAGCTCCAATTTCTGAGTAGGGCAAACTGAACCATCTTTTGCAAAGGATGAACGCTGCATTTTGCCCAAAATACATCCTTCATAAACATGTTTTCCAGGTGCCTCAAGTTTGGGCAAAGAGGACACCATTTCAGATTTCTGGAGGTGTAGCAAACTAGCGAAATTCAGATGACAAAAGCGTGCATGTGAAAGATTTGCATCTTACATAGCCTGAGAATCATTTACTGCACATGCCAAATCATTTACTGATCTTTCATAGTCTATGCGCTTATATAGCCCACGACATAAAATGCCAGAAGCAATAATCACATTGCCATTTGATAGATCGTGAACTGTACACCTGTCATTAACAAATTTCACAACCAAGCCAATCTTGGCTAATGGAGAATCTGATAACCTGGTTCTTCTTGATCCCTGGCAAAAATGAAGCATTTGACAACGTCAAAGAACTACCATCAGTAGTAGTAATAATGATGTTACCAACTCACATAATAGGATAAGAGGAGTTGTTCGCGCATGTATCAGTATTCCTTGTAGGGGCACGCTCAAGTGAAGAGAAGAAACTGCGCTGCGAGGTAATATGTTTGGTCGCCCCACTGTCAAAATACCAAACATCTGAGTCTACTACAAACATGCACTGCACATGAGAAGATGGGTCAAAACTGCAGACAGTAGTAAACGCCCATTCTTCTTCCTGCACAAGATTAGCAGACTCTATTTTTGGTGTAGAGGCCTCTGCAACAACCATTCCAGCTCTTTCTTCTTTGCCTCTTTAGTAGCCAGTTTTGGACAGTTCTTTATGATATGATCATTCCCTATACAGTACTTACCAAACAATTTCTGCTTTTCTGATTTCTTCTCATCTTTACCTTCCTTCTTTGAATATACAGAATTAGAAGATTTCTGCTTACTAATTGAAGAGCTCCATTTTCCTTTTCCCTTATGACTAGCCAGAAAAGCTTGATCTGCAACTCGCATAATGCATCTGTTCTGCTTGGATTGATCTTCCTGCAACAGAACAGAGAATAACTCCTCAAATGATAAGGCATTAGGACTGCCTTTCATCATCAACTGAAGAGTAGAAGCAAAACTCTGATATGAATCAGGAAGACCATTCAAAACAGTCTGCACAAGTGAGCTATCTGGTATAATCTCATCAGCAGAAATCAATTGTTTCGTCAAGTCTTTGATCTTCATTAGGAAACTATCCATAGAATCACCTTTATTCATGTGCTCACTCTCCAATGGTTTTCGAAGGTAAGCAACACGAGCCTCATTCCTAGCTTGGTACAATGTGGTAAGTGTATCCCAAACATCCTTAGTTGTTCTACAAGAGCGAATGTGAGGAATAATGGCACATTTGACAGACAAAGCTATCAATGCATGTGCCTGGGCATCTATACCATCCCAACAAATGTGCTCTGCAATAGGTGCAACAGAAATCGCAGCACGAACAGGAATATGCAGAATATCATCATCTTCGACACCTTCTACATCAGCTTCAGTACCTACAGTTGTAACAGTTGCAGGTGTGATAGGACGTTTTTCGATACCTTGCACAATGTTCCATAGTCCTTTTGCAACCAACACATGTCGCATCATATAAGCCCATAACGGGTAGTTGGTACCATCCAACTTATCCTCAACAGCCAACATACGGAATACATCACTGCTTTCAGCCATGGCCGATGACTAAAATACCTTGATGCAGAAAATTGATTGTATCTCAAAAAGTTGAACAGAACTGCCTAGAAGAATTGTGCTAAACATGTAGCAAACTTCGAGACGCTTATATTGGCAAACATAAACTGCTATATATCTTTGGCACAAAAAGACGAAATACCCTGCACAAGCGCTGTGATAGTGCGTTCTAAGGCCGAAATGAGCTCAGATCGCGATTTTGGCACCACACAGCGAAGCTGTTTAGATCTTAGAAACACTTTGAGTATGCTCACCAAATTTTGTGTGAATCTGAGATTGCAAACGGAGGAGTGTCGACAACACCCTAGATGAAGTGACGACCTGCTCTAATACCAATTGTTGGAGTTAGATGTCTGGAAAAGCACGTGAACAACACAAGGAAGAAGAAGAAGCTTGGAGCACAACACAAATTACTGAGTGTATTACTAGAGAATGTACAAAGATAAGTAGCCCATTAGGGCAATAAGCGTATATACAAGCCAGGGGAAAAAACCTCCTAAAGAGGGAAGAAAGTGCCCGGGCGGTCCTAGAGTGTTCACATACATCACTACCTAAATATATCAACATGATCTAGAGACTAAACACATTCTGGTTAGCCATGAGGTTACCTAAATTGTTGGAGTTAGACGTCTTCGGAAGCAGGCGAAAAACACAAGGAAGAAGAAGAAGCTTGGAGCACAACACACAATACTGAATGTATTAATAGAGAATGTACAAAGATAAGTAGCCCATTAGGGCAATAGGCGTATATACAAGCCGGGGGAAAAAAACCTCCTAAAGAGGGAAAAAAGTGCCCCGGCGGTCCTAGAGCGTTCACACACATCACTACCTAAATATATCAACAAATCCCCGCTAGGAGTGATGTGGTGAACAAGTAGCTAGCACTCATGTATAAGGAAGTGCCAAGCTATGTGGAAATCACTCCACATAAGGAAGTAAGCCCAAAGCTTTGCGAAAAGCTTCAAACTTCTCACTTCGTGAAAAGGTCTGCAATGTTCTCCTGCGTGGGCACATATGCCAAGCTGATCTCCCCAGCAGAGAACCTCTCCCTGACATAATGATAATGCACCTCAATGTGCTTAGTGCAAGCATGGAACACAGGGTTCCTCACAACTGCCAATGCCCTCTAACTATTAGTGAAGATGGTGGTGGCAGAATGTTGGTGCATTTTACCCAAGCCTACATGCTTGAATGTTTGATATTATCCTCATTTGTAAGTCACATGAGTAGTCATGTGAATACCTCTTGTAAAAGAGTTCATTTTTATCTCTTGTATTTGAAAAAAGAAAAAAAGGAAAAGGATGGCTTACCTCATGCATGATGTAAAAGCAAATTCGTGGCCATAACTACCAAAATCACAAATTTTTGAGCTGAGGGAATATCTCCTAACTTTGGGGATCACTTTTAGGTGGAGCCATTCGAATTCGAATTCAAAACTCCCTCCAAGAATAGCTATAAAAGGAGCAAGAAGGAAGAGGCGATTAGTAAGCCTTGTACGTGACCACTTCATGTCATTTTGTAGAGATTGAAGAGCTTACTCCATAGCTCTATCATTCTACTCCCATTGTGCAAAGATTCATTGCCAATGTGGTTGTAATCATATGTGAATCTATACATTTATTATCATCTACTTCTCTGTTTTGTTCTCTGTTATACGCACTCAGACCAGTACCTTCAGAAGGTCATATATCGAGTTTTACTGAACCTTTTTCAGTGATTTAACTTGCGTTGAATAGCGCGTACTGTCTACTTTATGCATATAAATTTTCAAGGTCATTAGACTTACAGTTTGTGAGATATCTGCATTTTACTGCTCACTGGTCTATCTCTGCAGAGCCCCGAGAATTGTGGGGAGGTTCCAAAAATTGTTGAAACTTGTTCTCAGTGCTCAGTCCATCATTTGAAGTGTTTTAACTTGGATTGGGAAGCTTGCTAAGTCTATTTGCTATGCCCAAAAGGAATGTTTCTAATTCCTACCAGGTTGAGAGCACTGTTCATTTTTTTCAGCAGGTGTATGTCCAAAAATAGCAAGTTTTGGGAGCTGGTCATTTCGCAACTAGTCTGTCTTGACTTAAACTTTTGGGATACATGTTCCAAAGTACTTGGCTGATATTTTGGTGGATTTAGGAAGCTCAAAGGGTCTACTAATCAACTCTGAAGTCTCAGTTGGCTGGTGTGAAGCTGGTCGTAGCGGCACCTACTCATCTTTGGATTGCATCCACCATCTCTCTTCACAGTGGTATCAGAGCATAGTCAAGCAACATGGGAGATGGATTTCCATCAACAATTGACAAATTGGTTCGAAACAACTATCCGGCATGGTCTCTAAGGATGGAGGCTTACCTTCAAGGGAGGAATCTATATGGATTCATATCCGGAGATGAAGCAATGCCAACCATGAGGAACAAAGGGCAACCATCACATGAAGAAGTGGAAGGACTTTCGAATTGGTGTTCGAAGGATGCACTTGCAAGGTCCTATATTCTAAACTCAATCTCTGATTTTCTTTTACCTCATGTCAAGGGATGCAAGACATCAAGAGAAACCTGGAATGCACTTGCTTCTTTCTTCTCTTCCAACACTCGAGCAAGGAAGAACCAATTGTGGATGGAGTTCACAACAATGAAGAAAATCCCGAAGCAAAATGTGACTGATTATGTCACAAAGATGAAGGAGATTTCCAACCAACTTGGAAGCATTGGAGAGGTAATTGAAGAGGAGCAAATCATAAGACAAATCATGAATGGAATCAAAGCAGACGACAAGTGGGAGTCATTCACAACAGCCATGGATTTATACATGGATATGCATGTACCCGACCTCAACACACTCATGGGCCAACTCTTCACTCATGAAGCAAAGATAAGCAAAGGTAGTGAGTCCTCAAGAGGTAATCAAGCTTCTGCCTTATATTCTGATAAAGCTAAGGTCAAGGACAAGTCAAAGAATAGGAAGAATGAAGATGAAGGTAGCTCTTTCCAAGCAAACTTTGCAGGTAGAGGAAGAGCTAGAGGAAGAGGCAGAGGTGGAAAGCAAGGCAGGGGGAGATTCCAATCATCTCAACCTTGCAATATATGTGGCTTATCTAATCATACTACTGAAGAATGTTTCAGGAATCCGAGGAACTCAAGAGGAAGAGGATTCAATAGAGGTGGCTATGGATCAAATAGAGGTAGATACAATGGAGGCTACAACAACAACAACTACTACAACAACAATTACAACAACAACAACTATCAAAGTGGCCATAGAGGAAGAAGAGATTACAATAACTATGTAGAGGACCAAAGTCAAGAAGATTCATTATTGATTATGAATCTATCAGCGAAGAAGGGTAAGGATGATGATCACATATTTTACATTGATTCGGGATGCTCAAACCATGTAGCAGGAAATGTGGCTTTACTTTCTGATTTGGAAGATCCTCATAACAAGCATGAAGTGCAGACAGGAGATGATACAAAGCACTCAGTGGAGAAGATAGGTAATGTGAAGACATCAGATGGGAATATGAACCTCTTAAGCAAAGTCTTGTATGTCCCTACAATTACCAAAAATTTAATAAGTGTTGGACAGATTTTTGAAAAAGGATTGCAGGTTAGATTCAACCGATTTGGAGCATATGTTGAAGACCCAAGGCAAGGCTTTCAAAGGATTGCCAAAGGAGAAAAGACAGGAAGGCTTTTCACTTTTGAAGTGGAAGATACAAAGAACATAGCTTTGTTTAGCTATGGATCTCAAACTCTTACAAAGTTGGAGATATGGCACAAAAGGCTTGCTCACATTGGTGAGAGGACACTCAAACAGATTTGCAGGGACCAAAGTGTATTTGGTTTGCCTAATATCACAAGGCAACACATGATTTATAAGTGTGAAGCTTGTCAACTCGGCAAGGCTCATAGACAACCTTTCAATAAGAAAGGATATATGTATCAAAATCCTTTGGATCTAGTGCACACGGATGTGTGGGGTCCAAGCAAGGAGCCATCTATATCAGGCTCAAGATATTATGTGTCTTTCATAGATGATTGTAGCAGGTGGACCATTCTGTTTTTCATGAAGCACAAGGATGAAGTGTTTAATTGCTTTAAGAAGTATATTGCTCTTGTTGAAAACCAAACAGGTAGGACTTTGAAACGACTCAGATCAGATGGTGGAGGAGAATACTTCTCTTCTGAATTTGATGCCTTCTTGCATGAAAGAGGCATTAAAAGGGAAGTCACTACAAGGTATACACCCGAACTCAATGGTGTAGCAGAGAGGAGGAACAGAGCTATTGTCGAAGTTGCAAGGTCCATGCTCAACGAAAAGGGATTGCCGAACTACCTATGGGCAGAGGCTGTGTCGACAGCCACATATCTCATAAATAGACTTCCATCTAAGTCACTAGATGGAACCACTCCATATGAAGTGTGGAATGGACGAAGACCTAGTCTAGAGCATTGCAAAATCTTTGGATGCTTAGCCTATGCTCACATTCATTCTCAAGTAAGAGGGAAATTGGATCCCAAGGCAGAGAAGTGCGTATTTATTGGTTATGATCAAAACCAAAAAGGATATAGATTGTACAATCCAACCAATAAAGGATTTTCTGTGAGTAGAGATGTAATTTTTGATGAAAACAAATCATGGTTTGATGATGACAGGAAAGTGAAGCTGCCATATGACTTGGATGAAGATTTTCCATCACTTCAACCAAAGGAGCCAAAGCAAATTGAAGAAAGTGATTCAGAGATTGACCTAGAAGACTTGGAAAGACTAAAGCTATGGAAGAATAAAGGTAAAGCAAAGATGCAGGATGCTACATATGGACCCGAGAGCTCACATCAACCACTTAGAAGGTCTTCAAGGGAGAAGAAGAAACCAGAGAGGTTTGGTTATGATACTTCTTTGGTCACCAAGCACTCAATCTACATTGCAAAGGATTCAACCAATGAAGAACCTACCACATTCGAAGAAGCACAAAGCAAGAAAGCTTGGAGAGATGCAATGGATGAAGAAATGGAAGCCTTGAAGGAGAATGATACTTGGGAGCTTGTACCTAACAAGCCATCTATGAAGATAATCGGATCTCGATGGATATACAAAATCAAGAGGAATCCAGATGGAAGTATAAATAGACACAGAGCAAGGTTAGTTGCTAAAGGGTTTGCTCAAACCCATGGTATTGATTATGAGTGGACTTTCTCTCCTGTTGCAAAAATGCCTACAATTAGGGTTCTCATTAGTCTTGCTGCATCTAGAAATTGGATTCTCTATCAACTTGATGTAAAGAATGCTTTCTTGAATGGATGGATTTCTGAGGAAGTGTATATGGCACAACCTCCTGGATATGAGGATGCACATCATCCTAACTATGTATGCAAACTAAAGAAAGCTTTGTATGGATTGAAGCAAGCTCCAAGAGCTTGGAATTTCAGATTGGTGACTTATTTGCAGGACCAAGGATTCAAAGCTAGCAAGGCGGATACCTCTTTGTTCATAAAGAGGAATGGATATGAAGTGATCTATTTATGTGTGTATGTTGATGATATTATTATCACAGGCAATGATCTTGAAGGAATCAAACAGGTAAAGAGTCAAATGAAGGAGGAGTTCAAAATAAGTGACCTCGGACCACTCACTTATTTTTTTGGATTGGAGTTGATCTACACAGATTCAGGTATATACATCACACAAAGGAAGTATGTCCATGACATGCTCGTCAAGTTCAAGATGAAAAATACCAAGTGTGCAGGTACACCTATGGAGCAAAATCATAAGCTTAGTGCTTATGAAGGAGAGCCAATTGAAGACATCACAAGCTATCAAAGCTTGGTTGGAAGTTTGAACTATGCAACACTCACAAGGGTGGATATATGCTATAGTGTTAGCATATTGAGTCAGTTTATGCATAAGCCGAGAAGACCACATATGGAAGCGGCCAAGAGAGTCCTCAAGTACCTAAAGGGGACCATGAATGAAGGTTTGTTTTATTCGTTTACTTTAGATATTGAGCTAAAGGTCTACTCAGATGCAGATTGGGCCGGATCTAAAGATGATAGAAGAAGCACATCAGGGTATATATCATTTGCAGGTTCAAAAATCATTTCTTGGTCATCGAAGAAGCAACCAACCGTGGCATTATCTTCTACTGAAGCAAAATATAGAGGTTTGGCTAATGCAACTCAAGAAATCATGTGGTTAAAGTCTTTGTACACAGATCTTGGACTTCATTCTTCAACACCTCACATTTTTGGTGACAACACAAGCTCACTACATCTAGCAGCTAATCCGGTATACCATGCTAGAACCAAGCATATTGAAGTCCACTACCATTATGTAAGGGAGAAGCTAATGAGCAAGGATATTCAACTATCCTATGTCTCTACAGATATGCAATGTGCTGACATGTTGACTAAAGCTCTTGATGCTACAAAGTTAAGTAGATTCAAGTTGATGATTGGCTTGCAGGAAATCAAGGACAATTGAAGACTTATTTGGAGGCCAAGCATGTTCGGCTTGAGGGGGAGCTGTTGGTGCATTTTACCCAAGCCTACATGCTTGAATGTTTGATGTTATCCTCATTTGTAAGTCACATGAGTAGTCATGTGAACACCTCTTGTAAAAGAGTTCATTTTTATCTCTTGTATTTGAAAAAAGAAAAAAAGGAAAAGGATGGCTTACCTCATGCATGATGTAAAAGCAAATTCGTGGCCATAACTACCAAAATCACGAATTTTTGAGCTGAGGGAATATCTCCTAACTTTGGGGATCACTTTTAGGTGGAGCCATTCGAATTCGAATTCAAAACTCCCTCCAAGAATAGCTATAAAAGGAGCACGAAGGAAGAGGCGATTAGCAAGCCTTGTACGTGACCACTTCATGTCATTTTGTAGAGATTGAAGAGCTTACGCCATAGCTCTATCATTCTACTCCCATTGTGCAAAGATTAATTGCCAATGTGGTTGTAATCATATGTGAATCTATACATTTATTATCATCTACTTCTCTGTTTTGTTCTCTGCTATACGCACTCAGACGAGTACCTTAAGAAGGTCATATATCGAGTTTTACTTAATCTTTTTCAGTGATTTAACTTGCGTTGAATAGCGCTTACTATCTAATTTGTGGATATAAATTTTCAAGGTCATTAGATTTACAGTTTGTGAGATATCTGCAGTTTACTACTCACTGGTCTATCTCTGCAGAGCCCCGAGAATTGTGGGGAGGTTCCAGAAATTGTTGAAACTTGTTCTCAATGCTCAGCCCATCATTTGAAGTGTTTTAACTTGGATTGGGAAGCTTGCTAAGTCTATTTGCTATGCCCAAAAGGAATGGTTCTAATTCCTACCAGGTTGAGAGCACTGTTCATTTTTTCCAGCAGGTGTATGTCCAAAAATAGCAAGTTTTGGGAGCTAGTCATTTCGCAACTAGTCTGTCTTGACTTAAACTTTTGGGATACATGTTCCAAAGTACTTGGCTGATATTTTGGTGGATTTAGGAAGCTCAAAGGGTCTACTAATCAACTCTGAAGTCTCAATTGGCTGGTGTGAAGCTGGTCGTAGCAGCACCTACTCATCTTTGGATTGCATCCACCATCTCTCTTCACACAGAAGACTGGCCAACACCCAAATTAGCCATAAGACGTCTGAGCCACACACACTCAACAGTCGCTGTGAAAGTTTCCCTATACTCAACCTCACAACTGGAAGTGGCCACAGTAGGCTGCTTCTTGTTCAACCAAGATATACATGATCTACCAAGCATGAAAAGCAAAAGTCACTAGTGGACACACGAGTGTCATAACAACCAACCCAATTAGAGTTAGAAAAAGCATGCAAATCTAGTGGTAGTGATCCCCCCTTGGGATAAAACAACCCAACTAGTCGAGTAGCACTCAAGTAGTGAAAGATACGCTTAACCGCCTGCCAATGCTTGACTCTTGGGCAATGCGTAAACCTGCTCATCTGTGAGATAGCAAACTGAATATCTGGCTGAGTAATGCATAAGTAAATCAAGCATCCAACAACCTACTGATAGAGAATAACATCAAATGCATCTCCAACATCATGAAAACTCAAACATAAACCTGTTTTCATAGGAGTGGCAATAGGCTTACAGTCTTCAAGGTCAAAATGCTGCAATAATGTGTCAATATATTTCGTTTGACACAAAGCCATTCCACCATCAACGTGCATAATGAATGCCCAAATAATAATGCAAATGCCCCAAATCAGACATCTCAAATGAGGCATGCAAATCAGCCTTAAAATCAGCAATATGCTTCTCAATAGGACTAGTGGGCAGCATGTCGTCAACATAGACAACAATGATCAGAAGCACATCATTAGCACGCTTAACACATAAGGTGTTTTTAGTTGGACTGTTCTCAAAACCATGTGCAATCAGATAGGCATGTATCTTCTCATACCAAGCACGTGGTGCTTGCTTTAAACCATATAATGCCTTCTTTAACCTGCACACCTAGTTTTCATGCCCTTTTTGCACAAAGCCATGGGGCTGAAAAACATACACTTCTTCATGCAAGTCACCATTCAAAAATGCTATTTTAATGGCCAACTGATGTACATTCCAACCATGATGGGCTGCAAGTGCACAGATGCTCCGAACAGTAGTCATACGGCATGTAGGTGCAAAGGTCTCATCAAAATCAATGCCTCTTTCCTGTGCATAACCCTTTGCAATAAGCCTAGCCTTATACTTGTCAACTGTACCATCACATTTACGCTTCAGCTTGTATACCCACTTAGTGCCAATGGCCTTCTTGCCAGGAGGCAAGTCACATAAAGACCAAGTACCATTCTTCATTATTGCATCATATTCAGACTGCATAACAACCATCCAATTTTTTGAATTTTGTGCTTCATCAAACAAAACAGGCTCAGTCTCATCATAGAGACTAGATGCAGCCATAGCATATCAATCTAATGCAAAAGAGGCTGATCGAGTATGATATGATAGAGGTGCATGTAATTTGCTATCACGCAAGGTCTGCATTAGCCATTTTGGCATAGTTCTTGCCTACTCAATATTAGCTCTCTCATCAATAAGTGCATCATGTAAATCTGCATCAAAAATGGAATGATCTGCATCATCACATGAAACCTACAAAGTTTGAGAAGTTGCCTCATTAGGATGAGCACTAGACTATCCACCTGTAAAAAGAGGCAGCAAAGTATCATACATGTCTTTGGAGCTAACAGATGTCTCCTTAGTACATGAAAGCAATGGCTGAATAGCATCCTCCAGAAAAACAACATCACGGCTAACTAGAATGCATTTAGTCTATGGATGATATAGACAATAGCCTTTACTTTCAAAATTGTACCCAATATAAATACATTTTACTTCTATATCATCCAATTTTCTTGTTGTTCATGCACTAATGCATATGCCAAACAACGAAAAACATGCAGATGAGCAAGAGATGGCTTGCAGTCATGCCAAGCCTCATATGGAGTGATAGACTGCAGCGCTTTAGTGGGACACTTGTTCAGTACATATGCTGCACACATGATAGCCTCAAGCCAAAAACTATGTGGTAAAGCCTGACTCTTGACCATACACCTCGCCATCTCCATGAGTGACCTGCTCTTTCATTCAGCACCTCTATTCTGTTGAGGTGTATACGGCACTGTACACTGGTGTTTTATCCCAGGTTCAGCGAGAAATGCATTAAAATCAGAAGACATATATTCCCCCCCTCGATCAAAACGGAGGGTGCCCATTTTACATGCTGATAGATTTTTAGCCAAAACCAAAAACTATTTAAAGAACATGAACACTTCAGATTTTGCCTTCAATGGATATACCCATGCATGCCTAGAAAAATCATCGATGAAAGTCATGAAGTAAAGATAATTCCCAAAAGAAGGTGTCTGCATAGGACCATATACATCACTATGTATAAGCTGCAATTTTCGAGTAGCCCGAACTGAACCATCTTTTGGAAAGGAGGAATGCAACATTTTGCCCAGAATACAGCCTTCACAAACATGTTTTCCAGGTGGCTGAAGTTTGGGCAAAGAGGACACCATTTTAGATTTCTGCAGACATAGCAAACTAGAAAAATTTAGATGACCAAAGCATGCATGCCAAATCTTTGCATCTGACATAGTCTGAGAATCATTTACTGCACATGCCAATTCATTTATTGATCTTTCATAGTCTATGAGTTTATACAGACCACAACATAAAATGCCAAAAGCAATAAACACATCACCATTTGACAAATCGTGAATTGTACACCTGTCATCAACAAATTTCACAACCAAACCAATCTTGGCTAATGTAGAAACTGATAACAAGTTCTTCTTGATCCGTGGCACAAATAAAGCATCTGACAACGTGAAAGAACTACCATCAGCAGCAGTCAAAATGCTCTTACTAACTCCCATAACATGACAAGAGGAGTTGTTGGTGCATGTAATAGTATTCATTGTAGGGGCAGGCTCCAGTGAAGAGAAGAAACTGCGCTGCGAGGTAATATGTGTTAATAATAAAGATGTAAGGTCGTATATATTTTTGCAAAAAGGATTTTCTTCAAGTAGAAGGAAAATACAAAAATTAAAAATGGAAGCATTTATTTCAGCAAGTAGTAGAGACCAAAAGACAATCAATCAAAAGAGAATCAAATCCAAAAATTGAACTATAAGAGGAGTGGTTGTCCAAAGTAGTGGATAAGTTATGGAGAAGAGCTCTCAAACTTATCATGAGAGTTTTTGGTCACTTTTCTATAAAAGAGGCAAGGGAGGACACTCAAGAACAGATGAAGAAGGCGTGGAAGTCCCCTTGTAGCTAGTTTATTTGGTTTGAGTCATTTTGTTCACTTCACTCTCATAGACTATGTCTAGCCGCATACCCATTTCTGGGTAGTCTACTTGTGAGAGTCATATATCTCATTATATGTATTCAATTTCAAACTTTAAACATTCTTTGGAAAGCTTATCTTGAGTACTTTGTGTATTTAGAATAGTTTTATCAAATTCTTTATGCTTTGTGAGTTATTCAGTTTTTAGTGAAGTCCAATTTTTAGCTTAACTGAGTGGACAAGTAGCCTATTTTGAGGCAAAGAGTTGCCAATCCAAAGCTACTTCAAATTTAGTTTTTAATATCTCATTTGAAAGATCTACATGTCTAGTTTGAGTGACCAAAGTTTCAAGTTCGTTGCATTTTTCAATTGGTACGAGTTTTCATTTGAATGTTCAGCTGTTGGCAAAAGTCTTGATCTTGAGAAGGTCTTCTACAATTTCCGCTGTGAATAGAAGAGGAATTCTCCAACAATTGGTATCAGAGCATTGGAGTTTGAAGAGGCAAAGCATTGGAACTGAAGTGAAGCAAAGGAGAAGCTACAAATCAAGGGGGAGCTTCGTGAAGTTAAGAAAGAGTGCCACAACATACTTGAGGTAAACTTCAATCTTAGAAGTTTTCAATGGCTGATTTAGGACAACACGTTGAGAAGTTAGACAAAGACAATTTTCAGTCTTGGAGGTATAGAATGACAAATTACCTTAAAGGTAAAGGTTTATGGAGTCTAATTACTAGAGATGATCCACAACTGGTGGACCTTCAAGGTCCCAACATTTCTCCGACACAAAGGAGACAATTTGTTGATTGGGAAGAGAGGAATCGAAGGCTTATGTTCCTCATCTCACAAGTTAGTTCTAACACTATGATTGGTCATGTGCAAAGCTTAGAAACAACCAAGAAAGTTTGAGAAGCATTGGAGAAGGTGTATGCTACCTCAACAAGGTCTCAGAGGATGCAAATCAAGAACGAGCTCAACAACATGAAGCAAAGCTCAAACCAAAGCATTAGTGAGTATACATTGAGGATCAAGGAGCTTCGAGATCAGCTAGCATTAGTTGGATGCAAGATAGAAGAGGAAGACATTGTCCAAACAACTCTCAATGGCTTGAGGAGTGAAGAAAAGTGGAAGCCCCTCATCACAAACATTCTTTATAGAGACCCTCTACTGACATTTGACGAGATTATACCAAATCTTGTGGCTAAAGAGGTTGCTCAACAAGGAGAAGGCAACAAAGGTAAGGAAAACCATAGTCAAATGTTATATGCAGGATGAGGTAGACGAAGGAACTCAAGAGGAGGCTCGAGAGGAAGAGGAAGAAGCTACAACAACACAAATTTCAGCCAACACAACTCGGAGGACAACAAGGACAAGTCAAATGACAACACACATGGAAGAGGTCGAAAAAGAAATAGAGGAAGAGGTCGAGGTTCATACAATCCTCATAAAGGTATAACATGTTATCATTGTGGTAAACTAAGACATTATGCAAATGATTGTTGGCAAAATAATGGAGGCAACCAAAGGAGCCAAAATAACTATGCGAGTACATCAAGTGAAGGAGATAAGCAAACCATGCTTGCCATGAAGCATGAGTACAAAAACCCGAGAAGTGATGGTAAAAAATGGTTTATAGATTTAGGTTGCAGCAACCATATGACATGCCAAGGAGATTTATTCACAAAGCTACAAGCTCCAAGTGGAAAATGATGTGTGGAGACCGGCGATGAAACTCAACATGCAATTGAGCATGTTGGAGATATCAATCTTGGAGATAAGAAGGTATTGGCTGATGTTCTTCATGTTCCTACTATTGCAAAGAATTTGATTTCAGTAGGACAAATGGTAAAGAAAGGATATCATGTTATCTTCAATCATGAAAAAGGTTGATTTATAAAGAATCCAAAAGAAGGATTCAAGGTCATTGCTCAAGGAAGGAAAGAAGGAAGGATGTTCACTTTGGACATTCAACAACCACATGGAAAGGTGATGTATATTCAATTTGGAAACAAGAGGATTGCTGAAAACGATTTGTGGCACAAAAGGTTTGGACATATCAACATTCCCAAGCTCAAGGACATGAGCAACCATGAAGTGGTAAGAGGTGTTCCAAGATTCAATGATGTTGAACTACATGAGTTTTGTGAAGCATGCCAACTAAGAAAGCAAACTCGACAACCATTGAAGAAGAGCAACTATGTGGCATAAAACAAAAATCAGATGTGTTCTCCATGTTCAAGAGATTTAAAGCACAGGTAGAAAGGGAAACAAGACGCTACATAAAGACCTTGAATTATCATAGAAGTTGCAATGTGCATGCTCAACGAGATGAAGGTGCCACTAAACTATTGGGCTTAAGCAGCTAGTACGGCTGTTTATTTGATGAACAAATGCACAACGGCTGGAGTGCATAATCTAACTCCCGCGGAGGTTTATTCCGGTAAGAAACCTGACCTTACACATCTCAAAGTTTTTGGATGTGTGTGTTATGTTCACATCCCTCAAGAACTAAGGACAAAGATGGAGGCAAAGTCCGAAAAATGTATTTTTATTGGATATTCATCAGAGCAAAAGGGATACAGGTGCTACAATCCGGTGACAAAGGAGTTACGAGTCTCAGGAGATGTGGTATTTGATGAGCTAAGACCATGGTTTGGACACAAAGGGAAAGAGAAGATTCTTGAAGAAGATTGCGAAGATGATGGAGGTGCTGTCCAAGACGAATTTCAGCAAACAAGCACTCAAATGTCAGGTCCAAAAGCTTCTATATCACTTGGAGAAAGCTCAACATGGAAAGGGAGACTAAGGAGTCATTCCTCATCACCAACATCACGTTATGAAAGATTTGAAGCTGAAAGTGCTACCCAAAATAGGAAAAAGAGAATGCATCAGGTCCTAGGTTGCACACTGCATGTTTGTGGAAAGAAATAAATAGGAAAAAGAGAATGCATCAGGTCCTAAAGGATGTAAAAGAAGATTTAAGAATAGGAACTTTGAAACGAATGAATGCCTGAGTAAAAGGGATGCAAAGTTGACCAAGTAGTCCATGCAGCGAAAAGAAGTAAAAGAGGCTCCAGAAAATACAACAGGGTCAGATGTGTGAGGACAAAGCAATAGCCGAAGACCAAAAGCTAGAAAGAGGTCAAGGCTCAAAAGTTGAAAAGAGTGACTAAGGATATCACATTCTTAGCCACCAAAGGTGTGTGTGATAGCTCGACTTAACACAACAACCCAGATTTATGAATATAAGGAATACCAAGGGGCTTACAGAAGCAAATGACTTAGATTGGATAAGGTAACACATTCATTGATAGTCCTTATCGCTTCTTCGACCACTCGGTGCGTATACTAAGGAGCTATAAGCAAGCCGCATACAAGAAACGAAGTCTGTCAAGGGACGACAGAGACAAACAGGGGGAGAGTGTTGCAGAGTAAAGAAGCACAAAAGAGGAGCCCCAAAAATTTTCAAATTTGAGCACAAATTTTCTTCTTAAAAATCCTATGAAAATCCCTTGAAGCTATGTAAATGCAATAGAGGAGTCCTCTAGATGCATAGGCCCCAATCATTGTATCATAATCCTTGTAAAATATTAGGAAATTAGAGTTAGAAAATAAAAGTGCCGGTCTCTTGTGTGAAAGGACCATTTTTAGGGCACATGTATATAAGTCACTTTGTGACTCTTGTAAAGGACTTTCTGCCATTGTGAGCTTTCAAGAAGATTTTTGAATTTGCTTCTTTCATGCTGATTTCCTCCTTCTTCAAGATCTTTTGTTTCTGTAATGCTTGAAAGCTGTGTGTAGGACTGTTGTCTACCCCTTCCCATCGCTTTTGAACCATTGTGGTGTGTGTGTGAGCCTTTGCGAGTTGTGGAGCAAGTGTTGAATTTTCCTGTCATTCACTATTTTACTCATAACTTGAAGTATTTTTGTCAGATTCGACTGAAAAAACAACAATATATGCTTCTCATCAAAAGATTCAAAAGAAATCTGCTATTGATGCATATTCGGAGTTCAAAGCTAAGAGAAAAGTTCAAAGTTGTGCTTACTGCTGAAGATGGTATTGCGGCATGCATTTTCAGAGGATTAGTGAGTTGGAGAGGTAGTTGAGACTAGTCACATGCATCGTATCTTAGATACTTCACTTATCATCATGTATGCACATGTCTTTATACACTTGGTTCATTTGATTCCTCGGATTGATAATTAAACGTGTATTAATCCACCACTATATGCACTTGTGGGGCAATTGAGGCGCAACCTCATTGACAGAAACCCCTAAGGCTTCACGACTTAGGTACACACTCCTAAATAACTTTTACCGTTTTTATTTAGGATGATAAGAGTGCTATTGAGGTTATGTATGAAGGATGTTGGGTCATTAGAAACATCCCTTTATCTCTTTCCAAATGGTGCCCTGGGTTCAATCCTAGAGGGGCCAAAGCCCTAGGGTTCTAGTGTGGGTAGAGTTCCCTGATGTTCCTATTGAGTATTATTCATGGATTCATCAAACTGGGAAATTACTTGCAAACGTGTTGTCAAAAATATAGGAATGGCTTCAATCCCAAATGGGACCCACAAATTATGGTGGAAGTGGATATCTCTAAAGAAGTTAAGACTACTATCAACTTGAAGGACTTTGAATGTTGTAAGTTACATGAGAAAAAGGTTATATATAAGAACCTCCCCAATGCTTGTTTCAATTGTTTTAATTAGGGGCACTTAATAAAAGATTGTCCCTTGTTAACAAAAGGGAAATCAATGTTGAGAATATTAATGTCAAGGAAAAAACGATTCAAAAAGAAAGTAATAACAATAATGAATCTAGCTATAAGAAATCAGCAAGTAAATTTAAAAAAAGAACCCCTAATAGCTGGAGCAATAAATATGATGTTCTCTTGGAAAATGTATCTAACCCTTTTCAATTTTGGAAGTTAATTGTGATGATTATGTTGTAGGCCAACAAGTACATCAAATGCCAAATAACTATGAGGATGTTACTGCCTCTCCACATGCTGAAAGTCAGCATCAAGCTCATGGAGGTGAGTGAAATTTTGTGGCTAACAAGAGAAGTAAGAAATCATGCTCTAGTGCTGGTAATTCCTCAACTCAATCCTCCTCTGGAGACTAGATATCAAACCAAGAGGTACAAGAATCTATTGAATTCTTAGAACAGCTCACTCAGTCTAATAAGGAGAAAATACAAAACTTGCAGTCTAACCCTTGTGTGATAGAGGAAGTTGAAATGACACTAGCTATTGGCCAACAAAATCCTAAGAAAGCTAAACCAATTTGAAAAGAGGTAGTTAGGGTTTTTGATTCTATGGTTAAACCTCCCAAAAACCACAAAAAATGATTGTTCTCTATAGTGATCTTTTGATTATTATTAGTAGATGCTGCTATTGTTCAATGAGGAACTTTGAGCTTTTCTTTCTTAATTCTTTTACTCACTGGATTTTATTAGATTAATTTCTCTAAATATGAAAGGGCTAACTGACTTGGTGAGAGGTAAAGTGTTTAATACTTGGATTAAGGATTTGTCTCTTAATCCTGATATCATTTGTCTGCAAGAGCTAAATGTTGGTGGTTTTGGGCTACATTCTAACCTGTAGATTGCCTCCAACAACCACTAATCATGACAATAGAATAGGAGGTGCTGCCATTGCTATTGTCTAACCTTTATCATTCTATTAGTGAAGTGATTTATAGCAGTACCAACCAATGGGTGGCTCTTAGATGTAATGATCCCATTAACTACACTATTGTCAATGTTTATGCCTCTAATTGTAGTACTGACAGGTATCTTTGCTAGAGTGAACTCTCTGCCCTGACTCATGATGTTATCTTTGCTAGAGTGAGTTCTCTGCCTTGATTGGTGATGTTCTGCTATTAGGTGATTTCAATATGGTTATTTATGAAAATGAAAGATCTAGTAATCCTGATAATATTTTTTTAGAGAAAAGAGGATGTGGTTTAGCATCACTAACTCTCTTAATTTGGTTGAGTGTTCTATTAGTACTAGGCATACCTAGAATAATAGCAGTATTAATAAACCTCTTTCTACTAGATTGAATAGATTTTACATGAACATATCTAGATTTTAAGACCTTTGGCAACATAAATGTGATATTGATCTTTCCCTCCAATTTTTTGACCATTCCCCCTTAGTGATTAAGCTTTATAGGAACTCTTGTGACTACAAAGCTAGTTGGCTCCACCTAGATGCTTCCCAACTTTTGGGCTAGTAAGGTCGATAGACCTAAGAAGCATATGTTTGATCTGATGAGGAAAACAAAAACTAGGGACTTTGTTCCTATGTTGAAAAAGAGTTCAAGGGGCTATGTTGTTTCTATCAAGGGAAATTTGCAAGAGGTCGTTGGCTACTTTACTAATGTTTTCTCTAGGCCTCCCAAGAGAGGGGAGGATATCTTGAGGGCTAGGACCACTATCTCTCTTAAAAGGAAAAAAATGATTCGTAAGTCCCTAGCCTCTATACTCGACATGGCCCTCTTTGTCGGTGAGGTTAGAGAAACCATTCGTAAATTGAAACCCTGTAAATCTCCTGGTCTTGATGGTATACCTAATGTATTCTTCCATGAGGTTGCTGATTTTCTTGTGCCCATTATTCTTCTAGTGTGGCGAGAGGCCATGAGGAGAGGTACTCTTTCTACTTTTATCAATTTTGGAGCGATTAAGTTGGTTCACAAAAAAGGATCTAAGGATGACTTAAACAACTGGAGACCTATCTCTTTCCTGACTTCTTTGTACAAAATATTCTCTTCCTCTTTGACTAGAAGATTTGGTCCTATTATGGATAAGATTATTCTTCCTAAGCAGAAAGGGTTCATTAAGGGTAGATTCATTTTGGATCCCATTATCTCTATTTGGGAAGGCTTAGAGTATGTTAAAGAGCTTAAGATTGATACTTTCCTACTGCCAATCCTTTTGACTTATCTATCGAGATGAACAAGTGTAGGAAAGCTGGTTTTGATTCTTGGAGATCTCTATTTTGTAACAACAAGGTTGTGGATGAAACTGTTATTTCTGAGTCTAATTGTAATAAAGTAAGTCTATGATCCGTCTAGTCGGTTCAGATAGATCTGAATTCAGACACCATTTGGTCACCCGTGTGTATGACCAAAGATCTCGAGTTTAGACTTACTAGGAGATCTTCTGCTCTTGTGAACAAGTGATCCACTTAGCTTAGTGGTTAAGTCTCAAGGATGTGAAGGAGGAGGTCTTGGGTTCCATCCCCATGGGGTACATGGGGAGAGTGTTTTGCCCAAAGATCTGTAGAGCCTTCTAGAAGCATGCACTTGAGTTCCCTCGAGTTAACTGGGACACTTGGCGCACATGCAGTTACATGGTCAACACATGGATGGTTAGTATCCACCTGCCCAAGAAGGCAATCCCTTGGAGAGAGCTATATATAGAGGCATTTGATTGGGAGGAGGGTTATCTCTCTAGCATGTGGTGTTCGTAATTTCTAGTTCTCTTGCATTGGTATCAGAGCTTAACGTTGAGCTCCTATGGAGACCTTTGATAGCTCATCATCTTTCTCATGAGCTCTCATGCAAACTTTCAAGCTATTGGCCATCATCCTCTTTATGTTCTATTTTCCTTCTCGTTGATCCCTTTTCTCGAATTTTTTCGGTTGTGTATTTTATCACTCCCGAATTGATGAGTTTAGCAAAAGGGTGAAGATCACTTGTTACGCGGAGGACTCGAACCCTCGACCTACTGATGGTCTTCGATTCTATTTACCAAAAAGCTTTCACAATACGTATGTTTGCACCAGTAACTTCTCTTTCAGACAGCTTCCATCATCGAACAGAACAAGCCAAGCCTCATTTCTGATTTCTTTCACGTGCAATTCTAATTAACATCTATATCTTGTGACTGCTGGAGACCGAATATCTATGCTGTCCGACTTACCGACTCCGCGTGATGTGTTTATTGAGCTGCTTTTCCTTTCTTGAGCTTATCGTGTTGCAGAGAGCTGTGCAGGCATGGAACTCACGACATCATAGAAAGAGCCCCTTCTTGTGTCCGCGGGAGCAGACACATTCATGCTTTGGTTCTTTACAACTATCAAGGGCGCTGGTGTACACCACTAAGCCAAAATACCTCCGCATGGAGTCTTATCATGCTTATAAGACTTAGAAAAGAGTCACAGCATCAGACGTGTCCGTAGGGTTTGAGCTGGCAACATTTGGCTTATAAGCCTGACGTTCAAGAACAACTGGGCCTGGGGACGATCTGGACGATATAGATCAATTAAATTACAAGTGGCTCTGCAAGTTCATCAGCTGTAGTGCTATCGAATTCGACACCTGAGCCTAGCGGAAGATCAACGCTCTAACCAGGCGGGAAACTAGCACTCTTTGCATTTGATCACTCACAAGTTTAATTGTACTAATGATTTCAAGCACAAGGCACATATACTACTGCCACTGTACCGGTGGCTGGATTGGAACCCACGACCTCGTGTATGCATATTCTCTGAGCTCATTTCAGAGCAAAATAGGCTTTAATGTTTTTGAGTAGTTCAAGGCTCGAACCTCCGATCCATAGAGGCATACACAATAAGCATTCCACATGGATTAGCCAGAACTGCATCAAAGGCTTTTGAGTATGCAAGCCATTTTATCTCTTTGTTTAGTCATGCACCTGACAGCTATCTTTGCTCTACCAACTGAGGATGGAAGCTCAAGAGGATTTTGTACCAAGATCAAGCAAGTGGAGACCTCAAGGGTCGAAAATGATACTTCTTTTGGACAAGGTCAAAACTGATTCTTCTCGAGTGTTGAGGGAAGGACGTAGCTTGATGTGGAGATAAGTATTTTATGAGTTAATGATTGGTTTCAATATTTATTTTGCTCTATGCTTTCATGTATAGGATGCATGTTATTATCACTCAAGTATAGAGGTAAAATTCATTTTTGATAATCTTGATGCAAATTATTGAAACCTACATGAAAGAGCATAAAGATATTGAAACACTCATTAAACACAAGTATAGGCATGCATATACAAAAGATTGTTGGTGCATCTCTCCTTTTAAAAGAATGTTTTCATGCGCCATACACATTTTCTTCTTGCTTGCAAAAAGAATAGGATGCACTCAAGTTTGTGCACATGTATATCTATAACCTTTTGTAAGGTAAAGGATAGATTGTTTGTGCATGGATGATTGGATGCACACATGTCAAGCTCAAGGATTGCTTGAATTAGGTATGATGCATGAAAGGAGAATGCCAACACGTGCATGCACTCACATGCATTTGCATTCAAGAAGAGACATTTTTATATGCATGATTGTTGGTTAAATAGTTGAATACTTATATTAAGCACTTTTCTAAGGATGAGAAAAGTATGCTTGGTTTTGTTTAAGCTAATTAGAGCTTAAAGAAAAAATCCAAGTAATCTTTAGGAATCAAGATATTTAAAATAGTTTGGTTAACTATGTCCTTGGATTAAAAAGAAATATATTTTGGACAAGTAATAAAGCCTTAAGTCTTGGTCTTGTCCAAAAGTCAATAATTTCTTTTGAAGATCTATCCAGTAAAGGAAAGGATTCCAAGATGAATCATTGGTTTGGAAAGCAAAAGATTCCAAGATAAATCATCCGCTTAGTATTACTTGATTCCTTCACAGGAGTACTAAAAGTTTTTGAACGAAAAGTCTCCCTAGATGTAAGACTTGAATTTTTCCAGTAAGTTTTATAGCAAGTAGTTCCCAGTAGTTCCTAAACCTTTAGTATGGGTACTTAAGTCCAAATAGCGATATAACCTAAAGGTATATCAAAGATTCTTAGCGTTGAAATCTGAGAGGTATCAGAGTATGCTTGGACCGAAGTTCAGGAAAAGATCTCTAAATATCCTGTAGGTAAATAAAGAAGCTTTAGATAGTTTAAGAGATCTTAAAGATAAATACTAAGTCTTTATTTTAGTCACAAGATCAACCAGACTTGATTAAGCTTTGCCATAATTATCCAAGAATGTGCGATTGGAACTACTCTATAGAATACCCGAGTATTGGCAATAAAATTCCTTTTGGAATTATTCACTCAAGTTCCATTTATCCAATGGAAAAATGTGAAAAAAGTAAGCTGTTCCAAGTCTCAACGGAGTGAAGAAATTCCAAGAATGTAGTCTGCAACCGTGAAGACGGTACTTAAGTCTGTGGAAGGTAAAACATAATGTTTGCCTGTCCTTAAAGGGATTTGGTACAAATCCAAAGAGCATGAGTGGATGCTTAAGACTTAAGCAGTAGAGAGATTCCTATATAAAGTCCCCGGGATAGGTACCTAAAGCATTAGTAAAGAAAGAAATCTAAAGACAACAAGGCAAAAGCTCTTGTCACTACAAATTGGTCAAGGATAAACCAATTGAACTTGAATTTGTGAAAATTCAAGTACTTGGAATTTTGACTCATTTTCATTTGAAAACCCTAGCAAAGAAGGATGGATATTCTATCAAGAGGTTTTCAAGTTCCCAAAGGAAAGCACAAGATCGTGAAACAATCATGTGAAGGGATCAAAACCTAGAAAATCTAGTTAGAGATAATGCCTAAAACTTTTAAATTCTTTTTAAAGAGTTAAAGTGAGACGGTAATCTATCAAGAGATGTTTAGACTTAGGATAAGAATCACCCATACATTAATGTGAATATAAAATATGGTGGTATGGGACACCAGATTTTATATTCAGATTGATGTAGGAAAGATAGTATGGGACATCGGACCGTGGGAGGATAATTATCTTTTCGTCCTAGATTGGATCTTGAAGTTAGGTTTCATCCTTGAAGGAATTAAGACTTCAGAGAAGGAGTTTAATTCAAGAAGGATAAAAGTAGTATCTCAAGATACTTCAAGATAACTTCAAGATCAAGGAAACTGAAGATATGAAGTAAGTAACTTCCAAGATCTTCTTAGAACACTTCAAGCTTAAGTGTTATCGATCAGAAATATTTGATAAATTTCTGGAAAAAGTTGGACTTTGATTTTGAGTTAATCTTTTCAACCAAGGATTTAATTGACTAAGTCAAGCACCAAGTTCCTAGTGTAACTTGGTTAACTCACTCTTTTGACTCAAAGAAATGCACAAGAATTGCATTCCCAATAAGGAGTCAAAAAGACTAAATGTGACTTGTCAAGTGAAGCATTATTTGAATACAAAACTCATGAATAGAACTTTAGTGGGAAGACACACTGATGTTAGAGACCACACTAGTATCTTATGATTGGATGATATTTTTGATTTTCTTTGAATATTTTTTGAGAATCCAGCTTATTTCTCTTAAAGATAAGAAAAAACGCTTCAATATCCTGTTGAAACAGATCTTTGAGAAGCTAAATTCCTAAGTCATCTAGACTTTGACTCATAGCAAGTTTACGTATCTTTGAACTTTGAATTGGTTGAACAGAGTTTTAGTTCTTTCTTTTCCACTTTCTGAAATCTTTTGGATTTGACTTAGATATAGTGTCTGATTCTTTTTAACAAACTCGATAGTTAGTCCCATACAGGTAACTTAATTAAACATTCTAGATAGATGTTCTATACAAGAACCTTTTCAAAACATCGAAAGATGATAAGTTCAAGATTGACTTATTTATTTGAGTTTGCTTCAAGTTATAGCATAAATAATTTCCTAGAGTCCAATATACTCTAGAATAGAGAAGTTGGGAATTGCTCAGCAGATTGACAATCCCCAAGAATTTTTGGCTTAAGACTATGAGAAAAGTATCCTAAACTAGACAATTTTCATTTGAATTTGAATTGGTCAAGTTATAGTATGGTTAAATCAAAGAAAATGGTAAACTTTCTCCTATAGTTTACATAGGATTTTTAAACCCATTAGGACAAAGTAGTCCTCTAGTCGGGTGGAAAAAATTAAGTAACTGTTGGATAGGAGTTAACCATTGTACAAACATCCAAGTTAGATGTTTAGAACAACCAAACTTTAAGTTCTCCACCTGCCCAAGAAGCCAGTCCCTTGGAGAGAGCTATATATAGAGGCATTTGGTTGGGAGGAGAGTTATCTCTCTAGCATGTGGTGGTCATAATTTCTAGTTCTCTTGCACTAATGCTCTTTCTTTGTTGTGAAAACATATGATGCTGGTCAAGAGATGTTGGCTGCCAAACAAGCTGGCTTGTTTCAATTATTACCGAAGGATTGGTCTTGAGGATGTTGTTGATCATATGTGCAAGAACTTCAAAAATACTGCTCCATCTATCAAAGTGGCCCATGGAATCTTCAATGGAACATTCAATAGTGGAAGTACATATTCAGAGTTATTTGTTCCTTTGTTGCTACGTCCAAGCAAGCTCATCTCCTTTGGCTCATATATATATATATCCTGCACAAAGATTTGTGGACTGGCAGCAAGGCTAAGAAGTTTAATATAAGTGCAGGAAATTGCTCATTCTATGGGCTTCTTGAAGACCTCCCCCATCCAAAGATCCTAGAGACTTTTAAGCCTTTATTGCTATGCTAATGCTTTCCCTCCTCTTGGATACAGGGAGATTCTCCTTGATGAAAGTAAAAAGCTAGACATTGTTCTTTGGCAGACCCTTAGAGCTCATATTGTATGGTACATATGGAAGAGCAGGAACCATTACCTGTTTTCCAATTCTCCTAAAGATTACCTTTTTTCTTGTAATCAAGGCATCAAGAGTATTGTCAAAAAGTGTAAAATATCTATTAAGGATGCCCATCTTGGCTCCAATCCCTTTACTGTATTAAAAGGGATGAGATGTAATAAGTGGAAAGACAGTCTCATGGCCATGTACTCTCCAGAAAGACTTTTCTTGATACAATTCTTGGAAGCTGTCATCTGAGGCATCTTTATGGATATCAATCTATGATATAATGTCTTTTTTCCTACACTAATATTAAACTTCGTGTTCTGTTAAAAAAATAAACATGTAAGAACACGTCAAAATTCTCTTATGAAAGATAGAAGCAGAATTTTGCTTGGCTATAAAATTTAGGCCCTGCTGGTGATAGGGCTCCTACACACTGCATACAATTCCCATTAATTTAATCATTTTTGTTGTTGCTAAAAGAAAAGAAAAAGTGTTGAGATGATTCTTGGGCATAATCAGAGCTAGCACTGAGCGAGCTAGGGTTCTGAGTGAGTTAGGGTTCGGTGGTGGTAGTGTTCCCCGCAGGGGGCAGGGTCTTGTCTTTTGGCTTGCACTTTCAACCCTCACCTTAGGGCATGTAGCCCTTTGAGAATGTCATTGCATGAAGCTCTAAGAGACGGCTTCTCAGAGGCATCTGGGTCAAAGATAAAGGATGAAAAAGATTTTTTTTTCTCAACTCCTTAGCGTCTCTTGGCTTTGAATAATGTTCCGACTAGGATTTACTAAGCTTCCGTAGAGGGCTCAGGTCATATGTTACCAAGCAATGGAATGGGTGTAGTCGAGGTAAGCAAGGGAGTAACTCATGCCAATGGTGGTCTTGGGGCTCTGTGTTTCATCCTAGTTCACCATCAAAATCATTTGCAGATGCAGTTAAGTGAAACTCTAACCTTCTATTCAACAGTGCACGGATGTCAGGTATGAACCTTAACCCTACTTTATTGGATAAAGGTAAGTAGATAGTGGGCGAACATAGAATATGTCATAGGGAAGAATTTGTTGACAAAGACGATGATATGCTAGTTATAGAAAGGAATGCTCTTGACATTTGGCAAGCTCAGTTAGGAGAGAAAGTTATTATAGGGTTGTGCCATGGGCCCAGACCAGCCCTAGATACCTTGAGAAGCTGGGTGAAAATAAATTGGGAAGTTAAAAGTCTATTTGTCAGGCACATACAATATTTACCTAACAATTACTTCCTATTTTATTTTGATGAAGACCTAAGTGCCTTGAAAGTTATTAGTGAGGGGTAGTGGCTAATTAAGAGCACTCCCATATCATTCTTCATGTGGTTTGTGCAATTTAATCCCAAAGGCCCCAAGCCTACTAAAGTTCCTGTTTGGGTGGAATTCCCCGACTTACCTATCGATTATTACCCTTGGATCGATAAATTCATAAACTTAATAGGCAAAGTCTTAGGTCAAAGGAATAGAGGGAGCATTAACCTAAATAGGATCCTCAAGTGATGATTGAAGTGGATATCTCAAAGCCTGTTAAAACTTCATTGATTATCAAAGACTGATGGGAAATGTCTTCATGAACAAAAAGTGGCCTATAGGAATTCGCATAATGCTTGTTTCAATTGTTTCAAACAAGGTCATCTCATCAAGGATTGTCCCTTGCTGGCAAAAAAGAACGACGATAATGAAAAGGATAAAGAGCTTTACCCAAAGAATGGAACCTCTAGTGCCACCCCTATCAACCCCAAGCCCCAAAGCAAATATATTAAAAAGAAACCCATTAAGTCTACCAACATTTATGATGTCCTCTTGGAAGAAGTTACCAATCCCTTCAACTCCTGGGAGAATAGAAGCATTGAGGAACAAAAGAACCTAAACCCTAACCGTCATCCTAATAATGGGAACAACTGTGTTGAAGATCAAGTCTTAAAGAACATTAATAAGGAAGGGGATTGGGTGGAAGAAAAAAATTTAAAAGCTCACAACTCAGACTCTTTGGTTGAAGCCCCTCCTATTAATAACAATGATCATATGATAACATGTGACAGAGTCTTTGTGCAAGAATTAAACAACCATGATCAAAAGCTCATGAATACTAAAAAAAGTGATGCTGAGGGAGATATTGAAATGGAAAGTAATGATGAGAGTAACTCATCCTTGCCAGGTAGTAACAAAACCAAAAGGAAAGATCCCTTGAGAGTTTCAGTTTCATTGTCTAAACCCTCCCAAACTATAGAAAATGATTCTTTTCAGTTTGGTTTGTCTCTTAAATTATTTTGAAGGATTTGAAAGTATGGTATTTTTGTGGTTTTCTTTTTTGGTGCAAAAGAGAAGTACGATGGAAATGTTGGAGTTAGACGTTTGTGGAAGCACGTGAACATCACAAGGAAGAAGAAGAAGCTTGGAGCACAACACACAATATTAAATGTATTACCACTAGAATGTACAAAGATACATAGTCCGTTAGGGTAATAGGCGTATATACAAGCCGGGGGGAAAAACCTCCTAAAGAGGGAAAAAAGTGCCTCAACGGTCCTAGTGTGTTCACACACATCAGTACCTAAATATATCAACAAATCCCCCCTAGGAGTGATGCGGTGAACAAGGAGCTGGCACTCATGTATAAGGAAGTGCCGAGTTTTGTGGAAATCACTCCACAAAAGGAAGTAAGCCCAAAGCTTTGCGAAAAGCTTCAAACTTCTCCCTAGGTAGAGCCTTTGTGTAAAGGTCTGCAATGTTCTCCTGCATGGGCACATATGCCAAGCTAATCTCTCCATCAGAGAACCTCTCCTTGACATAATGATAATGCACCTCAATGTGCTTAGTGCGAGCATGGAACATAGGGTTCCTTAAAACTGCCAATGTGCTCTGACTGTCAGTGAAGATGGTGGTGGTAGAAGACTGACCAACACCCAAATCAGCCATAAGGCGTCTGAGCCACACACATGCAGCAGTTGTTGTGAAAGTTGTCCTATACTCAGCCTCACAACTGGAAGTGGCCACAGTAGGCTGCTTCTTGCTCACAAAAAGCATGCAAATCTGGCAGTAGTGATCCCCCCTTGGGATAAAACAACCCAAGTAGCCGGGTACCACTCAAGTAGCAAAAGATGCACTTAACCGCCTTCCAATGCTTGACACATGGGCAATGCATAAACTTGCTCATCTATGAGACAACAAACTGAATATCTGGCCGAGTAATGCATAAGTAAATCAGACATCCAATAGCCTACTGATAGAGAATATCATCAAATGCATCTCTAGCATCATGAAGACTCAATCGTAAACCTGTCTCCATAGGAGTGGCAATAGGTTTACAGTCTTCAGGGCCAAAATGTTGTAATAATGTGTCAATATATTTTGTTTGACACAAAGCAATTCCACCATCAACATGCATAAACAAAATGCCCAAATAATGATGCAAATGCCCCAAATCAGACATCTCAAATGAGGCATGTAAATTAGCCTTAAAATCAGCAATATGCTTCTCATGAGGACCAGTGAGCAGCATGCCATCAACATACACCACAATGATCAGAAGTACATCATTAGCACGCTTAACATATAAGGTGCTTTTAGTTGGATTGTTCTCAAAACCGTGTGCAATCAGATAGGCATGTATCTTTTCATACCAAGCACTTGGTGCTTGCTTTAAACCATATAATGCCTTCTTTAACCTGCACACATGGTTCTCATGCCCTTTCTACACAAAGCCACAGGGCTGAAACACAAACACTTCTTCATGCAAGTCACCATTCAGAAATGCTATTTTAATATCCAACTGATGTACATTCCAACCAACATAGATTCCCACAATTTCTTGTATTCTTGTTTCGTGTAATTTCTCAAATTGTTCTAATTAGCTGGATAGTTCATGGCCTATCCACTCATACTATTGTGCTACATGTAGAATAGGTACCAAAAAGTCAATTGGTAAGATCGCATTTTGTCCATAAACTAGGTAAAATGTAGTAGTTCCAATGGCCGTTTTGTATGCCACTCAAAAGGCCCAAATTGCATGATGCAACTATTTCTCCCAATCTGACCTTCCATTGTTGGCTATCTTTGTCAACACGGTGCATAACACTTTATGGGAACTCTCTGCCTAACCATTGGCTTGAGGGTGATAGGGGGCTGATTTTTTATGAAGTACTAGGAATTCATTCATCAATGATTCTATGACTCCATTGATGAAGTGTGTTCCTCTATCGCTTACTATCTCTATAGGTAGTCCAAAGCGAGTAAAGACGTTCTCAAGGACAAACTTTGTTGTAGTTTGCACATCATTCTTTCTTGTTACTTTTACTTCCATCCACTTAGTTAAATAGTCTATTGCCACTATTATATACTCAACATGTGATCCTTTGGCTGGAGGATTAATAGGGTCTATGAAATCAATGCCCCATTTTGAGAAGGCTCTCACACAAATCATTGGTCTCATAGGCATATCATCTCTCCTAATAGGGTACTTGGCTCTTTGGCATACCTCAGAACTCCGTACATAAGTGTTTGCATCCATATGTAGAGTCGGCCACCACAAGCCTACAAAGAGAATCATCTTTACTATTCTTTCGACTGAAAAATGTCCTCCTACGGTGCCTGCATGTGCCATCTCTAATATAGGTAAGTACTCTCCTGCATGTACATATAGCCATAGTTGATTGTCCTATCCTCTTTTGAAAAACTACCTTCCCATTATATTGTAGTCCTTGCTCATTTCTTCTAGGGATCGCTTCCTAGCTAGACTCGCTCCTTCCTCATGCTCGCCTGTTTTTAAGAACTTAACTAATGTCCTACTCCAGTTTGGTGCTATTGTAGAGAATTGTAATGACAAATGGTCTTCTGGAGTACTTTCTTGGCATTCTAGGCAACTGCCAATGTACTCATGTACATCTTTTGGCATATCTGGCCAATAAACTCCCAATCGTTGTAATTCCCTTAGTGTTCCATGCACTCCTTTATACATTCTCCATCGATTTACATGAGCTTGATCCATTAAGTTCTTCTATTCAGCCTCTTCCATGCACCTTAATAACACACCATTGGGTTCTCTATAATACACACTTCCTGCCACACTGTGCAAATTATGTGATTGCACAAATCCTTTCCTGGCATCCTTGTTGATTCTATGATGTGGTCCATGTGTGAATATAGGAATCAACTTTTCTGCCCACTTTGGACATACTTCTAAGCTGAACAAATAGGTATCTGGTAGGTCATCCGCTACTCCGTTAGGTGGTTCTCCATGTGTTAACCTAGACAGATGATTGGCTCTCACATGGGTATTTCCTTTTTTGACCACTGCTTTGAAATCAAACTCCATCAGCAACAAAAACCATCTCACTAGTCTTCCTGTGTTAGAGGGCTTATTGAATAGGTATAATAAGGCCTGATGGTCAATGAACAACTTGAACTTGTTAGCTAAAAGGTAGTGTCTAAATTTCTAGACTGCATACACCATTCCTAAACCTTCTCCTTCCATAGTCGTATAGTTTCTTTCCACTTGGTTTAGTTGTCTGCTTGCATATGCAACAGGGTGGTCTAATTTTCCTTTATCTAGAGGTTGAGCTAGGATGCATCTTATTTCATAGTTGGAGGCATTTACATGGATATGGAAAAGTTTATTCTAGTTGGGTATCTTCAATATAGGTGTCGTACTTAATCTTCACTTCATTTCGTTAAATGCCTTTTCACACTCATCCGTCCACGTGAATTGGGTTAATAATCCATATGACAGCTTAGCAATTATGGCATACATGTGGACAAATCTACGATAATATCCACAATGGCCCATAAAATCTTGTACTTTCTTTGCATTTTTCGGTCTTGGTAGCTCTAGGATTACCTTAACCTTATCCTCGTCAATGGAAATTCCATTCTTAGATATGATGTGTCCTAGGATCTTTCCTTGTCTCACCATAAAGATGCATTTTCAAGATTCAGGCACACTCGATATTGCGGACACTTCTCAAATATCCTTTGTAATTCCAAAATGTGTTCGTTTCTCTGACTTGAGTATGTGCATAAGTCATTCACGTGTACTTCCATACTCTTCCTTAGGAATTCCTTAAATACATGACACATCAACCTTTGGAAAGTAGCAAGGGCATTGGTGACTATGAATGGCATCACTCTAAAAGTGTGAACTCCCCATTTAGTTGCGAATGTTGTCTTATGTTGATCCTCCATGGTGATAGCTACTTGGTTGTACCTAGAGAATCCATCTAATAAGCTATAAACCTCCTTGCTTGCAACTCTTTCCAAGAGATGATCAATGACAGGTAATGGATAGCTATCACGGATTGTGGCTACATTCACTTTTTTTAGGTTAATACACACTCTTAATTTTCCATTTTTCTCAGTACAACCACTAATGGTGACACCCATTCGATGTTCTCTATTTCATAAATGAATCCAACTGCCAACAATTTTTCTATCTCCTCCTTAATTTTCACGGAATAGACATCATTATAAGTATATGGGTGTTGCTTCGACGGTTTTGCATCAAGTGACATTGGAATTCTATGGGAACAAATGGATGGATCTACACCTTTGAGGTCGTTGTAGGTCCATGCAAATACATCTCGATATTCTCGAATTAGGTTTATCAATTCCTCTTCCTCTTCTGGTGACACGTCTTTTCCAATGTACATATCTTCTCCATCTTCCATGGTCACTATCACTTTCTTCATTTGTTCCTTGTTATCGTATGCTTCTCCTTCTTTGGCCTCCCTTTTGGGCATCTGAATAGCTATCTTCCTCTCTTCTACTTCATATCGTTTGAAGTGCTCCGAGACTTCAAAAAGTTCTGGGGTTGGTTCTACCTTATCTAATGTTTCCTCATTGTTCAGTCTCGTCTGAGCAGCTTCTATAGCTAATACCTTAGGTGCTTCATCTTTGTTCTCGCCCAAGATCGCTTCTAAATATCGTTCCTTTGAGTCAAATTCTGGCTCCATTTCTATGCTTTCGTACTCCTCCCACCATTCCTTTTCTAATAATTCTCTTGCCTCTACTTCCTGAAGGACTACCATGTAAAACCTTACGTCATAACCTTCCTCATCTACACATCCATTCATGGTTACCACTTCTTCATTTACACACACATCTAAGGTGGCTAGAATTTCCATCCAACCATGTGGTTCAAACGCTTCATTCGGGAAAACTTGAGGCATCTACATAGGATCATCTATGGGTCGGTAATTTTGATGTCCAATAGGACATATTTGAGTTTTCTTCTCCTCTCGCTTTGCTTCCTTGCACATCCACAATTAAGCATCTTCGTGCATCCATGATTGGTCACTAGAACATGCACTGTGAATTGACAAATCATCCTCTTCCTTGTGTATGGGGTTCCATTGTAGTGGGGGTACATCCCTATCTGAAAATGTATGCAAATTTATCTTGGTAGTGGGCCCCTGATGTTGTAGGTATAAAGCATCTCTTCCCAAGTCTTGTACTTCCCTGAGTTGTCTCATGAAAGGTCTTCCTAATATCATTTTGTAATTATTTGCTTTTCCAAATTGACATATGGCTAGAGTGTGTTCGAATTCTACTCTGCAAGTAGTCAACTTAATTCTCTCCAATATTCCTAGGGATCTCTCCACATGGCCATCTGCTAAGTGAAGCTTCATACGTGTTGGTTGTACGGTTGGTTTTCCCCATTTTTCCCAAATCTCTTTGGTGGCTATGCCTACAATCACTCGAGTGTCTAAAATGGATTTAGTCATATATCCATTAAATATGATGGGTAAGCATGTATTTCCTTCATCTCCTTCACTAAAGTCTTCGACGTTGTGAACAGGTATTTTTATGGTAGATGGAACTTTAGTTTCTTTATTTTCCTTTTTAGTCTCTTCAGTTTCTAATTTCAATTGTCCCGCTAACTGGTTTCATAATTATGGTTTGGATCATAGTAACTCTTCCACTGTCAAGAGGTATTGTACCTTGGTCTTCTTGAGCTCTTCTAAGTTGTGTGAGGTCTTACATGAAGAAGCCTCTTCTTTGCCTCGAATTGTGGGAGTGTGGAAAAGTATAGACCCTTTTTTGTATTCTCTCGTATAATTAGGTAGAGTGGAAAAGTTGTGTACTTCCCCCATATTTTGGTCTAACATGGAAACATGGCATTCTCATTGGTGGGTTCTGGTAATTTCTATGTCCATGGACTCCTAACTTCTTAGCTACCGATTCTCATAAATCCTCCACATTACTAGAACTAGTCGTCACTGTACTCCTAGTGTCCTCTGATTTAGTAGAGCTCAGTGAACTTTTGAGGTCATCAGCTAGCTTGCCTTCTAGATCAATGCATTGCTAGAGGCACTCACTCAATGTCTGAAGCCGTTTCACATAAACTAGGGTTCTCAAGGTTCCGTTAGTCAGTCCATCTAAGAATAGTGATATCATTTTTTGTTGGGAGGGTCTTTTTGTTACTGGGCATCTATCGACATATTGGTTAAATCTTCAGGTAGTTGTTTTTACGGTTTCATTAAGGTTTTGTTTAAAGCTATGAATTAAGGATGATGAGTTGTGTTTAGTCCCTCCCTTAGTAAATTCTCCAATGAACTCTTGGAAAAATTGTTCAATATTTCCAAAATGATTTGGATCCAATGGTTGGAACCAAGTCAAGGCTCTTCCTGTGAGGGTTGGTCCAAAGGACTCATACTGCACGAAGAAGTCCTCCGCTTGTTCTACTCGTAGCACTTGATTAAATTCTCTTATATGGTCATAAGGTTCTCCCGTTCCATCATAGTGATTTCTCATACATTTAGCAACTTGAATCGGTCTCAGCCTTCTTACAAGTTCTAGTGGTTTGGGCATTATAGGAATCGCTCGTCTAATTGGATACATTCTTGGTTGCACCCTTGGTTGTGGCCTTGTTCTAAGCGGTGCTCGAGTCATGCTACCTATCCCTGAGTTGGTTTGGTTGTGTGAATGTATTCTTGACATTGTGAGCTGCACATGTGTTCGGTTGGGGATACTTTGCTGGCTTTTCTATCCTGACATTGTATTCTCGATTCCTTGATGGGTTTAAAAAGGGTTATGGGAGGTAGTTGTCTACTCTTGAGGAGGGAATACAGGCAATCCCATGTATTTGAATTGAGACCTATCGACTTCATCTACTGGCCAATACCTTCTGTGCTTTTGTTCTAGGTATGTGATTCGAGACTCAGCTTCCGGATCCTTCAAATCATAGATGGTCACTAGGCTTACTTCTTGTCCTCGACTGAGTGAATCAGTTTGTAACAGCAGGTCTGACCCATGGATTAGGTATACATCCAACATGTAATCATCTTGAGGTATCAAATCCCCTCTAAAGACTTGAGTCACCACAGACTTGCCCCTTGGGGTAGTCACAAGTTCTTTAGGGTTAGACCTCCTTGAATTTCCTTGCCCTTCTAGTTCTTCTCTCTCATTGATCTGATCTGGGTTTTCCATCACTACATAGATTTGACCTAACTTGTCCATGTACACTCCTCCTTCATACTTAATTGCAGGTTTGGGCATTATCTCTACCTCGGTAGAGTTTACCATTCTCGTGATAGACCTATTTATGCCATCAAGGTAAATAGGGATTCTTTGCCGATTAGTTGACACATACTCAAGAGAGGTGTGGTATTCACCCTCTACGGTTGACATAAAATTCTCTCTAGGAACAGAACCATGCATGTCCTCGAAGGCCATGGGTAGTTCCTCCTCAAGTCACTAGAGGTGTCCAAGTAGATCGAGTGATGGCTAACTTGGGCTACACTTCTTATTGATGAGATGACATTTCTCCGGCTACTTAGCACCTATTTTGATCTTAAGTTCATTCACCCCTTTAGGGCTATATCTGCTCTCCTCTTCCCCTTAATTATCTCCTCATTCTATCCCAATTTTACCTTCAATTAGCTTGAGTCATTCTCGACGATACCACTTTTGGCGATACCACACAAGCGATATGAGACCACACTTGGCATGATATGATACCAAGGGTCTACCACAATATGATACTACTGGGTGGCATGATACGATGCTAGAATTGCAGATAATACGATACCCATGCTACAGACGATACGATACCTTCCTCACAATATGATACTAGGATAACTGGCGATACGATGCTGAAATGGCCCACGATACGATATCAAGATAGCTCACGATATGATACTGGTCATTGGACTCGACACGATACTAGTTAGCTCTCTAGACAATACGATACTAGGTTTATGCATGATACGATATTAGTCCTCATGATATGATACCAAGTTGGCAATGATACGATACTAACATGCACACGATACGATACTGGTCATTGGACTCGACACGATACTAGTTAGCTCTCTAGACAATACGATACTAGGTTTATGCACGATACGATATTAGTCCTCATGATATGATACCAAGTTGGCAATGATACGATACCAACATGCACACAATACGATACCACTCAATGATACGATACCTTGACGGACACGATACGATACCAGGTGGATCGCAATATGATACCACCGGGTGAACGCGATCATGATACCAACACTTGACAATACATGATAGCTTGACGGTATCGTGATACCTCAAGTGGGCTTGCACAATATGATGTCGGGCGAGTATTACAATACCAAAACTCAAGCGATCGCAATACTACAACCAAAAATGATCAAAACTATAAAAACAAATTGTGCAATGTAGTTATTTCTCTCTCCCCTTCATTGTTGACCCCTTGTATCACTCAAAAACTACTTTAAAATCTTCAGTTCTACCCCATGATACTAGATGCGACTTTAATCACGTTTGTGCATGTTCTTGTGATGTTTTTTGAGATAGTAAACTTGAAGAACTCACCTTCAAGGATGCCTTGATTAAGCCTTGGGCTCACAAAGACAACTATTTGCTTGCTTAGCATCATACCACCTCGGTGATATCGGTTGTTGCTCTCCCACAATACTTGTTCACACAAGTGACTGAATGAATTGATTTTTTTTGGTTTTTATAGCCTTGTTTTGCCAAGTGCCTAAATTGAACTAAATTTGAGAAATTTTTTGGGTTTTCTTGAGATGTTCTACTTCTCCCTACTCTACTCCTCTCTCCTACTTAACCCTTACTCCTCCGTTACTTCCTGACCCTAACCCTAAACATAAAAACTCATTACACACACTCCAAAAGTGTGAAGTAACAAGTGTTGAAATACTTAGTGACTTGCCACTAAATGAACTCACCTCTACAAGTATGATTCCTTCTCTCTAGAGCTATAACCATCACGAAGGCACCTTGGTTAGGTTTTTTCCCCAGCAACAGCCCCAAAAACGTGTGTATCTAAGTTGTGAAGCCTTAGGGACTTGTGTCAATAAGACTGTGCCTCAATCACCCTCCAAGTGCATATAGTGGTGGATTAATACATGTTTAATTATCATTCCAAGGAACTGAATGAACCAAGTGTATGAAGACATGTGCACACATGATGATAAGTGAAGTATCTAAGCTACGATGCATGTGACTAGTATCAACTACCCCTCCAACTCTCTAATCCTATGAAAATGCATGCCACGATACCATTTTCAGTAGTAAGCACAAATTCGAACTTTTCTCTCAGCTCCAAACTCTGAATATGGTGAATAGTGGAATCCTTTCGAAGCCTTCAGCGAGGCGCATCTATTGGTGGTATTTTCAATTGAATCTAACAAACATACTTAAAGTTATGAGTAAAATAGTGAATGGCAGGAAACACCAACACTTGCTCCACAACTCGTAAAGGCTCACACACACACATTACAGCGGTTCAAAAGCGATGGGAAGGGATAGAAAACAGTCCTACACATAAATTTCAAGCATTACACACACACAAAAGATCTTGGAGAAGGAGGAAATCAGCAGGAAAGAAGCAAATTCAAAAATATTCTTCAAAGCTCACAATGGCAAAAAGTCCTTTACAAGAGTCACAAAGTGACTTATATACATGTGCCCTAAAAATGGTCCTTTCACACAAGAGACTGGCACTTTTATTGTATAACTCTAATCTTCTAATATTTTACAAGGATTTTGATACAATGATTGGGGCCTATGCATCTAGAGGACTCCTCTAGTGCATTTACATAGCTTCAAGGGATTTTCATAGGATTTTGAAGAAGAAAAATTATCCTCAAATTTGAAAATTTTTGGGGCTCCTCTTTTGTGCTTCTTGTTGGAGATAGACGTCTGCTGAAGCACACGAACAGCACAAGGAAGAAGAAGAAGCTTCGAGCAGAATACACACGACTGAATGTATTACTAGAGAATGTACAAAGATAAGTAGCCCATTAGGGCAATAGGCGTATATACAAGCCGGGGGAAGAAAACCTCCTAAAGAGGGAAAAAAGTGCCCCGGCGGTCCTAGAGTGTTCACACACATCACTACCTCAATATATCAACAAATCCCCCCTGGGAGTGATGCGGTGAACAAGGAGCTGGCACTCATGTATAAGGAAGTGCCAAGCTATGTGGAAATCACTCCACAAAAGGAAGTAAGCCCAAAGCTTTGCGGAAAGCTTCAAACTTCTCCCTAGGCAGAGCCTTCGTGAAAAGGTCTGCAATGTTCTCCTGCGTGGGCACATATGCCAAGCTGATCTCCCCAGCAGAGAACCTCTCCCTGACATAGTGATGTGCTTAGTGCGAGCATGGAACACATAGTTCCTCGCAACTGCCAATGCGCTCTGACTGTCAGTGAAGATGGTGGTGGCAGAAGACTGGCCAACACCCAAATCAGCCATAAGGCGTCTGAGCCACACACACTCAACAGTAGCTATGAAAGCTGCCCTATACTCAGCCTCACAACTAGAAGTGGCCACAGTAGGCTGCTTCTTGCTCAACCAAGATATACATGAGCTACCAAGCATGAAGCAAAAACCACTGGTGGACACACGAGTGTCATAGCAACCAGCCCAATCTGAGTCAGAAAAAGCATGCAAATCTGGCGGTAGTGATCCCCCCTTGGGATAAAACAACCCAAGTAGCCGAGTACCACTCAAGTAGCGAAAGATGCGCTTAACCGCTTTCCAATGCGTGACTCCTGGGCAATGCATAAACCTGCTCATCTGTGAGACAGCAAACTGAATATCTGGCCGAGTAATGCATAAGTAAATCAAGCATCCAACAGCTTGCTGATAGAGAACAGCATCAAATGCATCTCCAGCATCATGAAGACTCAATCGTAAACCTGTCTCCATAGGAGTGGCAATAGGCTTACAGTCTTCAAGGCCAAAACGCTGCAATAATGTGTCTATATATTTCGTTTGACACAAAGCCATTCTACCATCAACATGCATAAACTGAATGCCCAAATAGTGATGCAAATGCCCCAAATCAGACATCTCAAATGAGGCATGCAAATCAGCCTTAAAATCAGCAATATGTGTCTCAATAGGACCAGTGAGCAGCATGTCATCAACATAGACAACAATGATCAGAAGCACATCATTAGCACGCTTAACATATAAGGTGCTTTCAGTTGGACTATTCTCAAAACCATGTGCAATCAGATAGGCATGTATCTTCTCATACCAAGCACGTGGTGCTTGCTTTAAACCATATAATGCCTTCTTTAACCTGCAAACCTGGTTTTCATGCCCTTTCTGCACAAAGCCACAGGGCTGAAAAACATACACTTCTTCATGCAAGTCACCATTCAGAAATGCTGTTTTAATGTCCAACTGATATACATTCCAACCATGATGGGCTGCAAGTGCACAAATGCTCCGAACAGTAGTCATACGGCATGTAGGTGCAAAGGTCTCATCAAAATCAATGCCTCTTTCCTGTGCATAACCCTTTGCAACAAGCCTAGCCTTATACCGGTCAACTGTACCATCAGGTTTATGCTTCAGCTTGTATACCCACTTAGTGCCAATGGCCTTCTTGCCAGGAGGCAAGTCACATAAAGACCATGTACCATTCTTCATTATAGCATCATATTCAGATTGCATAGCAGCCATCCAATTTTTTGAATTTTGTGCTTCATCAAAAGAAACAGGCTCATTCTCATCACAGAGACTAGATGCAGCCATAGCATAGCAATTTGATGCAAAGGAGGCACTATGAGAGCCTGAACGAGTACGATATGACAAAGGTGCATCTAATTTGCTGTCACGTAAAGTCTGCACCAGCCATTTTGGCATAGTTTTTGCCTGTTCAATATCAGCTCTCTCATCAACAAGTGCATCATGTAAATCTGCATCAGAAATGGAATGATCTGCATCATCATATGAAACCTGCAAAGGTTGAGAAGTTGCCTCATTAGGACCAGCACTAGCCTATCCACCTGTAAAAAGAGGCATCAAAGTATCATACATGTCTTTGGAGCTAACAGATGTCTCCTTAGTACATGAAAGCAATGGCTGAATAGCATCTTCCACAAAGACAACATCACGGCTAACCAGAATGCGTTTAGTCTGTAGATGATACAGACGATAGTCTTTACTTTCAGAACTGTACCCAACAAAAATACATTTTACTGCCTTATCATCCAATTTTCTACGATGTTGTTCAGGCACTAATGCATATGCCAAACAACCAAAAACACGCAGATGAGCAACAGATGGCTTGCGGTCATGCCAAGCCTCATATGGAGTGATAGACTGCAACGCTTTAGTGGGACACCTGTTCAGTACATATGCTGCACACATGACAGCCTCAAGCCAGAAACTATGTGGTAAAGCCTGACTTTTGACCATGCACCTCGCCATCTCCATGAGTGACCTGTTCTTTCGTTCAGCAACTCCATTCTGTTGAGGTGTATACGGCACTGTACACTGGTGTTTTATCCCACGTTCAGCCAGAAATGCATTAAAATCTGAAGACATATATTCCCCCCCTCGATCAGAACGGAGGGTGCCCATTTTACATGCTAACAGATTTTCAGCCAAAACCAAAAACTGTTTGAAGCACATGAACACTTCGGACTTTGCTTTGAGTGGATATACCCATGCATGCCTGGAAAAATCATCAATGAAAGTCACGAAGTAAAGGTAATTTCCAAAAGAGGGTGTCTGCATAGGACCACAGACATCACTATGTACAAGCTGCAATTTCTGCGTAGCCCGAACTAAACCATCTTTTGGAAAGGAAGAACGCTGCATTTCGCCCAAAATACAGCCTTCACAAACATGTTTTCCAGGTGCCTCAAGTTTGGGCAAAGAGGACACCATTTCAGATTTCTGCAAGCGTAACAAACTAGCAAAATTCAGATGACCAAAGCATGCATGCCAAAGCTTTGCATCTGACATAGCCTGAGAATCATGAACTGCACATGCCGAATCATTCACAGATCTTTCATAGTCTATGAGCTTATACAGCCCACGACATAAAATGCCAGAAGCATAATCACATCGCCATTTGAGAGATCATGGACTATACACCTGTCATCAACGAATTTCACAACCAAGCCAATCTTGGCTAATGCAGAAACTCATAACAGGTTCTTTTTTATCCCTGGCACAAATAAAGCATCTGACAAAGTGAAAGAACTACCATCAGCAGTAGTCAGAATGATCTTACCAACTCCCATAACAGGATAAGAGGAGTTATTGGCGCATGTGACAGTATTCCCTGTAGGGGCAGGCTCGAGTGAAGAGAAGAAACTACGCTACGAGGTAATATGTTTGGTCGCCCCACTGTCAAAGTACCAAACATCTGAGTCTACTGCAGACATGCACTGATCATGAGAAGATGGGTCAAAACTGCAGACAGTAGTAAACACCCATTCTTCTTCCTGCACAAGATTTGCAGACTCTGTTTTTGGTGTAGAGGCCTCTGCAACAACCATTCCAGCCTCTTTCTTCTTTGCCTCTTTAGCAGCCAGTTTTGGACAGTTCTTTATAATATGATCATTTCCTTTACAGTACTTGCAGAACAATTTCTGCTTTTGTGATTTCTTTTCATCTTTATCCTGGTTCTTCGATTGTGCAGCATTTGCATATTTCTGCTTACTAGTAGAAGAGCTCCATTTTCCTTTGCCCTTCTGACTAGCCAGGAAAGCTTGATCTGCAACACGCATAATGGACCTGTTCTGCCTCGACTGATCTTCCTGCAACAAAACAGAGACTAATTCCTCAAATGACAAGGCATTCGGATTGCCTTTCATCATCAACCGAAGAGTAGAGGCAAAACTCTGATATGAATCAGGAAGACCATTCAGAACGGTCTGCACAAGTGAGCTATCTGGTATAACCTCATCAACAGAAATCAATTGTTCCTTCAGGTCTTTGATCTTTGTAAGAAAACTTTCCATAGAATCACCTTCATTCATGTGCTCACTCTCCAACTGTTTTCGGAGGTAAGCAACACGAGCCTCATTCCTAGCCTGGTACAAAGTGGTAAGTGTATCCCAAGCATCCTTTGCTGTTCTGCAAGAGCGAATGTGAGGAATAATGGAATGTTTGACAGACAAGGCTATCAATGCATATGCCTGGGCATCTCTGCCATCCCAATGAATCTGCTCTGCAGTAGGTGCAACAGAAACAGCAGCACGAACAGGAATCTGCGGAATATCATCTTCGACACCATCTTCATCAGCTCCAACACCTGTATTTGCAGTACCTGTCGTTACAGGTGTAACAGGACGTCTTTCAACACCCTGCACAATGTTCCACAATCCTTTTGCAACCAGTACATGTCGCATCATATAAGCCCATAATGGGTAGTTGGTACCATCCAACTTATCCTCAACAGCCAACATACGGAATACATCACTGCTTTCAGCCATGGCCGGTGACTAAAATACCTTGATGCAGAAAATTGACTGTATCTCAAAAAGTTGAACAGAACTGCCCAGACGAGTTCTGCTAGACCTGTAGCAGACTTCGAGATGCTTAAACTGGCGAACAGAAACTGGTATATACCTTTGGCACAAAAGGATAAAATAGCCTGCACAAGCGCTGCGATAGTGCGTTCGGAGGCCGAAACGAGCTCAAATCGCGATTTCGGCACCACAAAGCGAAGCCGTTTTGATCTCGGAAACACCCTGAGTATGCTCACCAAATTTTGTGCGAATCTGAGACTGCAAACGGAGGAGTGTCGACGGCACCCTAGAAGAAGCGACGACCTGCTCTGATACCAATTGTTGGAGATAGACGTCTGCGGAAGCACGCGAACAACACAAGGAAGAAGAAGAAGCTTCGAGCACAACACACATGACTGAATGTATTACTAGAGAATGTACAAAGATAAGTAGCCCATTAGGGCAATAGGCGTATATACAAGCCGGGGGAAAAAAACCTCCTAAAGAGGGAAAAAAGTGCCCCAGCGGTCCTAGAGTGTTCACACACATCACTACCTCAATATATCAACACTTCTTTACTCTACAATAGGGAGAAATTGTACATGCTTAACAGTCAAGCCCCTGTTCTCCCAATTATTCTTAATCCAAGCTCTAAGGACTTCTTGTGCTGGCCTAGGACCATGGCACAATCTTATTATAACTTTCTCATGCAAATGATTATGCCAATTGTTAAGAGAGTTCCTATCGATGATTAATGTATTGTCCTCATTATCTTCACTTTCAGAGTCCAAGTTGATTTTATTAGCATCATTTTTTGTTTCCATTTTTCTAGTATTTGTCTCTTCTTCGACAACTTTGTTGCCTTTACTATCAAGAATAGGGTTTTGGTTACCTCAATAAGAAGGATTTTCAAACATAGAGAAAAACCCTTGTTGTTGTCTTTGCAAAGCATGTGCATATGATCCCTTATTGCTCAAGGGTCGAGGGCCTTCAACAACATTGGTAGTGTGCCATGCACTGCCATTGGGGGCTACCACATTAAGAATAGTTCCATTGTGGTGAAGGACAGTGTGTTCCTGGTTGCTCCCAGGGACCTTTGTCTTATTCAAAACATTAGAATATTCATTGATACCTAGTCCAACAATGGGATTAGACATGCTATTCGATAATCCATGTATAGTGAGAGCACGCTCAATGTTCATTTATGATAGTATGGATCTCCAAGATTCATGCTGAGTATTCATCTTGTGATAATCAAAATCAACATGGCAGTTAGAAACTTTACCAGTCTATTTGTACCTACTGAAATCCCATTTTGTAGAGCCTCTGCTTTTGCAAACCTTGAACTCCAACAATTGGTATCAGAGTAGGTTGCTACTTCATCTAGGGCATCATCATCACCCCTCCGATCACAGTCTCAGAATCGCACGAAATTTGGTGTGCATACTTAGGGTGATTAGGAGATTAAAACAGCTTCCCTTAGTGGTGCCAAAATCATGATCTTGGCTCGTTTTGGCCTTCGAACGCACTATTGTAGTGCTTGTGCAAGTCATTTCATCTTTCTGTGCCAAAGATATATACAAGTTTCAATTCGCTAGTATAAGTGTCTCAAATTTTGATACAGGTTTAGATAAACCCATCAGGGTAGTTCTGTTCAACTTTTTTAGATATAATCATTTTTCTGCATCAGGGTATTTTAGTTAGTGGCCCTAGTTGAAAGTAGTGATGTATTTCGTATGTTGGCTATTGAGGATAAATTGGATGGTATAAATTACGTATTGCGGGCTTATATGAAGCATCATGTATTGGTCATAAAAAGATTGTGGAATATTGTGCAGGGTGTTGAAAAACGTCCTATTACACTTGCAAATACAAGTACTAAAGCTGATGGAGATGGTGTCAAAGATGGTGATATTGTACATATTCCTATTCATGCTGCAGTTCCTATTGTACCTATTGCATATCAAATTCGTTGGGATGGCAGAAATGCTCATGCACATGCATTGATAGCCTTGTCTATCAAACATGCCATTATTCCTCACATTCACTCTTGCAGACCAACGAAGGATTCTTGGGATACACTTACCACATTGTACCAAGCTAGGATGAGGCTTGTGTTGCTTACCTTCAAAAACAGTTGGAGAGTGAGCATATGAATGAAGGTGACTCTATGGACAATTTTCTAACAAAGATCAAAGATTTGAAGGAACATTTTAATTTCTGCTGATGAAGTCTTGCCTGACAGTGTTGGAATTAGACGCCTACTGAAGCATGCGAACAACACAAGGAAGAAGAAGAATCTTGGAGCACAACACACAATACTGATTGTATTACCACTAGAATGTATAAAGATAAGTAGATCGTTAGGGCAATAGGAGTGTATACAAGCTAGGGGAAAAAACCTCCCAAAGAGGAAAAAAAAAGTGCCCTTGTCATCCTAGAGTCTTCACACACATAACTACCTAAATATATCAACAAATCCCCCCTAGGAGTGATGCGATGAACAAGGAGTTGGCACTCATTTATAAGGAAGTGCCAAGCTATGTGGAATCAATCCACAAAAGGAAGTAAGCCCAAAGCTTTGCGAAAAGCTTCAAACTTCTCCCAAGGCAGAGCCTTCATGAAAAGGTTTGTTATGTTATCCTATGTGGGCACATATGCCAAGCTGATCTCCCCAGCAGAGAACCTCTCCTTGACATAATGATAATGCACCTCAATGTGCTTAGTGCGAGCATAGAACACAGGGTTCCTCATAACTGCCAATGCGCTCTGATTGTGAGTGAAGATGGTGGTGGTAGAAGACTGACCAACACTCAAATCAGCCATAAGGCATCTGAGCCACACACACTCAATAGTCACTATGAAAGCTACCCTATACTAATCCTCACAACTAGAAGCGGCCATAGTAGGCTGCTTATTGCTCAACCAAGATATGCATGAGCTACCAAGCATAAAGCAAAAACCACTAGTGGACACATGAGTATCATAGCAACCAACCTAGTGAGAGTCAGAAAAGCATGTAAATCTAGCAGTACTGATCCCCTCTTGGGATAAAATAATCCAAGTAGCCATGTACCACTCAAGTAGCGAAAGATGCTCTTAACCGCATGCCAATGCTTGAGTCTTGGGCAATGCATAAACCTGCTCATTTGTGAGATAACAAACTAAATATCAAGTCGAGTAATGCATAAGTAAATCAAGCATCCACAACTTGTTGATAGAGAACAACATCAAATGCATCTCAAGCATCATGAAGACTCAATCGTAAACCTGTCTCCATAGGAGTGGCAAAAGGTTTATAGTCTTCAAGGCCAAAACGCTGCAATAATGTGTCAATATATTCATTTGACACAAAACCATTCCACCAGCCTTGAAATCAACAATATGCAGCTCATGAGGACAAGTGAGTAGCATGTCATCAAGATACATAACAATGTATGAGTACCTGTGCGTGTAGTAGTGACATCATGATCAATTATTTTCTCAAGAACCAAGATTTCAGATTGCTCTTCATTTAAAGGAGGGTCATCAAGAAGTGGAGTGAGTGGTAAAGTTCGTTTAAATGGTTTAAGTAAACTAATATGAAAAGAGTTATGTATATTCCAATGAGATGGTAGATCTTATCTAAATGAATTATCATTAATTTTTTGTATAATGTGAAACGGTCCATAATAGCATGGTGCAAGTTTAATTTTAGGATGCTGCAAAATATTTTTGAGACGTCTTTTAGTGATACGCAACCACACAAGATTAATTTTCGTGAATTCCTTAGCTAATCATTTTGTATTAACATTACGTGTGTATCGCTCTTGACTTTTCCTAATGTGCTCATGAACATCATGAAGTATAGAAATGTGATCTTGAATAATAGAATCAGCCATCAAAATATCTGTTTATCTGAGTGACATGGGAGTGGGAAGCTTTTTTCCATGAACAATTTCAGAAGGTGCACAACCAGTAGTGGTGTGTGTGGTGTTATTGTAAGAAAATTGAAGCAATGGCAACTTTTTATCCCAGGTATTAGGATTATCTAATGAATAACAATGCAAGAAATCAAGAATAATACTGTTTGTAGCCTTACTTTGTCCATTACTTTCAGGATGAAATGCGGAGCTAAAATCTATTTTACAACCAAAATGTTGAAATAAGGCAACCAAAAATGATTACATAATCTAACGTCACGATTAAATAACATTACTTTAGGCCATAGAAACTAGCCAACCCAAGAAAAGAACAAACATCATTGATTGATTGTGGTGTAGGCCATACTATAACTTTAATCCTTTTTGGATCCAATTGCACACCTTCACTTGAAATAATATGTCCTAGATATTGGCTTACGTTGAAAGAAGTAACTCTTTTCAGGATTAGCATAAAGTGTGTTCTCTTGTAGTAAATGAAAAACTTTTTTAAGATGCTTCTCATGCTCACTATCATTCTTACTGCAAACAAGTATATTGTCGAAGAATACAAGAACAAATCTTGGTAATCAAGAAAAATGTTGTTCATCATTCATGCAAATGTAGCAAGGGCATTAGTAAGTCCAAAGGGCATTACCATAAATTCATAACGGTTGGTTTGAGTTCTAAATGCAGTGTTTAAAATATCACTTTGCATCATACGAATTTGATGGTAACCCAATTTAAGATCAATTTTACTAAATACACGAGCACCTTGTAATTTATCTAAGAGATCATCTATTCGAGGAATAGGGTATCTATTCTTTATTGTGATCTTGTTAAGGGCTCTATAATCAATGCACATTCGATAAGTTTTATTCTTCTTCTCGACTAAGAGAATTGGTGCTCCAAATGGGGAGGAACTAGGCCTTATAAGTCCTTTCTGTAGTAGGTCTTTTACTTGGTTTTCTATTTCCTTTTGGTGTAATGGGCCATGTCTATAAGGTGCTTTATGAGGAGGAGAACTACCAGGGACTAAGTCTATGATATGGTCAAAGGATTCTCGAGATGGTGGTAGCTCAAAGGGATACTTAGACATAAAACAATCCTTATAAGTAGTCATGAAAGGTTTATGTGCATCAGGAAGTGTATGAGTATAATCATTGATGACATTGATAAAAACAATGCATGAATTGAATCGTTTTCTAAATGCATATTTTACTTGAGCATGACTAATCAATGGAAATGGCTAGAAATCATGCCATGCAGACAAAGTAATGATTTGACCTATAAATTCAAAGTTAAAGGTATGTGTATGGTATTCAATGTGTGGCTTATAATGTTGACAAAAAAGGCATACCTAGTATAACATCGTAAGATTCCAAAGGTGCAATTAAAAATGTTTGCGAATCAATATATGGGCCTATGCTAATTGTAACATCTTGCACTTCTCGTGCTACATTATAATGATTACCTTGAAATGAAGCTTTTACTTTATACAAGGAAGGAAACATTTATAATTTAATTTCTTCTACTAATAAATGTGAAATGAAGTCATGTGAACTACCATCATCATGTAAAATTTTAACGAGTTTGTTATTTATAGTACCCTACATGCAAAGTAGAGAATGAAGAGAGATACCATTCCCCAAGCTACTTAAGTCCTTCTCCAATGATTCCTTTGTCCAAAGAGGAGGAATTTCTTCATTATGGGCCTCCATGTTATGTAATTGAGTTGCAATTGGTTTCATATTAAGAGGTCGCAATCGGAACTTTGTTTTTGTATGTCCAGGTTTACCACAATTCTAGCTGGTGATTCATGGTCGCTTTTGTTGGGCATCCATCACCGAAGTTTGTGGGGTAGGTGATTTGGTAGGTTGGAGAGATGAAGCAACTAGTGCAGTTGAGTAGTTGGATTGCCATGGACAAGGAAAACTAGAGTAAGATGGGGCATTAAAATTACTTTTCATAGGAAGATTTGGTTTAACAAAAAGTGGTCATTGACATGGTTGTTCTAGATGGATTGACTTGGTTATGGACTGGAATTCCTTCTCTACATAATAGGCAAAAGATATATCCTTGTTTAAGGTTTTAGGTCATAGGGTGTGAAGCTTAGCTTGGATTCCCACCTCTAAACCATCTTCGTATTTCCGCTACAAGATATCCTCCTGTACATGCATTCGAACCAATAGTAAATTTTGCCAGAACCGCTCCGTGTAGGTAGTGACTGTATCACCCTCCGATGTAAGGGTCGTCCATGCATGTCGAACATGTAATGGTATTGAGGAGGAAGAAAAGAATCATTCACTTTCTCTTGGAAAGCTGTCCACATTGTTGGACACTCTGTACTGTGTCGTAGGACATTCCACCAGAGTTGAGCTTTTCCTACCAAATAGTTAGTGGCACTTTAGTATATGTTTCATCAGTATAAAAAATTTCAAATTGTGAACACCATGAAAGAACTAAAGGGCCATTCTTACGGCCATCAAACCGTAAAGACTGGTAATTTTTAACACCAATCTTGGAGTGTGTACATCAGATTGGGCAGAGACAACATCTTTGACCACCCTCGTAAGGTTATCTTCATCAATTTGCATCTTTTGGAGTACTTCCTCACATTGTCGGATCTCGTTCTAAGCGCCTCGAAGTTCATGCCATAGGAGCTCAAGTTGTCACTCGAGTGTTACCTCGCGTAGAGGTGACTCACTGAAATCCTCCATGGTGTTCATAGGGTCCATGAGGATGTAGAGAACAAAACCCTCGCCAAAACCAACAGAAACAGATCCCTCCGTAGTGACCCATGCATGGCTTTACCACTGTTATCAGGATCTTGCTCACGCGCACATAGAGGTTACAGATACAGGAAACACACAGAAAAATAGACACGCCAGGAGATAAGACAGAATGCAGTATTGGGTGCAATCTCCCCCCATGCACTCTGTTTGACAGTCCACAGAGTGCATGTATTTATAAGAATTTTTTATTATGTCAAAATAGTGGCTACATCAGAGCGTCTTCAAAAAGCATGCGTGAAAGTAAAAGTTGGTAACTTTTCTAGAAATCCTTTGCTTTCAATATCAAAAATTACAGTCTACAATGACCCTTATTCTAACCACTACTTTGTAATTGTTTCTAACAATAGAACCATCTACATGGGTTTATTTACAAACTAAATAAATTATAATTTGGATTATTGATGTCCACCCTAAAGTCAGATTATTGATGTCCACCCTTTCACGCCTTTCATACCCTCATGAACCTTCAGCTGCAATATCAAAAACACCAAAACACATTAATACATTAATAAATTAACAGTCCAACAATGCCTTGTTCAACAAATTCCATAATTTATAACAACTGCGAAAACACTAGAAGCAGTGCCTCTGCTTGAACACTATCACACTATGACTTGAACATTTGGTATCAGAAAAACACAATTTTCATATATCAATAATATAGAAAAACTCTTGATATTCTAGATCTAAAATATTTGGGAGATGCCAAATAGAACACAAGTTAGAATTTTTCAAACTAATTTTGTTTTTCCATGGGCCCCATCTTACATACTCAAAATGGAGGTAGAGATGGCTTCTACCTTCACACCATATTTTGTAGCAATCTGAGATCGTTTATGAAGTGCGTGCTATCCATAGCTTCTCACATACTCTTCACTGTCAGTTTCCAGGAAGTACAAGAAACTTGCTTCTTTGGATGATTGAAACAATGTACAAAAGTGATATATGAACACAAAAATGTATTCTTTATCACTTAAGAATCATCTTCATTCTTTACTAGAAGTGATAGTTTTTCCAAAAGCTACACTTTTCCGATCTTCCCAAGGGCATATGAATCATTGTATACTTACTAAGAAGATTGGCAATACCTGACTTACAAGAGAATGTACAAAGATAAGTGACCCGTTAGGGTTATAAGATAAGTGCCCTAATGGTCCTAGTATGTTCACACATGACTACTTAAATATTTCCACAAACCCCCCAGGAGTGATGCAGTGAACGAGGAGCTAGCACTCATGTATAAGGAAGTTCCAACCTATGTGGAATCAATCAACAGAAGGAAGTAAGCTCAAAGATTTGCGGAAAGCTTCAAACTTCTCCCTAGGAAGAGCCTTTGTGAAAAGGTATGCAATGTTCGCCTATGTAGGCACATATGCCAAATTGATCTCTCCACTAGAGAACCTCTCCTTGATATAATGATAGTGCACCTCAATGTGTTTAGTGCGAGCATGGAACACGAGGTTCCTTGCAACTGACAATGTGCTCTGACTGTTAGTGAAGATGGTGGTGGCAGAAAACTGACCAACACCCAAATGAGCCATAAGGCATCTGAGCCACACACACTCAACAACCACTGTGAAAGATTCCCTATACTCAGCCTCACAACTAGAAGTGGCCATAGTATGCTTCTTCTTGCTCAACTAGGATATGCATGAGCTACCAAGCATGAAGCAAAAACCATTGGTGGGCACACAAGTGTCATAGCAACGAGCCTAGTAAGAGTCAAAAAAGTCATGTAAATATGGAGGTAATGATCCTCCCCCCTTGGGATAGAACAATCCAAGTAGACAGGTACCACTCAAGTAGTGAAAGATGTGCTTAATCGCCTGCCAATGCTTAACACCTAGGCAATGCATAAACCTACCACATCTATGAGACAACAAACTGAATATCTGGCTCAATGCATAAGTAAATCAAGCATCCAATAGCCCGCTGGCAGAGAACAACATCAAATGCATCTCCAACATCATGAAGGCTCAACCCTAAACCTGTTTGCATAAGAGTGGCGATAGGTTTGCAGTCTTCAAGGCCAAAACAATGCAATAATGTGTCAATATATTTTGTTTGACACAATCTTATTCCACCATCAACTTGTATAAATTGAATGCCCAAATAATTATGCAAATGCCCCAAATATGATATCTCAAATGAGGGATGCAAATCATCCTTAAAATCAGCAATATGCTTTTCATAAGGACTAGTGAGCAACATGTCATCAACATAGACAACAACGATCAGAATCACATCATTTGCATGCTTAACATATAAGGTGATCTTAGTTGAACTGTTCTCAAAACAATGTGCAATCAGGTAGGCATGTATCTTTTCATACCAAATGTGGTGCATGCTTCAAACCATATATTACCTTGTTCTACTTGCACACTTTGTTTTCATGCCCTTTCCACACAAAACCACAGGGCTGAGAAACATACACTTCTTCATGCAAGTCACCATTCAAAAAATACAGTTTTAATGTCCAAGTGATGTACGTTCCAACCATGATGAGATGCAAATGCACATATGCTAAAAACACTAGTCATTTGACATGTAGGAGCAAAAGTCTCATCAAAATAAATGCCTCTTTCTTGAGCATAACCCTTTGCAACAAGCCTAGCCTTATATCTATCAATTGCTCCATCAGGCTTATGCTTCAGCTTGTATACCCACTTAGTGCCAATGAACTTCTTGCCAAGAGGTAATTCACATAAAGGACAAGTAGCATTTTTCATAATAGCATCATATTCTGATTGCATAGCAACCATCCAATTTTTTGAATTTTACCCTTCATCAAATGAAATTGGCTCATTCTCATCACAATGACTTAAGGCAACCATAACATAGCAATCTGATGAAAAAGAAGCACTATGAGAGCCTAAATGATTACGATATGATAGAGGTGCATCTAATTTACTATCTCACAAAGTCTACATCATCCATTTAGGCATAGGATTTGCCTCCTCTATATCAATTCTCTTATCAGTAAGTGCATCATGTAAATATGCATTAGAAATGGAATGAACTCCATCATCATGTGAAACATGTAAAGGTTGAGAAATCGCCTCATTCAAACCAACATTAGACTATCCAACTGTAAAAAGAGGTAGCAAAGTTTCATATATGTCCTTGGAGCTAATTGATGTCTCCTTAGTATATGAAAGTAATGGCTAAATATCATCTTCCAAAAAAATAACATCATGGCTAACCAAAATGCATTTATTTTGTGGATGATACAGAAGATAGCCTTTGCTTTCAGAACTATACCCAGCAAAAATACATTTCATTGCTTTATCATCCAATTTCTTATGTTGTTGTTCAGACACTAATGCATATCCTACACAAACAAAGACATGCAAGTGAGCCACAGATGGCTTGCAACCATGCCAAGCTTCATATGGAATGATAGACTACAATGCCTTAGTGGGATATTTATTAAGTACATATCTTGCACACATAATAGTCTCAAGCTAAACCTATGTTGTAAAGCTTGACTCTTGACCATACACCTCGCTATCTCCATGAGTGACTTTTTCTTCCTTTCAAAAACTCCATTTTGTTGAGCTGCATAGTGCCCCCCGATCAGAATGGAGGGTGCCCATTTTACATGCTGACATATTTTTAGCCAAAACCAGAAATTTTTGAAGCACATAAACACTTTGGACTTTGCCTTCAATGGATATACCCATGCATGCTTGGAAAAATCATCAATGAAAGTCACAAAGTAAATGTAGTTCCCAAAGGAGGGTGTCGGCATAGGACCACAGACATCACTATGAACAAGCTACAATTTTTTAGTATCTTGAACTGAACCATCTTTTGGGAACAAGGAATGCTGCATTTTGCCCAAAATACAGTCTTCACAAACGTGTTCACCAAGTGCCTCAAGTTTGGGTAGAGAGGACACCATTTCAAATTTGTGCAAGCATAGCAAACTAGCAAAATTCAGATGATCGAAGCATACATGCCAAAGCTTTGCATCTCACAAAGCCTGAGAATCATGTACCGCACATGTTGAATCATTCAAAGATTTTTCATAGTCTATGAGCTTATACAACCCACGACATAAAATTCTAGAAGCAATAACGATGTCACCATTTGATAGGTCATGAACTATATATCTTTCATGAATAAATTTCATAACCAAGCCGATCTTAGCTAATGCTAAAATTGATGATATTTTTCTTGATCCCTAGCACAAATAAAGCGTCTAACAATAGTTAAAGTGGCATGTACGTGTTGGCATTTTTATGGTTTTATTAAGGCTCAATTTGAAGGGTCTATGAAGGGTTGCAATGAAAAGTCATGAAGACCCATATGAATGGGTACATGCAATTGTATATATATGTAGCTTTAATGAATGAAAAGAGCGTGCACGTTTCTTGGAGCAGTCTATGATCTTGTTGTTTATGGCTTTGTTGTCTCTCTCTACCTACTTGGTGTTATATTCATATTGGTTTGCATACGTCAATAGCGAGAAGTGTGTGTGGTTGTAATGTTATATACTTGTTGAGAGGGAAACATTCTTGTTCTTGTCCATTCTTCGAGTTTGTGCCACATGTAGTCTTTCTTTCTGTTCATGCAGGCGACGATGCGAAGTTGATGGCATGTTTTCTCTCTCTCTCTCTCTCACTCTCTCTCTCTCTCTCTCTCTCTCTCTCTCTCCTATTGGAGATAGACGTCTGAGGAAGCACGCGAACAGCACAAGGAAGAAGAAGAAGCTTGGAGCACAAACACACAATACTGAATGTATTACTAGAGAATGTGCAAAGATAAGTAGCCCATTAGGGCAAGAGGCATATATACAAGCCGACGGAAAAAAACCTCCTAAAGAGGGAAAAAAGTGACCCGGCGGTCCTAGAGTGTTCACACACATCACTACCTAAATATATCAACAAATCCCCCCTGGGAGTGATGCGGTGAACAAGGAGCTGGCACTCATGTAGAAGGAAGTGCCAAGCTATGTGGAAATCACTCCACAAAAGGAAGTAAGCCCAAAGCTTTGCGGAAAGCTTCAAACTTCTCCCTAGGCAGAGCCTTCGTGAAAAGGTCTGCAATGTTCTCCTGCGTGGGCACAGATGCCAAGTTGATCTCCCCAGCAGAGAACCTCTCCCTAACATAGTGATAATGCACCTCAATGTGCTTAGTGCGAGCATGGAACACAGGGTTCCTCGCAACTGCCAATGCGCTCTGACTGTCAGTGAAGATGGTGGTCGCAGAAGACTGGCCAACACCCAAATCAGCCATAAGGCGTCTGAGCCACACACACTCAACAGTCGCTGTGAAAGCTGCCCTATACTCAGCCACACAACTGGAAGTGGCCACAGTAGGCTGCTTCTTGCTCAACCAAGATATACATGAGGTACCAAGCATGAAGAAAAAACCACTGGTGGACACACGAGTGTCATAGCAACCAGCCCAATCTAAGTCAGAAAAATCATGCAAATCTGGCGGTAGTGATCCCCCCTTGGGATAAACCAACCCAAGTAGCCTAGTACCACTCAAGTAGCGAAAGATACGCTTAACCGCTTTCCAATGCATGACTCTTGGGCAATGCATAAACCTGCTCATCTCTGAGACAGCAAACTGAATATCTGGCCGAGTAATGCATAAGTAAATCAAGCATCCAACAGCCTGCTGATAGAGAACAGCATCAAATGCATCTCCAGCATCATGAAGACTCAATCGTAAACCTGTCTCCATAGGAGTGGCAATAGGCTTACAGTCTTCAAGGCCAAAATGTTGCAATAATGTGTCAATATATTTCGTTTGACACAGCCATTCCACCATCAACGTGCATAAACTCAATGCCCAAATAGTGATGCAAATGCCCCAAATCAGACATGTCAAATGAGGCATGCAAATCAGCCTTAAAATCAGCAATATGTGTCTCAATAGGACCAGTGAGCAGCATGTCATCAACATAGACAACAATGATCAGAAGCACATCATTAGCACGTTTAACATATAAGGTGCTTTCAGTTGGACTGTTCTCAAAACCATGTGCAATCAGATAGGCATGTATCTTCTCATACCAAGCAGGTGGTGCTTGCTTTAAACCATATAATGCCTTCTTTAACCTGCAAACCTGGTTTTCATGCCCTTTCTGCACAAAGCCACGGGGCTGAAAAACATACACTTCTTCATGCAAGTCACCATTCAAAAATGTTGTTTTAATGTCCAATTGATGTACATTCCAACCATGATGGGCTGCAAGTGCACAAATGCTCCGAACAGTAGTCATACGGCATGTAGGTGCAAAGGTCTCATCAAAATCAATGCCTCTTTCCTCTGCATAACCCTTTGCAACAAGCCTACCCTTATACCTGTCAACTGTACCATCAGGTTTACACTTCAGCTTGTATACCCACTTAGTGCCAATGGCCTTCTTGCCAGGAGGCAAGTCACATAAAGACCATGTACCATTCTTCATTATAGCATCATATTCATATTACATAGCAGCCATCCAATTTTCTGAATTTTGTGCTTCATCAAAAGAAACAGGCTCATTCTCATCACAGAGACTAGATGCAGCCATAGCATAGCAATCTGATGCAAAGGAGGCACTATGAGAGCCTGAACGAGTACGATATGACAAAGATGCATCTAATTTGCTGTCGCGCAAAGTCTGCACCAGCCATTTTGGCACAATTTTTGCTTGCTCAATATCAGCTCTCTCATCAACAAGTGCATCATGTAAATCTGCATCAGAAATGGAGTGATCTGCATCATCATATGAAACCTGCAAAGGCTGAGAAGTTGCCTCATTAGGACCAGCACTAGCCTCTCCACCTGTAAAAAGAGGCATCAAAGTATCATACATGTCTTTGGAGCTAACAGATGTCTCCTTAGTACATGAAAGCAATGGCTGAATAGCATCTTCCACAAAGACAACATCACGGCTAGCCAGAATGCGTTTAGTCTGTGGATGATACAGACGATAGCCTTTACTTTCAGAACTGTACCCAACAAAAATACATTTTACTGCCTTATCATCCAATTTTCTGCGATGTTGTTCAGGCACTAATGCATATGCCAAACAACCAAAAACACGCACATGAGCAATAGATGGCTTGCGGTCATGTCAAGCCTCATATGGAGTGATAGACTGCAACGCTTCAGTGGGACACCTGTTCAGTACATATGCTGCACACATGACAGCCTCAAGCCAGAAACTATGTGGTAAAGCCTGACTTTTGACCATGCACCTCGCCATTTCCATGAGTGACCTGTTCTTTCGTTCAGCAACTCCATTCTGTTGAGGTGTATACGGCATTGTACATTGGTGTTTTATCCCACGTTCAGCCAGAAATGCATTAAAATCTGAAGACATATATTCCCCCCCTCGATCAGAACGGAGGGTGCCCATTTTACATGCTGACAGATTTTCAGCCAAAACCAAAAACTGTTTGAAGCACATGAACACTTCGAACTTTGCTTTGAGTGGATATACCCATGCATGCCTGGAAAAATCATCAATGAAAGTCACGAAGTAAAGGTAATTTCCAAAAGAGGGTGTCTGCATAGGCCCACAGACATCACTATATACAAGCTGCAATTTCTGCGTAGCCCGAACTGAACCATCTTTTGGAAAGAAAGAACACTGCATTTTGCCCAAAATATAGCCTTCATAAACATGTTTTCCAGGAGCCTCAAGTTTGGGCAAAGAGGACACCATTTCAGATTTCTGCAGGCATAGCAAACTAGCAAAATTCAGATGACCAAAGCGTGCATGCCAAAGCTTTGCATCTGATATAGCCTGAGAATCATGAACTGCACATCCCCAATCATTCACAAATCTTTCATAGTCTATGAGCTTATACAACCCACGACATAAGATGCCAGAAGCAATAATCACATCACCATTTGAGAGATCATGGACTGTACACTTGTCATCAACGAATTTCACAACCAAGCCAATCTTGGCTAATGCAGAAACTGATAACAGGTTCTTTTTGATCCCTGGCACAAATAAAGCATCTGACAAAGTGAAAGAACTACCATCATCAGTAGTCAGAATGATCTTACCAACTCCCATAACAAGATAAGAGGAGTTATTGGCGCATGTGACAGTATTCCCTGTAGGGGCAGGCTCGAGTGAAGAGAAGAAACTGCGCTGCGAGGTAATATGTTTGGTCGCCCCACTGTCAAAGTACCAAACATCTGAGTCTACTGCAGACATGCACTGATCATGAGAAGATGGGTCAAAACTGCAGACAGTAGTAAACGCCCATTCTTCTTCCTACACAAGAGTTGCAGAATCTGTTTTTGGTGTAGAGGCCTCTGCAACAACCATTCCAGCCTCTTTCTTCTTTGCCTCTTTAGCAGCCAGTTTTAGACAGTTCTTTATAATATGATCATTTCCTTTACAGTACTTGCAGAACAATTTCTGCTTTTCTGATTTCTTCTCATCTTTATCCTGGTTCTTCGATTGTGCAGCATTTGCAGATTTCTGCTTACTAGTAGAAGAGCTCCATTTTCCTTTGCCCTTCTGACTAGCCAGGGAAAGCTTGATCCGCAACACGCATAATGGACCTGTTCTGCCTGGACTGATCTTCCTGCAACAGAACAGAGACTAATTCCTCAAATGACAAGGCATTCGGATTGCCTTTCATCATCAACTGAAGAGTAGAGGCAAAACTCTGATATGAATCAGGAAGACCATTCAGAACGGTTTGCACAAGTGAGCTACCTGGTATAACCTCATCAGCAGAAATCAATTGTTCCTTCAAGTCTTTGATCTTTGTAAGAAAACTGTCCATAGAATCACCTTCATTCATGTGCTCACTCTCCAACTATTTTCGGAGGTAAGCAACACGAGCCTCATTCCTAGCCTGGTACAAAGTGGTAAGTGTATCCCAAGCATCCTTTGCTGTTCTACAAGAGCGAATGTGAGGAATAATGGCACGTTTGACAGACAAAGCTATCAATGCATGTGCCTGGGCATCTCTGCCATCCCAATGAATATGCTCTACAGTAGGTGCAACAGAAACAGCACCACGAACAGGAATCTGTGGAATATCATCTTCGACACCATCTTCATCAGCTCCAGCACCTCCAGCACCTGTATTTGTAGTACCTGTAGTCGCAGGTGTAACAGGACGTCTTTCAACACCCTCCACAATGTTCCACAGTCCTTTTGCAACCAGTACATGTCGCATCATATAAGCCCATAATGGGTAGTTGGTACCATCTAACTTATCCTCAACAACCAACATACAGAATACATCACTGCTTTCAGCCATGGCCGGTGACTAAAATACCTTGATGCAGAAAATTGACTGTATCTCAAAAAGTTGAATGGAACTGCCCAGACGAGTTCTACTAGACCTGTAGCAGACTTCGAGACGCTTAAACTGGCAAACAGAAACTGGTATATACCTTTGGCACAAAAGGACGAAATAGCTTGTACAAGCACTGCGATAGTGCGTTTGAAGGCCAAAACGAGCTCAGATCGCGATTTGGGCACCACAAAGCGAAGCGGTTTTGATCTCGGAAACACCTTGAGTATGCTCACCAAATTTCGTGCGAATATGAGACTCCAAACGGAGAAGTGTCGACGGCGCCCTAGAAGAAGCGACGACCTGCTCTGATACCAATTGTTGGAGATAGACGTCTCCGGAAGCACGCGAACAGCACAAGGAAGAAGAAGAAGCTTGCAGCACAAACACACAATACTGAATGTATTACTAGAGAATGTACAAAGATAAGTAGCCCATTAGGGCAATAGGCGTATATACAAGCCAGGGAAAAAAACCTCCTAAAGAGGGAAAAAAGTGCCCCAGCGGTCCTAGAGTGTTCACACACATCACTACCTAAATATATCAACATCTCCCCTCCCCCCTCTCTCTATCTCTCTTCTTTGTAGCAGGAATGTGCATGCATTCCTCGTTAACACTGGCGTCGTCTAGACTTACCCCGCCTTGGCTCTATCGGCTGGAGCATCTGTGCCTCTCTTTTTGCTGCCTTTGGTGTCATTCGATGTCGCATGAGATTCATCCCCCTCGTCGTGGTGCTGCCATGCGTCCATTGTGTCCTATTAAAACCCATCGACTGCTTCTAAATCACTCCCGAAAACTGCGGACGGCCACGCCGCCCCCCATTGACAGGTCGTGAACCTATTGTATGCATACATTTTCGTTATCCATCCGACAATCACGTTTTGTTGAATTCAGACCCTCTGTGTATATATTGCTTTTGGCGCATTTTCATGCTTCATCTCTTGAATCCGTGGATTGCGCATTGTCAATTGGAACTCCCTCTGCCCTTTTCCAGGTTGCCCTCGTGTGTTTGGTCGCCACCTTGAGATGTTCGTTTGTTGTCCGCTCTTCATCTTGACAATGCATGCTACCAGACCGTCCAGTTCGCTGTATCACTGACTCACCCTCCGCTCTGCCCTGATGTTAAAATCGAGTAGTTCTCATGATTGTCTAATTAGGATTCACCTTGTCTGTGCTGATGGTATCATTTCTCGTCCCATGCCGGTCTAAGCTTTTGGGTTAGAGGATTCTCCCATTGTGTGTCGTTTTCGACACGGGTGCTCGTCTTCATGTTCATTCCGGTGGTTGTTGCTCCTCCTTGGTTCGGTACTCCGGTGATCTTACGACTTTATTAACATAATATTCCGGCATTTTTCACGGTGAATGATCTGCTCTTCTGTGACTTGCACCCGATGATGCCTGCATTAGCGTCACTTCATTGATGTAGTTTGGTGATCATTTCGATTATACCTTTTGGTGATAATCCGGTGGTAGTCCGGTGATCATTCCGGTGCATTTTGAGTTTCCCTAGTACATACCATTTCTGTTTTGCCTTTCCATTCCGGTGAAAATTCGGTCACATTCGTTACCTCGCGATTTATCATACGGTGATCCTACAGTAACCTCTGAAGTTTTCGGTGGCATTATGTACGCTGCTCTTTGGTGTTTCACTCGTGCTTGTCCGGTGTGTCCTGGCAAATTCTGGCAAGTTGGTCTTACGGGCCCATGTTTTCAGTCCTCTGTGTTTCTGCCAATCATTGGTGCCATCGGTGATTTGAGATTCCGATGTTCTCCCGATAATGTATGCCTCACCCGTTCGATTCCAGTGTTGCTGCCAGCACTCCCTCTCACTTGACGCTTCATAGTTCTGTCTTGCTGACAATTCTGAAAGATTTGGATTGACTTTGATCCAGCTCCTTTCTGATTGCTGTTGGACGACTGTGGTTACAATTTACTGACTGAAGCTGTTGAACTAAAAAGAAACAAACGAATACTCACTAAACTTTGCAGATTGGTCTTTCCCTTTATGCCCTTTCCCCTAGCCGAGCGCCATGCAAGTTTTTGCACGTTGTGAAAGGTCCTAAGGAGCAAAATGTCTGTCATGCATAGGCAAAGGAAATAATAGCTTTGGTTCATGGAAAACCAATTCATTACCTATGAAGGGTTGCCTTTATGTATATAAAAAAGACGAAGCTTGTTCCAAATAGGTTGATCCTGAAACATACGAAATACACATTTTTGCTAAAGATTTACTACATTTTTGTGTGTGTATTGAAATCGTCACCTATGTGTATTCCATTGTTATTGCTTTCTAGCTATTATTCCATTGTTATTGCTTTCTAGCTATCTGAGTCTTGTAGCATGTGAGCATGCATGTATGAGAGGTCAGCAATGGCAGGCTGATCGTTCGCAACTCCAATCTCCACTATAAAGTGAGCACCATCGCTATACAGAGTATTTCGTCAGTGGCTATGGATACGAGATAGTAAACAATAAATGGGTGAAAGTTGAGAGTCAAGAGATTTAGGATAAACATTCTACATATTTTGCGCATTATTCAGTGTCCGACGCCCAATGTCTAATGTCCAGTTCCACGGCCGACTAATATGAACTTTTAAAAATATCATATCCAATAACTCGGTGACAAGTAGCTCGAACAACTAGTCTCACGCACGCAAATTGTAATAGTTTTGTTTTTGTGTGCATATATATATATATATGTGTATATATATATATATATATATATATATATATATATATATATATATATATATATATATATATATATATATATATATATATATATATATATATATAATGACAAACAATTTATAAAACATAACCTGTCAAAAGACAAATAACTTTAATGCTTCTATATATGACAGAAAATATTTATTGAGTCACTTGTTATTTGACAAGTAAATTTTAAAATCACCTGTTTTTGACGGATGAAACACCCTATCAATTAAATAGAAATTGATATTGTCGACTGTCATCAATAGCATAATCTTGAGCACGGCTGATTGACGGTCTGTTCCTTCGGGAGATGTGTTAGCATATAGGAGATCCAGATCACATGATGTTTTGTAACCTTAGTCCCATATTAGTACCATGAGTATTTGCATATTATGGTGTATTGTGAGAGTGTGAGGTAGCATTAAGTCGGCAAAAACACTCCATGAGGATTGTGAATGTGAGGTAGCATTGATACGATAGAAGCATTCACTGATTTTCTTTTTCTTTTGTGTGTATGATTTGACTAGTGGATGATGTGGGACTATGGGATACATGCCTTCCTATTGATTCGAGTCTTCATATATGGTTATTTGATACTAATCATACTAATGCAAAACGACAAGCGCCGCTTGATCATTATGTGATGATTTATGTTATAGTACTTCTGGGGATGAAGAATATGCAGAATACAAGTGAAGATTGATAAAGCTATGATTGGATGATCCATCTCGCTTGAAAATTTCCATAGATTGTATATGATTATGATGTATTGTAGAAAGACATATGAAAATGATGTAATTGATGAGCTATGTAATTATGCCATTTTTTGTACTTCATGCCAAAGCATATAGGAGGGTAGACTATGGGTTGTGTGTAGTGTACTTGCATATCTTGGATTCAGTTCCAGGAACTTTGCTTGGCATTACACGTTTCTTCTAGTTCTGGATTATTATGGGCATTATCTTACCTTCCATACCATGGATTTGGGCCATGCACTTTGGTTGGTGGATAATGTTTCACATGGTAGTTGCATATAGTACACCTAGGACATTGGTAAGCATGGTGTGGGATTCGAGTCCACCGTGCCTACCAGTGTTAAAGTGGCACGTACGTGTTGACATTTTTATGGTTTTATTAAGGCTCAATTGAAGAGTCTATGAAGGGTTGCAATGAAAATTCATGAAGACCCATACGAATGGGTACATGCAATTGTATATATATGTAGCTTTAATGAATGAAAAGAACACGCATGTTTCTTGGAGCAGTCTACGATCTTGTTGGTTATGGCTTTGTTGTCTCTCTCTACCTTCTTGTTGTTATATTCATATTGGTCTACGTACATCGATAGCGAGAAGTGTGTGTGGTCGTAGTGTTATATACTTGTTGAGAGGGAAACATTCTTGTTCTTGTCCATTCTTGGAGTTTGTGCCGCATGTAGTCTTTCTTTCTGTTCATGCAGGCGACAATGCGAAGTTGATGGCAGGTTTTCTCTCTCTCTCTCTCTCTCTCTCTCTCTCTCTCTCTCTCTCTCTCTCCCTCTCTCTATCTCTCTTCTTTGTTGCAGAGAATCTGCATACATTCCTCATTAACACAATGTAAAAGAACTACCATCACCAGTATTCAGAATAATCTTTTCAATTCCCATGATAGGATAAGAGGAGTTGTTGGCGCATGTGATAGTATTCTCTATAGGGGCAAGCTCAAGTGAAGTGAAGAAACTACACAACCACGTAATATGTTCGGCTGCCCCACTATCATAGTATGAAACATCTGAGTCTATTATAGACATACAATGTTCATGAGAAAATGGATCATAACTACGAATAGTAGTAAACACCCATTCTTCATTTTGCACAAGATTAGCACACTCTGTTTTGGGTGTAGAGGCCTCTACAACAACCATTCCAACCTCTTTCTTCTTTGTCTCTATTGCAACCAGTTTTGGACAACTCTTTATGACATTATCATTTCCTTTACAATATTTGCAAAACAATTTCAGCTTTTCTATTTTCTTCTCATCCTTGTTATCCTTCTTTGATTGTGTAGAATTAGAAGATTTTTGCTTAATAATAGATGAGCTCCATTTACCTTTGCCCTTCTAACTAGCCAGGAAAGCTTGATCTACAACATGCATAATGGACATGTTCTTCCTAGATTCATCTTCTTGCAATAGAATACAGACTAACTCCTCAAATGTTAAGGCATTTGGATTGCCTTTGATTATCAATCGAAGAGTAGAAGAAAACTCTGATATGAATCTAGAAGACCATTCAGAATAGTCTATACAAGTGAACTGTCAAGAAGGACTTCATCAATAGAAATCAACCATTCCTTCAAATCTTTGATCTTTGTCAAAAAACTATCCATGGAATCTCCTTCATTCAATTGCTCACTGTTGCTCTAGCACAATGGTGAGAACCACGTTAAGAAGCTCCACCTCCTTAATGTCAATCCGCGGAAGAGATAGGAGTGATATGAAGATCGTGAATGTGAGATGAAGTGAGAGTGAAGGTGAGAAGCATAGAGATGCACACACACATACACACACACTACGAAGAGACAAGCAAGACACAATGGAAGGTGAGAAATTAACTCTATTACTCAAGAACACTCTTACAAGCTCAAAATAGCTCTAAGCTCTTCTCTACTCACACAAGCTACCCTCAAAAATGAGCTCTCTAGCTCTTTTTATAGTTTCTAGACTAGTTTTGACCGGTTTCACATCTAGTGATCGGCATAGTTAAAAAATAGGTCCTAGATGCTATTTGAAGGGGTAAACGGTGTCTAAAAATACCCAAAATTGGTACACTCATTCTACCTAAGCTCCTCAAGCTCGAGGACTCCTGGGCTTGCACAAAACGGAGCTAGAAATTAAGAAAAGGGTTTTTCTATGTTACATATGTTACAATAGTGATAAAAATCACTGTTGGAGGTTTTGAAGAGTGTTTATAAAACATAACTCTTTGAAAAAAGATCCGACTGACTCCTTGCTTTGCCTTTACATGCTTCCGCATCTTCTATGCCTCTGGCTACTGCCAACACCCCCCTCCCTTTCGCTTCTGTCGTCCTTGACAGAACCTTGTTGTGCGGTTTGTCGGATGTAGTTCTGTAGTAGTTCTTGAGCGAGGGTGTGTTCTGATATTCGAATGCTTCGGGCCAAATCTGCCTCGAGTTTCTCCCAGTCAATTGGTTGCGTTTCATCGGATGGCGGGAGACGATAATGTGTGGAATATACCATCTGTTCATAGGCGAATAATTGAAGCAAATGTGTGGGCCTACTGATGAACACTTCTGAATGGTATTCCCAGAAACCGGTTGTGAACATCTCTTCGAAAGTCTGCTTGTAGCACGCCGGTAAATATTTAATTCTGCAATGCCAGGCATAACACACCCGTAGCGATGGCGTTGTACTCATATCGTATGCAAGAACTAGATTGCCATGCACGAAGCCCGGGGTGTTTACATGAGGTGCCTTGACGCGTCTGAAGACTTTAAAAACCATTTGCATCATGTCAAAGATTTTGACAGTCATGTGCGCTGCTATATCGTCCATGTGTTTCAAGCGAGGGAGCCAGTGACGAATCGTGGCCATCATGTATCCGATTGTAGGTGGTCCTGTAGGTGGCCTGAAGTATGGGTAGTTTAACCAATCCTGGCACTGCTTATTGTTCTGTACTTTAATAGCAAATGTTGTCCAGGAGCGGCGATGTGGCACTGGTCCCCAACATGGGTTGTATTTCAAATGTAGTGGTGCCTTTACCCAAGTACTCATCATCTCAGGATATTCTTGTAAAAGATCTTTACGCCACTCTGGTTGATAAATCTCGCCTTGCTTCGCATCCAGTGGCAAATCATCAGGCTCAAACTGAGTAGCGTGAGATGGTTTCTTGCCTGTTTCTTTCTCTATGGCCAACTGATACTCGGCCATTAGCATAAAATACGGTTTGTATTGTAACTCATGCCCTGATATATATCTGCGCGGGGCCAAATGAGCAAAGTAGGGCGACTGTAAAATTCTTTCTTCAATCATTGCCATGGCGTGCAACTGCGCCGCTACTCGTGCAAAGTGGGTGGTTCCAAGCTCTTCAATTGTCTTCATCCATGCGGGAGTAGGAAGTTCGTAAGTCATCTGGCCTTCAACCGTGACTCGTCCGCCTGGGATGGGTTGTGGCTCGTAGGCTTCTTCAAAGGTTTCCTCCACCGGAATGGTTACATTTTCTTCATTAGCTAGGAGCTCTGGTGGGGAATCCGGCCTTGGTGGTGCTTCGTAGATAGCTATCCTTGATTCAAGAGTTGATACCTGGGCCCGTAATGCGTTGAGTTCCTCTAGGATGTCAGGAGATGGGTCCGCAGGAGCGGGTAATCCTTGTGTTGTAGGTGCTCTGAGCTGGAGTAGCTTATGATCTTCTTTTAGCTTCTGATATTCTTCGTTCATTCGATCCTATTCATCGAGCAATCTGATGTGATCATCGAGCAACATTCTCATTGATTCGGAGGGCACTGCTTTGAACCGGCTAGGACTTAATGGTTGGTCTGGATGATCGAGAGCAGCTTCTAAATTTTCTCTGTTGTGCTCTTGTAGCCGCTGGTTCTCTTCCTTTGCTGCTGCGAGGTGTCTTCTGAGTAAGCCCATGTTCCGTGTAAGCGTTGCATTGCGAACTGTCAGGGCCCTTAACAAATTGTCAAGATCAACAGTGGCCTCTTTGGCTTTCTCTTCACTTTCTACTTCCAATTTGTGGTATGCCTCGCGTAGTTCTTGATATCGGGTGTTCAGTGAGGCATTCTCAATAGACAATGAATTAAGCTGCGACTGCAAATTGTTGGTTGTCCTCTGCAGCTGCTGATAATGATTTCCAAGAGATGTGAACTCATCTCTTACTTGCGTCATACACATGAACATCTGTCAAAATGCATTATCTACAGTGGGTGATAATATTAATGGTGTGCTAAGCGAAGATGCAGTAGGTGTAGATGCAAAGGGAACGGGGAATGGGGGTGGGAAAGTGGATGCTGTGGTGATTGTGGAAAATTGTGGTGTGCTTAAATATTGTGGTGCCACAATTGAAGTGAGTGGAGGTGCAGTGGGGGGTGATATATCCATATCGCTGGATGTGGTGTCGAGTGTGATGACTGTGAATAGTGGTGTGATCGTGGGTAAGTGTGTGGGTGTAAATACAGGATTTACAAAGGTTGAAGGGTAGTTTATAGAGGGGTTTTCTTGGATGGCTTGGTGGAAAGGGGAAAGAGGGGTTACAGTGGGTCAGGGAGGTGAGACTGGGGAGAAGGTTAATGGAGGTGGGAATGGAAAAAGGGGTTTTGGAGGTGTGGGGAAGGATGGAAAAGATGGATGGAGAAATGGGTTGGATAGAAAGGTGGATGTGTTAGGGGGTAGACTGGGTTGAGTGGGTGCGGGAATTGTGGGATGAATGGGGGAGACTGGATGGATGGGAGGTGATGGAGGAGCGGTTGGAGTGGTCGGTACTTCGACGACTGTGGTGGTATGTACAGCGGTAGTACGGGGTGGGGAGTCGACGATAATGGTGTCTTCTGCCAATGAGCTTTCAGGGACAAGACGTGCTTCCCTGGCCTGTTTTGAAGACTGACAGCCGGTGGGTACATGAATGTATTCGCCAGGATTGGTTGGTAGGCGGATTCTGCGGGAGTCATACTGCGGTAGCGATTTTCTTTGCAAATATCTTAAGGCTTCAGTGGGTCCAACTGATTTGACAAGCTCTCTGAAACCTCTGATGTATACTTCTTCGAACCCGCCCGAGACAAGCTCCTGTTCTATAAGTGTTTGGCTCTCTTCGTTAGTCAATTTCTTGCGTGCCCAAACCTTTTCCATAGTACGGTATAACTTTTTGATGGCCAGTGTATAAGCTGCTGCTTCGAAGGTTTGATCTTCATGTGTGCTCGTGTCACCCTGGGTGTCGGTGTGCGGTCCTTGTTCATCTGTCTGTTCATGCTCTTGGGATTCATAAGTGCCCTGGCTGGCTTCGTCATCGCCTTCATCTTCGTCGGTCTCTGTTCTTTCCTCTTCGGAACTAGACACGATTTGTCCTTGTGGTTGATCTCGCGGTGTGGTAGGGTAGCTAGGCCTTTCATATTCTTGAGAGAAGATCTGGCCTTCCAAAAAATGAAATTCACTTGAAAATATGTCCTGCATCTCAAAATCAAATGTGGTATTTGCTTGTTCTGCTTCTAAATGGGGTATCGAGAAAGAGAAAGCTTCTGCACCAATAGTGGTGGGAACTTCTGCCGTAGTGGTGGTAGGTCCTGGGACTGTGGTTGCTTGAGTATTGACTGTGCTGGTAGTGCCCTCCGTTACAATTGGTCTTGATAACCTTATGCGAATAGGTTGTACTGTGGGAGTGGCTTCTGTCGGAGACTACTCTGGAGATGGTTGTGGTGAGGGTGATTATGGCACTTGAAGACAGGGGATAGTTCCTCTCATTTGCTTTCCTGCTCTTCCTTTGCTAGGCTTCCTAGCTTTCTTTGTGGTTCCTTTAAACGCTTTTAGCTCCTCACTTGTCATTGCTCGCTCGATAGGTAAATCGTATGCTAAGCACATATATACAATTCTAGTCAGTGCGCAGCATCCATTGATGACTTTCTTTCTTTCCCATCTATGTTGTGCTAAATACATCTGATCAATGATCCAACTAGCAAGATCAACTATCTGGGGTCCAATACAAGATAAATACAAACCAAACCATATTCGTTTGTGAGGCATTGTGAATCTGTCCTGAGCGAGGAAAGCAAAATGTTGCATACATATCCGCAGTGGTTTTGAAAGCTAAGGTGTGATCGCCGAAATCTCTTCCCACTTAGTGACGTCCCCACGTTTCATAGGGTCAGGAACTAACCTTTCTCGCTCTGTGGGCGTGTGGGTTCCATGAATCTTGATGGCAGCTCGAATCAGATCTTTAGAAAGATAAAATCTTTTATATGGTGGATCGTTCACTAAGGATGGCAAAATGAAGGTGCCTGGCAGATCCTTGTTCTCTGAAGCTATCAAAGTGGTGATTAAATAATAGCATCTGTAGAAGTCAGGTTTAGGCAAGGGGTCACTGAAATACTCTGTAAAGCTAGCTCTTGCCCAAACATGTGTTAGGTCTTGTGTGTTTTGTAGTCCTTCGAACTCTCTTGAGAAGAACTGATATTTGCCCCATGTTCGATCATCAAATGTCAAATTAGCCTCAAATATAAACTCAGCAGCCGCCAATGGTCTTGCTAGCCCCTAAAACCAATGAGAATTGCGATGAATCTTCTCAGTATAGCCTCTAGGAGGATCGTCAATAGGCATCGGTCCTGGGAATCCTTGGAATTCTGGCGGTGGAGCCGTCGGATGGGACTCTGCGAGTAAAACACCGATAGGTGCTACAGGTGCGCTGGGGCGTGCTTCTGATGGTCCTTCTTCTGTTTGCATGATGATTGTTGTGCTAATGGAAAAGATCTACTACAAAAGATTAGCACATTAGTATGGAAATTAATTATGATCCCATTAAGGTGAGACCGCAATCCCTTTCCATAGCCGATGTGTAACCCGTGTAGCCAAGTGTTGTAAAGTGATCGATGCAATTTTCTTGCAGAACTAGTGCAGGTCTCTAGACACCTATATGTTTTCAGATATTGCATGCAGTTCTTTGATGAGGTGTTATTACAGGTGATGTTGGGTTATAGTGGATTTATACAAGGTTTAGTCATGAATGAGTTATTACAGGGTTGTAGATTAGTCGGGGTGGTAGTTATGTTAGACAAAGGTTTAGGAGAAGACTTCTGGATACGTTTCAGTATCCATTTACTAAGAGTTTGTGATTGGGTGATAGGTCTCTACGGAGGGACAAAAGATGATATAGGATTTGGTGGTATGGAAGGTTGGAAAGATTTCCGAAAGGTGTATTTTACATGGCTTGAGGGTTGAGCTATAATACATGGTTTGGGTACCCAAATTTGCGTGGGTGTGGGTCGGTTCATAAGGTACTTCTTGGCGATCCAAATTTGTCGAATGCTCGAACTTGTAGAAGAAGGTCGAGGGGATCTTGGATATTGATTCTGCTTCTGCTTTGACTTCTTTTTATCAATGTCTGCGTTGTTGAAATCAGTCGGTGCTTTCTGTTCTTTTGGCACCCATATTTATCTTGTGCCACTTGCTTTGTGTTGCTGAGACTACTTTCCTCTTTGCGTCGTCTGATGTTGTCGTCGGTCTGGGTTCCTTCGTCGTGGTTGACTCTTTTGTGGTTGAGGTTGAGAGGTCGAATGGACACTCTGCTTTGGAAAAGAAGGGAGGTCCAACACTTGCAAAACCTGCCCATTAGGAAGTGCTCCGTTTCGTACTTTTAATCTAGGCCAGTCTGCAGTAAGTGTGGAAGGATGGGCACTGCAGGGTGTTTTGCCCATGTGTCCGCTGATGTAGCCCACATGGCCACTGATTGTGTCCATCTGACCAAGCGGTTGGGTAATTGCCGCTTCGAATTTGCAGGAAGCCCCAGGGAAAATCTCCGGACGTCCTTCTCATTGACAATTGTCCATCGCCAAGCCCGCATGGGTTGGTGTAGACGTAACATGACTGATCTGACCAAAGATCTTCCGGTCTTCCGCCGCATGCATTTCATAGGGTCTAGGGCTACAAACCTCAGTCGGAATGCCATTAGGGAAGTCAAGCGGTATCACTCGCTTCTGATCTAAGGTTCCAATTTGCAAGGAGCCTTGTCTAAGACTTAGGTCCACTGAGTGATCGTATAGCCAGTTTTGGCCAAGGATTAGGGGTTCTATCAGGTCATCATCATGGCACACTAGTAACTTTACTGTCAAGGTCACTTCGTTTATGAGGATAGGAAGGTCCACCGCACCCATGCAAGGGGTTTCCATGCCTCCTAGCCCGATGAGGTATGCCTCAATTGGCCGCATTTCTATTCCTGAATCCTTATAGTGGGACCATCTAATCGCACTAGTCGCAACACCTGAATCAATTAAAGCCCTGAGCTCTTGGCAAGGGTTGCCGTGCTCTAGCCTGACTGTAATGAATGGTCTCCTGTCCACTATGCTAGGATGAGTGGTTGACTTTACTTGACACATGGCCATGGGATATCTGGGTGATGTTTCTAGATGATTATAATGTTCTCTCCCTAGTCCTTGTCTTCTTAACTTCATGCGCTTAATGCGTTCTATAGCTTCTGCCTGAGCTTCAGCTTGTATTCTATTTTCTTCTTCCTTTCGCTTCTTTGCCAACGTGAGTTGTCTAAGCATATCCTCAGTAAGAGGTTCTTGGTATAACCTGACTCTACAACCACTAATGTAATTAGGCATTATATCTCCTTCTAAGGTGGCTAATTGTAGTGCTCCACTTGTCGAGAGTCTGTTAATGATCATAGGTCCATAACCTCGCTTTTCTAACTTCCGTGCGTGTTGTTTCAGCGTATATACTAGAACTAAATCTCCTTCTTTCAAGCCTTTATCTTTCACATGTGCATCAAAATATGCTTTCTGTCGCTTCTTTGCCGCGTATATTCCTGCTGCTGCTTTTAGCCTGGTTTCTCCTAATCGTTCCAAGTCCATTATTCTTGCTGATAATTCATGGCTGGTCTACTGATGTTCTTGTGCAACCTTAAGGGTTGGTATCAAGAAGTCCAAAGGAAGCACAACATTCTGACCAAAAACCATCTGAAAGGGAGTTGCATTGAGTACGGTCTTGTAGGCCACTCGATATGCCCAAACAGCGTGGTGTAACTGTTTGTCCGAATCTGAATGTTTGTTGTTCACGAGTTTCGTCAGTACGTTACAAAGGATCTTGTTAGTGCTTTCAGCCTGACCATTGGCCTGAGGATGATATGGTGCGGATTTCTTGTGAATCACCATAAAATCTTGTAACAAATATTCAATGACTTGGTTTAGAAAGTGAGTTCCTCGGTCGCTCACTAACTCTATAAGCAATCCATATCTTGTAAAGACATTTTCAAATAAGAATTTTGCAGTCGTGTGTGCATCATTCTTTTTCGTGGCTTTTGCCTCTACCCATTTGGTGAGATAATCTGTGGCAACAATAATGTATTCCGCATGTGTTCCTTTTCCAGGGGGGTTAATGGGTCCTACAAAGTCTATACCCCACTTAGAAAATGCACGTCCGCCCATCATGGGTTTCAATGGCAATTGAGTTCTTTGGCACACATCACATCTCTTTACATAGGTATGCGCATCCATGTGAAGAGTGGGCCACCATAATCCTGCAAAGAGGATGGCTTTGATTATCCTATCTGGTCCAAAATGACCTCCTGCAACACCTTGGTGTGCAGTCTCTAGTATGCTCAGATAATCGCTTTCATGAACACACTGTCTTAAGTATCCATCTCGTCCTCTTTTGTATAGATTATCGCCAATAAGTGAATAGTCTTGAGCTTCCTGCTCTAGACTGCGTTGTCGTGCTAAAGTCATCCCTTGAGGGAATGTTTTCGTCCTCAAGTACGTCACTAAAGGTTCACTCCAGTCAGGTGTGAGAGACACATGATATAGTGTAGCATGTTCTACTGGTGGTCTTTCACAACAAACATGGCATTCTTTACACAATTTGTAGACATCTGCTTCCATAAGAGGCCAATATACTCCTAGTCTATGCAGAGTCTGTAATGTTCGATGTTTTGAATGATGTTGCTTTAATGCACCTACATGTGCTAATTGCAACCAATTCGCATGTTCTGATTCATCTACACAACAAGCAAGAATCTTTTGATTATCATGTTTATATATGCTTCCTGCTATGATTTGGTATCTCTGAGACTTGGTAATCTCTCCTTCCTTGATCCTTATCCTCAGATTCTTGGGTCCATACGTGAGAATTGGGACTATAGGCTTAGCCCATTCTGGTGCTATCTCAAGGTTAAACAAGTATGCATCTGGTAATTCATCCGCTACTCCTTGAGGAGCTTCTCTTGAGGTTAATCTTGAAAGGTGGTCAGCTCTAAGATGTGTCTTTCCTTTCCTGACTACTACTTCAAAATCATACTCCATGAGTAATAGAAACCAACGTATCAATCGTCCTGTGTTACATGGCTTGTTGACTAAGTACAGTAATGCTTGATGATCTATAAAGAACTTGAATTTGTTGGCCAACAAATAGTGTCTAAATTTCTTTACCGCGTAGATCATTCCTAATCCTTCTCGTTCCGTCGTGGTGTAATTTCTTTTTGCTGCGTTCAATTCTCTGCTCGCGTAAGCTATGGGAAGATCTATATTACCTTCATTCGTGGGTTGTGCTAACACACATCCTATGGCATAGTTGGATGCATCCCCATGTACATGGAATGGCTTACTCCAATCCGGGGTTGTCAATATAGGTGTTGAGCACAAACATTGTTTAAGTTCGTTGAATGAATTCTCACATTCGTCTATCCATTCAAAATGGGTCAAAAGAGAGTACAAAGGCTTGGCTATGATTGCATACATGTGTATGTCAATTTGGTAAACAGTCAAGATCATCATTTCCACATGACAAGCATGTTAGTGAGAACGTACTAGAAGTAGTACATACAGATGTTTGGGGTCCAGCAAAGACCACATCTATGGGTGGTTGCAGGTTTTATGTTACCTTCATTGATGACCATACACGCAAAGTATGGGTATATTTCATGAAAGAGAAGAGCGAGGTGTTTACTCACTTCCAGAATTTTAAAGTTATGGTGGAAAAGCAGGCAGGGAAGTACATTCAAACATTAAGATATGATGGAGGAGGTGAATACATGTCAAATGAGTTCAGCAGTTTTCTAAAAAATCATGGAATTCGGCATCAGTTTTCATGCAGGTACACACCACAACAGAATGGTGTTGCTGAACGCAAAAATAGAAATATTGCAGAAATAGCAAGAGCCTTAATGGCTGAGAAGAATATGCCTCATTGTTATTGGGTAGAAGCTGTGCATACTGCTGTATACATCATGAACAGAACTTCGACTGCTGCTGTACATCAAGTTACATCTGAAGAGAAGTTTACAAGTAAAAAGCCAAACTTATCACATCTGAAAGTTTTTGGCTGTATTGCATATGTACATGTTCCAGATGAGTTGAGGACGAAGCTTGATCCGAAAGCAAAAAAATGTGTCTTCATTGGATATTCCCTTGAGCAAAAGGGGTACAAATGTTATAACCCACTCACACGACAGGTGAAGGTGAGCAGAGATGTGGTATTTGATGAAATGTCAAGCTTCTATGCAGATGTCAAAGAAGGATTGAATCTTGAACCAAATGACAAAGAAAATGTTGAAAAATCTAGCGCAAAATCTCAAGTTTTGAGTGGACCGAATGCATCACCAAGCAATAGTTCCAACTCAAATCCATGGAGTGGAAGGTTGCGTGGAAATTTCAGTCCAACAAATTTATCAAATACATCCAAGAAAGGTAAAGAAAAGCTTTCTGCTGGTAGTAAAACAGGTGCAGGTTTTGAAGATGTGACAGGTCCGTCATGGCTGTCAGTCGCGATTGATGGGTCGATTGCGATTGACACGTGGCCAAAAATTTTATGAGTCGTGGTCAAATAGTCATTGACTGGGTCGATTGTGATTGACAGGTCTGTCGGGGCTGTCAATCGCAATTGATGGGTCAATCAAGAATTTAGTCCATCATGGTCAAAGGGTCATTGACTTAGTTGATCACGATTGACAAGTCCGTCGGGGCTATCAGTCACGATTGATGGGTCGATCGCGATTGACACATGGCACGCGTAGGCTCTATCGGTCGTGGTCAGTCGGTCGTTGACTCTGTCGGTTGCAATCGATGTGTCGATCGCGATTGATAGGTCCGTCGACAAGTATTCGTCATCGTTTGTCGATCACAATTAACAGAAAACTGAGGAATTTTAAAATTTTAAACACACTTTTGGAATGCTTTAAACCTACACATCATGGTTATGCACTTTGTTTTGCAAAAAGGTCAATTTTTCTGTCGGTCGTGATTGACAGAGGTCAATGCCTTAGGACCTGTACAATAAAAAAATTTGTACCTGTTGAGGCTGGTGCAATTGCAAGGGATGCTAATTCCTTTAGAAAATCTCAAAAAACACAGAAAAGCACCAGCATGCAAATGCTCTCCCGCTCTCGCTCACAAGTGAAATGAGGGGAAATGGTATGCGAAGGGTGATATGACCAAAAATTGAAAATGTTGCGATCATGGAGACGGAGGTGGGAGATGGTGATGATGATGATGGTGATGAAGAGGGCGAAGAAAACAAGAGAAAATAGATAAAAGTGAAGAAAATACCTATAACTCCAATGTCTCAACTCTACGTCTTACCATCACATGCTCGTCCTCAAAGCTCGATCCCCGACAATGGTGCCAAAATTTGGTGTAGCTCAGTTATGAGTAGCACCTCCTTTTATGAAGACCTCGAACAAGTGATGCCACAAATGCATGGGTGAGAAGCACACTAACATGCACACACATACACATACACGCACACACAAGGCAAGCACAAAGTGAGAGACAATGGAGTTCTTTAGATTACTCAAAAGTGCTCTTACAAGCTTATTTATACCACAAGCTAACCTCAAAAATGAGCTCTCTAGCTCTATTTATAGTTTTTTTACTAGCTTTGGCCCTGTCTAGACCTAGTGTCCGACCTAGTTAAAATCTAGGTTCTAGGGCGTATTTGAGGGTTCAAACGGAGTCTAAAAAATATGAAGATTGATAGGTAGGTGCTTCTAATGCTCCTCAAGCTGAAGGACTCCTTGGCTTGCACAAAATGGAGCTACAAAAAGGTGGAATGGTATTTACAATGGTGTGGAGTGACTAAAATCACTATTTGGGAAGTATTTCTTCATGGAAAAATTTAAGGGCCTATTTGCGACATCTGCGTTGACTGCTCTGGCTGCTTGTTCCTTGCTTTGACTCCCTTCTTTGGCTTCCTTGTCTCATGGGTCCTTGGGTGCCTTGACTGCTGCCAACAGTACCATACCCTTTTGTCTAGAACAAGATGAAGAACTCTAAGTTCCTACAGAAATTGGGATAGTACTCCAACTACATGTGCAATATCTAGTCTTGTCATAGTAGCATACAAGAGAGAACCAATAATTGACCTATACATGGTCACATCTTGCTACTTTCTCTTTGACCATAAAGTCAAGCTTCTTTAAAGTTCTAAAACCATTCTTTTCACCCCACTTCTTGCTGAAGTTTACTTTATTTCAAGCTTCTCAAGAACTTAATGAAGATGAATTGAAACTTGGAGACTTAAAGCAATGACTCATGGTGCTACGTAAGCTATGCTAACCAAGAAATTACACCTAGACATCAGAATATTGATCAAAAGGAACTATAGAGGACATAAGATGTGAAGATACATAGGAAGCTATGAGGTTTAGAATAGCACCTCCCAAGGATCAAAGGATGAAAAAAAAAGACTCTTCTCAAGGGATAATGGATGGATGTAGCTATTTATGAAGCTAAGTACTCATTCTTGTCATAGTCTCAGAATCACACAAAATTTGATGAGCATACTCAGGGCGATTAGGACTTCAAAATTTCTTTGCTCTATCGTGTCAAAATCATGATCTTAGGTCGTTTCAGCCCCTAGATGCACTATCACATTGCTTATGCAAGTAATTTTGTCTTTTTGTGCCCAAGATATATACAAGTTTTGGTTTGCCAATATAAGCATCTTGAAGTTTGCGATAGGTTTAGCAAAACTCGACAGAGTAGTTTTGATCAGCTTTTTGAGATACAAACATTTTTCTACATTAGGGTATTTTAGTTAATGGCCATGGCTCAAAGCCATGATGTATTCCATATGTTAGTTGTTGATGACAATTTGGATGGTACCAGTTACCCATTATGGTCTTATATGATGCATCAGATATGGGTTGCAAAAGGATTGTCGAATATTATGCAAGGTGTTGAAAAACATCCTATTACACATACAAACACAATTGCTAAAGGTGATGTAGATGGCATTGAAAGATTATGATATTCTTCAAGTTCCTATTCATGCTATGATTCATGTTGCAACTACTCTAGAGCAACTTTGTTGGGATGGCAGAGATGCTCAGCCACATGCATTGATAGCCTTGTGTGTCAAACATGTCAATATTCCCCACATTTACTCCTGCAAAACACCAAAGGATGCTTGGGATACACTACCCACTTTATAACAGGCAAGGAATGAGGCTCATGTTGCTTACCTCTGAAAACAATTGGAGAGTGAGTGTTGGCAGTAGCCAGAGGCATAGAAGACACGGAAGCATGTAAAGGCAGAGCAGGGAATCAGTCAGATCTTTTTTCAAAGAATTATGTTTTATAAACACTCTTCAAAACCTCCAACAGTGATTTTTATCACTATTGTAACATATGTAACATAGAAAAACCATTTTCTTAATTTCTAGCTCCATTTTGTGCAAGCCGAGGAGTCCCCGAGCTTGAGGAGCTTAGGTAGAATGAGTGTACCACTTTTGGTTATTTTTAGACACCGTTTACCCCTTCAAATAGCATCTAGGACCTATTTTTTAACTATGCCGGTCACTAGATGTGAAACCGGTCAAAACTAGTCTAGAAACTATAAAAAGAGCTAGAGAGCTCATTTTTGAGGGTAGCTTGTGTGAGTAGAGAAGAGCTTAGAGCTATTTTGAGCTTGTAAGAGTGTTCTTGAGTAATAGAGTTGATTTCTCACCTTCCATTGTGTCTTGCTTGTCTCTTCGTAGTGTGTGTGTATGTGTGTGTGCATCTCTATGCTTCTCACCTTCACTCTCACTTCATCTCACATTCACGATCTTCATATCACTCCTATCTCTTCCGCGGATTGAAATTAAGGAGGTGGAGCTTCTTAATGTGGTTCTCACCATTGTGCTAGAGCAACACCAAATTTGGCACCGTTGCCGGGGATCGAGTCTAGGACGAATGTGTGATGGTAAGAGTATAGCAAGAAGTGGCGTTGGAAGGTAAAAATTTCAGTTTTTGTTGTTGTTTTTAGTTAGTTTTTAGTGTTTTTCACCTCCCCCACACTCCATCTTCATCACCGCATCATCATCTTCATCTCCAAAAAAATCAGAAAAATCACCATATCCACCCATTCTCCTCATTTCCCCTCATTTGTGCATGTGCGAGAGAGAGAGAGCTTTTGTGCTTGTGTGTACTGTGTGTTCTTGAGTTTTTTTTCAGGTAAAGAGCTCCAGTGCATCAGGAAAGCTTGGTAAAGGTAAAATTTTAGTTTCTGTCAGAAATCTGCCGAGTGTGTCAGACCATCACGATGGTCTGCCAAGTTTGGTATTTTTGGTAAGCGAGTTCACCACGAGGTAGGCGACACACGCGCATACACAAATCCACAGACGCATTTCAAAAATTCACATTTTGGTGGACCATTGCGATTGGCTCAGAACATTGCGATTGTGTCACACCATCGCGATTGGCTCACGCCATCGCGATGGCTCGGCGACCCCACGCCATCGCAATTGGCCCATGCCATCGCCTCGATAGTGCCACGTAGGCAAGCTAGACCATCGCGATTACTCACTAGCCACGCCATCGTGACGAGACCCTTACACCATCGTGATAGCTCAAATTTTGGACCATTGCGATTGGCTCACACCATCGCATCGGTGACCATCACGACAGTTCACTTCAGACCATCGTGACGGTTCACTTCAGACCATCGCGACGGTTCACGTTGACCATTGACTAACGCCATCGCGATTGTTCACTCAATCGGACCATCGCGATGCCTCACCCCGACCATCGCGATTGCTCACATTTAGACCATCGCGACCGTGCACTTCAGACCATCGTGACAGTTCGCGCACACGCCATCACGACGGTTTGCCTAGACCATCACAACGGTCCCAGACCATCGTGATCATCTCAGACCATCGTGATTGCTCACCCCAAACGCAAATTTTAGGGTTTGATTTTTTGACCAATTTTGGGGCTATTTTTCGAAAATTTTTGGATCATTGCACTCATAGGAGACCCCTTAGCTCATATTTGAAGAAAAACCTGTTGGTCAGTTTTTACCCCCCTGAGCCTGAACGTGCATATCTTTGAGGATATTTTTGAGGTTGACATAGTTGGGACTAGGAAAGAAAGGGGGCCTTGGGAAGAAAATTTTTGCCAAAAGTTAAGGGACTTAAAAGTGTATAAACTTAGGTGCTTGATCATCCATTGTGATATTGGTCTAATATTGGATTTTTCCAGGTCTAGCAAAGGCAATCAAGGGCAACCAAAGCAAGGCAGTGAAGGGCATACAACTTGGGAAGCGCAGCTTCTTGGGCATCAGAGCAACCAACAAAGCTGACTCGAGGTTGGAAGATTACTCAACCCCCTCAGTCAATTTTTTTGCTTAGGATAAACGTTAGCATTGTGGATTAACAATGATAGGAACGCCTCAAGTTCAAGAGACTAAATTTATTAAGTTCAAGACTAAAGTAGAGGTGTGTGATACGAAAACCTAAAGGAAAGAACATAAGTCTGACGGAACGAGAACTCAAAGTACCACAGAAAGTCAAATTCCTGACGCATACATTAAGACAAGAATCTAAAGAAATTTAAAAAGAATCAAGAAAGTAATAACAAAGAATCATTGACGATCTGAGTGTGTACTGAGCGTGCAAGGAAGAAAATTAATGAACCTTAGATCGGGCAAACACATAGGTAAGTTAGACCGACGAAGCCTTAGATCATCAAAAGCAAGTGTAGGCACTACTGCACGATCGTGAGCTCAACAATTGAACACTAATTATCCCTACGAGAGCTCAGATACTAGCGAATCAGAAATGGCATTTAGCACAGAAAGACCAGGAGGGTCAAATGTAGCATACTTAGAAAGACCAGAAGGACCCTATAGGACTCAATTGGAGTTTCTCCGAACCAACCGCTTAGGTGCCCGCATCTATGAGGATGGTTTGCGAAGACAAGTGGTGCAAATGCATAACTGCGATCATCCCATTGGATTGGAACGTCCAGTGGTGAAATTCGAGAGAGACGCATACATAGACAAGGAAGGAACGATGTATATCTTAAGTATGCAGCCAAACAATACCAATGAGTTTGGCATACTTCAGTGGGAAACAGAAGCAAAATCTCAAGGAAAAGAACCATTAGAAGAACCTAGAACACCTAGAGGGAAATCTGTACTGACACGAGTACTAGTTCCAGAGTGGATCCCTCAGGACAAAAGAAGCATAGAGTTGTTTGTAAATAAAGAAATTGACAAAGCATTTCGGAGGTACAGAACAGAACAACCTAGCGAGGTAGGCTCCATCATAATATACGAGTTCAAGGACCCGGATACACCTGGAAAGGTTGTATACCTGGATGAGACTTCAGAAAGAGTGTTTGTGGTACCAGACCATGCTAGAAATACATACACATGGAGAGGTGAATTGGTATTCCCTCCATCTCGAACAAACGTAAACGCGAGCCAACAAGGGGCAGGAACATCCTCAGCCCATGGCATGCAAAGAGAGAAGAATAAAGAAAGACCGGAAGTAAGTTTCAATCACCCCATAGGGAGAGATAGAATAACCACGGACACTAACAGAGCGGATAGACAAAGAGATCATGGAATACCAGGTGGTAGAGATGATTTTTCTCTACCTAGACCACGTAAACACGCAAGAATATTAAGACCCGCTCAGTTAGTAAAATCCATGAAAAATTACTTTGATGGGACAGGAGATCCCTATGACCATGTAGCGGAATTTAAGCAAGTGCTCAGAGCAGAACAAGTCGAAGACATGTTCATGCAATATAATGCATTTGGACTAACCTTAAAGAATACCGCTTTAACTTGGTTCCAACCATTGCAACAAAGGCAATTTAGAGACATCCATCACTTTTTAGAGTCATTCATCACTGAATTCTCTAAAAGTGGGATTAGACATGACACGTCTTCGTTGATTCATAGTTTCAAACAAACCCCTCAAGAAACAGTTAGACTGGCAGGACGTAGGTTTAGACAATATGTTGAAAGATGTCCAATGCAAGAGCTACCCTCACAAGCCAAACAAGTGTCATTGTTTTTAGATGGCTTGTTGAGCTCTAAACTACGCTCCTATGTGTACTTAAAAGAACCCAGAACGCTAGAGCAGTGTGTAAGAATTTGCATAGACATTGAGGACAACTTAGGAGACGAGTTGGAACTCTCAAAGGTCTATAAGGACTCAGACTGTTCATCTTTAGCATCCACAAAATTGTCTAGCTCAATAGAGGACCTAGCAGAAAAAGTGGCCCAGAAACTAGGAGTTTCTAGTAAACAAATGCCTAGGGTAACAACAAACAAGCGTTGTTACACCTGTGGTGGGGATCATATGGAAAATGTGTGTCCCAATGCAACACAACCGCAAGCCAACCCTAGTGGCCAATGCTGTACTATTGAGAGAAGATACACGAATCATATGACTCAGGACTGCCCATACAACAAACAAGTAGTAAGACAGAACTACCCGCAAGTATACCCGCAACTAGGTAGGTATCAAGGCCAATACAATGCTCAACCTTATTACTATAGGCCTCCTCAGAACTACCCATATCAGGCTCAATAGAGACCTCAACCTGTCTTAGCTCAGCAGCCACCCCCACCAACGAATGTCATCTCAGTCAAATACGTTGTTGCAGAAGAGAACCTAAGTAGGGCCTTAGTGCCTTCTTCACCTTTGATCACAGAGAGTGATCCAAACTCAAACAGTTTTGACTCCACACATGTAGATAGTCCAACCGCTTATTACACGGAGTCACCAGAACACGTGGAAACATATCATTATGATAGTCCACCAGTGAAACCGAGTTGGGAGCCCGATTACACTAACGTGATGTACACAGACCCAAATCCACGGCCCCAATTAAGACAGCAAAGACCATAGGGCCCTAGAGGACCATGCTTTAGGTGCCAAGGAGATCAATTCATAAAGGATTGTCCACATCCTCCGATAGCAGGGCAATCACAGTACTATAACATACAAGGCTTTTGTGCCGATTGTGTTAAAGCGCACATTATAAAAGATTGTCCTAAGAACCCTGTTAATGCTTCAAAAGTGACACCGATCAACGTGATAGGTATTGTGAACAATGAAGATGGATCCAACCCTACATACGTGCCTATCCAAGCCATAACAAGAGCCTAGGCGCTCTTACAGAACCAACAACTTAATCAGGAGAAAGTAGCCAGAAGTAGTGAAGTCGCAGAATCTAGCAGTAAAAAGAAAAAATCTTGGAAAGATTCTAGAGAAAGGATCAAGCGAAAATGGAGTAAAAGGATAACAGAATTGGAAGGAAGTTTAAAAGAGTCGAGAGCCAAAATCCTAGAGTTAACTTCACAGGAATTGAATCAAGAGAACCCAGCTCAGAAATCAGGATCACTTTTAGCGGAACCCATACCAGAAAATCTAGACATGATGTTTCGTGCATATCAGGCTAGATTAAAAGAGGGACCTCAAGTAGCTGAAATGAGTAAGAACTACCCTAGGGCAGACTTAGAAATTGAGAGGACTAAACTCTGCATGAAGATGGTAGAATTAGCACAAGCTTTGTTCGAAGCCTCGAGATATCTTAATTGGAATAACATGGGAAAACCTGAACTACACTTTCAAGGTCTAATGGAGAGGCTAGAAGACTTGATAAAAAGCCAAGAGAAAAAGGATCAGCATAGGAATCTTAGTGTCCTAGAGACACAGGAAAGGAATGCACCATCCTTGTCTCAAGTACCCAACATAGAAAGTCAAGGCAATTTGTCTTCTATACATAGATATTCACATGAATATTTGAGAGAAATCCAAGAAGAGAAGTGGAGAAAAGAACAAGGAACCCATCCTCCTATTCATGAAATAGACGACTTGCAAGAGCAATTTCCCCAAGATATCCCCTCTATTTACGATGATGTAGAGGAAGAGCAACTGAGTGAACACACAGGATTTGAATCCAATTCTTTACAAGAATTACCTCAGTTCACACGACCTTGGGAAGCTAAGTCTATTAGCATGAGAGCACCCACGATAATAGTGAGGAATGAAGAATCAGTAATCCCAAGAAACACGGAAGTGATCAAGAACACTAAAGTACACTGTAATCTCACCCTGGAGGAGTTGTTAAAGGTTAAACCAGAATTGTGGAAACATGTAGCAAATCAATTCCCTAAGCTTGCTACTACTCCCTCACAGATAGGATCACACAAGAAGGTACCAAAGATACCAGTAGAAAAGATCGGAGATGTAAGAAAAGGAGAGGAAGGTAACACTTATCTTCCAATAACCCATCAGGGCTACACCACGAAAGCCATCTTAGATTTAGGAGCTGGAGTAGCCATTGCTACCACCGCTTTATGGAAACGTTGGGGTAAGCCAGCACTCAGACCTACCAGGATGAAACTACAAATGGTTGACGGACACATAGAAAAACCATTAGGTTTACTAGAAGGCATATCTCTCACCACTTGTGGTGTGGAGTTTGAGCATACCTTCGCCATTTGTGACTTTGCGAAAAATCATGCTTATGAGATGATATTGGGACGACCATTCATGCGTCAGTTGCAAATTGTACAAGATTGGGGCACTAATTCTTTGTACTTGCAACATTTAGGAGTGACTACCAAAGTCAATCTTAAAGACTATTCACATAGAGATGTACCCCCAATACAATGGAATACCATCCATAAGACACAGGTAGAAACAAAATCGGTACACTCTTTAGAGTCAGACCCCTCATGGTTACACGAGGACACTCACTTATGGATGTGTAAAGTTGCAAAACAAGAGGAAGAACGGTTAGAAGCCAGGACTTTAGGTGCAGAACAACATCCACGAACCCTTCAAGACCCAGCTTACACACCTGTAGTATTTCCAGACGAAGAGTTTGAACCCCATGGTTGGGCAGAAATCCTAGCAACCATGGACGTAGCCATCAATGAAGAACAATGGACACCCCACTGTGATGAGGATGGCTATGACATTTCAGTGTTCATGATAGAGCCAATCATGGGTGATTCAGTTTTAGAAGAATGTGAACCTAACACTGATGCATTTGAGGACGCGAGTGATTTTGATTTAGAGTCAATTATTATGGACCCACCCTTTGCATCAAAGGAAGAATATTTCTACAAAGTAGAAACTCACCCTCATACACACGAAGAAATCATGAATGATGTGAGATTAGCCACTCAAGTGACTAGCAAGAGTGAAGGCAAGAAAAGAAAGAAGAAAGAAACCATGTCAGAAACAGAAGAATCCTTGTTTGAAGTACCCAAGAACTTCAAGAAATATGAAATCAAAGATAGAAGAGTAATGGTACGAATGCCGAACAAAAAAGCTGACATTGGAGAAGTATATGATAATCGAGAGAAAACCAAGAAAATAATAGTTGCCATAGAAGGAGAATAAGAAAAGTGTACATACATAGGGCATGATTTGACAACTGAAGAAGAAGAGGAATTAGTTGCCCTATTGCACGAATATAGAGGGAGTAGATCCAGACATATGTTCTCATAGAATCCCTATGACTCTAGATGCAAAACCTACGAAAGAGAAACCATACACTTACAATGATAATTATGCTGCGAAGATTAAAGAGGAAATAGATCGTTTGATAGAAGCAGGATTTATTTACAAAATTGAGCATACCGAATGGGTATCCCCCATTGTGGTTGTGCCCAAGAAGAATGGAAAATTGCGTGTGTGTATTAACCTTAAAAAAGTTAATGCTTCCACGATTAGAGATAGTTATCCTCTTCCTATCACGGAACATTTATTGGAAAGAGTTGCAGGCAAGGAAGTTTACAGCTTTCTTGATGGTTTCTCAGGCTATAATCAAGTAGCCATTGCTCCAGAAGATCAACAAAAGACGGCTTTTGCCACAGAATGGGGCATATTTGCATTTCGTGTGATGCCTTTTGGCTTAACTAATGCACCCGCCACTTTCCAGCGACTCATGTGTCATGTATTTAAGGAATTCTTACGTAAGAATTTGGAAGTTTATGTCGATGACTTATGTGCACATTCAAATATAAGACAGACACCTTTTGCATTTCTGCAACTTTGAAATTTGGTAGTCCATGGACAATCTCCTTTGACTGCATCAGTTTCAGCCTTTGCAAGTTTGCATGTCCAATCCGTTTGTGCCATATCTCTATTTCTGCAATAACTCCTGCACCTTTTGCAAACATGGCTGCATTCATTTCAGGAATCTTCACATTTAAGGTGAACATCCTACCCACTTTGTTTCCTTTGGCAACCAATCATCCATCCTGCTTGTACTCTTCTACATATAATCCATCAGCATTGAACCTGACTTGTAATCCATGGTCAACCATTTGTCCAACAGAAACCAGATTCTTTGTTATATTTGGAACATGCAGCACATCAGCAAGATGTTTTACCTTTCCGTCCTCCATAGACAATGCTATGTTTCCTGTATGCTCAATAGGATGTGATGTGTCATCACCTGTTTCAACATATCCAAGAACTGGCATTTTCTACAAACTACTAAACCATTCTGCATGACTGGTCATGTGATTTGAAGCACCTGAATCAACATACCAGACATTATCATTCGATTTTGAAACACCAGCAGACATCGTATTCATCATGTGATGTTGAACCATAAACAGCTTCTCAGAATCATCTGCACTTGTGGATGCATAGTTGTTTTGCTTCCTTCTGTTATTTTGATTCTTTAACCTGCAATCATGTTCAAAGTGTCCAAGTTTACCACAATTCCAGCATCCTTTACTATCATTACCTGAATCATTTCTTTGGAAATTTCTGCGACCTCTTTGGCTCCCCCTGCCTCGAAACTGTCCTCTTCCTCCTGCATGATTCTGTTGTTGACCTTGGTCTTGGTTACTGTTTCCTCTTCCACTTCCAAAACCTCTACCTCTGCCTCTTCCTCTACCAGAGTAGAATACCTACTCAGAACTGGGCTTTCCTTGGGAGTTTGAGTCCTCACCAAGATTCTTTTCTTCAATAATTAGCATAGATACCAGATCAGCAAAATTCGGAATATTTTCCCTGGTCTGTATGGAAGTTCTGAACTGCTTATATGCAGCTCCTAAACCACGAAGGCACACTTCCACCTTATCATCATCATCTACATTCACACCAATAGATGCAAGTGACTCACATATGCTTTTGATTTTTAGAGTGTAGTCACTTATCGACATGCTCTTTTTCTCTAATGTATGCAGCTCGTTCTTGAGTTGCAATTTCCGTGCCTTTGTATTGGTCTCGTACAAAGTGACCAAACTGTTCCAAGCCTCTTTTGGAGTCTTGGCATCCTGTATGTGTCCAATCATGCTATCCTGTATGCTAACAGATAGCCAATACATTACCTTTCGTGCTCCTTGATTCCATTCCTCATATGCTCTTAACTATTCTGCAGTCCGATTCCTTTCTGGTAACTGCGGAGCATTTTCATTCTCTCCTTCGATGTACTTCCAGTAGCCTTTTCCCATCAAGAAATTCGTCATTCTGAATCTCCAAGCATGGAAGTTGTTCTTGTCCAGCTTATCGCTCATAAGCTGACTCATTCCATCTGCGTTTGCCATTTCTGCAACAATTCACAACACCGCAACACACTACAAGCAGCACTTCTGCTTGAACACTGTTGCACTATGACGTGACAGTTCGATCTCAGAAAAACACAGTTTTCGTGTATCAACAGTACACGGGATCGCTTGAAATTCTGGATCTGGAATATATGAGTGTCGCCGAACACAACGCAAGTTATAGTTTCTGAAACTGACCTGGTTTTTCTGTGGGCCCCACCTTGCGGGCTCGAAACGGAGGTCGAGATGGCTCTGAAACTTCAATCTGACAAACGGAGATTTTGAGGTCTTCTACCTTCACGGCGATTTTCGTAGCAAACGGAGGCCGTTTGTGAAATCGCGTTTTCTCCACGCCTTGCCGTGTAGTCTTCACCGTCGCCTTCTCCACAAGCTCTCTACAGCCACACTGGCTCTGATACCATGTCACGAGGAAGGAGATAAGGAAGAGAGCTCACACACACACTCTCACTCTCAAGGAGAAGCACACACATAGATTGAGGCAAGGAAGAATGATCTTCTTCTTCTTCTTCTTCTATTACATAAAAAGGAATGTACAAGAATGACCTAAAAAACAAGAATACAACCAGTGCAATATATAAAGACCAGTACATAAGGAAAAACCTAATGTCCGCGAATGAGTGAGCTGGCAAGAAACAAATGTGCCATCACTCTCGGTAGATAAATCTAATAAAGCTCAATGAAGTATCCCTGACATATACCGGCGTGACCACTATACATGTCAGAGAAACGAAAAACTGGTACGTGTCATCCTGGATCATCACATGTTGAGCTTGATATCTCAACATATGTGTGTTGCATATCAAGCTTTCTTGGTTAGTCAGAAGAGCAAAGGTAAATGGATTTCATCTACTACTAAGCAAAAATCTACTAATTTTGCACAATCAAAGAAGGATGACAAAGACGAAGAAAATATAGAAGCAATTTTTTTTTCAAATAATGTAAAGGAAATGATAATTTTATAAAGATTTTTCCAAAACTGGTTGCAAAAGAGGCAAAGAAAAAAGAGGCTGGAATGGTTGTTGTAGAGGCCTCTACACCCAAATCAGAGTCTGCAAATCTTGTGTAGAATGAAGCATGGGCATTTACTATTGTTTGCAGTTATGACCCATCTTCTCATGAACAATGTATATCTGCAGTAGACTCAGATGTTTGGTACTTTGATAGTGGGGCAACCAAACATATTACCTTGTAGCACAGTTTCTTCACTTCACTTGAGCATGCCCCTACAGGGAATACTGTCACATGTGACAACAACTCCTCTTATCCTATCATGGGAGTTGGGAAGATAACTCTGACTACTGCTGATGGTAGTTCTTTTACATTTTTGGATGCTTTATTTGTGCTAGGGATCAAGAAAAATCCATTATCAGTTTTAGCATTAGCCAAGATAAACTTGGTCATATAATTTGTTGATGACAAATGTATAGTTCATGATCTGTCAAATGGCGATGTCATTATTGCTTTTGGCATGGGTTGTATAAGCTCATAGATTATGCACAATCTCTGAATGATTCAGCATGTGTAGTTGAAGATTCTTAGGCTATGTCAGATGCAAGTCTTTGGTCATCTGAATTTTGCTAGTTTGCTACGCCTGCAAAAATCTGAAATGGTGTCCTCTTTGCCCAAACTTGAGGCACCTAGTAAACATGTCTGTGATGGCTATATTTTGGGCAAAATGCAGCATTCCTCCTTCCCAAAAGATGGTTCAGTATGAGCTACTAAGAAATTGCAACTTGTTCATCGTGATGTTCGTGGTCTTATGCAAACACCTTCTTTTGGGAACTACCTTTACTTCGTGACTTTCATCAATGATGATTTTTCTAGGCATGCATGGGTATATCCATTGAAAGAAAATTTTGAAGTGTTGATGTTGATGGGCATCATCTGTTTTGATCAAGGGGGCAATATATGTCTACTGAATTTAATGCATTTCTGGCTAAACGTGGGATAAAACATCAGTGTACAATGCCATATACACATCAACACAGTGGATTGTAGAAAGGAAGAACAAGTCACTCATGGATATGGTAAGTTTTATGGTCAAGAGTTAGGCTTTACCACATAGTTTCTAGCTTGAGGCTATTGTGTGTGCAACGTATGTACTTAATAGGTGTCCCACTAAAGCATTGTAGTCTATCACTCCATATGAGGCTTCGCATGGTTGCAAGCCATCTATTGGTCACATGTGCATCTTTGGTTGTTTGGCATATGCATTAGTGCTTGAACAACAACACAGAAAATGGGATGATAAAGCAGTGAAATGTATTTTTGTTGGGTACAGTTCTAAAAGCAAAGGCTATCATCTGTATCGTCCACACACTAAATGTATTTTGGTTAGTTGTGACGTTTTTGTGGAAGATGTGATTCAACCATTACTTTCATGTACTAAGGAGACATCATCTAGCTCCAAAGATGTGTATGTTACTTTGTTGTCTCTTTTTACAAGTGGATAGTCTAGTGATGGTCCAAATGAGGTAATTTCTCAACCTTTATGGGTTTCACATGATGATGCAGATCATTCCATTTTTTATGTAGATTTACATGATGCACTTATTGACAAGAGAACTGATATAGAGGAGGCAAAGACTATGCCTAAATGGCTAGTGCAAACTTTACAAGATAGCAAATTAGATGCACCTCTATTATATTCTACATGTTCAGGCTCTCATAGTGCTTCCTTTGCATCAGATTGTTATGTTATGGCTGGCTCTAATCTTTGTGATGAGAATGAGCATGTTTTGTTTGATGAAGCACAAAATTGAAAAAATTGGATGGCTGTTATGCAATCAAAATATGATGCTATTATGAAAAATGGTAACTGGTCTTTATGTGACTTGCCTCTTGGCAAGAAAGCCATTGGCACTAAGTGGTTATATAGGCTGAAGCATAAGCCTGATGGAACAGTTGATAGATATAAGGTTAGGCTTGTTGCAAAATTCTATGATCAAGAAAGAGGCATTGATTTTGATGAGACCCTTGCTCCTACATGCCAAATGACTATTGTTCATCATCTGTGCACTTGCAGCTCATCATTGTTGGCACATACATCAGTTGGACATTAAAACTACATTTTTGAATGGGGACTTTCATGAAGAAGTATATGTTTTTCAACGCCATGGTTTTGTGTAGAAAGGTCATGAAAACAAAGTGTGGAGTTCAAAAAAGGCACGATATGATTTGAAGCAAGCATCACATGCTTGGTATTAAACGATACATGCACGTGGTTTTGAGAACAGTCCAACTGAGATCACCTTATATGTTAAGTGTGCAAATGATGTGCTTCTAATCATTGTTGTCTATGTTGATGACATGATACTCACTCGTCCTAATGAGAAGCATATTGCTGATTTTAAGGCTGATTTGCATGCCTCATTTGAGATGTCAAATTTGGGGCATTTGCATCATTGTTTGGACATTCAATTTATGCAAGTTGAAAGCAAAATAGCTTTGTGTCAAAAAAAATATATTTACACATTATTGTAGTATTTTGGTCTTGAATTCTACAAATCTATTGCCACTCCTATGGAAATAGGCTTACGGTTGAGTCTTCATGATGCCGGAAATGCATTTGATGTTGTTCTCTATCAGCAGGCTATTGGGTGCTTAGTCTACTTATGCATTACTTGGCCATATATTCAATTTTTTGTCTCATAGATGAGCAGGTTTATGCATTGCCCAGGTCTCAAGCATTAGTAGATGGTTAAGCGCATCTTTCACTACTTGAGTGGTACCTGGCTACTTGGATTGTTTTATCCCAAGGGGGGGATCACTACCACTAGATTTACATGCTTTTTCTTATTCTGATTGGGTTGTTTGCTATGACACTCATGTGTCCATCAATAGTTCTTGCTTCATTCTTGGTAGCTCATGCATATCTTGGTTGAGCAATAAGTAGCCAAGTGTGGCCACTTCTACTTGTAAGGCTGAGTATAGGGCAACTTTTAGAGCGAATATTGAGTGTGTGTGTGGCTCAGACACCTTATGCTTGATTTGGGTGTTGGTTAGTCTTCTTCCACCAGCATCTTTATTATAAGAGTGCATTGGCAATTGTGAGGAACCCTGTCTTCCATGCACGCACTAAGCACATTGAGGTGTACTATCATTATGTCAAGGAGAGGTTCTCTACTAGAGAGATCAGTTTTGCATATGTGCCCACAAAGGAGAACATTATAAACCTTTTCACAAAGGATCTGCCTAAGGAGAAGTTTGAAGCTTTTTGCAATGCTTTGGGCTTACTTCCTTTTGTGGATTCATACCGCATATCTTGGCACTTCCTTATGCATGAGTGCAAACCCCTTGTTCACCACATCACTCCCAAGGGGGATTTGTTGATATATTTTGGTAGTGATGTGTGTGAACACACTAGGACCTCTAGGGCATTTTTTCCCTTTTTAGGAGGTTTTTCCCCGCTGGCTTGTAGATATGCCTATAACTCTAACGAGTCACTTATCTTTGTACACTCTCTCGGTAATACATTCAGTATTGTGTGTTGTGCTCCAGGCTTCTTCTTCTCCCTTGTGTTGTTCGCGTGCTTCCACAAACCTCAAACTCCAACAAAAATCAATAGTAACTTCCATTTTTTTTTCAAGGATCTCCACGTAACTTCATATCTAATTTCGATTTAGGCAAGGATGAACAAAAATAGAAAATAGTAGAAAATGACCATAATGTTAAAGAGGATAGTACAAAATTTAATGCTAGCCCTAATAATAAAGGATCTCACAATGAGGGCCATGAAGATAATGTTGTATATTATGGAATCATGGAAGATTAAATGGATTTTTAATGTTTTAAATGTCCAAAAGGTTTTAATGTGGTTGTGTTTGATTTAGCAAGTGAAGAAGAATGAAGGCATGGATACAAGTGGATGCGTATAAATAAATAAATTTGAAGATTAAATCGAAGACTTCTAGAATAAGTTATATTTAGGTTTGACTTGTTGTAAAAATAGTGGTTCGCTTAGAAAGCAATGCCTTTTGTAAATAAAGTAGTTTTTCCTAAAAGTCGTTTCTAAAAGCGACGGCTCTCATGTAACTTCTATTTTCAGGACGTAATAGAAATAAACCTATAAATACGGGTACCCTGATAGACTCGTCCATCAGAGTACACGGGGGGAGATTGCACCCAATATCGCATTGAGTGTCTTTGTGTTTATGATTCATGTTCCATCTTCTGTCTACCTCTGTGTGTGCGTGCACTGAAGATCTAGATAACAGTGGTATCAGAGTCTGGCACGTATCACTTCGGAGGAGATTGTTTGCCAAGGGTGTTTGCGTTCTCTATTCGCGAATCCGAATCCGAATCCGTGTCCGTGTCCGTGTCCGTGTCCGTGTCCGTGTCCGCGTCTGCTTCTACCTCTGCCAAGGCGTCGACTAAGGCAAAGAACTTAGGCAATACATTGGCAACATTGGCACTCAAGGGTCCCTTGGCGATCGTTGGCTACGCGCAAGGCAATTTTAATTTTGAGTGGCAATAGAGAGTTTTAGACTCCCTAAGGTAGGAGGATTTGAACCCACAACCTCCTACTTACAAGGGAAGTACTTTAACAACTACTCCATCTCTTTGAGTTATCACTCTATCTCCCTTTTGTGATATTTAACATCAACTTCACCTTTCTCTTCCTTTTCCAAGTCCCAAGATAAACTCACACATGTGGAAGCGCCCGTCAAATTTCCTAGGGAAGTGCATCATAAAAAGGGCATAACTTTCACTATATAACTCGGATTTTAGCATATAATATATCATTGGAAAGCTCTCGGAAAAAGATTTTTAGTTACCTTATTAGATTGAGAAACCAACATAGTTTGAAAGAGGGATTTTGTTTTCTAGTTATAGACTCTACAATGATGGAGGATTTTGGCAATTCACCTTTACCTGGAGTCTCATTCGAGCAACAATTAGAGATTATGCACCAAGAACTTCAAGCACTTCAACAACCTTTTTACTAGCTTCATTTTCTTTAATTATATTTTATGTATTTACACATAGAATTTTTTTAAATACTTTAGATATACTTTTGAAAATGAATTAAAATATTGACTTACATAAGACTTCTTTATCACCTCACTATGACCATTTAATTTCTGCATATCATTCCCAATTACATTAAACTTTCAGGTTTTCGATTCCATGCATGTGTTTTACATGGTTCATGCTTACTATTGTTCAGTGCTGGGACGTGCGATTGATCATCCAGAATGTCCAGAAGGTTTTAATGTGGTCGTGTTTGATCTAGCAGGTGAAGAAGCATGAGGACATGGATACAAGTGGATGCGTATAAATAAATAAATTCAAAGATTAAATCGAAGACTTCTATAATAAGTTATATTTAGGTTTAACTTGTTGTAAAAATAGTGGTTCATTTAGAAAGCGACGCCTTTTGTAAATAAAGTAGTTTTTCCTAAAGTTGTTTCTAAAAACGACGATTCTCATGTAACTTCTATTTTCAGGACGTAATAGAAATAAACCTATAAATATGCTACTCTGATAGAATCGTCCATCAGAGTACATGGGGGGCAATTGCACCCAATATCGCGTTGAGTGTCTTTGTGTTTATGATTCTTGTTCCATCTTCTGTCTACCTTTGTGTGTGCGGGCACCAAAGATCCTGATAATAGATAATACCCTTATTATTGACGTGGGAGCTTTAAACAATTGGTACAATCATCTATATGACAAGTTTCTCATAGGGCTTTGCATTGCCAAAGACCAGCCCAAGAAAATATGAGCAACTAGATGAAATCTATTTGGGAAACTCAAGGTCTATTTATGTAACATGTGCAATATTTACCTAATAATTTCTTTCTTTTCTTTTTTGATAATGCCGACCGTGCCATGAAAGGCATTACTAAAGGACATTGGTTAATAAGAAACACCCCCATTTAATTCTTTAAATGTTATCAAGGCTTTAACCCTAGGGGGGCCAAGCCCACTAAAGTTCTTGTTTATGTGGAGCCTCATGACCTTCCAATGGAGTATTATCCTTGGATTGGTAAACTAGGGTCTCTAATTGGTAAAGTTCTAGGGCAAAAAACTAGAAGCACTATAAACCCTAAATGAGACCCTCAGATCATGATTGAAGTTGACATGGCTAAAGAGGTAAAGAAGTCTTTGATAATTAAAGACTCTCATGGTAATAGACTCCATGAACAAAAAATTATTTACAAAAACACACCACATGCTTGTTTCAATTGCTACAAACAAGGACATGTTATAAGATATTGTCCCCTTCTTAACCAAGAAAATAAAGAGAATAATGTCCCTAACTCTAGTAGATCAACCAATGAAAATCAAGGTAAAGAGTATACCAAAAATAATGTGAGCAATATCAAAAAAGCTACCCCCAAGCATGCTTTGTCTAACTCCTTTGAGGTCCTTCTTGATAGTGTATATCATCTGTTATAAAGATAACATAGTTGATAGGAAGGACGATGAAGATAATTTGCAAGAAGTTAATACCTCTCTTGAAGATGTGCCGAAAACTCCAAATGTGGAACAAGAGGAAAGCAACCCTCAAACCTATGAAGAGGAAGTATGGACTCAAGTCAAAGGGAGGAAAAAACAAAACAACACCTCCTCTGCTAGCAACAATTTTGCTACACAATCCTCAGATGAAGAGGACAACAAACATGTAACTAATTTTGAGTTTTCTGATCAACTAAGTAAAAAAGATGAAGAGGGTTTTTGGAACTTTCAAGAAACTAGAGAAGACCCTAAAGATGTTCCCATGACCCAATACAAAAAACAAAGAACCATCAAAAAGTCCACACCAAATCCAAGAGAAAGGACCTAGATAGGGTCTTTGGTCTTGTCTTAAAACCTACTAAAAATATTAGGAACTGATGTGTGTTTAATAATGTTTTTTTTTTCTTGACAAGCTAATGATTTGCTCACGTGAAACTCTTGAGTTCCTAGAATCTTGTTGTAACATGATAGAATTGCTATTGCTTTTATTTTTCCCACTCTCCACTCCAGATTTTTGATGGATTAATTTGATTCTTTCTAATCCTATCAAAAGAAAAGTTATTAACATTGAACCTTGATAACCAAATTAGCCATCAGAGGATCCTTGATCTCTATGAAAAATTGAGATATGAAGACTGCCTTGCTACTCATGGTGCACTTGCTTCATCAAGAGAATTTTAAGCTAGTAAAGTAGATAGATCTAACAAAAATGTTTGATCTCTTGAAGAAATAGAAGGCTAAAGAATTTATTCCTATGTTCAAATTGACTTCAAGAAGTTATGCTATGGATATCAAGGAGAATTTGTAGGAGGCCCTTGGCTTCTTTACTAATTTTTTCTCTAGACCTCTCAAGGGAGGGGAGGATGCACAGAAGACCAAAACCTCTATTGCTTTAAAAAGGAAAAAAGTGAATCCTCCAAGGTTGGTCTCTATTCTGGATGTGCTCCTCTTGGTTGGTGAGGTTAGAGAAAGCATTGGTAAATTGAAACCCCACAAATCCTTGGGTATAGATGGTATACCAAATGAATTCTTTACTATTCTTGTGGACTTTTTGACTTCGTACATTCTCTTGATTTGGTAGGAAACTGAGAGGAAAGGTACTCTTTCTACCCTTTTTAATACTAGAGTTATCAAGCTTGTGCATAAAAAAGGATCCAAGGAAGAATTAAATAATTGGAGGCCTATCACTTGTTTGACTTCTTTATATAAATTTTTATTGAGCATGGATAAGATTATCCTTCCCGAGCAAAAGGGACTTATCAAAGGGAAGTATATTCTTGATGCTATTATCTCCATATGGGAGGGTATTGAGTATGCTAAGGAGAAAAACCAAGAGTGTTACTTTTTCAAACTTGACTTTGACAAAAGTTCTTATAGAATGGATTGGACCTTTATTCTCCAATCTCTACATGACATTAGGTCTAGAAGAAATTTTATTAGATATTTTAGTGTGTTTTTTGATAATGCCCATTCCAAAGTGACCATGAATGGCCGTATCTCTTGTCCCTTTAGACTTCACACGTCTATTAGGCAAGGTCTTCCTCTAGCCCCTCTTCTTTTTGCAATCTCTAGTGATTATCTCAGTTGGTTAGTTAAGGATTGTATAGAGAAAGAAAAAATCAAAGGAACTGACATGCCTAACTCTACCTCCCCCCTTTGTCTCTAGATGTTTGCTGATGACAACAACATGATCACTCTTGATGAGTATAATTATGTTGTGAGTTTCTTGGAATGTCTTAACACCTATTTTCTAGCTAGTGTGCATGTTGTTAATCATAAGAAGATTTCTTTCAAGGCCACCAAAAACATTGTTCCTGAGTGTATTGGACTTAATGATTGTGAGATTATTGAAGAAAGAATCGTTTTCAGACTTCTTGGTATCCCCATGAGGTTCAATATCTCGTTTGACTAGAGATGGGATTGGGTCTTCGAACAAAGTCCTGAGATGGATGTTTCTTTGGTATAGCCTTTCTAATAAAGTGTTTGTCCTCAACCACTACATTCTTCCCTCTTTGACCTAGATCCTTTCTTCTTGGATGCCTAATAAAAAGCAAATAGCTAAAGCCATTGCCATTACCAAGATATTTTTGTGGGGGGTTTCTAATGATTGCCCTAGAGTTCCCAAAGTTTCCTGACATATTTGTTATAGGACGAGAGAAGGAGGGCTTGGTCTCCTTTGCCCTATCAGAATGTCTATTGTCATGGTTGCTAAGTGGATTATGAGAGTTGCTGATTCCTTTGATTTTTGGGCATGCTTAATAAAAAGGAACTTTGATAAATTCTTTCTCATTTGTTAAAGAGCTTGGAAGAATAATAACATCTGGGACTTGTTAGCTTCTAGTTTTTTCCTTCAGGAATCAATGTGTTGTGGTTGGATCATGTATTGGAGGAGAGAAAAAATACCATGAGAATGAATAAGTGTAGAAAAGTAGGATTTGACACTTGAAAGGATCTTTTCAAGAACAACTCCCTCATCTCTGACTTAGAAATTCTTGAACTAAATAATCTTTTCTACTGGTTGTAAATAGATTCTTATAAAGCAAAAACATCTACTGCTAGACAAGGTGGAATCGTGTTTTCATAGAAAAAAGTCAAAATTGGTGTTTTTGCTGCTTATATGTACCATCAATATGAAAAGGAAATCTAAGTACTTCAAAGAGATGTGAAGAAGGTGAATCACGGCTGGAATCTGTAGTGGTCTACCCATCAGTGGATGTATAGTTTTAAAACCTTATGGGCTTTTCTCTTGACCATGAAGCACTCTATCCTCCTTTGGTTGATTATCCACAAGGGAGTGTGGACTTGCAACAAAGCCAAAAAGTTGAATATTAGCAATGGGTGTTGCTCGTTTTGTCGAAGAGAGGAAGATCTTTCTCATTTGTTCATCACTTGCCAGCATGCTCAAAAATTCTCAGCTCTAGATAGTATATGTTGTAAGATTGGGTATCACCAACATTGGGTATAGAGAGGTCCTTTTGGGTGTTAATCCATGAATGAATGTTGTTTTACAAACATGTGGCATTCCTCGAGGATACTTTGTAAAACAATAGCGTAACATTACTTTCAACTTAACATTTTAATCATTAGGATGATTCCAAATGTAATGCTGAGAGTCATATATTCATATATTATGAACGCATTATAGCGAAACTAAAAAATAAAACTCAGCAAGCTTAACTATTTATAAAAAAGTTCAGTTTGATCATTTAGATTAATCTTGAAAGAGTAATAACCCCGCATGCCTTCAGCAGAAAATATAGCCAAAAACTAATATTCCTTTCTGTTTCATGGAACATGGAAGTTTACTAAAAGAAAATTGTCAGTATTGTGCGCAAAACAGACATAGAAGGTCATCGGTAGACTTGGACTCCAATTATAAGCTTGGAATAAATAAACTTACATACTTCACATGCACACCAGCATTAATTCCCATCTGAGCAATGTGGATTACTGTGTGTCTTTCTTCGGATTTCTGCCTCCTCAGATTTTCCGTAGCATTCTTCAGTTTTCTTCCTTTTTCTCCACACCCCTCTTTTCATCTATAGCCTCTTTTAAGATGCCTGCAGCCGCGTATCCTAGTGGTTGACGCCTTGAAGTTTGAAGAAGATGACCTGAGTTCAAGTCTTAGCTCGACATGTCCATGAGTTTCTCATGATGGGTGCCTCTACCTTACGAGGTTGGATGTGTGAGTGTGTATTTCCAATTCCTTGTACCTTCTATAAAAAAAAAACTAAAAAATAAAATAAAATAAAAAGAGAGAAAAAGATTCCTTTTATGTCATATACATCCTTCCTCTTCCAGGCCTCCTTTGCGCAGTAGCCAAAACTCTGATCTGCACCTGTCCTCCTTTTCTCCTCTCCAATCAGACACGTCCTCCAATCAACAGCATTATCGTTTGTGATAAATTTTGATTCCTTTTCTTCCTCTTGATCAGCAGTGTCCCTCCTATCGGTCACCCTTTCGAGAGAGAAGAAGAAGAGTCTTTAATGTCTTTTCCCCCCCAAAATGAATCAACAGTGCCCGCCGTAGTTAGGTTCTTTCCTTTCCTTCATATTCTTCCAGAAGTTGCTCTAGAAAAGCGATCCTTCTACACCTATTTAGAAATTTCTAAATACACATTAAACGCTTATGTCCAAATATACACGTATTGTCCCTTTTTCTTTTGTTTTTTATTTTATTACTTCTTTCTTTTACTTTTAAATATTCATTTCACACTTATAATGATTGGATTCATATGCATAAATCATGCTTGTAAATAAGTAATGTGCACACATTACATTCCTATATAACTTTTAGTAGATTCAGACACATACACACATACTGAAAACACATATTATCACTCACTTTGTAAATTATACATGCATAAAAATATAATGATACTTAATATATAAAACATATGTATGTATATGTAGATGCACATGTACCGTTTTTGAACATCCGCATATGAAAACATGAACACATACCAAACATTCTTTTTCACACACACTTCGCACTCAGATGATATGTATCGCACACAATTATCCTTAAGGCATTCATAGAGAGGGATCATGAGTGAGTGTTCATATTAAGTTACAATGAGAACTTCTCAATATATCATCAATTCTTTTCAAAGGTTGAATTCAAAATTCAACTTGTCCAACTAAGTACTTCTTGGAAAGATAGAAATAAACTCATCAAACTCATATTATTTCAAAAACAATTAATATCCTAAAGAGAAAAAGACTCTTGAGTAAATTTCTTTTCATTTCTTATCAAAAAAAGGAGAGAGGATCTCTCCGATAGCAGTCTAGAGCATTTGAGTTGAAGATATTATTAATCCTCAAAAGATCAATGTTCACGTCAAAACCTTCTAAATAATATTTATGCTTAATAACCTTCTGAATGGCTCTTGACATGGTAATATTGGCAAGGACATCAAGCTACATACATACATGATATGTATACCATCTCTTCCTGAGAGTGTGATAGGGAAAATAATAGAAATCTTGAGCATTCTAGGAGTAATTGTGAAATTATAAAACCAAACATTAGCAATAGGTCAAGCTCATTGGATGATGACAATATTAAGTTTGGTGATAGGTGCATTGTAATTGAAAATAAAAACCTTGCCATGTGGCATAATCAAATTTATGATTATCAATTTATTGGGTTGTACAATGATCCTAGGGAAGCCATGCAATTTCTTAGGAATTGGATCAAATAAGATTGGGCTTCCAACAAGAATATATTTGTTAGGAAAAATACAACATTTAACAAAAAAATGATTATGTCTTTCTCTTTGAAGAGGTTAAGAGTGTGTTTCAAGCATCATAACGAGAGACAATTTCTTATATGCAAAATTCCTCTAACCTTTTTAAGTGAAATAAGGTTTTCCATCCTAAGGTTTGAAGGTCTTCTAAACTTCTTGTGTAGGACCACTTTGTTATTATATGATCAATTTCTACCCTTGATAATTCTATGTTTCATTGCACATGACTTCCATTATTAAGAGAAGCTAATTGTGCATTACCCCATTGATGGAATCACAATGTATATTGTAGATGAAGGTTGTATTATACCATTTACGGTATAGATCACTTAGGAAGACTTCACTCACTATCATGATATTTTGGTCAGAATGGTATTTAATTCAAGTTAAAGCTTGAGGTGACTTAGCTTTTGGGATTCACTTTGAGCTTGACATGATTTTGAGTCATGCATTCGAGCTCAGGTCATATCTCCCATAGCATGAGGTCTTTTTTATCTCATAGTTGGTCAATTTTATGTTGATATATTTTGGTACCAATGTGTGTAAAATGCACTTAGGATTACCAAGGCACTTTCTTTCTTTGTTAGTAGGTTTTTTTTGCTGTTTGTATATACTCTATAACCTTGATGAGTCACTTATAATTGTACATTCACTTGTTAGTACATTCAGTACTGTGTTGTTCTCCAAGATTCTTCTTCTTACTTTTTTGATGTTCATGTGCTTCCACAAACCTCGAACTCCAACAATTGGTATCAAAGTAGATCATCGCTTTCTCTATAGTGTCATCTTCTCCACCTTTAAATAATTTGACATGATCTTCTCTCTAATAAAGTGGTAATGCACTTCTCTATGCTTGGAGCTTGCATGGAAGACCGGTTTTTGAGCCAAGCATATGCTAGTTATGTTGTCACAAAAGATAGGTACTTTCTTAACTTGTATCTCAAGATCAACAAACAATTTCTTGAGCCACATGAGCTCACATGAGACTTATGTTAAGCCTCTATATTGATGTTCAATTGAGGAAAGAGCCATTATTGGTTATCTCTTTGACATTATGAGATGGTCTTATTCCCTAACATGATTATATATCCACTCGTGCTCCTCCTGTCATCCTTGGAACCTACCCAATCAGCATCACAATAAGATTGAACATATAATCCATCATAAAATCTATAATAGATCCCTTTATTCATTGATTCTTTGAGGTACCTAAATAGCCTTTTGTCTAGAATAAGATGAAAAACTCTAAGTTCCTACAAAAATTGAGATAGTACTCCAACTACATGTGCAATATCTAGTCTTCTGATAGTAGCATACAAGAGAGAACCAATAATTGACCTATACATGGTCACATCTTGATGCTTTCTCTTTGACCATCAAGTCAAGCTTCTTTAAAGTTCTAAAATCATTCTTTTCACCCCACTTCTTAAGCTGAAGTTTACTTTATTTCAAGCTTCTCAAGAATTTAACTAAGATGAATTGAAACTTTGAGACTTAAAGCCATGACTCATGGTGCTACATAAGGTATGCTAACCAAGAAGTTACACCTAGACATCAAAATATTGATCAAAAGGAACTATAGAGGGCATAAGATGTGAAGATCCATAGGAAGCTATGAGGTTTAGAATAACACCTCCCAAGTATCAAAGGATGAAAAAAAAAAAGACTCTTCTCAAGGAATAATGGATGGATGTAGCTATTTATGAAGCTAAGTACTCATTCTTTTGCATTATTTCACAACTGAAATGTAGAATAGATTTTAAATTGATGATGATTGTTCAATCAAAGACAAGAAATTAATGAAAGTTACATAGGCAAATATATATGTATTGAAAAGGAAATCAAGCACTAGAAGCAGTTGCATACATTTATAAGCTACCTTCTACTTCATGCATGAAAGTCAATGGCTCTTTGCACATTTTTTTTCTTTCTAAAAGAATGTTATGTTTCAAAAATTCAAGTTCAAATATTATGTTTACACACACTCCATGTTGATATATTAAGGTAGTGATGTGTGTGAACACACTAGGATTGCTAGGACACTTTTTTCCTCTTTAGGAGGTTTTTTCCCCCACTTGTATATATGCCCATAACCCTAATGCATTACGTATCCTTGTACATTCTCTTGGTAATACAATCAGTATTGTGTGTTGTGCTCCAAGCTTCTTCTTCCTTGTGCTATCCGCATGCTCTCGTAGACCTGAAACTCCAACAATCAGAATCAAAGCAGGTTGCTGCTTCATCTAGGGCATCGTCGACACCCCTCTTGTCATAGTCTCAGAATCACACAAAATTTGATGAGCATACTCAAGGCTATTAGGACTTCAAAATTTCTTTGTTGTATCGTGTCAAAATCATGATCTTAGCTTGTTTCAGCCCCTAGATGCACTATCACATTGCCTATGCAGGTAATTTTGTCTTTTTGTGCCCAAGATATATACAGGTTTTGGTTCGCCAATATAATCATCTTGAAGTTTGCGACAAGTTTATCAAAACTCGACAGAGTAGTTTTGATCAACTTTTTGAGATACAAACATTTTTCTGCATTAGGGTATTTTAGTCAATGGCCATGGCTCAAATCCATGATGTATTCCATATGTTGGTTGTTGATGATAATTTGGATGGTACCAATTATCCATTATGGTCTTATATGATGCGTCATATATGGGTTGGAAAAGGACTGTCGAATATTATGCAGGGTGTTGAAAAACATCCTATTACACCTACAAACACACTGGCTAAAGGTGATGTAGATGGCATTGAAGATTATGATATTCTTCAAGTTCCAATTCATGCTGCAACTATTGCAGAGCAACTTTGTTGGGATGGTAGAGATGCTCAAGCACATGCATTGATAGCCTTGTATGTGAAACATGTCATTATTCCCCACATTTGCTCCTGCAAAACAGCAAAGATTCACTTGTATAGACTATTTTGAATGGTCTTCTAGATTCATATCAGAGTTTTGCTTCTACTCTTCGATTGATGATCAAAGGAAATCCAAATGCCTTAACATTTGAGGAGTTAGTCTATATTCTATTGCAAGAAGATCAATCTAGGAAGAACATGTCCATTATGCATGTTGTAGATCAAGCTTTTCTGGCTAGTTAGAAGGGCAAAGGTAAATGGAGCTCATCTACTAGTAAGCAAAAATCTTCTAATTCTACACAATCAAAGAAGGATAACAAGCATGAGAAGAAAATAGAAAAGCTAAAATTATTTTGCAAATATTGTAAAGGAAATGATTATGTCATAAAGAATTGTCCAAAACTAGTTGCAAGAGAGGCAAAGAAGAAAGAGCTTGGAATGGTTGTTGTAGAGGCCTCTACACCCAAAACAAAGTCTACTAATCTTGTGCAAAATGAAGAATGGGTGTTTACTACTATTTGTAGTTATGATCCACCTTCTCATGAACAATGTATGTCTGCAATAGACTCAGATGTTTCATACTATGATAGTGGGGCAACCGAACATATTACTTGGTAGTGTAGTTTCTTCACTTCACTTGAGTTTTCCCCTATAGAGAATACTATCACATGCACCAACAACTCCTCTTATCCTATCATGGGAATTGGTAAGATTATTCTGAATACTAGTGATGGTAGTTCTTTTACATTGTCAGATGCTTTATTTGTGTCAAGGATCAAGAAAAATATCATCAGTTTTAGCATTGGTTAAGATCAACTTGGTTGTGAAATTTATTCATGAAAGATGTATAGTTCATGACCTATCAAATGGCAACATCATTATTGCTTCTAGCATTTTATGTCATGGGTTGTATAAGCTCATAGACTATGAAAAAACTATGAATGATTCAACATGTACGGTTCATGATTCTTAGGCTATGTCAGATGGAAAGCTTTGGCATGTACGCTTCAGTCATCTGGATTTTGCTAGTTTGCTACGCTTGCACAAATTTGAAATGGTGTCCTCTCTACCCAAGCTTGAGGCACTTGGTAAACATGTTTGTGAAGACTATACTTTGGGCAAAATGCAGCATTCCTCATTCCCAAAAGATGGTTCAATTCAAGATACTCATAAATTGTAGCTTGTTCATAGTGATGTATGTGGTCCTATGCAGACACCCTCCTTTGGGAACTACATTTACTTTGTGACTTACATTGATCATTTTTCCAGGCATGCATGGGTATATCCATTGAAGGCAAAGTCCAAAGTGTTTATGTGCTTCAAATAGGTTCTGATTTTGGCTGAAAATATGTCAGCATGTAAAATGGACACCCTCCGTTATGATCGGGGGGGCATTATACACCTCAACAAAATGGATTTTTTGAAAGGAAGAAAAATTCACTCATGGAGATAAGCGAGGTGTATGGTCAAGAGTCAAGCTTTACCACATAGTTTTTGGCTTGAGACTGTTCTGTGTGCAACATATGTACTTAATAGATATCTCACTAAAGCATTGTAGTCTATCACTCCATATGAGGCTTGGCATGGTTGCAAGCCATCTATGGATCATCTGCATGTCTTTTTTTGTCTAGCATATGCATTAGTGTTTGAACAACAACACAAGAAATTGGATGATAAAGCAGTGAAATGTCTTTTTGTTGGGTACAGTTCTGAAAGCAAAGGTTGTTGGGTGTGTGAAGAAGTGCGAGAGACACACAAGAAGCACACACAAGGAGCACAAACGCAGCAAGACACACGGAGAAGACGATGGCTGGAATAGCTCTCTCTATTGATCAATGAACTGAACTGAAGTAAGAGCTGAATGATATCCCTAAGTACAAAGTGCCACCACATATGAGAGTATCAAGTATGTGGTAACATGGGGAAAAAACCTCTAGCCAGCACTAGAGTAAAAAGTGCCCATGTATAGGGAAAAGGTTCACATCAAAGCTACTCGAGGAACACATAAGTGTAACAAACCCCCCTGGAGCGAATGATGTGAATACATACAGGGAGTGACAGATCAGCCCCCACAAGGTAACAAGCCTAAAGCTTTGCGAAAAGCTTCAAACTTTTCCCGTGGAAGAGCTTTGGTGAATATGTCTGCCACATTATCTTGTGTAGGCACATATACCAAATCAATATCTCCTGCATGAAGGCACTCTCTCACATAGTGATAATGCACCTCAATATGTTTGGTCCATGCATGAAATACTGGGTTTCGTGCAACAGCCAAAGCACTCTGACTATCTGTGAGAATATGCGTAGTAGCATCAATCTCCATGCAAAGATCCATCAATAGGTGTCTCAGCCATATACACTCCACTGTAGCTGTGAAAACTGCCCTGTACTCAGCTTCACAACTCGATGTCGCCACTGTAGGTTGCTTCTTACTCAACCAAGATATGCATGAGTCTCCAAGGAAAAAGCAATTACCACTAGTGGACATGCGAATCAAAACAACCAGCCCAATCACTATCTGTAAAAGCATGCAAGCATGGCTGAACATCTCTACCATAAAAGAGACCTAAGCTCAAAGTGCCTCGAAGATATCTAAACACACGTTTCACCGCTTGCCAATGCTTAGTGCCAGGGCTATGCATGAATCGACTCAACTGGGAAACTACATACTGTATATCCGGCCTTGTGTTGCATGCATATATAAGACATCCCATAGCCTGCTGATAAAGAGAAGTGTCAAATGCATCACTCGAATCCTCAACTCAGAATTTAAATCCTATCTCAACTCGTGTGGAAACTGGCTTACAATCCTCAAAGTCAAAACACTGAAGTAGTTTTTCAACATACTTTGCTTGATGCATAACAATTCCCCCCTCAACGGATACAAACTGGATGCCAAGATAGTAGCTCAAAAGAAATAGATAAGTGACATCAAAAGTATGCTGCAAATCAACCATAAGAATGTCAAGTTTTGCATCACATGACCCAGTCAAGAGTATGTCATTGACATAAAGAACAAGCACTATAAGATCAGCCCCATTTTTGCGTACATAGAGTGTGCTTTCAATCAGACTACATGTGAAGCCAAGAGCAATCAAGTGCTTATGTATTTTGGCATACCATGCATGTGGAGCTTGCTTGAGACCATACAAAGCTTTATGCAGGCGACAAACCATATGCTCTTTCCCTTTCATAGAAAATCCAGGAGGTTTCTTCACATAAACCTCTTCTTGCAAATCTCCATTCAAGAAGGCTGTTTTTATGTCCAATTGATGCACTTTCCAACCTCGATGGGCAGCCAAGGCAATCACCGTACGAATGTAGTCATGCGTGAAGTAGGTGCAAAAGTTTCCTCATAGTCAATGCCATATTGTTGCGCATATCCTTTGGCAACCAATCTAGCTTTGTAGCGATCAATGCTACCATCAGATTTTATCTTAATCTTATAAACCCACTTTGTACCAATGGCATTCTTTCCTTTTGGCAATTCACATAACTCCCAAGTACCATTCCTATGTATGGAATCCATTTCTGATTGCATAGCACTCATCCATTGTGGATCGTCACATGCATCTTCAAAAGAAAGTGGCTCTTCATTACATGGTGTAGCAATAAGAGAATAATCCACAAAATTACTTGATGCATGGTGAGAGCTTGATCTTGTTCTACCAAGTAAAGGTGCACTCAATTTGTTGTCCTGCAAAGTTTGTTTCAGCCACTTTGGCATAGATTGTGCACTCTTAATAGACATGCGTTCATTATGTAAAACATCTTCAATATGTACATCATGTGTGGGCTGAATTTCATGCTCAGTTTCAGCCATATTTTGACGCAAATGTTCAGCCATATGTGGCTGAAAATTTCCAACAATTTTGACAATTTTTGGCTGAATTTTTTCAGCCATGTGTGATGGCAAATTCTCTACATTTTCAGCCCCATTTGGCTGGAATTTTTTAGCCCTTTGAACCTCAGTTGGCTGGTCTACATGGCCATAGTCAAGTGCACCATTTTGGAACAAAGGCATGAGTGTATCGAACACATCTTGTGAGCTAATTGTTGGCAGTTTTTTGCATTCAAGTAGAGGGAAAACTGAATTTTCAGCAAATACCACATCTTGACTCACAATAATTGTGTTCGTCAATGGATGGTACAACGGATATCCCTTACTTTCAGCACTATAACCAACAAATATACATTTCTTTGCCTTGTCATCAAGTTTGTGACATTGTTGTGATGGCACAAGAGCATATGCCAAACAACCAAACACACGCATATGACTAACCATAGGCTTATGACCATTCCAAGCCTCATAAGGAGTGATGACTCTCAATGCTTTTGTAGGGCAGCGATTCAACACATAATTTGCACACATGACCGCTTCCATCCAAAACTTATGAGGAAGATGCTTTCCTTTAACCATACATCGTGCCATTTCAAGTAAAGTTCTATTTTTACGCTCGGAAAAACCATTTTGTTGAGGTGTCTATGGCACCGTACATTGGTGTGAAATACCTCTTTCACAAAGAAAAGCATTAAACTCATGTGACATGTATTCACCACCACGATCCGTGCGTAGAGTCAAAAGCTTTTGTGAAGAAAAATTTTCAGCCATAGCTAAAAATGCTTTGAAGCAAGAAAATACCTCATTCTTTGCTTTCATAGGATACACCCATGTATGGCGAGTAGCATCATCAATGAAGGTAACAAAATATACATGCTTCCCAAAAGATGGAGTTTTGACCGGACCACATACATCACTATGAACAAGTTGCAATTTTCTTGTAGTGTGTGTGTGACTATCTTTTGGAAAAGAAGCACGATGCATTTTTCCAAGAATGCAACCTTCACATGCATGCTTTTCAATGGACTCAAGTGTAGACAAGCCAATAACCATGTCCTTCTTTTGCAAGTAGAGCAAACTATTGAAGTTTAAATGACCAAAACGAGCATGCCAAAGCTCCATTTCAGCCATGGAAGAAGTATGAGCAACTAAGGCATTCGAGGAAGCCCTCTTGTATGTATCCATGCGATACAAACCATTACATAATGTACCGGACATCACGATAACATCACCATTGCTGAAATCATGAACCATACACTTATCATCAACAAAGTATACACGAAGTCCAGCTTTGGCAATCAACGGAACTGAAATTAAATTCTTCTTGATACCGGGCACATACAATGCATTTTTCAAGAGAATCATACCTCCATTTGCAGTCGTAAGCTCAATTTCTCCTACTCCAATGATAGGATAAGAGGCATTGTTTTCACACACCACATGTCCTCCTTTAGGTGCATCTTTCAAAGAGGCAAAAAATCTTTTGCATGATGTTATGTGCTTTGAAGCACCACTATCAGCCTCACTCACAACCATACACTTAGAATGTAAAGAAGCATCATAATGACATGTAACAACACATGGCCCAAAAATCTTGAGCCATGTTAGCTTCATCATTCTTTGCATTTGCTGAATTTTCAACAATAGACATGCCGGATTCCTTCTTCTTTTCATTGCATTTAGCAAGCTTTCTACACTCATCAATAGTATGACCAGCCTTCCAGCAATATTTGCATCTCTTCTTCTTTTGCAAATCACCATCATTAGAGGAATGAGTGGAAGAGGAAGCTTGAGGCTTTGGTTTTGATGAACCCAAAGTTGAACCATATTTGCTTTTCCCCTGTTGTGAGATAGCAAGTGCTTGCGTTCCCTCAATCAAACCACTCCTATTCACTCTAGATTGCTCTTCTTGCAAAAGAAGAGACACAACCTCATCAAATGCATACATATTAGGATTTCCTTTTGCAACCAAACGGAGTGTAGTAGCAAAGCTTTGAAAAGATTCCGGTAATCCTTTCAACAATGTAGAAATGAGTGATGCATCCGGAATGATCTCATCTATGTTTGCCAATCGCTCTTTCAAGTCCTTGATGCATGTCACATACACATCCACCGACTCATTTTCAGCCATACATACATCCTCAAGTTGCTTCCTCAAGTATGCAACACGTGCTTCATTACGCACGGCATACAAAGAAGCAAGAGTGTCCCATGCCTGTCGTGATGTAGAACATGACCGAATGTGTGGAACTATATGATGCTTCACTGAAAGTGCAATCAAAGCATGAGCTTGAGCATCTTTTCCATCCCATCTAAGCTGCTCCTGTGTAGGTGGAGAAGGAGAAACCACTGTACTCGAAGAAGAAGCTCCATCTGTGATAGTAGACTGTGAAATAGAAGCACCTGCCGGTCTTCGATCTACATCTGCCACTATGTTCCAAAGTTGTTTTGCAACAAGAACGTGCTTCATCATGTAAGACCACATCGGATAGTTGGTCCCATCAAGCTTATCTTCAGCTTGAAGCATGCCAAACAAGTCATTGCTGCCTGCCATTTCACTAAGGAACAAGAATGTGACAAAATCTTCACTTCGACGAAAGCTGAAATGAGTGCTGAAATTTCAGCTCACAAACCATCAATTTGATGGAGATTCTGGCTGCACGAATGGCTTTGAAATGGGGGTAAAACCCTAGCGCACCTGGTGGATATGTTTCTGGGCTGCTGAAATTCACACTTCTATGCTCCGAAGTTGATTTGCACTATTAAAGTGCATGCGCGCTGTGACACGAAAATCCAAAACTTGAGAAGAAGCTGAACCTACTCTGATACCACTGTTGGGTGTGTGAAGAAGTGCGAGAGACACACAAGAAGCACACACAAGGATCACAAACGCAGCAAGACACACGGAGAAGACGATGGCTGGAATAGCTCTCTCTATTGATCGATGAACTGAACTGAAGTAAGAGTTGAATGATATCCCTAAGTACAAAGTACCACCACATATGAGAGTATAAAGTATGTGGTAACATGGGGAAAAAACCTCTAGCCAGCACTAGAGTAAAAAGTGCCCATGTATAGGGAAAAGTTTCACATCAAAGCTACTCAAGGAACACATAAGTGTAACAAAGGTATCTTCTGTATCATCCACAAAATAAATGCATTAGTTAGCCATGATGTTATTTTTTTGGAAGATGCTATTTAGCCATTACTTTCATATACTAAGGAGACATCAATTAGCTCCAAAGGCATATATGACACTTTGCTACCTCTTTTTACAGTTGGATAGTCTAATGTTTGTTTGAATGAGGCGATTTCTCAGCAAAGCCTATGCCTAAAGGGATGGTGTAGACTTTGTGAGATAGCAAATTAGATGCACCTCTATCATATCATACTCATTTAGGCTCTCATAGTGCTTCTTTTTCATTAGATGGCTATGCTATGGTTGCCTTTAGTCATTGTGATGAGAATGAGCCAGTTTCATTTTATGAAGGGAGAAATTCAAAAAATTGGATGGTTGCTATGCAATCAGAATATGATGCTAGTATGAAAAATGGTACTTGTTCTTTTTGTGACTTACCTCTTGGCAAGAAGTTCATTGGCACTAAGTGGGTATACAAGTTGGAACATAAGCCTGATGGAACCATTGACTGGTATAAGGCTAGGCTTGTTGCAAAGGGTTATGCTCAAGAAAGAGGCATTTATTTTGATGAGACCTTTGCTCCTACATGTCAAATGACTAGTGTTTGTAGCATATGTGCATTTGGAGCTCACCATGGTTGGAACAAACGTCAGTTGGATACTGAAACTTCATTTTTTTTTAATGGTGACTTGCATGAAGAAGTGTATCTTTTTCAGCCTCGTGGTTTTGTGTGGAAAAGGCATGAAAACAAAGTGTGCAAGTTGAACAAGGTATTATATGGTTTGAAGCATGCACCACATTTGGTATGAAAAGATACATGCCTACCTAATTGCACATGGTTTTGAGAACAATCCAACCAAGAGCACCTTATATGTTAAGCATGCAAATGATGTGATTCTAATCATTGTTGTATATGTTGTTCACTAGTCCTCATGAAAAGCATATTGATGATTTTAAGGATGATTTGTATGCCTCATTTGAGATGTCATATTTGGGGCATTTGCATCATTGTTTGGGCATTCAATTTATGAAAGTTGATGGTGTAATAGCTTTGTCTCAATTAAAATATATTGACACATTATTGTAGTGTTTTGGCCTTGAAGACTGCAAACCTATTGCCACTCTTATGCAAACAGGTTTAGGGTTGAGTCTTCATGATGTTGGAGATGCATTTGATGTTGCTCTCTATCAGTAGGCTATTGGATGCTTGATTTACTTATGCACTAAGCCAGATATTCAGTTTTTTGTCTCACAGATGAGGTAGGTTTATGCATTGCCTAGATTTCAAGCATTGGCAGGCGATTAAGCACATCTTTCACTACTTGAGTGGTACCTGGCTACTTGGATTGTTTTATCCCAATGGGGGGAATCATTACCTCCAGATTTACATGCTTTTTTTGACTCTTACTAGGCTCATTGCTATGACACTTGTGTGTCCACCAGTGGTTTTTTCTTCATGCTTGGTAGCTCATGCATATCCTAGTTGAGCAAGAAGAAGCCTACTATGGCCACTTCTAGTTGTGAGGCTGAGTATAGGGCATCTTTCACAATGGTTGTTGAGTGTGTTTGGCTCATATGTCTTATGGATGATTTGGGTGTTGGTCAGTCGTCTGCCACCACCATCTTCACTTATATCAGGGAGAGGTTCTCTAGTGGAGAGATCAATTTGGCATATGTGCCTACATAGGAGAACATTGCATACCTTTTCACAAAGGCTCTTCCTAGGGAGAAGTTTGAAGCTTTCTGCAAATCTTTGAGCTTACTTCCTTATGTTGATTGATTCCACATAGGTTGGCACTTCCTTATACATGAGTGCTAGCTCCTCGTTCACTACATCACTCCTAGGGGAGATTTGTGGAAATATTTAAGTAGTGATGTGTGAACATACTAGGATCATCAGGGCACTTATCTTATAACCCTAACGGGTCACTTATCTTTGTACATTCTCTTCGTAATACAATCAATATTGTGTGTTATGCTCCAAGCTTCTTCTTCTTCTTCCTTGTGTTGTTCGTGTGCTCTCGTAGACCTCAAACTCCAACACTCCAAGGTTTTCTTCCATTCAAAAAAGGTTCTAGATGCAGAAACCCATATGTGTAATCATGTTGAATCATAAATGGAAGCATGAGTAGTGCGTTTATGCAATGCATGCACGCACATGCATTTGTATGAGGTTAATTCATTAGATTTGCTTCTTTGCATACATTATGCATGCATTCAGGTAAAAGAATTATGCATGCAAGAATAGATGTATGGTATTGCAAATACCATTAAAGCTGAAAACTAAAAAGTAGACTTTAATTAGATAGAAGGTAAAGGGGCCTTCAAGCAAAGAGGGTTGGAAACAATCCAATCTTGAATTGAGCTTATAAGTTTGAACTAGATTAGTTCATCAAGTCTTATAAGACATGAATGAAGAAAATCTAGAGAGTTCATGCATTCTTTATGGACAAGGATAATTTTCATATAAAGTATGGGATTATTTAAATTCATGATTCTTTATGTATTATTTCATAAAGATAAGTATACAATTTGTACTTATGGAATACGACACAAGAAGTTCCAAAATATACTTTGAAGTATTTAAAATACTTGAAGAACGACATTTGAGAATCATGAAAAGAACAAAAGCTTGGTCTCAAGTCATCTATAAGAAGATATATGAAAGAAAACATCTCCAAGGAAATTCTATCACCATAACTTTCAAAGATAGGGAAACCAAAGTTTGCAAGTGAAACACTTATGGATAGATGTTCATCAAGTGTCTCAAGATATAACTTTGATAATTCTAATTCAAGACCTTAAGACTTAATGGTCCAAGGAATTATAATCTAATAGGTATTCTTGAATCAAGTATCATTCATACTTTCACATTCAAGAATACAGGATAAATGTTTTAACAATTCAACATTAAGGTATGTTGAAAAATACAAAATAATAAATCTTTGGATAGGACACACAAGTTCAAAGATGCATTATTTTGAATAAGGTGCATTATTTTGAATAAGGTGCATTATTTTGAATAAGATGCACCTAGTTAGAACTGAAAAGCATTAGCTTTCATGATGCTCAAGGAAGCATGCACTAATTCAAAGTAGCACTTTGGGTTAGATTGATATTTAAGGAATCAAGAGATGATTCTTTGAATGATCCAAGTCAGGTATTTTCAATCTTCTTAGTAAGTATACAGTGATTCATATGTCCTTGGGAAGATTGGAAAAGTGTATCTTTTGGAAAAACTATCACTTCTAGTAAAGAATGAAGATGATTCTTAAGTGAAAAGAATACATTTTTGTGTTCGTATATCACTTTTGTACATTGGTTAAATCATCCAAAGACGCAAATTTCTTGTACTTCAAACTTATGCACCCTTATTCACCAAGAAAAACAAAGATAGATTGACCGATGATAATAATTCTTGTTCCGAACTCAAGAAAAGAAATAAATATCACACATAAATAAAATTTCAGGCTCAACTTTCATGATGGAATGGAAAAAACCAAATCCTAAAGTGATATTTATCATTTAATTCAACACTAAATGAACACAAATCAAGTCATACTACTCTAGAGTATTCTCCAAAATGTTGAGATATCAAGGTCAAAATATGATGATCGAGGATGATACATATCACTTTTTCATCTCTCTGACATGTATAGTGGCTATGCTGATATATGTCATGGATAGTTTTAGTGAGATTTAAAAGATTTATCTACCAATAGTGATGGCACATTTGTTTCTTACCAACTCACTCACTCATAGACATTAGGGTTTTCTTTAGTACTATTCTTTATATATTGTACTAATTGTATTATTGTATTAGTTCATTCTTATATGTTCTCTTTATGTAATAGAAGAGGGAGAAGAATATCATTCTTCCTTGCCTCAATTCGTGTGCTCCTTTCTATGTGTGTGAGACTATGTGAGAGCTCTCTTCCTATCCCCTTTCTCTTGACATGGCATGCACTTCATAAACGATCTCAGATTGCTACAAGATATGGTGTGAAGGTAGAATCCATCTCGACCTCCATTTTGAGCATGTAAGGTGAGGCCCATGGAAAAACAAAATTATTTTGAAAAAGTCTAACTTGTGTTCTCTTTGGCATCTCCCAAATATTTTAAATCTAGAATCTCAAGAGTTTTTGTGTATTATTGATACACGAAAATTGTGTTTTCCTGATACCAAATGGTCAAGTCATAGTGTGATAGTGTTCAAGTAGAGGTACTGCTTCTAGTGTTTTTGTAGTTGTTATAAATTATGGAATGTGTTGAAAAAACCATTGTTGGAGTGTTAATTTATTAAGGTATTAATGCGTTTTGGTGTTTTTGATATAGCAGTTGAAGGTTCATGAGGGAGTGAAAGGCATGAAAGGGTGGACATCAATAATTAGACTTTAGTGTGGACATCAAAAAATTCGACTTATAATTTATTTAGTTTGTAAATAAACCTATGTAGAGGTTTCTATTGTTAGAAATAGTTATAAAAGTAGTGGTTCGAATAAGGGTCATTGTAGGCCACAATTTCTGATATTGAAAGCAAAGGCTTTCTAGAAACGTTACCAACTTTTACTTTCACGCATGCTTTTTGAAGCCACTCTCATGTAACCAATATTTCAACATAATCAAAAAATCCTATAAATACATGCACTCTGTGGATTGTCAAACAGAGTGCATGGGGGGAGATTGCACCCAATATTGTGTTCTGTCTCATCTCCTAGAATTTCTATTTTTATGTGTGTTTCCTGCATTTGTAACCTCTGTGTGCGCGTGAGCAAGATCCTGATAACAGTGGTATCAGAGCCCTGCACGTGTCACTATGGAGGGGTTTCTGATGGAAATTTAGTACGCCCATAACTAATACCACAGGTCCCAGTTCCATCGATCCAGGAACAACAACATGTTGGAGTTAGACGTCTGCGAAAGCACGCAAACAGCACAAGGAAGAAGAAGAAGCTTGGAGCACAACACACAATACTGAATGTATTACTAGAGAATGTAAAAAGATAAGTAGTCCATTAGGGCAATAGACATATATACAAGCCAGGCAAAAAAAACCTCCTAAAGAGGGAAAAAAAGTGCCCTGGCGGTCCTAGAGTGTTCACACACATCACTACCTAAATATATCAACAAATCCCCCCTAGGAGTGATGCGGTGAACAAGTCGCTGGCACTCATGTATAAGGAAGTTCCAAGCTATGTGGAAATCACTTCACAAAAGGAAGTAAGCCCAAAGCTTTGCGGAAAGCTTCAAATTTCTCCCTAGGTAGAGCCTTCGTGAAAAGGTCTGCAATGTTCTCCTATGTGGGCACATATGCCAAGCTGATCTCCCCAGCAGAGAACCTCTTCCTGACTTAATGATAATGCACCTCAATGTGCTTAGTGCGAGAATGGAACACAGGGTTCCTCGCAACTTCCAATGCGCTCTGACTGTCAGTGAAGATGGTGGTGGCAGAAGATTGACCAACACCCAAATCAGCCATAAGGTGTCTGAGCCACACACACTCAATAGTCACTGTGAAAGTTGCCATATACTCAGCCTCACAATTGGAAGTGGCTACAGTAGGCTATTTCTTGCTCAACCAAGATATACATGAGCTACCAAGCATGAAGCAAAAGCCACTAGTGGACACACGAGTGTCATAGCAACCAGCCCAATCAAAGTCAAAAAAAGAATGCAAGTATGGCGGTAGTGATCCCCCGTTGGGATAAAACAACCCAAGTAGCCGAGTACCACTCAAGTAGCGAAAGATGCGCTTAACCACCTGTCAATACTTGACACCTGGGCAATGCATAAACCTGCTCATCTATGAGACAGCAAACTGAATATCCAACCTAGTAATGCATAACTAAATCAAGCATCCAATAGCCTGCTGATAGAGAACAGCATCAAATGCGTCTCCAGCATCATGAAGACTCAATCGTAAACTTGTCTCCATAGGAGTGTCAATAGGCTTACAGTCTTCAAGGCCAAAATGCTACAATAATTTGTCAATATATTTCATTTGACACAAAGCCATTCCACCATCAACTTGCATAAACTGAATGCCCAAATAGTGATGCAAATGCCCCAAATCAGACATCTCAAATGAGGCATGCAAATCAGCCTTAAAATCAGTAATATGCTTCTCAATAGGTCCAGTGAGCAGCATGTCGTCAAATAGACAACAATGATTAGAAGCACATCATTAGCATGCTTAACATATAAGGTGCTTTCAATTGGACCATTCTCAAAACCATGTGCAATCAGATAGGCATGTATCTTCTCATACCAAGCACATGGTGCTTGCTTTAAACCATATAATGCCTTCTTTAACCTGCACACGTGGTTTTCATGCCCTTTTTGCACAAAGCCATGGGGCTGAAAACATACACTTCTTCATGCAAGTCACCATTGAGAAATGCACTTTTAATGTCCAATTGATGTACATTCCAACCATGATGGGCTGCAAGTGCACAGATGCTCCAAACAGTAGTCATACGGCATGTAGGTGCAAAGGTCTCATCAAAATCAATGCCTCTTTCCTGTGCATAACCCTTAGAAACAAGCCTAGCCTTATACCTATCAACTGTACCATCAAGTTTATGCTTTAGCTTGTATACCCACTTAGTGCCAATGGCCTTCTTGCCAAGAGGCAAGTCACATAAAGACCATGTACCATTCTTCATTATTGCATCATATTCAGATTCCATAGCAGCCATCCAGTTTCCTAAATTTTGTGCTTCATCAAACGAAACAGGCTCAGTCTCAACACAAAGACTAGATGCAACCATAGCATAGCAATCTGATGCAAAAGAGGCACTATGAGAGCCTGGTCGAGTACGATATGATAGAGGTGCATCTAATTTGTTGTCATGCAAGGTTTGCACCATCCATTTTGGCATAATTCTTGCCCGCTCAATATCAGCTCTCTCATCAATAAGTGCATCATGTAAATCTGCATCAGAAATGGAATGATGTGCATCATCACATGAAACCTGCAAAGGCTGAGAAGTTACCTCATTAGGACCATCACTGTTGGTGCAGACCAATCACCAATTGAAGGCTTGGAAGATCAAAGGATGAAGGAAGAATCAATTCCTAAAGTGTGGAAGAAGATTACATTCAGAGGATAAGAGAAGTGTACACATATGTACATTAGTTTAGTCATAGCTGACTTAGATCTTTTGTTTAGTAAGAATCATGTACAAATTTATCTATAAATACTTTGAGAAAAGTCGGGGCAAGTATGAGAGCATATGTGACAATAGTTAGAAGTCAAGAATGAGGGAGATAGAAGTTATGAGATAGAGGAAAGTGAATTTGAGTTAGCTCTCATCACTCAGTTGTAATTCTTCTGAGTAAAGAAAAATATTTGCGCCCGATGTTTCTGCGTGTTCTCCTTCTACAGTAGATCAATTGTGGAATGCTTTTGTACAAGTCTAAGTTGAGAGTTACTTGACCTCTGTGCAAAGTTTTAGCTTCCAATTGTAATCAGGCTGAGTGAATTAAGTGTAGGAACATTCATATGTGAAGTGTGTTCACTGGTTCCTAAAACAGGCGCAGATTTCGAAGTTAATGTTTTGATCATTTCTCCTAGCACAGTTTAAAGTTTTGCATGAGTGAGGGCTTAATCTTTAAGTTGGAAGATAAGCTACTTATGTCTAGAAGCATTTTGTAAAACGGGTTCTATTCAAGGAGAACCAAGTCTTAAAAGTTACAGGTGTAAAGTCGACTGTTCTGAGTAACAGTTTCTGACATAGGTAACTTGAGAAGTTGATTTCTCAAGCTATACTTAATCTTTTGAAGAGATTCAACTTGGAGTAGATGCGCAATCTCTAGGAGATACTTCGTACAAAGTTTCATCAAAAACTTTACACGTTTGATAGGTCAATGTGAAGAAATAGTGCAGCAGACTTTTCTGTGTTTCATCTTCTTCACAGATTTGTTAATCTTTTGATAATTAGCAATTGATCCTCTAAATTAGTGGAGTGTTTGACTTATTCTTGGTATAGAGGTGCTCTAATCACAAGAATAAGTTGTTCTTTTGGAGATTAACATTCTCCATCAATCACTAGACTGTCCACCTGTGAAAAGAGGCAACAAAGTATCATACATGTCTTTGGAGCTAACAGATGTCTCCTTAGTACATGAAAGCAATGGCTGAATAGCATTTTCCACAAAAACAACATCACGGCTAACCAGAATGCATTTAGTCTATGGATGATACAGATGATAACCTTTACTTTCTGAACTGTACCCAACAAAAATACATTTTGCTGCTTTATCATCCAATTTTCTACGATGTTGTTCAGGCACTAATGCATATGTCAAACAACCAAAAACACGCAGATGAGCAATAGATGGCTTCCGATCATGCCAAAGCTCATATGGAGTGATATATTGTAGTGCTTTGGTGGGACACCTGTTATGCTTTGGTTGGACACCTGTTAAGTACATATGCTACACACATGACAGCCTCAAGCCAGAAATATGTGGTAAAGCCTGGCTCTTGACCATACATCTCGCCATCTCCATGAGTGACCTACTCTTTCATTTAGCAACTCCATGTTGTTGAGGTGTATACGGCACTGTACACTGATGTTTTATCCCACGTTCAGCTAGAAATGCATTAAAATCAGAAGAGATATATTCCCCCCCTCGATATGAACGGAGGGTGCCCATTTTACATGTTGACAAATTTTCAACCAAAACCAAAAACTGTTTGAAGCACATGGACACTTTGTACTTTGCCTTCAAGGATATGACCCATGCATGCCTAGAAAAATCATCGATGAAAGTCACGAAGTAAAGATAATTCCCAAAAGAAGGTGTCTGCATAGGACCACAGACATCACTATGTACAAGCTGCAATTTTTGAGTAGCCCGAACTGAACCATCTTTTAGAAAGGAAGAACGCTGCATTTTCCCTAAAATATAGCCTTTACAAACATGTTTTCCAAGTGCCTCAAGTTTGGGCAAAGAGGACACCATTTTAAATTTCTACTACCATAGCAAACTAGCAAAATTCAGCCAAGATAGCACCATGGCTACCTCATGTGCTAAGAGCACCACCTCTATTGAGGTACCAAACCTAGCATTGAACTAAGTGTAGGATGATTGAACAATGAGCCAAACATGTTCTTATATAGTATTGTTCTCACTCCAAAAGCACAACTTTGAAAAGCTAAAAGCTACGAAAATAATTACATGATTGATCTCTCAAAAAATCTATCACAAAAACAGTCATCACTATTCGAAATTCCTTCGTTAATTTTAACTCCAATAAAAGATGTGCTTTGCACCAATCGAGGATTGAACCCATGTCGCTAGTGTGAGAGTGTAGCTCAGTGATGAGTAGCACCTCCTTCAATGTCAATCCGGGAAGACGTGAGGATGGTATGAAGACCACGAGCAAGTGGAAGCACAAGTGCGTGAGTGAGAAGCACACAAGCATGCACACACATACACACACACGCGCACACACGGTAAGAACAAAGAGAGTAAGACAATGGAATCACTTCTGTTGCAAGAAAGTTCTCATACAAGCTCAAACTACAAGAAGCTACCCCAAAAATGAGCTCTCTAGCTCTATTTATAGTTTTTAACTAACTTTGGCCCTGTTCAGACCTAGTGTCCGGCCTAGTTAAAAATTAGGTTCCGGGGCTTATTTGAGGGCCCAAACGAGATCTAAAAATTATGAAAATTGGCAGGCAACTACTTCTAAGGCTCCCCAAGCTCGAGGACTCCTCGGCTTGTACAAAATGGAGCTACAAAAAGGTGAAATGATATTTACAAGGGTTTGTAGTGATGAGAATCACTTTAGAATGATGTTGGGGTTTTGAAAAAAATGAAGGGTAGCCTCAGTGCTAGATCTGCATGTGTGTCCATACTTGCTTCTTCCCGCATCCTGTCAACACTCTCCCCCCCTTAGGGTCTGTCGCCTCTGACAGACCTCTTTTCCGCCGTTTGATCAATGTATTTTTGCAGGAGGTCGGTTGCCAATTCTTGTTCTTTGATTCTTAAACCTCTAATTAGATCTCGTTGCAAGGCCTCCCAATCCACTGTACCAGGCATGTCAGGTTGTGGCATTGTGTAAAGCTCGGAATGCATCGTTTGCTCGCATGCAAAGAGATGGAGTAGATGCGTAGGCCGTGGCGCGAATACCTCTGAATGTGCTTCCCAAAACCCCGTGGTGAACATATCGTCAAATGTTTGCTTGTAGCAGGCAGGGAGATATCTTATGCGTGCATGCCATGCGTAAGCCACTCGTATGCTCGGGGTTGTGCTCATATCATATAGCAGGTCGTAATTACCATTAATAAACCCGGGAATAGGAGGTTGAATACGGCATACATTGCGAAAAGTTTTGAGTACGACCTGCATCATGTCAAAGATCTTGAGCATCATCTGGGCAGCGACATCTGGCATAGGGTGGAGGCGTGGTATCCAATGTCTGATGGTTGCAATCATGTATGACACTGTAGGAGTACCGGTTGGGGGGGCGATAGCGGGGTAATTGAGCCATTCTTTACAGTTTGCGTTATTCTGAACCTTGATGGCAAAAGCTTTCCATGATCTGCGTCTTTGCACTGGCCCAAAACACGGATTGTACTTCAAATGCATGGGGGCATGATCCCATGTTCGAAGCATTTCTGGGTAAGTTTCGAGTAACTTTTGCCTCCACGTTGGTTGGAATATGGCCCCTTTTCGTGCCGCTTCTGGTATGTCTTCTGGTTCGAACTGTGTGGCAAATGTTGGGCACTTGTTGGTGACCCGTTTGATTTCTGCATTGTAGTCGGCCAACAATACAAAATAGGGCTTGTATTGCAGTTCTGAACTAGTGATAAGGCGTCTAGGGGCGATGTGCCTGAAGTATTCTGAGTGAAGGATGGTGTCCTCAATGGCCTTCATTGCCAGCATCTGAGTGGATATCCGCTCTTGATGAGTTTGCCCCATTTCCTCTACTTGTTTCATCCATGTTGATGGGGGTTCCTCATAGGTATCTTGACCTTCTTCTGTTACGCGTCCTCCTGGGAATGGTTGAGGCTCGTAGGCGTCGTCGAATGCTTCCTCCACTGGGATGGTAACTGCTTCTTCTTCTAACGGTTGCTCTGGTGGGGAAGGGGGTCGTTCGAACTGCATCAACTTCAGTTTTAGTTCTGCGATCTGCTGCCGTAACTCCAGCACGTCGTTGGTCGTTGAATGTTCAGGTTCGGTGGAAGTAGCAGCGTCTGTCATTTCTTTAGGTTCCTGTCGGTGTGGTGTAGACTCTTGGGGTCTCTGTAAGTCCTTTAGCTGGTCGGCAAGCTGATCATGTGCTTCTAAAAGATTGGCATACGTTTCCAAGATTTGTTGTATGCTTTCTGAGGGGACAGCTTGAAATTTGACCGGGTCTATGGGTGCTCCCGGGGTGTTCTCCATGGCAGCCTCGAGGTTTTCTTGGTTTTGTTGTTGAAGCCGTCTATTCTCTTCTTGCGCTGCTGCCAGATGTCGTCGTAGCAAAGCCATGTTTCGTTGAAGCCGTGCATTGCGGCCCATTTGATCTCGCAGCTGTTCCTCCATGGCTTTGCTCTCTTCCATATGTCTCGCTTTGAGTTGCGCATTTGCCTGTTCGAGGGCGGAGATCTTGCTTTGTGACTCCGTATGAATGAACTCCAGAGCATTGACACGCTCTTGGAGTGTTGCTGAGAGGGTGCAAAGCCCTTTGTTATTTTCTTCCAATAATGTATATTCTTGCTTAAGCTGAGTGGCAGCTTCAAGCATCGTGTCGAGTGCAAGACTAAATGAGGTGGATGCGGGGGTAAGGGTGGAAGATGCAGGGGGTTGGGAAGTGGGAATGGGAAAAGTGGATGTTGTGCCTACCGTGTGTGGAAGTGGTGATGTGAGTGTAATAACCTGTGATGGTGTTGTGAGAACAGTGGTGGTGGGTGATCCAGCGGATGGTGAGATGTCCATGGGATCGGACATGAGAGAGTGTGATTCGTGAAATGTGAACACCGGGACGGTGGGTGGTGTGATAGTGGTGGCCGTGAATGTGGGGGAGTGAATTTGGGGAAGGGACTTTTTATTATGTTCATCAACCTGTTGAAGAATGTTTACAAGTTGGGTCCAGAAGGAGGGTTGGGTGATTAATGTGGTGCCCGAGGCAGTTACATGGGACGGGGTAGGTAGAGTTTGGGAGGGAGGAAATGGAGGGGTGGAGGGTAAGGGAAGGGAAAGAGTCTGACTAGTGACAGATGGTTGTCCAAAGGCATGGAGGAAGGAAGGGTGACCTAGTTGGGGTTCAAAAATCTGAGTGACAGAGATGGATGAGGGTGAAGGAAGGAGAGTAGAAACGGGGGTGTGTACAATGGTCTCACTATAGGAGGAGAATGGTTGTGTAGAAAGACACGTGGAGAGAGGCTCTGAGGGTGGGATAGGAGATGATGGGGGAGATGGGGCATGCGTAATTTCCTCCGGTTCATCATTGTGCCTAGGGCTAATCATGTGCACATCTTCTGATGTGGACGTAGCTAACGCGGTAGATACTTCCATCTGAATCATCTTTCCTTGTCGCGGCCGTGTATCAATTCTTCTTTGATCATAAGCAGGGTTCTCTTGATAGACCATGGTTCTCATTGCTTCACTGATGCCACAGGTGTCCGCCAACAGATTTAGTGATTCTACAAACTGGGGGTCGATATGCTCTGACTGTAACATCTGGTTTACTAGGGCCCTATTTGCTTCTTCTGACATTTTATGGCGTCTTTGTACCTGCTTGATTGTTTGGTATAGTCGTTTGAGCTGTGCCATATATGCAGGGGCTTCGTCTTCACTCTCTTCAGGGTTATCTCTTGGTGCCTTCTCCTGAGCTTGTGTGCTTAGTCTTTGAGGAGGTTGTGCCACTCCTATCTCCTGTACACTACTTGTCTCGCCTCGTGCATGTTCTCTTTGGGTTGATGCCCCCGGATCGACGTTGTCAGGGCAACCTTCACTGTCTGATAGATGAGCCGTCTGCAGAAATGTTTCAAAATCAAAGTTTGGGTCCTCGGTGAAGGTGGCCATCGCTGCAAATTCCGCATCGGTAGGTAGCGGAGGGGCAGAAGGAGTGGGTTGTACCACCTCTCTTGGTTGAGACTCCTGGAGATGGATTGTGATTGGTGCCGCCGGGGCTTCCTCTCTAGTGGAGACTTCGGCGGTGGTTGTTGGAGGGATCAGGACTTGTGAAAGGGATCCATGCATTCTTTTTGCAGGCTGACTCCCTGACTTTCGCCCTTTGAACAGCTCCAGGTGTGCATACTTTAGGGCTCGAGCAACTGGCACATCATATGCCAGACATCTGTAGATGATTCTAGTCAACGCACAGCAACCATGTAGAGTGGGCTTCCTCACCCCCCGCTTGCCTGCCTCATACGCCTGATCTAAGATCCATACCGGCATCTTAATGGGCAAGCTTCCGGTCTCTGCTAAATACAATCCGTACCATATCTTCTTGTGAGGCTGAGTGAAGCGGTCCTGAGCTGGAAATGCGAAGTGCTGGAGGCACATCCGCAGGGGTATGGCGATGTTGGGGGTGAGGGCGCACATGTCTTTGAGCTTCTTGACTCTATTGCTTTTCATTGATTCTGGTATCAAGGGGTCGCGATCTGAAGGCACATGAGTGCCATACATTTGAAGGGCTTCCCTGATTAATGTTACATTTAATTCAAACTTCCTCATCTCCTCCAGATTAGATAAGGAGGGCACCCAGAATGTGCCTGAATGATCTTTATCCCCGGTAGGCTTCAACGTAGCAATCAAGTAGTAACACCTGAGGAAGTCAGGTTTTGGTAGAGCTGCACTGAAGTAAGTTTGAAGCCCTGCCTTTTGCCAGATCTCTTGAAGTGGAGCTGCATTTTGCAAGGTCTCAAATTCTCTTGAAAAGAATTGGAAGGTCCACCAAACCCCTCCACACTCCATCTTGGACTCCCAGATGTGATCTGCGTCTCCCAAATCCCCTGGCATTTCATTGAACCAATGGGAGTGCCCTTTTACTCTTTCGGTTAGCCCACTGGGTGGATCTGGAATAGGAATTCTTCGCACATTCAAGAATTCTTCAGGCCTAGCCGTTGGTGGAGCTTCCACTGGCATGGCATCCCAATTGATAGGAGCACCAGATCCTGCCTGAGAGCTTGTGCCTGCCGCTGTTGCCATGAGAGTAGTTTGCTTATCTGCTGGAAGACGAAAGGCACATTAGTGTTGCATAGGAAACAGGATGTAATGGTGTTCCCTTCACAATACTAACACGACAAACCCGGAGGTCAGTGATTAGTGGTGAGGTGTTTATGATATGTGTGAGTGGTGATTAAAGGTCAGTGTCATCCTAGATGCATACTTTGGTTATGCAATGGGCTCGGAATGCTTCTATGTTAGTGTGGACGGATTTACAGAATAGGGTCAGGGGGTTTAGTACACCGTTTAATTCTCCACACTTTGATACAGGAGTCGTAGCTCTTAGAGCTAAGGACAGGTGAAGATTTCGGTCTGAGAGTGTGATGTATGTGGGACCTTGTGGGTACCCATTTCCAGACATTCCTGGGGTTGATGGGAGTGGGGGCAGTGAGAGGTGTAGGTATCTCATCACTTTCTGCGTTGTTGGCCAAGAGTGCTTGTGAAAGCTGCTTCATCCTCGTGCCTGTAGGTGAAGTAATTTGGGCTTGTAAGCTAGCCTTGGGCACCCATATCTGTCTAGCATTAGGGGTGGCCTTCATTGACCGCTTAGGAACCCAAATAGAAATGGTACGCCTAGGGGTTATCCTAGGAGGCTTCTTCACTTTGTTCCTTGATGGTGAGGTTCGTTTCTTGTTTCTTTGAGAATCTGCTATTGGATCTGTGGGTTTTCCATCCTTGCGCATCCAGATCTGCTTCACACCATGAGATGCTCCATATTGCGCGGGTTGGCGCTCCTGCCTCTTGATTAGCGGCCTCCTTCGTGTAGCGTGATGTTCGGTCCGTTCGTTTAGCATCTTCTTGGACTCATTTAGGAACTCCTTCTTGGCTCCTGAACCTTCAGTAAGATTGCCATTCCTCTGCACCATAGAAGTTTGGACAAGCACAACATGGTTATCTTCGTGTGGATTCCTGGAGGGACCAGGAGTTGGTGCCTGTTCTATTGGTTTGAGCGCTTGCTTTTCTAATTCAACCGTGAGACGACTTTGGCCTACCCAAGCCTGAAGAAGTCCACTTCTTAGGTTGAGGTTGACTGCGTGATCATAGATCCAGTCTTGGCCTAAGACAAGAGGTTCGGTCAGATCCTCGTCTTCACACACTAGCACTTTTACGGGCATGAGGATCTCTTGTATGTAGAGGGGAAGATCCACCTCTCCCATGCAGGGGGTTTCAACACCTCCTAATCCTATCAGATAGGCTTCTATGGGTTTTACCTCCAATTGCAGCTGCTGGCAATAAGAAAGCCGAACTGCACTTGTGGCTGCTCCTGAATCAATTAAAGCCCTCACGCTTGTTGTGTTGTCTCTTTGTCCTATTTCTAGGGTCACAAATGGTCGTCGGTCCACTATCTTATGGATACGTTCACCTGAAGCCTCACACATGGCCATGTGATAGCCTGGAGACTCTTCAGTGTTAGTCATAGGCTGGTCCCTTCCTTGTCTTCTCAACTTCATTCGTTTGATACGCTCTAAGGCCTCTGCCTGTGCCTCTTCTCGAATTCGTTTTTCCTCCTCTTTACGTACTTAGCAATATTGAGTCGGCTTAGCATCTCCTCCGTGAGGGGTTCCTGATACAGTTTGACTCTGCATCCGCTAATATAGTTTGGGAGGACATCCCCCTCTAAAGTGGCTAGTTGTACTGCTCCACTCGTGGAGATCCTATTAATGATCATAGGTCCGTAGCCTCTCTTTTCTAGCTTTCTTGCGTGTTGTTTCAATGTGTAGACTAACACTAGATCTCCTGCCTTCAAGCCCTTATCCTTCACATGGGCATCAAAGTATGCCTTTTGCCGTTTCTTTGCAGCATAGATGCCTGCTGCTGCTCGTAGCCTCGTCTCACCTAAACGCTCTAGATCAAAGATCCTAGAGGACAACTCGTGTCCATTCCACTCATGCTCTTGTGCTACTCTTAAAGCTGGAATTAGGAAATCTAAGGGTAGCACCGCATTTTGTTCGAAGACCATCTGAAATGGGGTGGCATTGAGTACCGTTTTGTAAGCAACTCGGTATGCCCAAACAGCATGATGAAGTTGTTTGTCCCAATCAGAGCGTTTATTATTTACAAGTTTCATCAATACATTACACAGGATCTTATTCGTGCTCTCGGCTTGTCCGTTAGCCTGTGGGTGATAGGGTGCAGACTTTTTATGTACCACCATGAATTCTTGAAGGAGATTTTCAATGACCTCATTCAAGAAGTGTGTACCTCTATCACTAACTAACTCTATTGGTAACCCATATCTAGTGAACACATTTTCGAATAAGAACTTAGCCGTTGTTTGAGCATCATTCTTTGTCGTGGCCTTTACTTCCACCCACTTCGTAAGGTAATCTGTGGCTACAATAATGTATTCTGCATGGGAGTTCCTAGCTGGGGGGTTGATGGGACCGACAAAGTCTATACCCCACTTTGAAAACGCACGTCCTCCCATCATTGGTCTTAATGGCATTTCATCTTTTCTTATCGGGTATTGGGCACGTTGGCATGTGTCGCAACTCTTCACATAAGTATGTGCATCCATATGAAGAGTGGGCCACCACAGTCCTGAGAATAGAATGGTCTTAATTACTCTGTCAGGCCCAAAGTGTCCACCTGCAACACCGCTGTGTGCCGTTTCTAAGACTTTCAGGTAGTCTGATTCATGTACGCACAGTCTTAGGTAACCATCCTTGCCTCTTCGATATAGGTTGTCCCCTACTAAGGCATAGTCTTGAGCCTCTTGCTCCATGCTCCGTTTTCTTGCAAGGCTCGCCTGATTGGGCAATGTTCCCGATCTCATGAACTCAACCAATGGAGCACTCCAATCTGGGGTTAATGACACATGATAAAGAGTGGCATGATCCACTGGGGGTCTCTCCTGACATACTGAACAATTGTGAACCCACTCTTGTATTTCCTTGTCCATGCTAGGCCAATACACTCCTAAGCGTTTTAGGTTCTGCAAAGTTCGCTGTTTAGAGTAGTGATTCCCTAGCAGTCCTTCATGGGCTTGTTGCAACCAACTAGCATGTTCATCCTCCTCGACACAACAAGCTAACACTCCCTCTGTATCTTGCTTGTACATACTTCCAGCCAAGATTTGATACTTTAACGATTTTACAATTTCCTCTTTGCTGGTTTTCACATTCTTATTTGCAGGCCCGAAGGTTAGGATTGGTACCAGCTTATTTGCCCATTTAGGAACAACTTCTAAATTGAACAGATAAGCATCGGGCAATTCGTCAGACACTCCTTGCGGTGGCTCTCCTGAAGTGATGCGAGAAAGATGGTCTGCCCTAAGATGGGTTCTACCTTTCCTGACAACAACTTCAAAGTCGTATTCCATTAGTAAGAGAAACCATCTTACTAAGCGACCTGTATTACAAGGTTTATTGACCAAATATAGTAACGCTTGATGATCAGTGAAAAACTTGAACTTATTGGCCAATAGGTAGTGTCTAAACTTCTTCACAGCATATATCATGCCTAAGCCTTCTCTCTCAGTTGTGGTGTAATTTCGTTCAGCTGCATTTAATTGCCTACTAGCATATGCTATCGGCAAATCTAGGTTTCCTTCACCTGTGGGTTGTGCTAGCACACATCCTATTGCATGATTGGAGGCATCTACATGGACATGAAAGGGTTTGCTCCAATCCGGAGTAGTCAATATTGGTGCTGTGCACAAACGTCTCTTCAGCTCATTGAAGGAAGTCTCGCATTCCTCATTCCATTCAAAATTCGTTAACAGCCCATAAAGAGGTTTAGCTATGATGGCATACATGTGGATAAATCTACGGTAATATCCACAATGGCCCATAAAGGCTTGTACCTCTTTCACATTTCTTGGTCTGGCCAACTCTGCTATTGCTCTTACCTTGTCTTCGTCTGTTGATATTCCATTCTTCGAAACAATGTGACCTAAGATCTTACCTTGGCGTACCATAAACACACACTTTTCTGGATTCAGACACACTCGATAATCTCTACACTTGTTGAAGATTTGCCTGAGTTCAGGGATGTGGTAACTTCTCTCTTGGGAATGAGCGCACAAATCATCCACATATACTTCTAAGCTCTTTCGCAAGAACTCTTTGAAGACATGACACATGAGTCTTTGGAATGTTGCAGGTGCATTGGTGAGCCCAAATGGCATCACACGGAATGCAAAGATTCCCCATTCTGTGGCAAAGGCCGTTTTGTGTTGATCTTCGGGGGCAATGGCTACTTGGTTGTAACCTGAAAATCCATCAAGGAAGCTGTAAACTTCCTTGCCTGCAACACGCTCCAAAAGATGTTCGGTGATGGGCAGTGGATAACTATCTCTAATCGTAGCGGCATTAACTTTTTTAAGGTTAATGCACACTCGCAATTTCCCATTCTTCTTGGGCACCACTACAATAGGGGACACCCATTCAGTGTGCTCAATCTCATAGATGAATCCGGCTTCAATCAGCCTGTCAATTTCCTCTTTTATTTTGGCCGCATAATTGTCATTATATGTGTAGGGTTTTTGTTTGGTGGGCTTAGCATCAGCGGTCATCGGAATCGTATGAGAGCAGATCTCTGGATCTACTCCTTTCAAGTCTCTATAATGCCATGCGAACACATCCCTATATTCCCTTAATAGAGCTACAAGCTCTGCTTCTTCTTCTGCACTTAGGTCATCACCTATGTACGTACATCTCTCTTCGTTCCCTTCAATGGTCACTACAATTTTTTTGGTCTTTTCTTTATTGTCATATGCTTCTCCTATAATGGCCTCTCTCTTAGGCATTCGTACCAAAATTTTCCGGTCTTCCACTTCATATTTCTTGAAATTTTCTGGTACTTCAAACAATGATTCTTCCTCTTCTTGTCTTACTGCTTTTCTTTTCTTTTTCTTTAGACCTCCTTCACTTCCTTTCTTTGAACTTATCGTTTTAATACTTGCAAGAGGCTCTTCTTCTTTTTGGGTTAACACTCCTATGTCTTCTAAGTAGTGTTCCTCTGAGTCAAAGTAAGTATCCATCACAATGGATTCTAGATCATCATCACTCTCTTCTACTTCTATGAACTCACTAGGATCACACTCTTCCAACAAGGGCTGACACATGAACACTGAAATATCATAACCCTCCTCATCACAATGAGGTGTCCATTGTTCTTCATTGACTGCAATGTCCATGGTAGCTAAGATTTCTGCCCAACCATGAGGCTCAAATTCCTCATCTGGAAATATCATCGGTGTATAGGCTGGGTCTTTTATTGGTCTATCTCCTGGGGGAGTTCCTTCTTCTCTCGCTTTTAGGCGCTTTTCCTCTTCCTCAGCGACCTTGCACATCCACAAGTGAGTATCTTCATGCAACCAGGATGGTTCAGGTGAACTTCCAGAATGCACGGAGATAGAATCTTCTTTCGCTTTGTGGATAGGATTCCACTGTAGGGGTGGTACATCTCTGAAGGTGTGATCCTTCAGATTGACCTTGGTGGTGACCCCTAAGTGCTGTAAGTACAAGGAGTTGGTTCCCCAATCCTGTACTATTTGCAATTGTCGTAGGAAAGGTCTTCCTAGGATCATCTCGTAAACATTATTCTTCTCAAAGTCACATATAGCGAACGTATGTTCAAACTCCACACCACAAGTGGTTAGAGTTATCCCTTCAAGCAATCCTAGAGGTCTTTCAAAATGACCATCTGCCATTTGAAGTTTCATTCTCGTTGGTCTTAAGGTGGGCTTGCCCCATCGTTTCCACAAGGAGGTAGTTGCAATAGCAACTCCCGCACCCGAATCCACAATTGCTTTGGTTGTGTAACCTTGATAGGTGATCGGAAGATAAGTGTTACCTTCTTCACCTTCGCTCATGTCTCCTATCTTGTCGAGAGGTATCTCGGGAACTTTCTGCTTAGAGCCTACTTTTGGTATATTGGATTCAAGTTCTGGAACCTGATCTTTCACATGATTCCAGAGCTCCGGTTTTGCCTTGAGGAGTTCCTCTACAGTGAGGTGACATTGAACCTTAGTGTTCTTCACCACATCAGTGTTCCTGGGAATCACTGAGTCTTCATTTCTCACCAATATCGTGGGCGCTCTGATCTGGAGAGATTCAGATTCCCACGGGCCTGTGAAATGAGGCAACTCTTGTAAAGAATTAGATTCAAAATCTAATCTCTCATCCTCTTGTTGCTCTGCTTGATCCCCATAGATAGAGGGAATGTCTTGGGGAAATTGATCACGAAGATCATCAATCTCAGGAATAGGAGGGGAATCACCCTTCTCTTTGGCCCATTTCTCTTCTTGTATTTCCCGCAAGAACTCTGGAGAGTACTGTTGTATTGAAGGAGGTATTCCAGCATCCGTAGAATTAGGAACATAAGCTACCATTTGTGGTGAGCTTCCTCTTTCAACAACTGGTTGAGCCTGTGGAGGTAAAGAAACTTGTGATTTGTTTACCAACTGCTCTAATCTTTCTAGTAAGCCTTGGAAATGCAAATCCGGCTTGACAGCGTTCGTCTGATTGAACTTTTGGCTAGTCTCAAGTATAGCTTGAGCTTGTTCTACCATTTTCATGCACATCTTCATCCGTTCAATCTCTAAGTCGGCTCTAGGGTAACTCCTGTCTAGGTTTGCAGCTGTTGGCCCTTCTTGAAGTCGAGCCTGGTAGGCTTTAAACATCATGTCCAAGCCTTCAGGAGTGGGGTCAGCTAATACTGATCCTACTCGGGGTGGTGGGTGGGTTACGAGGGGTGTGTTAGAGGGTGGAGAAATGGAGGGTGATGGGGATGGTAGTGGTGGAAGTGTGCGGGAGTGTGGTTGAGATGTGATTTCTGTGATTTTTGCCTTGGTTTCTCTCACGCTTTCTTCAAGTTCGTTTATCTTTTTTGCCCATTGTCTCTTCATTCTTTCACGACTATCCTTCCAGGTGCTAGTCCTCTTTTTGGGTATGCTCTCTGTTTCACTCACCTCGGGGCTCTTTTCGGGACCAACACCTTGGTGTTGTTGAAGTGCCTGGGCTCTTGTGATCACCTGCACAGGTGCAGTGGAAGTCACGCTTCCTATGGAGTCTACAACTAACCCCACAACATTGATAGGAGTGATCTTAGGCATGTTATTGGGGTTTTTTGGGCAATCTCGTAGGAGATGCTCTTTCCCGCAGTCTTGACAAAAGCCCTGAATGGTTACTGGCTGAGGTAGTGTAGGGATAGGTAGTGGACAATCACGTACAAGGTGATCTCCCTGACATCTGAAACATGGCCCTCTAGGAAATGGGGGCCGTACCTGCCTAGGTTGAGGTCTAGAGTTGGGGTTTGTGTACATGACATTAGAATACTCCGGTTCCCCTCTATTTTCACTTGGGTCCTCATAGTAGTATGACTCGTTATGCTCGGATGACTGCATGTAGTAAGCCTGTGGGCTATCAATATGTGCGGAGTCAAAACTATGGTCACTGGGGTCACTGTCTGATAGCAATGGGGTGACTGGGACTATGGCTCTGTTCGGATTTTCTTCAGTAGATGCATACTTCACTGGGATCACATTGGTTGGAGTAGGGGGTTGCTGCACTAGGACTGGTTGAGGTCTCTGCTGCCCTTGATAAGGTGGCTGATAAGTTTGTTGCGGTCTGTTGTATTGTGGTGATGGATACTGATTCTGGTATCTACCCTGTTGTGGATATGGCTGAGGATAATTTTGCCTAACAGTTTGTTTGTTATATGGGCAGTCTTGTGCCGTGTGATTGGTGTACCTGCGCTCTATGGTGCAGTACTGGCCACTAAGGTTCGCCTGTGGTTGGGCCATAATGGGGCATACACTTGCCATATGTTCACCGCCACAATTGTAGCACCGCTTAACTGGGGCAAATCTTGGAATTTGCTTGCTAGAGACACCTAGTTTTTGGGCTACCTTCTCTGCAAGTTCCTCGATGGATGTGGATTGACCAGATGCCATGTTACTAGAGTTATCAGAATCCTTATAGATTTTTGATAGTTCTAATTCCTCACCTAGATTGTCCTCAATGTCTATGCACATGCGCACGCACTCTTCTATCGTTCTGGGGTCCTTCAGGTACACATATGACCTGAGCTTAGTGCTCAACAATCCATCTAGGAACAAGGCCACTTGTTTGGCTGGTGTGGGTAACTCCGGCATCGGGCATCTCTCCAGGTACTGTCTAAATCTTCTTCCAGCTAGTCTGACCGTCTCTTGAGGTGTTTGTTTGAAGCTATGAATTAGTGAGGAGGTGTTGTGCCTGATTCCACTCTTAGAAAACTCAACAATAAATGCCTCTAAGAGTTGGTCTATGTTTCTGAAATGCCTCTCATTCAGTGGTTGGAACCACGTAAGGGCAGTGTTCCTAAGGGTTAGACCGAAAGCATTATATTGTGTGAATAGGTCCTCTACCTGTTCAGCTTTCAATACTTGTCGAAATTCTGCCACATGGTCATAAGGGTCTCCCGTGCCATCGAAGTAATTCTTCATGGACTTCACCAGTTGAGTTGGTCGCAGGGTCCTAGTGTGTTCTCTCGGCCTTGGCAAAGGAAAATCATCAATATTCCTTTGATTCCATGGGGTTCTATGTCTCTCAGGTTCCACTCTATTCCTTTCTGTTCCCGTTCTTTCTCTTCCCAGGGAGTTGGCGAAACTTACCTCAGGTTTGTCCCTACTTCTATCTCTTTGAGCCCCATGAGCTTGGGAGGTCCCAGCTCCTTGGTGACCAAAGGACACATTAGACCTTGGTTGGGGAAAAACAAATTCCCCCTTCCATGTGTAGGCATGTCTGCCATGCTCAGTGACCACGAAGATTCTCTCTGATGCATTGTCTAGGTAGGTTACGTGGCCTGGGCTATCAGGGTCTTTAAACTCATAGATTGTGAGGGCACTCACTTCCTGAGTTTGAGGAGATTTATATTTCCAAAAAACCTCATCGGTTTCTCGGTTTACAAGCAGATCTATGCTTTTATTATCCTGTGGAATCCATTCTGGGGTCATGATTCTGGTCAAGACAGATTTACCACGGGGAGTTCTTGGCTCTCTCTCTAAGTTCCCTTGCTCTATATCACCCATGTGGGTCTCCGCAATCTCATTTCCAAACTCATCAGTTTTATCAGGAAGAGTGGTGACTACATATATGGTCCCTTCTTTATCTAGGTAGGCTCCATTCTCAAACTTGACTACCGGATGGTCTAATCCATGGGGTTGATCGGGGTTCTTAATCTGGACCACCGATCTTCTCAGTCCGTCTTCGTAGATGCGAGCACCTAGACGATTCGTCCTAATATATTCCAATTGAGTCTTATAAGGCCCTTCTGGCTTTTCTAGATAAGCCAACCCTGAACTACCTACTGATCTCTCCATGTGATAGGACATCTCGGAATCACTTGTTTCTGATCTGGGAGTGTATGGGTAATCACTCAACTGCTGGGCCCAAGACCTGGCAGTGTGATTGACACTAGCTTCAGAAGATCTGAGGCTTTGTCTGTCTCGGCCTAAGTGTCTGCCTGATCTAAGGTTCATATGCCTGATTTATTTATCCCCTGGAACCCAAGCACACTCTCGTTGCAGGTTGATTTTGCCCCAATCACTTTGTTCTTTTTAGTTGAATATTGTGTCTATAGTCTTGTCTGAAATTGCGTCGTCAGGAGTACTTAAGTGAATTTCCGCACTTGATGAGTGATCGATTCCCGTTTATCTTTTGTCCCTTAGGGTTTTCGCACTTAAGACCTATTTACTTCTTGCACTTTGTTGATTAATATTCTTGGACTTGATTCGTGCCTAACGTTGCCCTATTTAATTACCACACCTAAGTCGTACTTAGCCTAGGCTAGGAATTGACAAAGGAGGGTTGAGAGATCTTCCAACCTCAACTAGCTGGTTGACCAAACTGCTACACAAGCCCAGGAAGCCTTCTCCCAAGCTTGGTACTCACCCCTGCTAGCTGGCTTTGGATTGCCTTGAGTGCACACAAAGTTCCTGCAAAAAACTCACCAGTTAGTATAGCTTTATTGCCACAAGTATTTGAAAGACACACTTCAATAATTTTAGTCCCCCTGGAGTAACTCACTGTACCCCCTGAATCTGAGAACCACTTAGTTCCACCTAAAGGTCAACTTAAAAATGCATGTTCTGAAACTCCGCGTATGATTCTTACAAAAACCAGTCGAGGTCCACGTAGGATTCTCAACGAGCTTTCCAACGAGACCAAAATCTCATCAATCGGAGTTTGTATGGTCAAGTTATGACCATTCAGGCAGATAGGGGTCAAAACAGGCTCTCAGGGTTCAGGGAATTCCTCACAGGTTCCTAGGTCTTGTCCCACTTCTAAGGCTCTAATGTTACTCCAATGTGACCAAAACTAAGCTCAATTGTACCTCAATTTACTCCAAAAATTCACTCTAAAATTTCGTGCGTTAAGGCCATGTATCGCGATAGGTCGGGTCGAAGTGTCGCGATACCCCCAAGTGTCGCGATAGCTCGTGAGGTGTCGCGATACCCCCAAGTGTCGCGATAGGTCGGTTCGAAGTGTCGCGATACCCCCAAGTGTCGCGATAGCTCGTGAAGTGTCGCGATACCCCCAAGTGTCGCGATAGCTCGTGAAGTGTCGCGATACCCCCAAGTGTCGCGATAGGTCGTGAAGTGTCGCGATACCCCCAAGTGTCACGATAGCTCGTGAAGTGTCGCGATACCCCCAAGTGTCGCGATAGGTCGGTTCGAAGTGTCGCGATACCCCCAAGTGTCGCGATAGGTCGTGAAGTGTCGCGATACCCCCAAGTGTCGCGATAGCTCGTGAAGTGTCGCGATACCCCCAAGTGTCGCGATAGGTCGGCTCGAGGTGTCGCGATAGCTCGTGAGGTGTCGCGATACACCGAGGTGTCGCGATAGCTCGTGGGGTGTCGCGATAGCTCGTGAGGTGTCGCGATACACCGAGGTGTCGCGATAGCTCGTGGGGTGTCGCGATACACCGAGGTGTCGCGATAGCTCGGGATATGGCGAATTTTTCTGTTCTGTCTAGTGATTCTAGGAGCCCTAGGCCTGCGCAGTGTCGTGGTGCACTCAAATTAGCGATAGGGTGAAGTTTCCGAAGTGTCGCGATAGCTCGAGCTTGACGCCTCGGGGACTGTGCAGACAAATTACGTACCTGCTGAGCTTGCTGGAGATGATGATGGAGCTGGTACCTGCAAGAAACATGCAAAACAAACACACAAAGCAACAAGGCACTCTTGCTCTCTCACAAACTCGCACACAAGAAATGAGGAGAATGGAAAGGAAGAGGGAATGTATAGTGGAGAAGGAGATGAAGGTGGAGATGGAGATGGAGATGGAGATGGAGAAAAAATCAGAAATTTACCTACTACTTACCATTCCAACGCGTCCTCTCTACGTCTTACCATCACACGCTCGTCCTCAAAGCTCGATCCCCGGCAACGGCGCCAAAATTTGGTGTAGCTCAGTGATGAGTAGCACCTCCTTCAATGTCAATCCGGGAAGACGTGAGGATGGTATGAAGACCACGAGCAAGTGGAAGCACAAGTGCGTGAGTGAGAAGCACACAAGCATGCACACACATACACACACACGCGCACACACGGTAAGAACAAAGAGAGTAAGACAATGGAATCACTTCTGTTGCAAGAAAGTTCTCATACAAGCTCAAACTACAAGAAGCTACCCCAAAAATGAGCTCTCTAGCTCTATTTATAGTTTTAACTAACTTTGGCCCTGTTCAGACCTAGTGTCCGGCCTAGTTAAAAATTAGGTTCCGGGGCTTATTTGAGGGCCCAAACGAGATCTAAAAATTATGAAAATTGGCAGGCAACTACTTCTAAGGCTCCCCAAGCTCGAGGACTCTTCGGCTTGTACAAAATGGAGCTACAAAAAGGTGAAATGATATTTACAAGGGTTTGTAGTGATGAGAATCACTTTAGAATGATGTTGGGGTTTTGAAAAAAATGAAGGGTAGCCTCAGTGCTAGATCTGCATGTGTGTCCATACTTGCTTCTTCCCGCATCCTGTCAACAGAGAGGCTATTGTTCTAGCCATGTTGCCGATGTGGCTTTCTTCAAAATAAACAGTATAAAAGTAACTAATATACTGCTATGCACGACGGCTTGAATAGAGCTTCTATAGAAGTTATTGTTGGACCATGACATTGACTCCAACAGTTTGTTTGTGTTTGTTTTGGCGATTGATCTCTATTTCATTGTTCTTTGTTCATGATCCATTTCAGTTTCCGATTCGAGTTTTTGTTTTCATTTCCGTTTCCGTTTCCATTTCCATTTTTGTTTCCGTTTCCATTTCTGTTTTCATTTCCGATTCGCGTTTCCATTTCTAGTTCCTGATCTAGTTCTAGAACCGAAACCTACGTTTACTTGTTTGGCTTACTCCAAGGCATCGACTAAGACATAGAACTTAGGCATAACTAATTACTTTGAAATCTTTGGCACCCAAGGATCCCTTGGCAACCATTGGGAGTCGTTGGCTACGTGCAAACCAATTTTAATTTTATGATTGGCAATAAGCAGTTTTATATTCACCAAGCTGGGAGGATTTGAACCCACAACCTCACTCAAACAAGGGAAGTGTTTACCCACTACACTATCTCTTTTTGTTTTCACTCTAGTTCTCTTTTCTTATATTTAACACAACTTTCATCTCTTTCTTACTTTTTCAATTCCCACGAACAACCCTTCCTTTTACATTTTAAATCAAGCAATCTCAAAAATTGCTTTTACATATCTAGCAAGAGGCTTTTGTTCTCTACATCCTCATGGACCCTATGAACACCATGTTGGATTTCAATGAATCACCTCTACCCGAGGTAACACTCGACCAACAACTTGAGCTCCTATGGCATGAACTTTGAGGCTCTCAAAATGAGATCCGACAACGTGACCTAGTACTCCAGAAGATGCAAACTAATGAAGATAACCTTGCGAGGGTGGTCAAAGATTGGTGTTAAAAATTACCAATTTTTATAGTTTGATGGCTATAAGGATGGCCCTTTAGTTCTTTCATGGTTTTCATAGTTTTACAATTTTTATACTGATGAAGTGAAAAAGTCAAGTTTTCCACTAACTATTTAGTAGGAAAAGCTCAACTCTCATGGAATGTCTTGCGGCACAATACAGAGTGTCCAACAATGTGGACGGCTTTTCAAGATAAAGTGAAGGATTCTTTTCTTCCTCCTCAATACCATTTACATGTTCGACGTGCATGGACAACCCTTACATGGAAGGAGGGTGATATGGTCACTACCTACATGGAGCAGTTCTGGCAAAATTTACTATTGGTTCGAATGCTTGAAGATGTACCGGAGGATAGCTTGCAGTGGAAATACGAAGATGGTTTGGAGGTGGGAATCCAAGCTAAACTTCACACCCTATGACCTACAACCGTCAACAAGGCTATATCTTTCACCTATGATGCAGAGAAAGAATTCCAATCCATAACCAAGCCAATCCATCTATAACAAATACGTCAATGACCATTTTTTGTTAAACCAAATCTTCCTATGAAACGTAATTTTAATGCCCCATCTTACTCTAGTTTTCCTCGTCCACCGCAATTCAACTACTCAACTACACCTTTTGCTTCATCTCCCCAACCTACCAAACCACCTACCCTACAAACTTCGGTGATGGATGCCCAACAGAAGCGACCACGAATCACCTACTGGAATTGTGCTAAACCTAAACATACAAAAACAAAGTGCCGGTTGTGACCTCTTAATATGAAACCAAATGCAGCTCAATTACATAAGATGGAGGTCCATAATGAAGAAAATCCTCCTCTTTGGAAAAAGGAATCATTGGAGAAGGACTTGTACCTTGGATAACGTTTTCATGAAGGCTCTGCCTTGGGAGAAGTTTGAAGCTTTTCGCAAAGCTTTGGGCTTACTTCCTTTTGTGGATTGATTCCACATAGCTTGGCACTTCCTTATACATAGTGCCAACTCCTTGTTCATCACACCACTCCTAGGGGGATTTGTTGATATATTTAGGCAGTGACGTGTGTGAACACTCTAGGATCACTAGGGCACTTTTTTTCCCCCTTTAGGAGGTTTTTCCCCCTGGCTTGTATACACTCCTATTGCCCTAACGGGCTACTTATCTTTATACATTCTAATGGTAATACAGTTAGTATTGCGTATTGTGCTCCAAGATTCTTCTTCTTCCTTGTGTTGTTTGCGTGCTTCCGTAGGCGTCTAATTCCAACACTGTCAGGCAAGACTTCATCAGCAAAAATTAAATGCTCCTTCAAATCTTTGATCTTTGTTAGAAAAGAAAATTGTCCATAGAATCACCTTCATTCATACGATGACTCTCCAACTATTTTCAAAGGTAAGCAACGCAAGCCTCATCCTAGCTTGGTACAATGTGGTAAGTGTATCCCAAGCATCCTTCATTGTTCTGCAAGAGCGAATGTGAGGAATAATGGCACGTTTGATAGACAAGGCTATCAATGCATGTCCATGAGCATCTCTGCCATCCCAATGAATTTGATATGCAGTAGGTACAATAGGAACCGTAGCATGAATAGGAATATGTACAATATCACCATCTTTGACACCATCTACATTAGCTTCAGTACCTGTATTTGCAGGTGTAATAGGACGTTTTTCAATACCTTGCACAATATTCCACAATCCTTTTGTGTTCAATACATGATGCTTCATATAAGCCCGCAATGCATAATTCGTACCATCCAATTTATCCTCAATAGCCAACATACGAAATACATCACTACTTTCAGCTATGGCCACTAACTAAAATACCTTGATGCAGAAAAATGATTGTATCTGAAAAAGTTGAACAGGACCACCTTGATGAGTTCTGCTAAACTTGTAGCAGAATTTGAGACACTTATACTGGCAAATTGAAACTTGTATATATCTTTGGAAAAAAAAGATGAAATAGCCTACACAAGCACTACAATAGTGTCCTTGGAGGCCAAAACGAGCTCAGATCACGATTTCGGCACCACTAAGGGAAGTTGTTTTGATCTCCTAATCACCCTAAGTATGCACACAAAATTTCATGTGATTCTGAGACTATGATCGGAGGGGTGATAATGACGCCCTAGATGAAGCGGCAACGTGCTCTGATACCAATTGTTGGAGTTCGAGGTCTACAAAAGCACGCAAATAGCACAAGGAAGAAGAAGAATCTTGGAGCACAACACTGAATGTATTACCACTAGAATGTACAAAGATAAGTAACCCGTTAGGGCGATAGGCCTATATACAAGTGTTGGCAGTAGTCAGAGGCATAGAAGACGCCGAAGCATGTGAAGATAGAGCACAAGGAAGTAGCAGGGAGTCAGTCGAAACATTTTTTCAAAGACTTATGTTTTATAAATACTTTTCAAAACCTCCAACAGTGATTTTCATCACTTTTGTACCATATGTAACATAGAAAAAACATTTTTGTAATTTATAGCTCCATTTTGTGCAAGCCGAGGAGTCCCCAAGCTTGAGGAGCTTAGGTAGAATGAGCATGAAAACTTTGGTTATTTTTAGATATCAATTACCCTTTAAAATAACGCCTAGAACCTATTTTTAACTATGCCAGACACTAGATGTGAAACCGGTCAAAACTAGTCTAGAATCTATAAAAAGAGCTAGAGAGCTCATTTTTGAGGTTAGCTTGTCTGAGTAGAGAAGAACTTAGAGCTATTTGGAGCTTGTAAGAGTGTTCTTGAGTAATAGAGTTGATTTCCTACCTTCCATTGTGTCTTACTTGTCTCTTCTTTGTGTGTGTGTGTATGTATGTGTGCATCTCTATGCTTCTCACCATCACTCTCACTTCATCTCACGTTCACGATCTTCATATCACTCTTATCTCTTCTGCAGATTGAAATTAAGGAGGTGGAGCTTCTTAATGTGGTTCTTGTTGGAAGTGAGGTAGGCCCTTAGGCTCATGTCACAGGTCCATGATATATAGTTCCAATCATGTACAACATTAATTCCAGCAATCTTCCATATTAACAAAACATGAACATAACACAACTTAATCATACAGATGATGAATTAAAGATAGAGAAAGAATAGACGTCATGTGTAAGGTGTTACGTAAGCCATCGCTTACTCATAGTATCATATATACCAATGTTCAATGTACAATGTGGGAGCAATACTCTCAACCACTCTATGTGATGAGAAATAGATGAATGAGTGATTGTACAAATGTAACATATTCAGATGTATGGGCAGTAATCTGAATATACATGAGATGTGTGACCTTATAGGTTATAGAAGAGTGAATATGAGTGACTGAAAGAGGAAGGATCAGTGTGAAACTGATAGTCAACAAACCCTCATCTGAACTTATGCTATGGAAGACCCTAAGTCAGATACGTGTGTGAAAAGATCACATACTTGTAAAGTAGCATAGAATGCTAACAAGTTTGCTGCTAGAAATCCTCAAACTCATGTGAACACACCTTCTTAAACACCTCATCAAATATGCATAAAGCATATACGTACTGTTTCTCTTGTACCTATGCCAAATAGGACTCCTCCTGATATGAACACCACAGCCTCCATAAAATTTAAGTAGTACCTATGTGCATTAAGAGAATATGTACCTGAATACTTAACATAAGATGTAAATCTTATGTTAACCACCATCCAATGTCTTTGAAGTAGCCTGACATCTTCTTGTAGAAGATAAACTTCAAATACACCATGTAGATGGCCGATCCTCACCATCAAGCTGCTAATGACCAAGTCTTCTTGCCATGAACAAGAGATAATCTCCTCTCCATGAGGTAGAGTGTGAGCACACCCTTCATCTTCTCCAAGTTAAGTGTCCTCATGCCATCGTGCCGATGCTAAAATCTAACTAAAAACAACAACAAAAATTGAAATTTTTACCTTACAACGCCACTTCTTGCTATACTCTTACCATCACACATTCGTCCTATACTCGATCCCCGGCAACGGTGCCAAATTTGGTGTTGCTCTAGCACAATGGTGAGAACTGTTGGAAACAATGCCAATTGGTCAATACTTGCTCAAGGAATCATTGGTCAACACTTGCAATAGCATGTGTAAGTTTTGATTTGGAGTACTTCTACAAATCTGTAGAATCAGACGGGCCGACACAACACGTATAGCGCTTTTATTCAATCCTTGTATATCCCGTCAACCCCACGCCATCGCGATTGGCTCATGCCATCGTGCCGATGCTGCCACATGGCAAGCTAGACCATCACGACGATACCCTCAGACCATCGTGATGCCTCAAAATTTGAACCATCGGGATTGGCTCAAGCCATCGTGCCTCGTGACCATCGCGATGGGCTCACGCCATCGCGATTTTTGCGTTGACCGTTGATCGACACCATCACGATTGCTCACCGATTAGACCATCGTGACGGTTCATTCACACCATCGCGATTGTTCACTTCATGCCATCGCGACAGTTCGCTCCATCCGACCATCGCGATTGTGTCATGCCATCGTGATGGTTCACCTAGACCATTGCGACTATCCCAGACCATCGTGATTGTCCACCCCAAACGCAAATTTTAGGGTTTTATTTTTTGGGCAAATTTGAAGCTATTTGAAGCCAATTTTTGGGTGATTACACTCATAGGAGAACCCTTAGCTCATATTTGGAGAAAACATGTTTGTCAGTGTTAGCAGCAGCCAAGGCTCCCAAGGACTCACAAGACAAGGAAGCCAAAGAAAGGAGTCAAAGCAAGGATCAAGCAGGCAAAGTAGTCATCGCAGATCTAGCAAATAGGCCTTACAATTTTTCCATGAAACAATACTTTCCAATTAGTGATCTTTGTCACTTCACCTCATTGTAAATACCATTTCATATTTTTGTAGCTCCATTTTGTGCAAGCCAAGGAGTCCTTGAGCTTGAGGCGCATTAGAACTACCTACCTATCAATTTTCATATTTTTTAGACTCCATTTGAGCCCTCAAATAGGCCCTAGAACCTAATTTTTAACTAGGCCAGACAGTAGGTTTGGACAGGGCCAAAAACTAGTCAAAAACTATAAATAGAGCTAGAGAGCTCATTTTGGAGGTTAGCTTGTTGTAGAATTGAACTTGTACGAGCACTTTTGAGTAATCTAAAAGAATTCCATTGTCTCTCCCTTTGTTCTTGTTGTGGGTGCACGTGTGTGTGCATGTTGGTGTGCTTCTCACTCACACATTTGTGCCTTCACTTGCTCGAGGTCTTCATACCATCCTCATGTCTTCCCGGATTGACATTAAAGGAGGTGCTACTCATCACTGAACTACACCAAATTTTGGCGCCGTTGCCGGGGATCGAACTTTGAGGATGAGCGTGTGATGGTAAGACGTAGAGTTGAGGCATTGAAGTCATAGGTATTTTCTTCACTTTTATTTATTTTCTTTTTTTTTCATCACCATCTCCATCATCATGAAAATTTCAGTTTTTGGCCATATCACCATACCCATACCATTCCCCTCATTTCACTTGTAAGAGAGAGCGAGAGAGCATTTGTGTGTTTGCGTGATTGTGTGCTTATTAAGATTTTTTGCAGGAATCAACATCCCTAGCAGTTATACCAGCTCCAGCAAGTAAAAATTTTGAATGTGCAGATCGCTGTCAATCGGGATCGACCCATCAATCACGATCAACAGAGTCAACGATCCTTTGACCATGATTGACTAAAATTTTGGGCCACGTGTCAATCGCGATTGACCCATCAATCATGACTGACAGCCACGACGGACCTGTCAATTGCGACCGACACGTCGATCACGACTGACATATCAATCGCGATTGACAAACCACTCGATCGAGATTGACGGGCAATTTCAACCATTTTTTAGGGCAAAGATATTTGTTCAATTTTTTGGCAATTATTTGGGAAACATTAAAGTATATTAGATCATTGTGAGGCCTCTACACAAGTAATTCGAGAAATCCTGCTTACCTGATCAGCCTGTTTGAACCCTATTTTTGCCCTAGAACCCTGAACTATCATAACTTCCTCATACAAAATCCGTTCGGGGTGATCTTAGGCTCGTTGGAAAGCTCATGGGGAACATATCCGAGGGGAGAAAAACTAAGGGATCTTTAGGATTGTTTTCCATAAAGCCAAAGCACCAATTTGATCTCTGAATTGCATGAATGAAGATGATTGGATGTGTCAATTGAATTTGAATCTTGAGCTTACTTTGGGACTTTTACAAGTCCATTGAGAGCATCGAAGGGTGTTTTGAGCCAGAGTAAGTGCAAGCTTCGGGACACACTTCCTGGGCACACAAGGGCAAGCAAGGAGAGAAACTAAAGGTTGGAGATTCTTCACACCCTCTGTCAATTCCTAGAATAGTCTAAGCATGGATAGAGGCTTTGATCAATTAGGGTTACGTTAAGCACGACCAAGTCCAAGAACCCTAATCACTCAAGTGCAAGTTCAAATTCCATTTGCGAAACAACCCAAGGGAAAAGAATTTAAATCAAGCGACCAAAATCAAGTACGATAAAACCTAAGTGTTCTTTGTAACGACAATTGATTGGACAAGAAGTGACATTCCAAGAAAAAAATTTAAAAGAACAAGTGATTAATACAAATTGATCAAAACGAGGTTGTACTTGGGAAAATTGGGCTATTCAATTAGGCATATGAACCTTAGATTAGGACGACACCTAGGAAGAGATAGGCAGAGTCTTAGGTCTTCAGAGGCTAGTGTCAATCATACTGCCAGGTCTTGGGCCTAGCAGTTGAGCCACTATTCACACTACCCTAGCTCAGACTAGCGAGTCAGAGATGTCTCTATAGAGAGTACGCATGGGGAAGCAAAATGAAAAGGAAAGTACTCTCACAAAACAAAGAATGTGTGAGACACAAAATGAGTAGACCATGAAGTGGGTAAACTCATGTGGATTAGAAATGAGCTTGCCAAGAGCATGGAGTAGGCTCTTCAATCTTCTAACCAAGTACAAATGAGGGGAGAGGCCTTCCTTATATAGATTTGGGAGGGGCTCTCAAAAGTACATCATATGTGGGATAATTCTCCTGAAAGGAGAATGAATACAACTGGTAGAAGCACATGGCAAGGTACCCAAATACAAAGGAAGTAGAATATAAAATGGAAATAGACTAGAAATGGAGTGCCTCCTAGATACAAATAGGAGATGCACTCATGCGGATACAAATGTAGATGAAGTAGGAGCGATCATGTCATCAACACCCCCTCTCTAGCTCCATTTTGGAGCGGTTGAATGCTGTAGAGGTCGACCAAGTGCTGAAGCGGAACCGGAGGTAGAGCCTTCATGAACATGTCCGCCAGGTTCTCCTGAGAGGTACACTACTCCAGAGTAATCTCTTGAGATATGAGCTTCTCGCGGATGAAGTGGTACTAGATCTCGATATGCTTCATCCGAGCATGGAACACTGGATTCTTGGCAATGGCCAAGGCTGACTGGTTGTCCGTGCGAAGACATGTCGGAGTATCCTGCAAAACACCAATGTTAGATAATAATCGGCGAAGCTAGATGGCCTCACATGCTGCAAAGCTCGATGCTCGGTACTCGGCCTCGGTTGATGATAGTGCAACTGTGGACTGCTTCTTACTTGCCCAAGAGACACCTGATAGCCTAGGCAAAGTGACTTATTTAGACAATAACTCAGAGAGGATCTCTGTGGTCACAGAACATGGTAGGCATGCCTACACTTGGAAGGGTGAATTTATCTTTCCCCAATCAAGATCTAATGTCTCATATGGCCACCAAAGAGCTGGAACATCCCAAGCTCATGGGGCTCAAAGGGATAGAAGTAGAGACAGGCCAAAGGTAAGTTTTGCCAACCCCTTGGGTCGAGAGAGGATGAAAACAGAGACAGATAGAGTGGAAACTAAGAGACCTAGAACCCCAAGAAACGAAAGAAATGCGGATGAATTGCCTCTACCAAGACCTAGAGAGCACACGAGGACATTGAGACCTACAAAGCTAGTTAAATTCATGAAGAACTACTTCGATGGTACAGGAGACCCATATGATCATGTGGTAGAGTTTAGGCAAGTCTTGAGAGCTGAACAAGTTGAGGACCTATTCATGCAGTACAATGCTTTTGGTCTAACCCTTAGGAACACCACCCTTACATGGTTTCAACCACTAAATGGGAGACAGTTCAGGGACATAGACCAACTTCTAGAGGCATTCATTACCGAATTCTCTAAGAGTGGCATAAGGCATAATACTTCCTCACTGATTCATAGCTTCAAGCAGACCCCCCAAGAGATGGTTAGACTTGCAGGAAGAAGATATAGGCAATACCTAGAGAGATGTCATGTTCCTGAGTTACCCACACCAACCAAACAAGTGGCTTTATTCCTAGATGGATTGCTAAGCACAAAGTTGGGATCATATGTGTACTTGAAAGACCCTAGGACCATAGAAGAGTGTGTACGCATGTGCATCGACATTGAGGATAACCTAGGGGAGGAATTAGAACTTTCAAAAATCTACAAAGATTCAAATAGTTCTACTAGCCTCTCTTCCTTGCAATCCACTTCTATTGAGGAACTCGCTGAGAAAGTAGCTCAAAAACTAGGTGTCTATAGCAAACAAATCCCAAGATTTGCCCCAATAAAGAGATGCTACACTTGCGGTGGTGATCATATGGCGAATGTATGCCCCATTATGGCTCAACCCCAAGTGAATCCTAGTAGCCAGTATTGCACCGTAGAACGGAGGTACACCAATCACACCGTGCAAGATTGCCCCTACAATAAGCAAGCAGTTAGGCAAATGTACCCACAACCATACCCTCAATAGGGAAGATACCAGAACTAGTACTCACCACAACAGTATACTAGGCCTCAACAAACCTACGAAACACAATATCAGGCCCAACAGAGACCTCAACGAGTGTTGGCCCAACAACCTCCTGCTCCAGCCAATGTGATTCCCGTAAAGTATGCAGCTGCAGAAGAAAATTTGAATAGAGCTATAGTCCCAGTAACTCCATTACTTCTGGAAAGTGACCCCAATGACCATAGCTTTTATTCTACACATATTGATAGCCCCCAGGCTTACTACATGCAGTCGCTTGAACATGGTGAGTCCTACTATAGTGAAGAACCGAGTGAACCTAGTTGGGATCCAGAGTATGCAAATATCATGTACACAAATCCCAACCCTAGACCTCAACCTATGCAAGTAAGACCCCCATTCCCTAGAGGACCATGCTACAGATGTCAGGGAGATCACCTCATCCGTGATTGCCCCATGCTTTCGCCCTCACAACCCCAGTCAGTAACAATCCAGGGCTTTTGTCAAGATTGTGGAAAGGAGCATCTCTTACGGGATTGCCCAAACAATCCCAATAATATGTCAAAAATCACTCCTATTAATGTTATTAGGTTAGTAGTAGACTCTATAGGAAGTGTGACTTCCACTGCACCAGTACAGGTAGTCACTAGAGCTCAGGATTTGCAGCAAAACCAAGGTTCAGGCCAAGAAAGGAGCGTCGAGATTAGTGAAACCGAGAGTGTAGCCAAGAAACGAACGAGAGCCTGGAAAGATAGCCAAGAAAGGATGAAAAGACAATGGGCTAAGAAGATGAACAACTTAGAAGAAAGCATAAGAGAAACAAAAGCCAAAATTTTTTAACTCACCTCTCAAACACACTCTCACATACCACCACCACCATCATCCCTATCACCATCTAATCCACCACCTTTCAACCCACCTCAGACAATTCCACCACCTCCTAGATGTAGCTCAGTGATGAGTAGCACCTCCTTTAATGTCAATCCGGGAAGACGTGAGGATGGTATGAAGACCTCGAGCAAGTGGCGGCACAAGTGCGTGAGTGAGAAGCACACAAGCATGCACACACATACACACACACGCGCACACACGGCAAGACAAAGAGAGAGAATCAATGGAGTTCTTTAGATTACTTTCAATAGCTCTTACAAGTTCGTTTCAATTACAATCTAACCCCAAAAATGAGCTCTCTAGCTCTTTTTATAGTTTTTGACTAGCTTTGGCCCTGTCCAGACCTAGTGTCCGGCCTAGTTAAAAATTAGGTTCCAGGGCTTATTTGAGGGCTCAAACGAAGTCTAAAAATTATGAAATTTGGTACGATGGTACTTCTAATACTCCTCAAGCTCGAGGACTCCTCGGCTTGCACAAAATGGAGTCTATTCTACCAAAAACGGGATTTACAATGTTTGTGTAGTGATTAAAATCACTTGAGTTGTACATAACCCATGGGGAAAAATGATCTAGCCTTGTTGCCATATTGTGCATGATTCCTCTGTTGCTTTGTGTGCCAACACTCCCCCCTTCCTAGCGTATGTCGCCCCTGACAGACCTTTGTTCTCGCGGGTGGTCGATGTAATATTGGATGACATTGGTGGCCAGTTCATGTTCTCCTATCCTTAAGCCTCTTGCTAGATCGGCTTCCAATGCCTCCCAATTTATTGCACCAGGGGTTTCGGGTTGCGGGGTGGTGTAGTACTCTGAATACATTGCTTGTTCACAAGCAAACAGTTGAAGCAGATGTGTCGGCTTTGGTGCGAAAATCTCCGAGTGATACTCCCAGAAACCTGATCTGAACATTTCTTCGAAGGTCTGTTTGTAGCAGGCGGGGAGGTATTTGATGCGCGCATGCCAAGCGTAAGCCACACGGATACTGGGGGTGGTGCTCATGTCATACACCAAGTCGTAATTTCCATTGCTAAACCCCGGAAGACGTACCTGTGGTGCGGCTGCATTTCTAAAGGTCTTCAGCACTACTTGCATCATATCTAAGATTTTAAGCATCATTTGCGCTGCTACATCTTGCATGGGCTTCAAGCGCGGCATCCAGTGGCGAATGGTTCCCATCATATATGCTACCGATGGTGGTCCTTGTGGTGGCGCGATGTACGGGTAGTTCAGCCATTCCTTGCATTGCGCGTTGTTCTGTACCTTGATATTGAATGCCTTCCACGACCTGCGGCGGGGGACTGGACCGTAGCATGGGTTGTATAGGAGGTGCAACGGCGCGTTGTTCCATGTGCGTAGCATTTCTGGATAGGTCTCTAAAAGTTTCTGCCGCCATGTTGGTTGACGAATCTTGCCTTTTTGCACCTCTGGAGGAAGGTCTTCGGGTTGAAATTGGGTCGCAAAAGTAGGAATCTGACCCGTGACTCTTTGTATTTCTGCATTATAATCAGCCAAGATAATATAATACGGCCTGTATTGGAGTTCCGATGAGAGAATCAGGCGTCTCGATGACAGGTTCTTAAAGTAAGCTGATTGTAACACAGTCTCCTCTATGACCCTCATGGCCTGATTTTGCACTACGGTGCGCTCTTCATGCGAACTCCCTATTTCCTCCACTTGTCGTAACCATGGCGGTCGGGGTGCCTCGAACGTGTCCTGCGCTTCTTCTGTTTGTTGGCCTCCTGGGAATGGTTGCGGATCATATTCTTCATCAAACGTTTGTTCCACAGGAATTTGCACAACTTCTTCGTCCGTGGGAGCCTCCGGAGGGGAAGATGGTCTCTCATATTGTAGTAGGCGTGTTTGCAATTCAGTTACCTGTTTCTGGAGATCTTTTATGGCCTCTGCGTCTGTGAGAAGCGAAGCCGCAGAGGGGGTGGTTGGAGGGGCAGCTGTTGATCCTTGTTGGTGTTCCTGCTTCAGTTGTCCTAGCTCCTCCGATAGCTTATCATGTGCTTCGAGCAGCATGGCATAATCTTCCAATATAATCTTGATATTATCGGGGGTCACTGCTTGAAACTTGGATGGGCTGATGGGTGCCCCCGGTGTGCTCTCAATAGCTGCCTCCAGGTTCTCTTGATTTTGTATTTGCAGACGTCTGTTCTCTTCCTGAGCAGCCGCCAGATGGCGTTTAAGTAGCGCCATATTTCGCTGAAGTTTTGAGTTGCGTTCCAGCTGTGTCCGTAGGTGACCTTCTACCACCTGCACCGCTTCCTGATCTACGTTCTGTAGCTGTACCTCCAATATATTGTGGGCTTCTTGGAGGGTTTGGAACTGTGTGTGGAGGCGAGTGTTCTCCTCTTCTAGTGCCGCAAGGCGGTGCTGTAGTGTCGCTGAGTGCTCTTGCAGGCATTCGTTTTGTTGCTGGAGCTGAATGTAATCTGTTCTTAAATTTGATATACAAGCCAACATGGTGTCCAATGCATTTCCTATAGATGAGTGGGGGGTGTTTACCGTGGAAGATGCATGGGAAGGGAATTGGGGAAGGGAGACAGTGAATGATGTGTCTACGAAAGTTGTGTGTGTGGGTGAAATTGGTGGAGGGGGAATGGGAGGAGGTGAAACCGTGGGTGGAGGTGCCGTGGGTGGTGAAATGTCCATACCTTCAGGAGTGGGTGTTAGTGTGGGGCCTGCCATATACATTGGTATGGTAGGTGGTGTGTGTGTGGAAGTGGTGAATAGATGTGAAGTGGGGTGGGGAGCTGAAAAGACAGGGAATGGTTGAGAGCCTGGTTGAAAAGCCCTAGCAAAGAGGTCATGGAGGGATTGTAGGAATGGAGAGAGGGATGTCGGGGGTTGAGGTCGTAAATTTGAGGAGGGCTGAAAGGGTTGCGTGGTAGCAGGGAAGCCCATGAATGTGGATCTAGGGTCAGGATGACCCGTGGCTGAGGGCGTTGGGGATGGTTGCCCTAGGGCAGGCTCTAGGAGGGGTTCAGCGGATTGTGTAGTGTTGGGGTTTGCTTCGAAGATTGGATTATCAGTGGTAGAGAATAGGGTGGCACTAGAGATGGGAGTACGGAAGATGAAGGGTGGGTCAGTGGGTTGAGTGGTCGATGGGGTTTCCACTGTCTCTGTTCTAGGAGGTGATGGTGGGGGAGTAGGTGGTAGTGGTTCGGTGGACTCCTCATGGGTGGCGGGGTGCTGTTGACTAGCTGTTTGGGAGGTTGGTGTAGTAGTTGGTTCTTCTGCAACTGTAACGGGAATTTGGATATTTTTACCGGAGCGAGGTCGTGTCTGGAACCTTCGTGGATCATATTGAACTGAAGGCCTCTGAATGGCAGTGCGCACAGCTTCTACAACTCCATATGTTTCTGCCATCAATAAGAGACCTTCCCTGTACTCTGAGTCAACTCCCGCTTCTTCCAACAACTGAGTCATAAGTACTCTGCTGCTCTGTTCAGTGAGTAACTGCTGCGATCGCACTCTTTCCATAATCTGATACAGCCTTCGGAGTTCTGCTGTATATGCTGGGGCTTCAGTGGTCTCTTCTTCATACGCTTCTTCTTCTTCCGGGTGTCCGTGTTGTTGACTTTGCTGAGCGTCACTCCAATGGACATGTCTACCGTCTGTAGACTTTCTTCTTCTTCGTGAGGATGTGCCCTGCTCCTCTGCCTCTGAATAAAACTCCACATCAGAGAATTGTGTGCTTTGTAGGAATGCTTCGAAATCCTGGGGGTCCAGTCCTTCAGCCTCTCCAGTGGCAGCAAATTCGAATTCAGGTGTAACAGGAGGAGCCGATGGGGTAGGTTGTGTCGTAGTGTCAGATTCCGACCTGGGTATCCTAATGGTAAAGGGAGGTACAGTGCCCTCTCTTAGTGGTGATGCCTCAGGAGTAGTCAGGACTTCCCTTGTATGGACACAAGGGATCGCGCCCCTCATGCGCTTGGACTGATGTGTGGACGTCTTGAGCCTTTTAAACATTTGTAATTGTGCCCAAGTTAAGGCACTTTCAATGGGGACATCATATGCTAGGCATCGGTAAATAATGCGTGTGATCGCACAGCATCCGTTCACCACTAATTTCCTAGAAGCCCATTTGTTTGCTTCATACAACTGATCTATAATCCACACTGGTAGCTTAATAGGTAACGCACCTGCTTCCGCCAAGTAGAGAGCAAACCAGATCTTCTTGTGTGGTTGCGTGAATCGGTCTTGGCCGGGGAGGGCGAAATGTTGCATGCACATGCGGAGAGGGATGGACACATTTGGGGTGAGTGCTGCCATGTCTTTCAGCTTCACTAGTTTCCTGTCCTTCATGTTGGTGGGAACGAGAGCATCCTTTTCTGAGGGCACATGCGTGCCATGCATATTTAAAGCGTCGCTTACCAACTCCACAGTAAGTTCAAACCTCTTCAACTCGTTGTTGCCCAGCAATGAGGGGAGAACAAATGATCCGGGTTGGTCCTTATCTTCATTAGCTTGTAATGTGGAGACCAAATAGTAACATCGGAGGAGATCGGATTTAGGTAGTGGGGCTTCAAAATATTCCGCCAACCCTGCTCGTTGCCATATGGTCTGGAGATCTTCGGTGTTCTGTAAAGTCTCGAACTCTTTGGAGAAAAATTGGAATCGCACCCATGATCTGTCATACTCGCATTTAGACTCCCAGATATACTTGGCCTCTCCTAATGGACCGGGCATGCCATTGAACCAATGAAAATTGGCATGGACTCTTTCCGTGATCCCTGTAGGTGGGTCTGGCACCGGGATTTGCTGAAGGTGTTGCATCTCCACTGGTCGTTCAGTCAGGGGCACGTCCACAGGTAGGCTATCCACATCAATTCCTGCAGTAAGTATCCCTACTTGTGAGCCCGAACCTGTCGCTTCTGCCATTTTTCTTCTTGCCTTCTGATTCTGTGAGAATATAGAATCATGTGTTAACATCGTAATGGACTGAATAAATCCGTTGTTGTCCCCGTTACAACATTAACATGAGGTAGATGGTGAGTTAGTGGTTAGTAAGTGCACGAAGACAGTGAGTGTAGTTAATGTTTGTGTATTCCTAGGAGACTAATGCCGTGAGTAAGTGGGGTGAATTTACAAATTGGGGTCGGGGGGTTTATTACAGGTCTTAGACTGCCAAATGCAGTGGATGGGCTTTGCTTTCGGTTTCGTAGAGACTCTAGAGAGCTGTGTCGGTGTCGCTGTTTGGGAATGGGGCCTTTTAGGGACCCACTTATAAGTGATTACATGCATGCTCATGGGTCTTGGTGTGTTCCTAAGTGTTGAGCACGAGGGAATATTGGTTGTACTCGTAGATGGGTTATGCTGCATAGGTTGTGGTCTTGGCGTAACTACTTGTGCCCTTAAGCAAGCCTTAGGTACCCAAATTTGTCTTGATTGTGGGCTTGCCTTCATCGACTTCTTGGGCACCCAAATAGATTTTACTTTAGCAGAAGAGTTCCTGAAAGACTTCTTATTAGCGTCGTGTTGTTGGTTACTAATAAGAGGCTTTGCCCGTGTAGTTGACGGTGGTGCAACCGGTTGTTCGCCTTTCCGCACCCACACCTGGTTTAATTTCTGGGACATTCTGCTGCGCAGGTACTTTTGATCTCGGACATAGGTAGTACTCTGCTTCTTCTGCTTGTGATCCGCCTTTGGTTGCTGCCTCCTTCTGGCCTTTGGAAAAGAAGGGAGTTCCGTTGCATCCCTGACTCCTTTTTTGCAAATATCATTCCTCTGCAACACAGGGTTTTGAACAAGAACAGCATGGTCATCTTCATGTGTATCCCTGGAAGGACCAGGAGTCTGTGCCTTTCCTAGTTCCTTGAGTGCTCCAGTGTCTAATTCTATTGTAACTCGACTATGATTGACCCAAACCTGGAGAAGTCCACTTCTTAGGTTTAGATTGACTGCTTGGTCATAGATCCAATTCTGACCCAAGACGAGAGGTTCAGTGAGATCCTCATCTTGACACACTAGTACTTTAACGGTCATTGCCTCATCGTGAATGTAGAGGGGAAGTTCCACCTCGCCCATGCAAGGGGTTTCCACGCCTCCCAATCCTATGAGATATGCTTCCACCGGATGGACAGTTAACTGTAACTCTCGACAGTAAGACAACTTAACAGCGCTAGTGGCAGCACCTGAGTCAATCAAGGCTCTTACGGTCCTTGCATTCTTTCCTTGTCCTATGTCTATGGTTATGAAAGGACGTCTATCAATTATTCTATTCGAGCTTGTTCCTGCAACTTCACACATGGCCATGGGATATCCTTGATCTGCATGGTCAACTGTTCTGGTCTGATCTCGGCCTTGTCTTCGTAACTTCATCCTTCTGATGCGTTCTAAAGCCTCTGCTTGAGCTTCTTCTCGAACTCGCTTTTCTTCCTCTTTGCGTTTCTTAGCAGTGTTGAGTCGGCTGAGCATTTCCTCCGTGAGGGGTTCCTGATACAACTTGACTCTGCAACCGCTAATATAGTTTGGGAGAACATCACCCTCTAACGTGGCTAGTTGTACTGCTCCGCTCGTGGAGATCCTATTGATGATCATAGGTCCGTAGCCTCTCTTTTCTAGCTTCCTGGCGTGTTGTTTCAGTGTATAGACTAAAACTAGATCTCCTGCTTTCAAGCCCTTATCCTTCACATGGGCATCGAAATATGCCTTCTGTCTCTTCTTGGCTGCATATATTCCTGCAGCGGCTCTCAGTCTTGTTTCCCCTAATCGTTCAAGGTCAAAGATCCTAGAGGAGAGCTCATGACCTGTCCATTCGTGCTCTTGTGCTACTTTCAATGTAGGGATCAAGAAGTCCAAGGGTAACACAGCGTTTTGACCGAATACCATCTGAAAGGGGGTGGCTTGGAGTACCGTTTTGTAGGCAACTCGGTATGCCCAAACAGCATGGTGTAGCTGTTTGTCCCAATCAGAGCGTTTAGTGTTCACTAATTTCGTCAGTACATTGCATAAAATCTTATTAGTGCTCTCAGCTTGTCCATTAGCTTGAGGGTGATAAGGGGCAGACTTCTTGTGTATTACCAAGAATTCTTGGAGTAGATTTTCAATCACTTCGTTCAAGAAATGAGTGCCTCTATCGCTTACAAGCTCTATAGGTAGCCCGTATCTTGTGAATACATTCTCAAACAAGAATTTGGCAGTTGTTTGAGCATCGTTCTTGGTTGTAGCTTTTACCTCAACCCACTTGGTGAGATAATCTGTTGCCACAATGATGTATTCCGCATGAGAACCTTTGGCTGGGGGATTAATAGGACCTACGAAGTCTATTCCCCACTTAGAGAATGCACGTCCACCCATCATAGGTTTCAGTGGCATCTCATCTTTGCGTATAGGATACTGAGTCCTCTGACAGACATCACACCGTTTCACATAGGTATGTGCATCCATGTGAAGGGTAGGCCACCAGAAGCCCGCAAATAATATCGCCTTGATCACCCGATCTCGTCCAAAGTGTCCTCCTGCTACACCTTGGTGAGCAGTTTCCAAGATCTTCAGATATTCACTTTCGTGGACACATAGTCTCAGGTAACCATCTTTACCACGCTTATATAGATTATCACCAATGAGTGAGTAATCCAAGGCTTCTTGTTCTAAACTCCTTTTCCTAGCCAGAGTCATGTCTGGAGGGAATGTGTTTGTCCTCAGGAATGATACTAGTGGTTCGCTCCAATCTGGCGCAATGGATACTTGATAGAGAGTGGCATGTTCCACAGGTGGTTTAGTGCAACAGATTGGGCATTCCTTGCACAACTTTTGGACATCAGCTTCCATAGTTGGCCAATGTACTCCGAGTCTCCTTAGAGTCTGTAACGTTCGTTGCTTTGAATGGTGTTGCTCTAGTGCACCTACATGTGCTAATTGCAACCATTTAGAGTACTCATCCTCTTCTACGCAACAAGCCAAGATCCCTTGATCTGTGTGCTTGTACATGCTTCCGGCCATGATGTGATACTTTTGGGCTTTTACGATCTCTCTATTCCGTGTGTTTACCACTGGATGGTTGGGCCCGTACGTCAATACTGGCACCAATGGCTTAGCCCACTGCGGTATAACTTCCAAATTAAACAAGTAAGCATCAGGAAGGTCATCTGACACTCCTTGTGGGGCTTCTCCAGATGTGAGTCTAGAGAGATGGTCTGCTCGTAAGTGAGTCCTACCTTTCCTTACCACAACCTCGAAGTCGTATTCCATTAGTAAGAGAAACCATCTTACTAATCTACCTGTATTGCATGGCTTGTTTACTAGGTACAACAATGCCTGATGGTCCGTAAAAAATTTAAACTTATTTGCAAGCAAATAATGTCTAAACTTTTTAACTGCATATACCATGCCTAATCCTTCTTGTTCAGTAGTGGTATAATTTCGTTCAGCCGCATTCAATTGTCTACTGGCGTAGGCAATTGGAAGATCCATACTACCTTCACCAGTAGGTTGTGCAAGTACACATCCAATAGCATAATTGGATGCATCCACGTGAACATGGAATGGCTTATTCCAATCTGGTGTGGTCAAGATTGGTGCTGAACATAATCTTTGTTTAAGCTCCTGGAAGGAATTCTCACATTCATCAGTCCACTCAAAGTTTGTCAGAAGTCCGTACATGGGCTTTGCAATGACAGCATACATGTGGATGAAACGTCGGTAATACCCGCAATGCCCCATGAAAGCTTGTACTTCCTTGACATTCTTTGGCCTAGGTAGCTCTGCTATGGCTCTCACTTTTTCTTCGTCGGTAGATATGCCATTCTTTGACACTATGTGTCCTAGAATCTTGCCTTGCCTGACCATAAAAACGCACTTTTCTGGGTTCAGGCAGACTTGATATTCTCTACATTTGTCAAAGATTTGTCTGAGTTCAGGGATATGGGTTTGTCTAACATTGGAATGAGCACAAAGATCATCAACATAGACTTCTAAACTCTTCCTCAGGAACTCATTAAACACATGGCACATCAGCCTCTGGAAGGTAGCTGGTGCATTGGTAAGCCCAAATGGCATTACTCTAAAAGCAAAAATGCCCCATTCTGTGGCAAAGGCTGTCTTATGCTGATCCTCTGGAGCTATGGCTACTTGATTGTAGCCCGAAAATCCATCAAGGAAGCTGTACACTTCCTTGCCTGCCACTCTTTCTAAGAGATGTTCTGTGATGGGAAGCGGATAGTTATCTCGAATCGTGGCGGCATTAACCTTTTTCAAGTTAATGCACACACGCAACTTGCCATTCTTCTTGGGCACCACAACGATGGGGGATACCCACTCAGTGTGCTCAATTTCATAAATAAATCCAGCTTCAACCAATCTATCTATCTCTTCTTTGATCTTAGCAGCGTAATTATCATTATATGTATAAGGCTTTTGCTTAGAGGGTTTGGCATCTGAGGTCATGGGGATAGTGTGTGAGCATATGTCCGGGTCAACCCCTTTCAAATCCTTGTAACTCCAAGCGAATACATCTCTGTATTCTCTTAGCAAGGCAATCAATTCGTACTCTTCTTCTTCTGTCAGGTCATGGCCTATGTACGTACATCTTTCCTCTCCTTCTTCTAGGGCCACTACGATTTTCTTGGTAGTTTCTTTGTTATCATAGGCCTCTCCTGATTGTGCCTCTCGTTTAGGCATTCTAATCATGACTCTCCTGTCATCTATCTCATACTTCTTAAAATTTTCTGGGACCTCAAACAAAGATTCTTCCTCTTTTGGTGAGGCTTCTCTCTTCTTTCGTTTCTTTCCTTCTTCCATCGGGTTCACATGTGTTGCTAATCTTACATTAGTCGTAACCTCTCCATGCCTCTTGGGTTGAAATTCTACTTCATGGAAGTATTCTTCATCTGATGCAAATGGTGGGTCCATAATGATTGACTCTAGATCGGAGTCACTTGCATCCTTAAATGCATCAGGGCTAGGTTCGCATTCTTCTAAAACTGCCTCTCCCATGATTGGCTCTATGGAGAAGACTGAAATGTCATAGCCATCCTCATCACAGTGAGGTGTCCATTGTTCTTCATTGATGGCTACGTCCATTGTTGCTAAAATTTCTGCCCAACCGTGAGGCTCAAATTCTTCGTCTGGAAAAACTACAGGTGCATAGGCTGGGTCTTGGATTGATCTATGGGTTTCTTTTGCACCTACCTCTCTGGCTTTCTCTCTCTTCTCTTCCTCTACTGCTACTTTGCACATCCATAAGTGGGTGTCTTCATGCATCCATGAGGATCCTGACCCTATGGAATGCATGGATTCTGTATCATCTTTGGCTCTATGGATGGGATTCCACTGGATAGGAGGGACATCTCTATGAGAGTAATCCTTGAGATTAACTTTGGTTGTAACACCCAAGTGCTGCAGGTACAAAGAATTGGTTCCCCAATCCTGTACCACTTGCAACTGTCGCATGAATGGTCTTCCCAAAATCATCTCATAGGCATGATTTTTGCTGAAGTCACATATAGCAAAACTATGCTCAAACTCGACACCACAAGTGGTGAGAGTTATTCCTTCTAGCAATCCTAGGGGTCTCTCTATGTGACCATCGGCCATTTGCAATTTCATTCTCGTCGGCCTGAGTGTCGGCTTGCCCCAACGCTTCCATAAGGAGGTGGTGGCAATTGCAACTCCTGCACCTGAGTCCAAAATTGCCTTGGTGGTGTACTCCTGGTAGGTGATGGGCAGATAGGTGTTCCCTTCTTCACCTTCACACATATCTCCTATCTTATCCAAGGGAATTTCTGGCACTGTCCTATGGGATCCTGCCTGGGAACAAGGTTTTGCTATCTCTGGTACTTGTTTGGCTACATGTTTCCATAATTCAGGTCTAACCTTGAGTAGCTCTTCTAACTTGAGATTACACTGCACGTTAGTGTTCTTCACTACCTCTGTGTTCCTAGGTATGACTGAGTCGTCGTTCCTTACCATGACTGTAGGTGCTCTCATACAGGTGGACTTTGCTTCCCATGGGCCTGTGAAGTGGGGTAACTCTTGTATGGAATTAGACTCAAAGTCCAATCTCTCATGAGACTGAGCACTCTCATGTTCCCCGTAAATAGATGGGATGTCTTGTGGGAATTGGTCGTGTGCATCGTCCACAAGTTCAAAAGGAGGGGCGACCTCGCTTTCGTTATCCCATTTGTCTTCTTGAATCTCTCGTAGGAAGTCTGGTGCAAACCGATTCATAGAAGAAGAAGTGTCTGGCTCCGTGGAATTGGGCACATAAGCAACCTGGGAAGGAGGGCTTGTTCTATCGTTGGCTCTCTCCTTGCTCTCATAAATGGCTGGAGCACAAGCTTCTTGGGGAGGATTGCTTATTCTATTACTCTTCCGAGCAGGCTCATACACTCCCTGAGAAGGAATGTAGGCAGACTGTGGAGGTACGTGAGCTTCCGAGGGAGGCTCATCTGCCTTTTGGGGGGGAAGATAAGCTTCTTGAGGAGGCGCGTGGGCTTCCTGAAGAGGTTGGCTTATCCGTTCCCTTGCCCTATCCTTTCTATGAGGGGCAGTTTCCTTTTCTGACTGTGCGATTAGCCTCTCTATTCTTTCTAAGGAGGGGAAGTTGTCTGGTTTAGTGGAATTGGTCACATAAACTTCCGATGGGGGATGGTTCATGTTTTTGCTTGCTTTATCTTTTTCTTGATTTTTTTCTTCCTTGGCAGATCTTGCAATTATTCCCTCTAACTTCTCTAGGAATCCATCCAAGTGTAATTGTGTTTTGGCTGAGCCCGAGTAATTGAAAAGGCGGCTGGCTTCAAACATAGTCTGAGCCAATGCGACCATTTTCGCGCACAGTTTGGTTCTTTCTATCTCTAGGTCAGCTCTAGGATAGCACTTGTCATGATCCGTGACGTTTGGCCCTTCTTGGATTCTGGCCTGATATGCCTTAAGCATCATGTCTATGTCTTCGGGAGTGGGATCAGCTAATACTGATCCTGTTTGGGGTGGTGGGTGGGTTACGTGGGGTGTCTTAGAGGGTGGAGGGATGGAGAGTGATGGGGATGGTAGCGGTGGGAATGTGTGAGAGTGCGGTTGAGATGTGATCTCTATGATTTTAGCCTTGGTTTCTCGTAGACTTTCCTCAAGTTCACTCATCTTCTTTGCCCATTGCCTTTTCATGCGTTCGCGGCTATCTCTCCAAGCTCTTGTTCTCTTTTTATTTTGGCTCTCAGTATCGCTAGTGTCTGGGCTCTTTTCCTTGCCTACCCCTTGGTTTTGCTTCACTGCTTGAGCTCTCGTGACTACCTGTACGGGTGCAGTGGAAGTAACACTTCCGCTGGAATCTACCACTAACTCAATAACATTGATGGGCGTGATTTTTGGCATATTATTGGGGTTCTTTGGGCAATCTCGTAAGAGATGCTCTTTTCCACAATCTTGGCAGAAGCCTTGGATCGTCACTGACTGGGTTTGTGTAGGTGGAGGCAAGGGACAATCACGAATGAGGTGATCTCCTTGGCATCTGTAGCACGGTCCTCTTGGGAATGGAGGTCTTACTTGCCTAGGTTGAGGCCTAGGGTTGGGGTTTGCATACATGACGTTCGTGTAATCTGACTCCCAACTCGGTTCGTTTGTCTCTTCGCTATAATAGGACTCACCATGCTCAGGAGACTGCATGTAGTAGGCCTGGGGGCTATCAACATGTGTGGAATCAAAGCTATGGTCACTCGGGTCACTTTCAGAAAGCAAGGATGTTACAGGGACTATAGCTCTATTCAGGTTCTCTTCTGCAGCAGTATACTTTACCGGAATCACATTAGCTGGGGCTGGGGGTTGTTGTGCTAGCACTGGCTGAGGCCTTTGTTGGTTTTGATATTGAGGTTGGAAATTTTGTTGTGGCCTGCCATATGGTTGTGGAGGGTACGGGTTCTGGTATCTGCCTTGTTGGTAGGGCTGAGGGTAGGGTTGCCTAACCGCCTGCTTGTTGTATGGGCAATCTTGTGCGGTGTGATTGGTGTATCTCCGTTCTATGGTGCAGTACTGGCTACTAGGATTTACTTGGGGCTGAGCCATAATGGGGCAGACATTCGCCATATGGTCACCACCGCATGTATAGCATCTTTTCACAGGGGCAAACCTTGGGATTTGTTTGCTAGTTACACCTAATTTCTGAGCTACTTTTTCGGCAAGTTCCTCAATTGATGTGGCTTGTGTGGAAGATTGACTAGATGCACTATCTGAATCTTTGTAAATTTTGGACAGCTCTAGCTCTTCTCCTAGGTTATCTTCAATGTCAATGCACATACGTACACACTCTTCTATAGTCCTAGGGTCTTTCAGATACACGTAGGATCTCAATTTTGGACTCAGCAATCCGTCAAGGAATAAGGCTACTTGTTTAGCAGATGTGGGTAGCTCCGAAATAGGGCACCTTTCAAGATATTGTCTAAATCTTCTTCCTGCAAGTCTCACAGTCTCTTGAGGGGTTTGCTTGAAGCTGTGAATCAGTGAGGAGGTGTTGTGTCTTATGCCACTCTTGGAGAACTCAATAATAAATGCTTCTAGGAGTTGGTCTATGCTCCTGAACTGGCGCTCATCCAATGGCTGAAACCATGTAAGTGCCGTATTCCTCAGGGTTAGACCGAAGGCATTGTACTGCGTGAATAGATCCTCAACTTGTTCAGCTCTCAAGACTTGCTTGAACTCCGCCACATGATCATAGGGATCTCCTGTGCCATCAAAGTAATTCTTCATGGAGTTAACTAGCTGGGTGGGTCTCAAAGTTCTTGTGTGCTCTCTAGGCCTCGGCAGAGGGAATCCATCTACATTTCTTTGGTTCCTGTGGGCTCTAAGCATCTCAGGTTCTACCCTATTCGTCTCCGTTCTCGTTCTTTCTCTGCCCACTGGATTGGCAAAACTTACTTCTGGTCTATCTTTACTTCTGTCTCTTTGCATACCATGAGCCTGGGATGTTCCAGCTCCAGGGTGACCATAGGATACATTTGATCTTGGTTGGGGGAAAATGAATTCGCCCTTCCAAGTGTAAGCATGCCTATCATTTTCTGTCACCACAAAGATCCTCTCCGAAGTGTGGTCTAAGTAGGTCACTCTACCTGGGCTATCTGGATCCTTAAACTCATAGATCATGATTGTTCCTATATCAGTTGGGTGATCCGGTTTATACCTCCAAAAGGCTTCGTCCGTTTCTCGATTGAGAAGCAAATCTATGCACTTGTTATCTTGGGGGACCCACTCAGGCGTGATAATCCTAGTGAGAACTGATTTACCTCGAGGGGTTCTAGGTTCCACTCCCATGTTTCCTTGTTCCAAGTCACCTAAGTCCGCTTCTGAAATTACATTTCCAAATTCATCTGTCCTATCTGGATGACTAGTGACTACGTATATGGTTCCTTCCTTGTCCAGGTATGCACCGTTTTCAAACTTGACAGCTGGGTGCTCTAGTCCTATGGATTGGTCAGGGTTTTTAATCTGGACCACAGATCTTCCTAGGCCGTCCTCATAGATGCTCGCACCTAATCGGTTGGTCCTAAGGTATTCCAACTGTGTTTTGTAAGGGCCTTCTACCCTGTACAAGTAAGGCACACCTGAACTTCCCGTAGGTCTGTCCATACCTTGAGACATCCCTGATTCACTGGTATCAGAGCTAGAGTAATGAGAGTGGTGACTCAACTGCTGGGTCCAAGACCTTGCAGTGTGATTGACACTAGCCTCTGAAGACCTAAGGCTTTGTCTCTCTCTTACTAGGTGTCGTCCTGATCTAAGGTTCATATGCCTATCTAAGTAGCCCAATTCTTTGCCCAGCGTACAACCTCGTTGCCGATCAATTGGTACCAGTCACTTGATTCTTTTTAGTTATTCCTCGTGTTTAAAGTCTTGTCTGCTATTACGTCGTCAGGAATACTTGAATGTTCTTCGTACTTTCAGGTTGATCGTTCCACGTTAGGTTCTTGCCTTTATGTTGTCGACAGTACAGAGATTAAGTTTTTAGCTTGAACTTGAGTTTTTAGGTAGTCTTCAACTTGATAGTGGCCTATCGTCGCCCTGACTTACTCCTACTTCTAATCGTTCTTAGCCTAAGCTAGGAATTGACGAAGAGGAGTTGAGAATATTCCGACCTTTCTTGCCGAACCTTGCTCTTTAGTGCTCGAGAAGTTGATTCTCAAGCGTGCGCAACACCCTTGCTTGGATACTCTCAATTGCTTCTCAATAGGCCTGCATAAATCCCAAGATTATCTCCAAGTAGACCTTTCAATTGACAGACAATTTATTTCAGACACTTTTTTAATGACCCTTGTTCCCCCTTTTGTATTGCTAGAAATTTCCTCTAGAGCTCCCTTGGTGTTTCTACCCTTCTGTGTGTCACTTCCAATTATCCTATCTGAAATTCAACGCGTTATTCTTATAAAAAACAGTTGAGGGCGTGTAGTATATGCCACAAGCTTTCCGACAAGCCCTAGAGCTCAGAAAATGGATTTCGTATGAAAAAGTTATGACCGTTCAGGGTTTAGGGGTTGACTAGACAAACAGAACTTTTCAGGGGTTTTAATGCATTTTCTAAGGCCTTTGTAAGTATATGAGTACTTGAGAGTGCAAATATGCCCAAAATTTAGCCTAAATTTCCAAAAATTTACCCCTTAATTTTTGCCGAAAATGTCTGTCTGTCGCGATAGACGGTGTCTGTCGCGATAGACACAAACTATCGTGGGGGCTGTCTGTCGCGATAGACGGTGTCTGTCGCGATAGACGGTGTCTATCGTAGATTTCTGTCTGTCGCGATAGACGGTGTCTATCGCGATAGACGCTATCTGTCGTGGATTTCTGTCTGTCGCGATAGACGGTGTCTATCGTAGATTTCTGTCTGTCGCGATAGACGGTGTCTGTCGCGATAGACGGTGTCTATCGTAGATTTTTGTCTGTCGCGATAGACGGTGTCTATCGCGATAGACGCTATCTGTCGTGGATTTTTGTCTGTCGCGATAGACGGTGTCTGTCGCGATAGACTGAAAAAATGCAAATTTTTGAAAAACTTCTAGTGATCTAGAGTGCCCACAAGGTGTAGGTTACAGTGCTAATCATGCATTCAAAAAATTTTAAGATTTTCTGTCTGTCGCGATAGACAGAGGTTGTCGTCCCGGGACCTGTGCAGAGCCTGTCGTACCTGCGCACACTGCTGGGGATGATGGTACAGCAAAAAACCTGCAAAATAGCTCAAGAAACATGCAAAAACGGCGCATGCAAATTCGCTCTCTCGCTCTCTCTCACAAGTGAAATGAGGGAAATGAGGTGGAGATGGGGATATAGTCAAAAAACTGAAATTTCCGCGATGATGGAGATGGACGTGGGAGGTGGTGATGATGATGATGGTGATGAAGATGGTGAAGAAAGTAAAAGAAAATCGATGAGAGTGAAGAAAATACCTACAACTCCAACGCGTCAACCCTACGTCTTACCATCACACGCTCGTCCTCAAAGCTCGATCCCCGGCAACGGCGCCAAAATTTGGTGTAGCTCAGTGATGAGTAGCACCTCCTTTAATGTCAATCCGGGAAGACGTGAGGATGGTATGAAGACCTCGAGCAAGTGGCGGCACAAGTGCGTGAGTGAGAAGCACACAAGCATGCACACACATACACACACACGCGCACACACGGCAAGACAAAGAGAGAGAATCAATGGAGCTCTTTAGATTACTTTCAATAGCTCTTACAAGTTCGTTTCAATTACAATCTAACCCCAAAAATGAGCTCTCTAGCTCTTTTTATAGTTTTTGACTAGCTTTGGCCCTGTCCAGACCTAGTGTCCGGCCTAGTTAAAAATTAGGTTCCAGGGCTTATTTGAGGGCTCAAACGAAGTCTAAAAATTATGAAATTTGGTACGATGGTACTTCTAATACTCCTCAAGCTCGAGGACTCCTCGGCTTGCACAAAATGGAGTCTATTCTACCAAAAACGGGATTTACAATGTTTGTGTAGTGATTAAAATCACTTGAGTTGTACATAACCCATGGGGAAAAATGATCTGGCCTTGTTGCCATATTGTGCATGATTCCTCTGTTGCTTTGTGTGCCAACACTAGAGTAGGATCAATGTTAGCCGACCCCACTCCAGAGGACATAGACATGATGCTTAAGGCATATCAGGCCAGAATCCAAGAAGGGCCAAATGTAATGGATCATGACAAGTGCTACCCTATAGCTGACCTAGAGATAGAAAGAACCAAGCTTTGCACAAAAATGGTAGCCTTGGCTCAGACCATGTTTGAAGCCAGTCGCCTCTTCAACTACTCTTGCTCAGCAAAGGCACAATTGCACTTGGATGGACTATTAGAAAAGTTAGAGAGCATAATTGCGAGATCTGCAAAGGAAGGAAAGTCGCAAGGAAGAGACGAGGTAAATAAAAGAATAAGCATTCCCCCTCATGAAACTTATGTGCCTAACTCCATAGAGCCAGATACATCCTTTTCTTTGAATCGGTACTCACCTGAATTCTTATGAGAGATTCAAGAAGAGAAATGGGCTAAAGAGAGTGAAGTTCCTCCTCCCATTGAACTTGTGGATGATGCACATGATCAATTCCCAAAAGACATTTCGTCCATTTATGAGGAACAAGAGAGTGCACAATCTCACGAGAGATTAGACTTCGAGTCGAATTCCTTACAGGAACTACCCCATTTCAGAGGCCCATGGGAAGCTAAGTCTACTTGCATGAGAGCACCCACGATCATGGTAAGAAATGAAGACTCAGTAATACCTAGGAACACGGAGGTATTGAAGAACACTAAAGTGCAGTGCAATCTCACTTTAGAAGAACTACTCAAGGTTAGGCCAGAACTGTGGAAACATGTAGCCAAACAAGTGCTAGAAGTAGCAAAACCTCGTTCCCAAGTAGGATCCCATAGAACAGTGCCAGAAATACCCTTGGAAAAAATAGGAGACATGAGTGAAGGGGAAGAGGGAAACACCTATCTTCCCATTACCCATCAAGGATACACAACCAAGGCAATTTTGGACTCAGGCGCAGGAGTTGCCATTGCTACCACTTCCCTATGGAAGCATAGGCCAAGCCAGCAAGCACTCAGGCCAATGAGAATGAAATTGCAGATGGCTGATGGTCACATTGAGAGACCCTTAGGACTCCTCACTGATGAAGAAATCGCTAGGATGATCAATGAGTCTAACCTCGAGACGGAAGCAGAGCAGACCCAAGGACCACAACCTACTATAAACAACTTCAGTAGAGGAAGATGAAGAAGTAGAGGAAGATGAAGAAGAGACTGAAGAGGAATCAGACGAGGAACATGATCAAGAATACAAAGAAACTTCAGAACTAGCGAGTGCCCTAGCCTATTCATCACAAATAAAAAGATTGTATGAAACCATGAAGCGAGTCCAAGAACATCACAAATTATCGCTCGAAATAGGGAAGGTGCTAATGAGCCAAATGTTAGGAGAGCAAGGCATTGATGAACAATTCATTGAGTCCATGAACCTGCATGTGCACACCCTGGGACTGGATGAGGCCATTCATTCGGCTATGACTTACGTTCATCGCTTTGAGAAACGAGTGCCAACCCGTCCTCTTTGCTCCAAAAAGCAAATCCACATAGAAGTATCGACACCAGGGGACACTACACAGACAGAGGATCACCACGAGGCACCACCCTCACCACCTCTCACTACACATTTCACCTCACCACACGACACTAGCACCCCAACTTCAACACTCACCACATATGTTATGGGGATTCCTATCTCACCAGGCACCCAATTTGGAGGGATCACAATGCCCACATTTACAACAGTATTCATAAACATCATATCCACCCCACCCATGGTCCCCATCTACACATTCACTCACACTTTTGACACCATGGAAACATCACCAACCATGGCACCACTCCCTCCCCCCCCTCTACCACCATCTCCCATACCCCCTCCACCCACATCACCTCTTGTGTCCACTTCATTCACTATCCCTTTCCCCCTCCCCGTTCCCCCTACATCCTCCACCTTCCCTGCATTCATAAATGTAAATAACATGTTTTCTACATTACGTCAATGTGTACATGAGCTGCAGAAAGAATATCAAACCTTGGAAGATCTTCATCGCCAAATAACTAAAGATCATGAGCAACTACAGAAGAGGCTTGCAGCTTTGGAAGCAAAAAATATTGACCTAAATCAATGCTACACTACTCTCGAGAATGCTTACCACCCTTTTGGAAGCTTCCCAGCCATCCGAATCCTCCGAAGTTAAAAAACTAACAGCTCTACTAGAACTTTATCAGTCAGAACATGTTAAAAGCCGTCGCAACCTGACCTTACTCAAAAAGCACATGGCCACTGTCCTCGAAGAGAACAAGCGCTTGCAAAGGTAGAACAAAGAAAATTTAGAGGCAGCCATGGAGGGTTCCCCCCAAGAGATAGACCCCGAAAAATTTAAAGTTGTTCCATCCGAGACTGTCACTATAGCACAATGGTGAGTACCAACGTGAGAAGATTCACCTCATAATTGTCAATCCGTGGAGACATGAGGACTAGTATGAAGACTATGAGCAAGTGAAGGCACAAGTGTGTGAGTGAGAAGCATACAAGCGTGCACACACATACACACACACGCGCACACAAGGCAAGAACAAGGAGAGGAACAATGGATTTCTTTGCATTAGTCAAAAAGTCTCTTACATAAGCTCAATTCACAAACAATCTAACCTCAAAAATGAGCTCTCTAGCTCTTTTTATAGTTTTCTCACTAGCTTTGGCCTTGTCCAGACGTAGTGTCTGGCCTAGTTAAAAATTAGGTTCTAGAGCCTATTTGAGGGCTTAAACGGAGTCTAAAAATTATGAAAATTGATATGTAGCTAGTTCTAATACTCCTCAAGCTCGAGGACTCCTCGGCTTGCACAAAATGGAGTCTATTCTACCAAAAACGGAATTTACAATGTTTGTGTAGTGATTAAAATCACTTGAGTTGTAAATGGTCCATGGAAAAAATGATTGGGCCTTGTTGCCGTATTGTGCATGACTGCTCCGTTGTGCTAGTATGCTCTTCATCTGACTTGTATGCCAACACTGCCCCCTTCCTAGCGTCTGTCGCCCCCTGACAGACCTCTGTTCTATCGGGTGGTCGACATAGTATTGGATGACATTGGTGGCAAGTTCGTGTTCTCCTATCCTTAAGCCTCTTGCTAGATCAGCTTCCAATGCATCCCAATTTATTGCGCCAGGGACCTCTGGTTGCGGTATGGTGTAGTACTCAGAGTACATTGCTTGTTCACAAGCAAAGAGATGGAGCAGGTGTGTTGGCTTTGGTGCGAAGACCTCCGAGTGATACTCCCAGAAACCTGATCTGAACATTTCTTCGAAGGTCTGTTTGTAACATGTAGGGAGGTATTTGATGTGTGCATGCCAGGCGTAAGCCACACGAATACTGGGGGTGGTGCTCATGTCATACACCAAATCATAATTTCCATTGGTAAACCCCGGTAGACGTACTTGTGGTGCGGCTGCATTTTTAAAGGTTTTCAGGACTACCTGCATCATATCTAAAATCTTAAGCATCATTTGAGCTGCCACATCTGGCATGGGCTTCAATCGCGGTATCCAATGTCGAATTGTTCCCATCATGTACGCTACCGACGGTGGTCCCTGTGGTGGCGCAATGTACGGGTAGTTTAGCCATTCCTTGCATTGCGCGTTGTTCTGCACTTTGATATTGAATGCCTTCCAAGACCTGCGGCGTGGAACTGGACCATAGCATGGATTGTATAGGAGATGTAAAGGCGCGTTGTTCCATGTGCGTAGCATTTCTGGATATGTCTCTAGAAGTTTCTGCCGCCAGGTGGGTTGACGAATTTTGCCTTTTTGCACCTCTGGAGGAAGGTCTTCGGGTTGAAATTGGGTAGCAAAGGTAGGAATCTTACCCGTGACTCTCTGTATTTCTGCATTATAATCATCCAGGATAATATAATAAGGCCTGTATTGGAGTTCAGATGAGAGGATAAGGCGTCTCGATGACAGGTTCTTGAAGTAAGCAGATTGTAGCACAGTTTCCTCTATGACCCTCATGGCCTGATTTTGCACTACTGTGCGCTCTTCGTGAGAACTCCCGATTTCCTCCACTTAACGTAGCCATGGAGGCCGTGGTGCTTCGAATGTGTCCTGAGCTTCTTCCGTTTGTTGGCCTCCTGGGAAGGGTTGTGGGTCGTATTCTTCTTCAAATGTTTGTTCCACAGGAATTTGTACTACTTCTTCGTCGGTGGGAGCCTCTGGAGGGGAAGGTGGTCTCTCATATTGTAGTAGACGTGCTTTCAATTCGGTGACCTGTTTCTGGAGATCTTTTAAGGCCTCTGAGTCTGTGAGAAGTGAAGCCGCGGAGGAGGTGGTTTGAGAGGCTGTGTTGTTTCTTTTTGGTGTTTCTGCTTCAGTTGACCCAGTTCCTCTGATAGCAGGTCATGTGCTTCAAGCAGCATGGCATAGTCTTCCAATATGATCTTGATATTGTCGGGGGTCATTGCTTGAAACTTTGATGGGCTTATGGGTGCCCCAGGTGTGCTTTCGATAGCTGCTTCTAGGTTTTCCTGATTTTGTAATTGCAGGCGTCGATTCTCTTCATGAGCGGCAGCAAGATGTCGCTTGAGTAGGGCCATATTTCGCTGAAGCTTTGAATTGCGTTCCAGCTGTGTCCGTAGATGACCTTCTACCACTTGTATTGCTTCCTGATCTGTGTTCTGTAACTGTACCTCCAATATGCTATGAGCCTCTTGGAGAGTTTGGAATTGTGTGTGGAGGCGAGCATTTTCCTCCTCTAGTGCAGCAAGGCGGTGTTGTAGTGTCTCCGAGTGCTCTTGCAGGCATTCATTCTGTTGTTGGAGCTGATTGTAATCTGTCCTTAAGTTTGATATACAAGCTAGCATGGTGTCCAATGCATTGCCTATAGATGAGGGGGTGGTGTTTACAATGGAAGATGCATGGGAAGGGAATTGGGGAAGGGGAAGAGTGAATGATGTGTCTATTGAAGACGTGTGTGTGGGTGAAATTGGTGGAGGGGGAATGGGAGGAGGTGGAAGCGTGGGGGGAGGGGGAGGTGTCGTGGGTGGTGAAATGTCCATACTTTCAGGAGTGGGTGCGAGTGTGGGGTCTACCATATACATTGGAATGGTAGGTGGTGTGTGTGTGAAAGTGGTGAATAGATGAGAAGTGGGGTGGGGAGCTGAAAATAAAGGGAATGGTTGAGACCTGGGTTGAAAAGTTCTAGCAAGGAAGTTATGGAGGGATTGGAGAAGTGGAGAGATGGAGGTTGGGGGTTGAGGTCGTAGATTTGAGGAGGGCATGAAGGGTTGCGTGGTAGCAGGGAAACCCATGAATATGGATCTAGGGTCAGGATGACCTATGGCTGAGGGCATGGGGGATGGTTGTCCTAGGGCAGGCTCTATGAGCGATTCGGTGGATTGTGTAGTGATGGGGGTTGCTTCATAGATTGGGTTATTAGAGGTGGAGAATAGGGTTGAACTAGAGATGGGAGTACGAAAGATGAAGGATGGCTCGGTGGGTTGAGTGGTCGAGGTGATTTCCACGGTTTCTGCTCTAGGAGGCGATGGTGGGGTTGTGGGTGGTAGTGGCTCGGTGGATTCCTCATGGGTGACTGGGTGCTCTTGGCTAGCAGTTTCTGTTGCTTGGGAGGTTGTCCCGATGGGTTCGGATGTAATAATTGGCCCTTCTGCCATTGTAATGGGGATCTGGATATTCTTACCTGAGCGTGGTCGTGTCTGAAATCTTCGTGGATCATATTGAACTGGAGACCTCCTAATGGCGGTCCGCACTGCTTCTACTACCCCATATGTTTCTGCCATCAATAAGAGACCTTCACTATATTCTGAGTCAACTCCTGCTTCTTCCAACAACTGAGTCATGAGTACTCTACTGCTCTGTTCGGTGAGCAGTTGTTGCGATCGCACTCGTTCCATGATTTGATACAGCCTTCGGAGTTCTGCTGTATAGGCTGGGGCTTCAGTGGTCTCCTCTTGATATGCTCCTTCTTCTTCTAGGTGTCCTTGTTGTTGACCTTGCTGAGCGTCACTCCAATGTATATGGCGGCCGTTTGTAGATTTTCTTCTTCTTTGTGAAGATGTGCCTTGTTCTTCTGCATCTGAATAAAACTCTACATCAGAGAGTTGTGTACTTTGTAAGAATGCTTCGAAGTCCTGGGGATCCATTCCTTCAGCATCTCCAGTTGTAGCAAATTCAAATTCAGATGGAGCAGGAGGAGCTGAAGGGGTAGCTTGTGTCGTAGTTTTAGATCCAGACCTGGGTATCCTAATGGTAAAGGGAGGTACAGTGGCCTCCCCTCGTGGCGATACTTCAGGAGTAGTCAGAACTTCCCTTGTCTGGACACAAGGGATGGCACCCCTCATGCGCTTGGATTGATGTGTGGATGTCTTGAGCTTCTTGAACATTTGTAATTGTGCCCAAGTTAAGGCACGTTCAATGGGAACATCGTATGCTAGGCACCGGTAAATAATGCATGTGATTGCACAGCAACCGTTCACCACTAATTTCCTAGAAGACCTTTTATTTGCTTCATACAATTGATCTATAATCCATACAGGCAGCTTAATTGGTAATGCACCTGTCTCCGCTAAGTAGAGAGCGAACCAGATTCTTTTGTGTGGTTGTGTGAAGCGGTCTTGGCCGGGGAAAGCAAAATGTTGCATGCACATACGGAGAGGGATGGACACATTTGGTGTGAGTGCTGCCATGTCTTTAAGCTTCAGTAGTTTCCTATCCTTCATGTTAGTAGGAACGAGAGCATCCTTCTCAGAAGGTACATGTGTGCCGTGCATATTCAAAGCAGAGCTCACCAACTCCAAGGTAAGTTCAAACCTCTTTAACTCGTTGTTGCCCAGCAAGGAAGGAAGAACAAATGATCCTGGTTTGTCCTTTTCTTCATTAGCTTGTAATGTGGAGACCAAATAATAGCATCGGAGGAGTTCCGGTTTAGGTAGTGGTGCTTCAAAGTATTCTGCTAGCCCTGCACGTTGCCATATGGTTTGGAGATCCTCTGTGTTCTGTAGAGTCTCAAACTCCTTGGAGAAAAATTGGAATCGAACCCATGATCTGTCATACTCGCACTTAGACTCCCATATATACTTGGCCTCTCCTAATGGACCTGGCATGCCATTGAACCAATGAGAATTGGCATGGACTCTTTCTGTGATCCCTGTGGGTGGATCCGGTACCGGAATCTGCTGAAGGTGTTGCAGCTCCACACGTCGTTCAGTTGGTGGCACATCCACAGGTAGACTATCCACATCGATTCCTGCAGTAAGTATTCCTACTTGTGAACTCGGACCTGTCGCTTCTGCCATGTTACTTCTTGCCTCCTGATTCTGTGAGAATATAGAAACATGTGTTAACATGAGGTTTGGGAGAGATTAGTAGGTTAAGAAGTGCTCGGTGCTTGTGTGTGTAGTTAGGCATTGGGTAGACCTAAGAGCTGAGTGGGATGATGTAGTGTGAGAGTGACGTCGTTAGTGTATGGACATGGATTTACAACTGGGGTCAGGGGGTTTATTACAAGTTTGAGGTTGCCAAATGCAGTGGATGGGCTTTGATCTTGATTTTGTGGAAGCTCTAAAGAGTTGGATAGGGGTATCTGCTTGAGAATGAGGTTTTTTAGGGACCCATTTAAGAGTGATTCTACTTTTGCGCATGGAAGAATATGTGTCCGTGCGTGATGTGTAAGACTGTGCCTCAGATGTTCGAGTGAGTGAAACATGTTGTACCGGTTGCGGCCTTGGTGTAGCTATTTGAGCCCGCAAGCAAGCCTTAGGCACCCAGATTTGTCATGATTGTGGGCTGGCCTTCATTGACTTCTTGGGTACCCAAATAGACTTCACTTTCGCAGAAGAATTAATGAAGGACTTCTTATTAGTGTCGTGTTGTTGACTACTAATAAGAGGTTTTGGCCGTGGGGTCGGCCTGGTCTGAACAGGGTATTCGCCTTTTCGCCTCCATACTTGTTTCCATGGCTGAAACAATCTGCTTTGCTCCTTTTTTTGGCATCCAGTATCGGTAGTGTTCTGCTTCTTCTGTATTTGATCTGCCGTTGGTTGTTGCAACCTTCTGGTCTTTGGAAAAGAAGGGAGTTCCGTCCTCTCCCTGGCTCCGTTGTTGAGACAAGCCTCTTTCTGCATCATACAGTTTTGGACAAAAATAGCATTGTCAACTTCATGTGCGCCCCTGGAAGGACCAGGAGTTTGTGCCTTGCCTAGTTCCTTGAGTGCCTCATTTTCCAATTCAACTGTAATTCGGCTATGATCTACCCATACCTGAAGAAGTCCACTTCTTAGGTTGAGGTTGACTGCATGATCATAGATCTAGTCCTGACCCAAGACAAGAGGCTCAGTGAGGTCCTCATCCTGACACACTAGTACTTTGACTGTCATCACTTCGTCTTGAATGGAGATGGGAAGATCCACCTCGCCCATGCAAGGGGTTTCCACACCTCCCAATCCTATGAGATATGCTTCTATAGGAACGACAGTTAATTTCAATTCTTGACAGTAAGACAACTTGACAGCACTAGTGGATGCACCTGAGTCAATCAAAGCTCTTAGAGTCTTTGCACCCTTTCCTTGTCCTACTCCTAGGGTTACAAAAGGCCGTCGGTCGATTATTCTATGGGAATGCCCACCTGAAGTCTCGCACATGGCCGTAGGATAGCCTACAGATTCTTGAGTGTCAAGTATAGGCGGGTCTCTGCCTTGTCTCTTCAATTTCATTTGTCGGATGCGTTCTAAAGCTTATGCCTGTGCTTCTTCTCTAATTCGTTTCTCTTCTTCTTTACGTTTCTTGGCAGTGTTGAGTCGATTTAGCATCTCTTCAGTGAGGGGTTCCTGATATAACTTGACTCTGCATCCACTTATGTAACTTGGTAGAATATCGCCCTCTAAAGTGGCTAGTTGAACTGTGCCACTTGTGGAGATTCTATTGATAATCATTGGCCTGTAACCTCTTTTCTCTAATTTCCGTGCATGCTGCTTCAATGTGTAGACTAGGACTAGGTCACCTGCTTTCAAGCCTTTATCCTTCACATGTGTATCAAAATATGCCTTTTGCCTCTTCTTCGCTGCATAGATTCCTGCTGCAGCTCTCAATCGTGTTTCGCCTAGACGTTCAAGATCAAAGATTCGAGAGGAGAGTTCATGGCCTGTCCAGTCATGCTCTTGTGCTACCTTCAATGTAGGTATCAAAAATTCTAGAGGTAGCACAGCATTTTGGCCAAATATCATCTGAAAGGGGGTGGCTTGGAGTACCGTTTTATAGGCAACCCGGTATGCCCAAACAGCATGGTGTAGCTGTTTGTCCCAATCAGAGCGTTTATTGTTCACTAGTTTAGTCAGCACATTGCATAAGATCTTATTAGTGCTCTCAGCCTAGCCATTAGCTTGTGGATGATAGGGGGCCGATTTCTTATGTATCACCAAGAATTCTTGGAGAAGGTTTTCTATGACTTCATTCAAGAAGTGTGTGCCTCTATCACTCACCAACTCTATTGGCAATCCGTACCTTGTGAATACATTTTCAAATAAGAACTTTGCTGTCTTTTGAGCATCATTTTTTGTAGTAGCTTTTGCTTTTGCCCACTTGGTTAACTAGTCTGTGGCCACGATGATATATTCAGCATGTGAACCCTTAGCTGGGGGATTAATAGGACCAACAAAGTCTATTCCCCATTTAGAGAACGCACGTCCGCCCATCATAGGCTTCAGTGGCATCTCATCCTTGCGTATAGGGTACTGAGTTCTCTGACAAACATCACACCGTTTCACATAGGTATGTGCATCCATGTGAAGGGTTGGCCACCAAAAGCCCGCAAATAGTATTGCCTTGATTACCCGATCTAGTCCAAAGTGTCCCCCTGCTACACCTTGGTGAGCAGTATCCAAGATTTTGAGATATTCACTCTCATGGACACATAGTCTCAGGTAACCATCTTTACCACGCTTGTATAGATTATCACCAATGAGTGAATAATCCTGGGCTTCTTGTTCTAAACTCCTTTGCCTAGCCAGAGTCATGTCTGGAGGGAATGTTTTCGTCCTTAAGAAGGATACTAGAGGCTCACTTCAATCTGGCACTATGGACACTTGATAAAGAGTGGCATGTTCCACAGGTGGTTTAGTGCAGCAGATTGGGCATTCCTTGCACAACTTTTGGACATCAGCCTCCATAGTTGGCCAATGCACTCCGAGTCTCCTTAGTGTCTGTAAGGTTCGTTGCTTTGAGTAGTGTTGCTCTAATGCACCTACATGTGCTAAATGCAACCATTTAGTGTACTCGTCCTCTTCTACACAACAAGCCAAGATCCCTTGCTCTGTCTGTTTGTACATGCTTCCTGCCATGATATGGTACTTCTGGGCTTTTACTACCTCTCTACCTTGAGTGTTTATTACTCGGTGGTTAGGCCCGTATGTCAATACTGGCACTAATGGCTTAGCCCACTGAGGTATTACTTCCAAATTAAATAAGTAAGCATCAGGAAGATCATCTGATACTCCTTGTGGGGCTTCTCCGGATGTGAGCCTAGAGAGATGATCTGCTCTCAAATGAGTCTTGCCTTTTCTCACCACTACCTCAAAGTCATATTCCATTAGTAAGAGGAACCATCTCATCAGTAAAATATTTAAACTTATTTGCAAGCAAATAATGTCTAAACTTTTTAACCGCATACACCATGCCCAACCCCTCTCGTTCGGTAGTGGTATAGTTTTGCTCAGCTGCATTCAACTGTCTACTCGCATAGGCAATGGGAAGATCCATATTACCTTCACTGGTAGGCTGCGCTAGTACACACCCAATAGCATAATTGGATGCATCAACATGAACATGGAAAGGCTTATTCCAATCTGGTGTGGTCAAGATTGGTGCTGAACATAATCACCGTTTAAGCTCATTGAAGGAATGCTCACATTCATCAGTCCACTCGAAGTTAGTCAACAGTCCATACAGAGGCGTTGCTATGATGGCATACATGTGTATAAATCGTCGGTAATAACCACAATGCCCCATGAAAGCTTGTACTTCCTTGACATTCCTTGGCCTAGGTAATTCGGCTATAGCTCTTACTTTCTCTTCATCCGTAGATATGCCATTCTTTGACACTATGTGTCCTAGAATTTTGCCTTGCCTGACCATGAAAACACACTTTTCTGGGTTCAGGCAGACTTGATACTCTCTACACTTGTCAAAGATTTGCCTGAGTTCAGGTATATGTGTTTGTCTAATGTTGGAATGAGCACATAGATCATCAACATAGACTCCCAAATTCTTTCTCAGGAACTCTTTAAACACATGGCACATCAATCTCTGGAAGGTTGCGGGAGCATTGGTAAGCCCGAATGGCATTACCCTAAAAGCGAATATGCCCCACTCTGTGGCAAAAGCCGTTTTATGCTGATAATTTCCTCTAGAGCTCCCTTGGTGTTCCTACCCCTCAGTGTGTCAACTTCCAAATATCCTATCTGAAAATCAACGCATTATTCTTATAAAAAACAGTTGAGGGCGTGTAGTATATGCCACGAGCTTTCCGACAAGCCCTAGAGCTCAAAAAATGGATTTCGTATGAAAAAGTTATGACCGTTCAGGGTTTAGGGGGTTAAACAGACAAACAGAACCTTTCAGGAGTTTTAATGCATTTTCTAAGGCCTTTGCAAGTGTGTGAGTATTTGAGAGTGCAAATATGCCCAAAATTTAGCCTAAATTTCCAAAAAATTTACCCCTTAATTTTTGCCAAAAATGTCTGTCTATCGCAATAGACGGTGTCTGTCGCGATAGACACAAACTGTCATGGGGGGCTGTCTGTCGCGATAGACGGTGTTTGTCGCGATAGAGTGGTCAGTCGCAATAGACGGCATCTGTCGCGATAGACGGTGTCTGTCGTGATAGAGTGGTCTGTCGCGATAGACGGCGTCTGTCGCGATAGACGAGTCTGTCGCGATAGACAGTGTCTGTCGCGATAGACGGGTCTGTCGCGATAGACGGTGTCTGTCGCGATAGAGTGGTCTGTCGCGATAGACGGGTCTGTCGCGATAGACGGGTCTGTCGCGATAGACGGGTCTGTCGCGATAGACGGGTCTGTCGCGATAGACGGGTCTGTCGCGATAGAGTGGTCTGTCGCGATAGAGTGGTCTTTCGCGATAGAGTGGTCTGTCGCGATAGACGGTGTCTGTCGCGATAGACGGTGTCTGTCGCGATAGAGTGGTCGGTCGCGATAGACGGGTCTGTCGCGATAGACGGGTCTGTCGCGATAGACGGGTCTGTCGCGATAGAGTGGTCGGTCGCGATAGACGGGTCTGTCGCGATAGACGGGTCTGTCGCGATAGACGGGTCTGTCGCGATAGACGGGTCTGTCGCGATAGACGGGTCTGTCGCGATAGAGTGGTCTATCGCAATAGATGGTGTCTGTCGCGATAGACTGAAAAAACGCAAATTTTTGAGAAACTTCTAGTGATTTGGAGTGCTCTAATGGTGTAGGTTACCGTGATTAAGCTTTTCTGTCTGTCGCGACAGACAGAGGTCGTCGTCCCGGGATCGGTGTAGAGTCTGTCGTACCTGCACACACTGCTGGAGAAGGTGGTACAGCTAGTTCCTACAACAAAAGCTCAAAAACACACCAAAAATAGATAGCATGCAAGCTCTCTCTCGCTCTCTCTCACAATGAAATGAGGGAAATGAGGTGGGGAGTGTAATATGACCAAAAAACTAAAATTTTTTGTGGAGATGGAGATGGAGGTGGGAGATGGTGGGGATGATGATGGTGATGATGGTGATGCGAAAGTAAGGAAAAAATGAAGAAAAATAAAGAAAAGGAAGGATATTACCTATAACTCCAATGTCTCAACTTGACGTCTTACCATCACACACTCGTCCTCGAAGCTCTCTCCCCGGCAACGGCGCCAAATTTGGTGTCACTATAGCACAATGGTGAGTACCAATGTGAGAAGATTCACCTCATAATTGTCAATCCGTGGAGACGTGAGGACTAGTATGAAGACTATGAGCAAGTGAAGGCACAAGTGTGTGAGTGAGAAGCATACAAGCGTGCACACACATACACACACACGCGCACACAAGGCAAGAACAAGGAGAGGAACAATGGAGTTCTTTGCATTAGTCAAAAAGTCTCTTACATAAGCTCAATTCACAAACAATCTAACCTCAAAAATGAGCTCTCTAGCTCTTTTTATAGTTTTCTCACTAGCTTTGGCCTTGTCCAGACCTAGTGTTCGGCCTAGTTAAAAATTAGGTTCTAGAGCCTATTTGAGGGCTCAAACGGAGTCTAAAAATTATGAAAATTGATATGTAGCTAGTTCTAATACTCCTCAAGCTCGAGGACTCCTCGGCTTGCACAAAATGGAGTATATTCTACCAAAAACGGAATTTACAATGTTTGTGTAGTGATTAAAATCACTTGAGTTGTAAATGGTCCATGGAAAAAATGATTGGGCCTTGTTGCCGTATTGTGCATGACTGCTCCGTTGTGCTAGTATGCTCTTCATCTGACTTGTATGCCAACAGAGACTATGAAGACAATTCTGGAAAGCTATGTGGATCTACTGGAAGCACATGATGAGTTGGGCAAAGAACGAGATACTCTCTGCCAACAGCTAAAGATGCACGAAGCCCAACCCAAGATCACCAATTCTACCACCACTACAGGAAAATTACTTTGATGGGACAGGAGATCCCTATGATCATGTTGCAGAATTTAAGCAAGTGCTACAAGTAGAGCAACTAGAAGATATGTTCATGCAATACAATGCATTTGGACTAACGTTAAAGAATACCGCTTTAACTTGGTTTCAACCTTTGCAACAAAGGCAATTTAGAGATATCCATCACTTTTTAGAGTCATTCATCACGGAATTCTCTAAAAGTGGAATCAGACATGATACGTCTTCATTGATTCATAGTTTCAAACAGACCCCTCAAGAAATAGTTAGACTTGCAGGACGTAGGTTTAGACAGTATGTTGAGAGATGCCCAATGCAAGAGCTACCCTTAGAGGCCAAGCAAGTATCATTTTTTTTAGATGGTCTCTTATGCTCTAAACTACGCTCCTATGTATACTTGAAAGAACCTAGAATGCTAGAGCAATGTGTAAGAATTTGCATAGACATTGAAGACAACTTAGGAGACGAGTTGGAACTCTCTCAAAGGTCTATAAGGACTCAGATTGTTCCTCTCTAGCATCTTCAAAACTTTCTAGCTCGATAGAGGACCTAGCAGAAAAAGTGGCCCAGAAACTAGGAGTTTCTAGTAAACAGATGCCTAGGTTAACAACAAACAAGCGTTGTTACACCTGTGGTGGTGATCATATGGCAAATTTGTGTCCCAATCCAACACAACTGCAATCCAACCCTAGTGGCCAGTACTATACGATTGAGAGATGGTACACAAATCACACCGCTCAAGACTGCCCATACAACAAACAAGCAATAAGACAGAACTACCCGCAAGCATACCCGCAGCCAGGTAGGTATCAAGGTCAATACAATACTCAGCCTCATTACTATAGGCCTCCTCAAAACTACCCTTATCAAGCTCAACAAAGACCTCAACCTGTTTTAGCTCAGCAGCCACCCCCACCAACTAATGTTATCTCAGTTAAATATGCTACTGCAGAAGAGAACCTAAATAGGGCTTTAGTGCCTTCTTCACCCTTGATCACAGAAAGTGACACGAACTCAAACTGTTTTGACTCTACTCATGTATATAGTCCACCTGCATACTACACAGAGTCACCAAAACACGTGGAGACATATGAATACGATAGTCCAGCATTGGAACCCAGCTGGGAGCCCGACTATGCTAATGTGATGTATACAAACCCTAATCTACGGCCCAAATTGAGACAACAAAGACCACAGGGCCCTAGAGGACCATGATTTAGATGCCAAGGAGATCATTTCATAAAATATTGTCCACATCCTCTAATAGCGGGACAGTCATAATATTATAACATACAAGGCTTTTGTGTTGATTGTGGCAAAGAGCATGTCATAAAAGATTGTCCTAAGAACCCTGTTAATGTTTCAAATTTGACACCAATCAACGTGATAGGTATTGTAAACAATGCAGATGGATCTAACCCTACATACATGCCTATCCAAGCTATAACAAGAGCCCGGGCGCTCTTACAGAACCAACACCTTGATCATGAGAAAGTAGCCGGAACTAGTGAAGTTAGAGAATCTAGCAGTAAAAAGACGAAATCTTGGAAAGATTCTAGAGAAAGGATTAAGAGAAAGTGGAGTAATAGGATAACAGAATTGGAAGGAAGTCTCAAGGAATCTAGAGCAAAAATCCTAGAAATGACTTCACAGGAATCGAATCAAGAGAACCTAGCTCAAAGATCAGGATCAGTTTTAGCGGAACCCACACCAAAAAACCTAGACATGATGTTTCGTGCATATCAAGCCAGAATAAAAGAAGGACCTCAAATAGTTGAAATGAGTAAGAACTACCCTCGAGCAGACTTAGAAATTGAGAGGACTAAACTTTGCATGAAGATGGTAGAATTAGCACAAGCTATGTTTGAAGCCTCTAGATATCTTAATTGGAACAACATGGCAAAACCAGAATTACACTTTCAAGGACTGATGGAGAGATTAGAATACCTGATCGATAGCAGGGAGAAAAAGGATCAGCATAGGAACCCTATTGTCCCAGAGACATAGGAAAGGAATTCACCCTCAAGTTCCCAACACAAAGGGTGAAGACAACGTGTCTTCCATACATAGGTATTCACATGAATTTCTGAGAGACATCCAAGAAGAGAAGTGGAGAAAAGAACAAGGAACCCATCCTCCTATTCAAGAAATAGATGACTTGCAAGAGCAATTTCCCCAAGACACCCCCTCTATTTACGATGATGTAGAGGAAGAACAACCGAGTGAACACACAAGTTTGAATCCAATTCTTTACAAGGATTGCCTCAGTTCACAGGACCTTGGGAAGTCAAGTCTATTAGCATGAGAGCACCCACGATAATAGTGAGGAATGAAGAATCAGTGATCCCTAGAAACACGGAAGTGATCAAGAACACTAAGGTACAGTGTCATCTCATTCTAGAGGAGTTGTTAAAGGCAAAACCAAAAATGTGGAAGCATGTAGCAAATCAATTACCTGAGCTTGCTACTACTCCCTCACAGATAGGATCACACAAGAAGGTACCAGTAATACCCGTAGAAAGAATTGGAGATGTAAGCAAAGGAGAGGAAGGTAACACTTATCTCCCAATAACCCACCAAGGCTATACCACTAAAGCCATCTTAGATTCAAGATCTGGAGTAGCCATCGCTACCACCGCTTTATGGAAATGTTGGGGTAAGCCAGCATTGAGACCTACCAGGATTAAGCTACAAATGGTTGATGGACATATAGAAAAACCATTAGGCTTACTAGAGGGAATATCTCTCACCACCTGTGGTGTGGAATTTGAGCATACTTTTGCCATTTGTGATTTTGCAAAAAATCATACTTACGAGATGATTTTAGGATGACCATTCATGCGTCAGTTACAAATTGTACAAGATTGGGGAACTAATTCTTTGTACTTGCAACATTTAGGAGTGACTACTAAAGTCAATCTTAAAGACTATTCACATCAAGATGTACCCCCAATACAATGGAATACCATCCATAAGACAAGTAGAAACGGAATCGGTACACTCATTAGAATTAGACCCCTCATGGTTGCACGAGGACACTCATTTATGGATGTGTAAAGTAGCAAAATGAGAGGAAGAACGGTTAGAAGCCAGGACCCTAGCTACAAAACAACATCCACGAACCCTTCAAGACCCAGCTTACACACCTGTAGTATTCCCAGACGAAGAATTTGAACCCCATGGCTGGGTAGAAATCCTAGCAACCATGGATGTAGCCATCAATGAAGAACAATGGACACCCCACTATGACGAGGATGGCTATGACATTTCAGTCTTCACAATAGAGCCAATCATGTGTGATTCAATTATAGAAGAATGTGAACCAAGCACTGATGCATTCGAGGATGCAAGTGACTTTGATTTAGAGTCAATTATTATGGACCCACCCTTTGCATCAAATGAAGAATACTTCTACGAAGTAGAAGCTCGCCCTCAGAGATATGAAGAAATTATCAACGAGGTGAGATTAACCACACAAGTGACCACTAAGAGTGAAGGCAAGAAAAGAAAGAAGAAAGAAACCATGTCAGAAGAAGAAGAATCTTTATTTGAGGTTCTAAAAACCTTCAAGAAATATGAAATAGAAGATAGACGAATCATGGTACGAATGCCTAATAGAAAAGCTGATGTTGGAGAAGTATATGATAACCAAGAGAAAACCAAAAAAATAATAGTTTCCATAGAAGGAGAAGAAGAGAAATGTACCTACATAGGGCATGATTTGACGACTGAAGAAGAAGAAGAAATAATTTCCCTAATGCAAGAATATAGAGATGCGTTTGCTTGGAATTACAAAGATTTGAAAGGAGTAGACCCGAAAATATGTTCTCATAGAATCCCTATGACTCCAGATGCAAAACCTACGAAACAAAAACCGTACACGTACAATGATAACTATGCTGCAAAGATTAAAGAAGAAATAGTTTGATAGAAGTAGGATTCATTTACGAAATTGAGCACACTGAATGGGTATCCCCCATTGTGGTTGTGCCCAAGAAGAATGGAAAATTGTGTATGTGTATTAACCTTAAAAAAGTTAATGCCGCCATGATTAGAGACAGCTATCCCCTTCCCTATCACAGAACATTTATTGGAAAGAGTTGCGGGCAAGGAAGCTTACAGCTTTCTTGATGGATTCTCAGGCTATAATCAAGTAGCCATTGCTCCAGAAGATCAACACAAGATGGCTTTTGCCACAGAATGGGGCATATTTGCATTTCGTGTGATGCCATTTGGCTTGACAAATGCACCCGCCACCTTCCAACGACTCATGTGTCATGTTTTTAAGGAATTCTTACGCAAGAATTTGGAAGTTTATGTCGATGAAATATGTGCTCATTCAAATGTAAGGCATACGCATATCCCAGAGTTAAGACAAATATTTGACACATGTCGAGAATATCAGGTTTGTTTGAACCCAGAAAAGTGTGCTTTGTTGATATATTTAGGTAGTGATGTGTGTGAACACACTAGGACCGCCGGGGCACTTTTTTCCCTCTTTAGGAGGTTTTTTTCCCTCGGCTTGTATATACGCCTATTGCCCTAATGGGCTACTTATCTTTGTACATTCTCTAGTAATACATTCAGTATTGTGCGTTGTGCTCCAAGCTTCTTCTTCCTTGTGTTGTTCTCGTGCTTCCGCAGAAGTCTAACTCCAACAATTGGTATCAGAGCAGGTCGTCGCTTCATCTAGGGCGCCGTCGACACTCCTCCGTTTGCAGTCTCAGAGTCATACGAATTTTGGTGAGCATACTCAGGGTGTTTTTGAGATCAAAACAGCTTCGCTATGTGGTACCGAAATCGCCATTTGAGCTCGTTTTGGCCTCCGAATGCACTATCGTAGTGCTTGTGCAGGCTATTTCATCTTTTTGTGCCAAAGGTATATACCTGTTTCTGTTCGCCAGTATAAGCATCTCGAAGTCTACTATAGGTTTAGCAGAACTCATCTAGGCAGTTCCGTTCAACTTTTTGAGATACAGTCAATTTTCTGCATCAAGGTATTTTAGTCACCGGCCATGGCTGAAAGCAGTGATGTATTCCGTATGTTGGCTGTTGAGGATAAGTTGGATGGTACCAACTACCCATTATGGTCTTATATGATGCGACATGTATTGGTTGCAAAAGGATTGTGGAACATTGTGCAGGGTGTTGAAAGATGTCATGTTACACCTGTAACAACAGGTACTACAAATACAGGTGTTGGAGCTGATGAAGATGGTGTCGAAGATGATATTGTGCAGATTCCTGTTTGTGCTGTTGTTTCTGCTACACCTACTATAGAGCAGATTCGTTGGGATGGCAGAGATGCCCAGGCACATGCATTGATAGCTTTTTCTGTCAAATGTGCCATTATTCCTCATATTCGCTCTTGCAGAATAGCTAGGGATGCTTGGGATACACTTACCACATTGTACCAAGCTAGGAATGAGGCTCGTGTTGCTTACCTCCGAAAACAGTTGGAGAGTGAGCACATGAATGAAGGTGATTCTATGGACAGTTTCCTAATGAAGATCAAAGATTTGAAGGAATAGTTGATTTCTGCTGATGAGGTTATACCAGATAGCTCACTTGTGCAGACCGTTCTGAATGGTCTTCCTGATTCATATAAGAGTTTTGCTTCTACTCCGGTTGATGATGAAAGGCAATCCGAATCCCTTATCATTTGAGGAGTTAGTCTTTGTTCTGTTGCAAGAAGATCAGTCCAGGAAGAACGGGTCCATTATGCGTGTTGTAGATCAAGCTTTCCTGGCTAGTCAGAAGGGCAAAGGAAAATGGAGCTCTTCTACTAGTAAGCAGAAATCTGCAAATGCTGCACATTCAAAGAACTAGGATAAAGATGAGAAGAAATCAGAAAAGCAGAAATTGTTTTGCAAGTACTGTAAAGGGAATGATCATATCATAAAGAACTCTCCAAAACTGGCTGCAAAAGAGGCAAAGAAAAAGGAGGCTAGAATGGTTGTTGCAGAAGCCTCTACACCAAAAACAGAGTCTGCTAATCTTGTGCAGGAAGAAGAATGGGCGTTTACTACTTTTTGCAGTTTTGACCCATCTTCTCATGAGCAGTGCATGTCTGCAGTGGACTCAGATGTTTGGTACTTTGACAGTAGGGCGACCAAACATATTACCTCGTAGCGCAATTTCTTCTCTTCACTCGAGCCTGCCCCTACAGGGAATACTTTCATATGCGCCAACAACTCCTCTTATCCTGTTATGGGAGTTGGTAAGATCATTCTGACTACTCCCGATGGTAGTTCTTTCACTTTGTCAGATGCTTTATTTGTGCCAGGGATCAAGAAGAATATGTTATCAGTTTCTGCATTAGCCAAGATTGTCTTGGTTGTGAAATTTGTTGATTACAGATGTACAGTTCATGAGCTGTCAAATGGCGATGTTATTATTGCTTCTGGCATTTTATGTCATGGGTTGTATAAGCTCATAGACTATGAAAAATCTGTGAATGATTCGGCATGTGCAGTTCATGATTCTCAGGCTATGTCAGATGCAAAGCTTTGGCATGCACGCTTTGGTCATCTGAATTTTGCTAGTTTGCTACGCCTGCAAAAATCTGATATGGTGTCTTCTTTGCCCAAGCTTGAGGCACCTGGAAAACATGTTTGTGAAGGCTGTATTTTGGGCAAAATGCAACATTCCTCCTTTCCAAAAGATGGTTCAGTTCGGGCTACACAGAAATTGCAGCTTGTACATAGTGATGTCCGTGGTCCAATGTAGACACCCTCTTTTGAAAATTACCTTTACTTTGTGACTTTCATTGATGATTTTTTCAGGCATGCATGGGTATATCCACTCAAAGCAAAGTCCAAAGTGTTCATGTGCTTTAAACAGTTTTTGGTTTTGGCTGAAAATCTGTCAACATGTAAAATGGGCACCCTCTGTTCTCATCGAGGGGGGGAATATATGTCTTCTGATTTTAATGCATTTCTGGCTGAACGTGGGATAAAACACTAGTGTACAGTGCCGTATACACGTCAACAGAATGGAGTTGTTAAACAGAAGAACGGGTCACTCATGGAGATGGCAAGGTGTATGGTCAAGAGTCAGGCTTTACCACATAGTTTCTAGCTTGAGGCTGTCATGTGTGCAGCATATGTACTTAACAGATGTCCCACTAAAGCGCTGCAGTCTATCACTCCATATGAGGCTTGGCATGACCGCAAGCCATCTGTTGCTCATCTGCGTGTTTTTGGTTGTTTGGCATATGCATTAGTGCCTGAACAACATCGCAGAAAATTGGATGATAAAGTAAAATGTATTTTTGTTGGGTACAAAACTGAAAGTAAAGGCTATCGTTTGTACCATCCACAGACTAAACGCATTCTGGTTAGCCATGATGTTGTTTTTGTGGAAGATGCTATTCAGCCATTGCTTTCATGTACCAAGGAGACATCTGTCAGCTCCAAAGACATGTATGATACTTTGATGCCTCTTTTTACATGTGGACAGTCTAGTGCTGGTCCTAATGAGGCAACTTCTCAGCCTTTGCAGGTTTCATATGATGATGTAGATCATTCCATTTCTGATGCAGATTTACATGATGCACTTGTTGATGAGAGAGCTGATATTGAGCAGGCAAAAACTATGCCAAAATGGCTGGTGCATACTTTGCATGATAGCAAATTAGATTCACTGTTGTCATATCGTACTCGATCAGGTTCTCATAGTGCCTCCTTTGCATCAGATTGCTATGCTATGGCTGCATCTAGTCTCTGTGATGAGAATGAGCCTGTTTCTTTTGATGTAGCACAGAATTCAGAAAATTGGATGGCTGCTATGCAATCCGAATATGATGTTATAATGAAGAATGGTACATGGTCTTTATGTGACTTACCTCCTGGCAAGAAGGCCATTGGCACTAAGTGGGTATACAAGCTGAAGCGTAAACGTGATGGTACAGTTTACAGGTATAAGGCTAGGCTTGTTGCAAAGGGTTATGCGCAGGAAAGAGGCATTGATTTTGATGAGACCTTTGCACCTACATGCCGTATGACTACTGTTCGGAGCATTTGTGCACTTGCAGCCCATCATGGTTGGAATGTACATCAATTGGACATTAAAACAGCATTTCTGAATGGTGACTTGCATGAAGAAGTGTATGTTTTTCAGCCCCGTGGCGTTGTGCAGAAAGGGCATGAAAACCAGGTGTGCAGGTTAAAGAAGGCATTATATGGTTTAAAGCAAGCACCACGTGCTTGGTATGAGAAGATACATGCCTATCTGGTTGCACATGGTTTTGAGAACAGTCCAACTGAAAGCACCTTATATGTTAAGCGTGCTAATGATGTGCTTCTGATCATTGTTGTCTATGTTGATGACATGCTGCTCACTGGTCTGTTAAATGGTACAAAGTTACGCTGTGTTAATAACTTAACCGAAATCGTTACCGACAAATATTAACGTAAAATAATGATTCACCGTAAACTGTATTAAACTTTCTATCACCGAAAGACGTTATCAGACCAAGTGGGTTCTTGGGAGTGGTAGGGGTCTGTTAGACAGAGGCCCTGTACTCTTTTCCCAATTCTTAATCACAACATCAAAACGTTAATACACGTCTTAGCTTAGTTACTTGCGGTAACTAGACAATATTGAGTTTCTTTACACCTGCAAATCGAACTTCTTCAGACTATTCTGCTATTGGAACAGAGTAGTAGTCCATTCTACAGATTCGCTATTATATCGTAAATCAACCAAAGTGAAAACTATAGCTGACAAATTCATTCGTTATCATACTTTCCCGTTATCTCAAAAGTCCACGTTACCGAAGATACTAGCTCGTACTCATATTCGGGGTCACAGTTATTACATTGAATGCAATGAATCTGATAGAAACACACAGAACATACTCCAACAGGGCAACAGATTACTTATTCGATTCATATAGCCAGATAACTTACTTGAACTGACTCAAGGTACTTCAATAACTGAAGAATACGCAGCAATACAACATGATAACAGTACTCAGACATGCGATGGGTTACTGAATCACACGTTACGATGAATTTCAATACGAGCATACGATACAGAACTCAACATTTACAATACTCAAAACTCCGCAACAGTGTAAACAATAATCTGAAAAAAAATCAGGCGAACAATCTGGCAATTCCAGAAAAAACGTCTCTCTCGAGCATTCTCCTTACATTGCTTTATATAGATTTACAAAGTGCGCGTACCAACTTTTGCGCGTAATTCAAGGAACTCCGTTACATCCGGCATACATTTGTCCTACTCCGGCGGCCATTTAACACTGGCACGCACGGTGGACTCGAACCTGCAAGTGATTTTTTTATTACAAAATTCATTGTTCCTCTACGATTCCTTCTAGATACATATTTCTTGCTAGTCTAAATGTGCGGGCTATTTTTTTCTTAAGTGTTTGTAATAATTGTTTAAGGGTATCGGGTTCTAAAATCTGAGCATCTACTCTAACGGAACTAAGTGCGATGGCTTCAGTAAGCAAAATTTCGGCCTGTGTTTGCAAAAAGGCCTCCTGTAAATAAAAATCGTTTGATAATGCCGCATCTCTTGCTGTCTTCATGTCTGTTACTTGTTTCTGCATCTCATTGATTCTGTCTTTCTGGTTGCGTACCTGATTATCTAATCTTCCGAACTGTTGGTTCTGGAACTCTATAGTTTGGTAGTAAGCGTCCCGTTCTCTGCGGGCATTTGCTAAATCCTTCTGATATTTAGATTCTCTGTTTAGTTGGTGTTTCAGCATGTTGTTGACATCATCTAAGGATTCTTTTGCTCTTTGTAACTCATCCACTGCCTGCTTTGCCTCTCTTTGCTGCTCTTGATATTTCTGTATTGTGTCCTGCAACTGGACTCGTGTTTCTTCCAGTAGGTTTCCTAGTGCTATTCTTGTATCTTCTGTATCTTTGAGTGTTTGTTTTAACTGTATTATTTCCGCATCGACAGCTATCAGCATTTCTTCTTTTGCAGCCATTGCCTTATCTCTCTGGCTTGAGCTCTCTTCTTGTACTTGAAGTATAGCCTGCAGCTGCTTGATCTGCTCTTGTAGTGCATGATTTTCTGCTCTTGCTGCTTGTAATTCTTCCTGAAGAGGGGTGATATCCGCCTCCATTATTTCCAATTTCCTTTGGAATTCTTCTTGGGCACTGTCTGTGGCGTGCTTCAGGTGTTGCGGCAATTGTTGGGATAGATTAATTAGAAGGTGACCCATATTTTCTAGTTCCGAAAAAATTGGCGGCAGGGGAGGACGAGGTTGTGACGAGGTTCCGGCGAGGAGTTGTTGTGAGTTTGGAGGTGAATAGTTAAGGGAGGATGTAGAGGCTTCAGAAGTTCCGGTGTGGTGACTGGGCTTGATGGGGCTGCGGTGTGGTTCCGGTTGGGAGATGGGGTTAGCAGGCGGGGTTTTGGGGAGGGCAGAGTCAGTAGTTGTTACCTCGTTTATTTGTTTCGTTTCTGCATTGGGTGCTTCTGTAGATTCCACTGCCTTCAGTAGCTTGTCTAGTGCATCTTCATTGGATTGCTGCTCATTTTCCTGATGTTCTGATTCTTTTTCGGTCGAAATTATTTCCATCTCTGCTTGATCTTGTTGTTCTTGTTGCTCAATCGACGATTCATTATGCATTGAGGTGGCAGTATCATGAAACGTCTCTTCTTCCTGTATCTCGTCTTCTTTATCATCATCTTTATCCTTTCCTGCTGAGCCCTGTGCTTCACTTTCTGAGGAGCTAATCCTGATACGTTTTCTGCGAAACAACTGATTAAGCTCTTCTTCATCTTCTTCTTCCTCATCGTCTAGTAGTTGAATTGACTCTTCGTGCCTTAGAACGGGTCCTCGTTGTGATGGTTGAGCGGCGAGTATGGTTGGGAAGAGAAAAGAAAGGATGTGGGGAAGTCTGGATCGAGGGGTGGTTCCTTTGTTGATTTGTTTCACTATGGCGACGCACTCCTTATGGATTCGGTGAAAGAAAAATGAGGCGAAATTAACGGGTTCTCGTGCGGCAAGGTCGATGGCGGAATAGAATGTTCTGGAGATTCCATATGTGCGTTTTTGGAGGTTAAGGATTGCGACTAAGAACTGTAATGCAGTTCTTTTAGGTTCGGGGCGGCAGAGAATGGCGTATTCATTCGATGAATGGCGCGGGAAGAGTTCGATCATGTGGGCTACGGGGATACTGGGGCCATTCTCGCGGCCTTGTGGAGTGAGGCGGAAGGCTTCGGCGAAGGCCTGGAAGGTTATTACGGTTCTAGATGGTAGGGAGGGGAAGAGCCATTGTCGTTCAGCGATGGGAGATTGGGCGATGGTTGGGATAATTTGTGCAAAGAAGGGATGGGCTTCCACTGAGTGCCAAGGCAGCTCAGCGAAGTTGGCCAGCCCTCGGATACGCAGGTATTCTCCTACCTCTGTAGGGATACCATCACAAAAAGTTGTGTAGTTCGCCAATGCTTCCATTGCGCACGCGAACACGAATACACAGAGCACAGAGCACGAGTACACAGAAAACACAATCACAATCACAAAAACACAATAGCGTTTTTTTGGCATACCCGAAGAGCTTAAGTACAGATATTACGGTGGGGGGGTTAGGAAGGGATGGTTATCATTGTGCAGTGCTGGAATGATATTGCTTTTAATTTGGCATGCATACTCGAGTAATTGGTAAGGAGGGCGGCTTATGACAAAACATGGCTATTAACAAAGAGAAGAGAAAAAACAGAATGAAAAGTAAAAACAAAAGCTAAAAAATGCGGTCCACTGCCGAATGATTTAATGCGGACTATTAGCGCTTCGATACGGCCGCAGCTTCGAGCCGTTGATTACTTTTGGAAGTGGATTTCCGGTCAATGTAGTTAACCGAAAAGTTGCTGGTCCGATTTGCTCTGCGATCTTGTAAGGGCCGAACCACCGTAATTTGAATTTGCCTGCGGATCTATTTGATTTTGCGTTATAAAAAAGTACAAGCTGTCCTACCGAAAACACTGGAGTTTTCAGGTTTCGATCATGCGTCCTTGCCTGTCTTAATTGAACTTCGTGCATGGTTAAAAAACTGAGCCATCGGTGTTCGTCTAACTCTCTGAGTGTGTCCAACCGAAATGTCAGTGAGTCTTCCGGTAGCAGTTTCTGGTTAATGGCTACTCGTAAACTTGGTATAACCATCTCCATTGGTGCTATTGCTTCTAAGCCATAAGCTAATTTGAAAGGTGTCAATCTTGTTGTTACTTTGTAGGTAGTCCGGTATGCCCATAATACTGCAGGTAGCAGTTGATCCCATCTTTCCGGTGATTCCATGATCAATTTGCGAAGGATATTCAGCAGAGATTTGTTTCTACTTTCGGCCAATCCGTTGGCACGAGGATAATAAGGAGAACTAATTTTATGTGTAATCTAGAACGATTGTGTAAGTGCCTTCATTAGATTGTTTACAAAATGAGTGCCTTGATCTGAGACAATTTCCAGTGGTAAGCCAAAACGTGGAAAGACATCGGTTAGCAGACACTTTGCTACCGTAACTGTTGTAGCAGACCGTAAAGCCCAGGCTTCAGCCCATCTGGTTGCATAGTCTGTACAGGTCAGTATGTAACGGTTGTTACTGAAAACTGTTGGTGGTGTAATTGGACCGATAAAATCTAGACCCCACTTCTGGAAAGGTTCCATTGGTAAGATGGGTTGCAGAGGAAAAAAATGACGTTGTAAAGGCTGACCCGATCTTTGACAAGTATCACATTGTTTGACAAACTGTAATATATCTCTGTACATCGTTGGCCACCAGAGACCACTCTGCAGAATTTTCCGGTGAGTTAAATCTGCAGCAAAGTGGCCACCGGAAGGAATCGAGTGAGCCAAAGTGATAATTGAGTTAACTTCATGCGGTGGAATACATCGAAGTAGGATTCCGGTGTGATCTACATAATATAATTCTCCAGCAATTAACCGAAATCGGCGGCTAAAGACTGCAATTTTCTTGCATACTGCTCTTGAAGTCTGAGATGGAAGGCAACCATCAGTGAGAAAGTACTAGCCCTAGACATTCTCTTTCTGTCACAAAGTAATTTTTTTCGGCAGGGGCTAATCTTCGACTTGCATAATACACTGGTCTGAACCATTTATCAATTTGTTGCATCAATACACTTCCTATGGCTATATCTGAAGCATCAATAAATATATGAAATGGGTGATCCCAGTCCGGCGGTTGTAAGATAGGAACTTGTGTTAATAAATGCTTTAAACGATCAAAGGCTATATGGCATTCTTGGGTCCATTCAAATTGTCGAGGTGTTTTGCTGATTAGCTTGTTTAGTGGTATAGCCAGATGAGCAAGCCACCGTAAGTGCCTTCCATGCCACCGTACTTGGCCCATAAAGCGCATAACTTCTTTTGGAGAAGCTGGCACCGGAGCTTCTAATACTACCAAAATCTTATATGGATCGACTTGGATACCTTGTGCAGATACAATGTGGCCAAGTAACTTGCCACATGAGACCGCAAACACCGATTTCTTTGGATTCAAACAGAGTCTATATTCTCTGCATTTCTGAAAGCAGCACCGTAAATGAAACAGATGTGTTATCATCTTACCGAAAATTGAAAAATCATCGAGATATACTTGCATAAATGAAGTGAGATAAGGAGAAAATATCTCTTGCATACATCTTTGAAATGTGCTTGGTGCGTTTCTTAATCCAAACCACATTACCGTACAAGCAAAGACACCCCAATTGGTAATAAATGCAGTTTTCGGTATATCTTCTTCGGCCATTCTTACTTGGTTGTAGCCACTGTATCCATCTAGAAATGAATACATCTCGTGACCTGCTACTCTATCAAGCATGGTATCTAAAAAGGGAATTGGAAAGGGATCGGTACAATTACTGCATTTAATTTTCGGTAATCTACACAAATTCTCAATTGCTTGTTTTTCTTTGGCACAATCACAATCGGAGAGATCCATTCAGCATGCTCTACTGGCACGATGAATCCAACTTTCAATAACCTATCAAGTTCTGCTTTTACCTGGGAGGCATAGTGGGGATTCATCCGGTAGCTGGTTTGCTTTATCGGTCTTGCTTCTGGCTTCAGCATGACCCTGTGCTCGTAGATACGGGGGTCTAATCCTTTCATGTCTTTGTAGTCCCATGCAAAGACATCAGTGAATTCTTGGAGTAGCTGGATTAAATTTGCTTGAAATGTTTCCGGTAAGTTTTGCTTTATCTTCACAGGACGCGGATGATCTTCATCTCCTAAATTGTAAGTAATCAGCTGATCTTCGGGGACATAGAACTGTTGATGTTTCTCTGTGTTGTCTGTTGGTTTAAGAAGTTGCTGCAATTCATCGTCATCCTTCTTAGCCTCTTCTGTGACGAGTATTACTGTACAAACTGAAGCATTCCAATTATCTACAACGGGCTGTAGATCAATAGTCCCTAAGGAAATTAAGTCAGCGTTACTTTTCAGAAACTCTTCTTCTTCATCATCTGACAATCCATCTAGCATATGGAATGGTTCAGCAAAATACGGTCTAGCGTGTAGCTCGCAAGGTTGTATAGCATCTAATTTTACCACATATCTACGATTGGCATCTTTAAACGTAAGCTCTTGTGCAGACCAGTCCTGTATTACCTTCGCATGTTTCAGCCAAGATCGGCCAAAAAGAAGGTTGTAATCCAAAGTGGATTCCGGCAAATCTAGTATAACAAAGGTCATTTTAAAGGTCGTACCTTGCAAAGTGATGGGTACATTTTGCACAAGTCCTACAGGATGGACTCTTGATTGATCTGCCATTCTGACAAAAAATTGAACTGGTTCGATTTCGGTCCATCCTAATCTTTTGCATAAGACCACCGTCGCAATGTTACCACCAGAGCCTCCATCAATCAATACTTGCGTAATTTTATGATTCTTATACCATACTGTAATCAAGGGAACTGAATGATCGATAGTAGAATTAGGTTCCGGTTGAACTGCCGCTGTTGCCGGAATACAAGAAGGCACCGGACTGGACTGCTGCTGGAACTGTTGTTGCATCCCAGGTACTAATGCCAGAAGTTGGCCTAGAGGCAAAGTGATAGACGCCTTGGATAAAATTTCCCAGGCCTGTTGAGATTGGGTGTCCTGCTCCTTTGAACTTGAGGTCTCCGCTGATGCAGAAGTATCTGCTCTTATGTCTACTACTGATGATGGCTCCGCTGTTGCTTCCTTTTGTTGCGTTCCTTCCTTTGTTGACAAAGCCTGAGTCACCGGAATAGGTTCTGGGAAGACTGGTGGTTCTGTTGTGGTCCATCGACTAGCTTTGTTATACATTCTGTGTTGTTCATGTATCCCTGGTTCAAATATTTCTGCTGCTGGTTGCAGTTGTTTACCGGAACGGGTCTGGATTGCAGCAGCCTGTGTCTCCACCGGTGTGATTTTTACCATGTTGGCCATTGGATTTTGACGTTCCTTCTTCCTTTGATCATACTCAGCTTCATCCTTGCAAAATCTCCTAATATGTCCAACTTCACCACAAAAATGGCAGCGTGGTGGTGGTAAATTGGGATTTTCCGGTGGTGGTCCGTTTTGCCAGCGGTTTGGATTATAATTGTTATTCCTCTGTCCTCGGTAATTTCGATATCCTTGCTGCTGATTGTTTCTCATTTGTGGAGGCACATAGTGATTGGCTGGTTGTCCTTGTTCTTGGATAATTGCATTGACAGTTACTGTTCCTTGTACTCTAGCGTTGTATGCACAGTTTTCGGTGGTGTGTCCGGCAATGTTGCAAATAGCGCAGAATGTTTGATTAAGTGCGCAATTGGCACTAGTATGTCCTGAATTTTTGCATATGTTGCAGTATACCTGTCTAGTCATATCTTCTGCAACATTCTTGTTTGCTTTTAACCATTCTAAATCTTCTGTAAATCCACTGACTTTGTGTTCCAGTTGCAGAGTCATTGCAATGACTGCGTCGAGGGACATGGCTCCGACACATCTTATGATCATGATCTGCTTAAGTTGTGGAACCAAGCCATTGATGAACCACTGAGTGATAACATCATCTGGTAAGTTAGCATGGGCCGGTGGTAGCTGCCTTAAGTGTGTTCTGAAGAGAGTAGCATACTCCTGTACAGTTTGATTTGGTTTCTGTCTGTTATTCTGCAGATAATCAAAAATTTCGGCTGGATTTTTTTTTAGCCTGAATCGCTGCAGAAAAGCATCTCGTACTGCTTCGTAGGTGCCGAAATGATTAATATCATATTCTGTAAGCCATGTAGCTGCTTCATTAACAAGTGTAGATTGGAAGACAATGGCTTTGTAGGCCTGATCCAGTGGATGATTGAGAACTGCATAACTTATCTCGAACGTACGTACCATGAGCATCCGGATCATCTCCTGGAAATCCACCAAACTTCGTGTACGTCACTCCCGTTGGAGGTGGCCTGGGTGGACATAACTGTTGTTGTCCGTTCATCGTGAGCGTGTTATACTTTCCTGCTGAACTACCGGGATCTGTATCGTCGGATGACGCACTTTCCGGTGCGATTATCTTGTCTAATATGCTTCGAATCTCTGTGTCGAACAGCCTTCCTTCCTCCTTGATGTCCAGTGTATGGGAACTCACTTCCAAGCACGGCAGATGGGCTGAAGATTCAGTAGAAAATGCTAAATCGTCACCGGAAAACTGTGATTCTCTTACCGAAATTTCACCGGAATGAACCGAAATTATGCCCGAATTTGGCATTTTTTCGCTTTCGCCGATTTCTTTGACCAAAGCGTTTCTAATCGTAAATGAATCCGAATTTTTTTTCAAGAGTGTTAAACTAGATTCCAACTGCGTCTTGGTAGGTTCTGGAGTTACTATATCTTTGACAGACTGTGCCGAAATAGTACCGGAATCTACCAGAGGCGTAACAAGTTCTATCGGAATATGACCGGAATCAGTTTTGACGTTCTTAACTTTCTTGACAACTGAGTCAGTCCTAGTTGTACTCTTACCTCCCAAAGTTGTCTTTAGTACTCCAGATTGATGGTTCTTGGGATACGTTTCACCGGATCGAGTAACCGGCATGTATCATATTTTGTACTATTCGCGTAGTATTACTAACGGTACAGTCTGCAACAATCTGGTTCTGTTGCTACTGCCAATCGAACGATAATCTAATTCTGACAGATGACTGGCAACTATGATGCCACTTTCCCACAGATGGCGCCAAGTGTTAAATGGTACAAAGTTACGCTGTGTTAATAACTTAACCGAAATCATTACCGACAAATATTAACGTAAAATAATGATTCACCGTAAACTGTATTAAACTTTCTATCACCGAAAGACGTTATCAGACCAAGTGGGTTCTTGGGAGTGGTAGGGGTCTGTTAGACAGAGGCCCTGTACTCTTTTCCCAATTCTTAATCACTACATCAAAACGTTAATACACATCTTAGCTTAGTTACTTGCGGTAACTAGACAATATTGAGTTTCTTTACACCTACAAATCGAACTTCTTCAGACTATTCTGCTATTGGAACAGAGCAGTAGTCCATTCTACAGATTCGCTATTATATCGTAAATCAACCAAAGTGAAAACTATAGCTGACAGATTCATTCGTTATCATACTTGCCCGTGATCTCAAAAGTCCATGTTACCGAAGATACTAGCTCGTACTCATATTCGGGGTCACAGTTATTACATTGAATGCAATGAATCTGATAGAAACACACAGAACATACTCCGACAGGGCAACAGATTACTTATTCGATTCATATAGCCAGATAACTTACTTGAACTGACTCAAGGTACTTCAATAACTGAAGAATACGCAGCAATACAACATGATAACAGTACTCAGACATTCAATGGGTTACTGAATCACACGTTACGATGAATTTCAATACGAGCATACGATATAGAACTCAACATTTACAATACTCAAAACTCCGCAATATTGTAAACAATAATATGAAAAAAAATCAGGCAAACAATCTGGCAATTCCAGAAAAAACGTCTCTCTCGAGCATTCTCCTTACATTGCTTTATATAGATTTACAAAGTGCGCGTACCAACTTTTGCGCGTAATTCAAGGAACTCCGTTACATCCGGCATACATTTGTCCTACTCCGGCGGCCATCTAACAGGTCCTATTGAGAAGCATATTGCTGATTTCAAGGCTGATTTGCATGCCTCATTTGAGATGTCTGATTTGGGGCATTTGCATCACTATTTGGGTATTCATTTTATGCAAGTTGATGGTGGAATGGCTTTGTGTCAAACAAAATATATTGACACATTATTGCAGCGTTTTGGCCTTGAAGGCTGTAAGCCTATTGCTACTCCTATGGAGACAGGTTTACGATTGAGTCTTCATGATGCTGGAGATGCATTTGATGTTGTTCTCTATCAGCAGGCTGTTGGATGCTTGATTTACTTATGCATTACTCGGCCAGATATTCAATTTGTTGTCTCACAGATGAGCAGGTTTATGCATTGCCCAGGAGTCATGCATTGGAAGGCGGTTAAGTGCATCTTTCGCTACTTGAGTGGTACTCGGCTACTTGGGTTGTTTTATCCCAAGGGGGGATCACTACCACCAGATTTGCATGCTTTTTCTGACTCAGATTGGGCTGGTTGCTATGACACTCGTGTGTCCACCAGTGGTTTTTGCTTCATGCTTGGTAGCTCATGTATATCTTGGTTGAGCAAGAAGCAGCCTACTGTGGCCACTTCCAGTTGTGAGGCTGAGTATAGGGCAGCTTTCACAGTGACTGTTGAGTGTGTGTGGCTCAGACGCCTTATGGCTGATTTGGGTGTTGGCCAGTCTTCTGCCACCACCATCTTCACTAACAGTCAGAGCGCATTGGTAGTTGCGAGGAACCCTGTGTTCCATGCTCGCACTAAGCACATTGAGGTGCATTATCACTATGTCAGGGAGAGGTTCTCTGCTGGGGAGATCAGCTTGGCATATGTGCCCACACAGGAGAACATTGCAGACCTTTTCACGAAGGCTCTGCCTAGGGAGAAGTTTGAAGCTTTCTGCAAAGCTTTGGGCTTACTTCCTTTTGTGGAGTGATTTCCACATAGCTTGGCACTTCCTTATACATGAGTGCCAGCTCCTTGTTCACCGCATCACTCCCAGGGGGGATTTGTTGGTATATTTAGGTAGTGATGTGTGTGAAGACACTAGGACCGCCGGGGCACTTTTTTCCCTCTTTAGAAGGTTTTTTTCCCTCGGCTTGTATATACGCCTATTGCCCTAATGGTCTACTTATCTTTGTACATTCTCTAGTAATACATTCAGTATTGTGTGTTGTGCTCCAAGCTTCTTCTTCTTCCTTGTGCTGTTCGCGTGCTTCCGCAGAAGTCTAACTCCAACATGCTTTCATGGTCAGACAAGGCAAAATTATAGGACACATTGTGTCAAAAAATGGAATTTCTACATATGAAGAAAAAGTAAAGGTAATTGAAGATCTACCTAGGCTAAATAATGTAAAAGAGGCACAAGCATTTATGGGACATTGCGGTTATTACAGATGATTCATACACATGTACGCAATCATAGCCAAGCCTCTGTACTCTCTTTTGACTAAGTTTGAATGGATAGATGAATGTGAGAATTCATTCAATGAACTTAAAAGATGTTTGTGCTCAGCACCTATATTGACAACCCCAGATTGGAGCAAGCCATTCCATGTACATGTAGATGCATCCAACTATGCCATAGGATGTGTGTTAGCACAATCCACGAATGAAGGTAATATAGATCTCCCCATAGCTTACGCAAGCAGACAGTTAAACGTAGGAGAAAGAAATTACACCACTACGGAACGAGAAGGATTAGGAATGATCTACACCATAAAGAAATTCAGACATTATTTGTTGGCGAGCAAGTTCAAGTTCTTTACATATCATCAAGCATTATTGTACTTAGTCAATAAACCTTGTAACACGGGAAGACTGATACGTTGGTTTCTATTACTGATGGAGTACGACTTTGAAGTAGTAGTAAGGAAAGGGAAGACACACCTTAGAGCTGATCACCTCTCAAGATTAACCACAGGAGAAGCTCCTCAAGGAATAGCAGATGAATTACCCGATGCTTATTTGTTTAACCTTGAGATAGCACCAGAATGGGCTAAGCCTATTGTCCCTATTCTCACATATGGACCTAAGAAACCTAGGATAAGGATCAAGGTAGGAAAAATTACCAAGCCCCATGGATATCAAATAATAGCAGGAAGTATATATAAATAGGATAATCAAAAGGTTCTTGCTTATTGTGTAGATGAATCAGAACATGTGAATTGGTTGCAATTAGCACATGTAGGTGCATTAAAGCAACATCACTCGAAACATCGTACATTGCAGACTCTGCATAGACTAGGAGTATATTGGCCTTCGATGGAAGCAGATGTCTATAAGTTGTGTAAAGAATGCCATGTTTGTTGTGAAAGACCACCAGTAGAACATGCTACATTATATCATGTGTCTCTCACACCAGAATGGAGTGAACCCTTAGTGACATACTTGAGAACAAAAACATTCCCTCAAGGAATGACCTTAGCACGACAACGCAATCTAGAGCAGGAAGCTGAAGACTATTCACTTATTGGCAACAATTTATACAAACGAGGACAAGATGGATACCTAAGACAATGTGTTCATGAGAGCGATTATTTGAGCATACTAGAGACTGCACACCAAGGTGTTGCAGGAGGTCATTTTGGACCCGATAGGGTAATCAAAGCCATCCTCTTTGCAGGATTATGGTGGCCCACTCTTCACATGGACGCACATACCTATGTAAAGAGATGTGATGTGTGCCAGAGAACTCAATTTCCTACTCGCAGAGATGAAATGCCATTGAAACCATGATGGGAGGACGTGCATTTTCTAAGTGGGGTATAGACTTTGTAAGACCCATTAACCCCCCTGCAAAAGGTACACACGTTGAATACATTATTGTTGCGATAGATTATCTTACCAAATGGGTAGAGGCAAAAGCCACAAAAAAGAATGATGCACACACGGCTGCAAAATTCTTATTTGAAAATGTCTTTACAAGATATGGATTGCCTATAGAGTTAGTGAGCGATCGAGGAACTCACTTTCTAAACCAAGTCATTGAATATTTGTTACAAGATTTTATGGTGATTCACAAGAAATCCACACCATATCATCCTCAGGCCAATGGTCAGGATGAAAGCACTAACAAGATCCTTTGTAACGTACTGACGAAACTCGTGAACAACAAACGTTCAGATTGGGACAAATAGTTACACCATGCTATTTGGGCATATCGAGTGGCCTACAAGAACGTACTCAATGCAACTCCCTTTCATATGGTTTTTGGTCAGAATGTTGTGCTTCCTTTGGACTTCTTGATATCGACCCTTCAGGTTGCACAAGAACATCAGTGGACCGGCCATAGATTATCAGCAACAATAATGGACTTGGAACGATTAGGAGAAACCAAGCTGAAAGCAGCAACAGGAATATATGCAGCAAAGAAGCAACATAAAGCCTATTTCGACACACATGTGAAAGATCAAGGCTTAAAAGAAGGAGATTTAATCCTAGTGTATACGTTGAAACAACATGCACGGAAACTAGAAAAGTGAGGTTATGGACCCATGATCATTAACAAACTCTCGACAAGTGGAGCGGTACAATTAGCCACCTTAGAAGGAGACATAATGCCTAATTACATTAGTGGTTGTAGAGTCAAGTTATATCAGGAACCTCTTACTGAGGATATGCTTAGATGACTCACGTTGGCAAAGAAGCGTAAGGAGGAAGAAAATAGGATACGTGCTAAAGCTCAGGTAGAAGCTATCGAACATATCAAGTGCATGAAGCTAAGAAGACAAGGACTAGGGAGAGAATAGTTTAACCAACTGGAAACAACACCCAAATACCCCATGGCCATGTGTCAAGCAAAGTGGACTACTCATCCTAGCATAGTGGATCGGAGACCATTCATTACAGTCAGGCTATAGCACACCAACCCTTGCCAAGAGCTCAGGGCTTTACTTGACTCAGGGGCTGCGACTAGTGTGATTAGATGGTCCCACAATAAGGACTCACGAATAGAAATGCGGCCAATTGAGGCATACCTCATAGGACTAGGAGGCATGGAAACCCCTTGCATGGGTGAGGTGGATCTTCCTATCCTCATACATGATGTGACCATGACAGCGAAGCTATTAGTGTGCCATGACAAGGACCTGATAGAACCCCTAATCCTTGGCCAAGATTGGCTATACGATCACTCAGTGGACCTAAATATTAGACAAGGCTCCTTGCAGATTGGAACCTTAGATCAGCAGTGAGTGATACCGCTTGACTTCCCTAACAACACTCCGCCTGATGTATATAACTCTAGACCCTATGAAACTCTTGCAATGAAGGACCGGAAGATATTTGGCCAAATCCCTCAGCTAAGCATGCTCCCTCCAAAGTCAATCCATGAGAGCTTGCTGATGGATAGGGGCCAGACAAAAGGATGTCAACAGATTTTCTCCTGGTCCTCCAACAGCAGACAAATGTGGACCATTGTAGATCAAGTGGGTTACATCAGTGGTAATGTGGACCATTGTAGATCAAGTGGGTTACATCAGTGGTCAAGTGGACTGCATCAGCATCCACATGGGAAAAACACCCTGCGGTGCCCATCCTTCCACACTTATTGCGGACTGGCCTAGATTAATAGTAAAAAATGGAGCACTTCCTAATGGGCAGGTTTCGCAAGTGTTGGACCTCCCTTCTTTTCCAAAGCAGAGTGTCCATCCGACCTCTCAACCTCAATCACAAAGGATTCATCCACAACGGAGGAACCCAGACCGACCACCATATCAGATGACACAAGGAGGAAAGCAGTATCAGCATCACAAAGCAAGAGGCATGAGACAAATATGGGTGCCGAAAGGACAAAAAGCACACACAGATTTCACCAACGCGGACAATGACAAGAAGAAGTTACATCAGAATCAGAAGCAATATCCAAAGCCTTTTCGACCTTCTTCCACGAGTATGAACACTCGACAAATTTGGATCGCCAAGAAGTACCTTATGAATCGACCCACACCCACGCAGATTTGGGTACCCAAATAGTGTATTATAGCCCAACCCTCAAGCCATGTAATATATCCCCCTCAGAAATCTCTTCACCCCTCAATACCACCACATCCGATATCACCTTTTGTCCCTCAGCACAAACATATCACCTGCTTAGAAAGGTTACACATCGGTTATGGAAAGGGATTGAGGTCTCACTTTAATGGGATCATGATTAATTTCCATACTAATGTGTTAATCTTTTGTAGCAGATCTGCTACACACTCGCATCATTCATCATGCAGGCAGAAGGACCATCTGAAGCTGGCCCCAGTGTACCCATGGCAAATATTGGCGAATTATTAATTGAACCACATCTTGCATCTCAACCACCAAACTTTCAGGGATTTCTAGGACCTATGCCAATTGACGATCCTCCTAGGGGATATACTGAAAAAATTCATCGCAACTCTCATTGGTTCCAAGGTTTAGTAGGCCCATTGGCAGATGCAGATTTCCTTTTTGAGGCCAATTTGACTTTTGATACCCGTACGTGGGGCAAGTACTAGTTTTTCTCAAGAGAGTTTGAAGCATTACAGAACACAGAAGACTTAAAGCATGTTTGGGTGAGAGCAAGCTTCACTGAATACTTTAGTGATCCTTTGCCTAAACCAGATTTCTATAGATGCTATTATCTAGTAACCACTTTGACAGCTTCTGAGAACAAGGATCTACCAAGCACATTCATTTTGTCGTCCTTGGTGAATGACCCCCCATTCAAAAGGTTTTATTTGACAAAATATTTGATTAGAGCTGCAATCAAGATACATGGAATGCACACTCCAACAGAGTGAGAAAGGTTGATTCCAGAGCCAATGAAATGTGGAGATGTCATTAAGTGGGAAGATATTTCAGCGATCACACTTGAGCTCTCTAAACCATTGAGGATATGTATGCAACATTTCGCATTCCCTACTCAGGATCGGTTCACCATGCCCCACAAGCACATCTCGTTTGGACTATATTTATCTTGTATTGGACCCCAGACAGTTGATCTTGCAAGCTGGGTAATTGATCAGTTGTACTTAGCACAATATAGATGGGAAAGAAAAAAGGTAATCCATGGATGGTGCGCTCTTACGAGAATTGTATATATGTGTTTGGCATACAACTTTCCAATCAAGTGTGCAATGACAAGTGAGGAGTTGAAAGCATATAGCAAAGAAAGCTAAGAAGGCTAGCAAAGGACGAGTAAGAAAGCGCATGAGAGGAACCATTCCATACCTGCAAGTTTCGGAATCACCGTCACCGCAGCCCTCTCCAGAACAGTCTCCAACGGAAGCCCCTGTAACTGTACAACCTATTCGCATACGATTATCATGACCTATCGTTACAAAAGGCACTACTAGTGTGATTACCTCACAACCAACATCAGTTCAGGAAGCTACCACCACTGCAGCAGAAGTTCCCACCACTATTGATGCGGAAGCATTTTCTTTTCCGATACCCAACTTGGAAGCAGAACCAATGGACACAACATTCGATTTCGAGATGCAGGATGTGTTTTCAAGTGACTTTCAGTTTTCAGAAGGACAACTCTTTTCTCAAGAATATGAATGTCCAAGTTACCCGACCACTCCCCCGGATCAACCACAAGGACAAGTAGTATCCAGCTCAGAAGACGAAAGAACAAAAACAGATGATGATGAGGGCGATGATGAAGCCAGCCAGGGCACTCATGACTCCCAAGAAAATGTGCAGACAGATGAACAAGGACAGCAAACCGACACCCAAGGTGACACCAGCACGCACAAAGACGAAACATTTGAAGCAACGGCATACACCTTGGCAATCAAAAAGTTATATCGCACCATGGAAAAAGTTTGGGTGCGTAAGAAGTTAACTAAGGAAGAGAGCCAAGCACTCATAGAACAAGAACTTGTCTCAAGCAGTTTCGAAGAAGTATACATCAAAGGATTTAGGGAACTGGTTAAATCAGTGGGATCGAACAAAGCATTAAGATATTTCCAGAGAAAACCACTTCCGTAATTTGACCCCCGATGAGTACGACTATTATCAAAACCGGGTGAATAACATTTGTGTATCGACAGGTGCTCAGTCATCCCGACATGCCAAGGAAGCATGCCTAATTCCTGAACGATCTGAGGCCGAAGAAGTTATCCTCGTCGGCTCCCTGCCCCACACTACTACTGTACACACCACCGTTGTGATCGGAGTACCCACCACCCCGATCTCTCCTCTTTCACCTCCCATCTCTCCAATCTCCCCTGTACATCCAATCTCTCCCATACCATCCACATCTTTTGATAGTGTCGTAGCAGAAGCCTTTGTCACCTCCATCCCTCTCACCCTGTCCACACCCACTCAACCTAATCTACCCCCTAGGACTTCTACCCTTCTATCTTGTCCATTTCTCCATCCATCCTTCCCATCATTCCCCACACCTCCAAGACCCTTATTTCCCTTTCCACCTCCATTGACCTTTTCCCCCATCTCACCTCCCCAACCCACCGTATTTCTGTTTTCCCCTTTCCACCAAGGAGTACAAGAGGCCCCCTCTGTAAATTACTCTTCAACTTTTGTAAATCCGGTATTTACACACTCGCACACACCCACTGTCACCCCACTATTCACGGTCACCGCACTTGATACCACATCCAATGACATGGATATATCACTGCCCACTACACCATCACTCACTTCTTTCATGACACCACCATATTTAGGCACCTCAATGTTTTCCACAATCACCACTGCATCCACATTTCCCTCCCCATTTCCCATTCCCCTTGCATCGCCACACACACACAGCATCTACATTCACCCCACCATTAATATTATCACTCACTATAGACACCGCATTTTGTCAGATGTTCACATGCATGACTCAAGTGAGAGATGAATTTACATCTCTTGGAGCCAATTACTAGACGTTGCAGAAGACAATCAATGATTTATAGTCGCAGCTCAATTCACTATCCATCGAGAATGCCTCACTAAATACCCCCTACCAAGAGCTACGAGAGGCATATCATAAACTTGAACTAGAAAGTGAAGAAAAGACAAAAGAGGTCATCACTAACATAGACAACTTGTTAAGGGCGCAGACTATTCGCAATGCGACACTTACTAGGAACATGGGACTGCTCAGACGCCACTTGGCAGCAGCTAAAGAAGAAAATCAACGTCAACAGGAACAGAACCGAGAGAATTTGGAAGCTGCTCTAGATCAAACAGACCAACCATTGAGCCCTAGTCGCTTTAAAGTTGTTCCTTCAGAATCTATGAAAATGTTACTAGATGATCATGTTAGATTGCTAGATGAATACGACATCATGAACGAGGAGTTCCAGAAGCTCAAAGAAGATCACAAATTGCTCCAATTAAGAGCACCTATAGAGCAAGGACCACCAGCTCCTGCGGACCCTTCTCCTCAGATCCTAGAGGAACTCAATGCATTACGGGCCCAGGTATCAACTCTTCAATCACGGATAGAGATATATGAAGCACCCCCTAGACTAGACTCCCCACCGGAACTACCAACAGAGGAAGAAACAGTGACTATTCCGGTGGAAGAAACTTTTGAAGAAGCATATGAACCCCAACCCATCCCAGGTGGACCAGTCACGGCTTCGAACTTCCAACTCCCACATGGATGAAGACGATTGAAGAACTTGGAAGAACCCACTCAACACGTGTAGAAGCTCAATTACATGCAATGGCAATGATTGAAGAACGCATTTTACAATCCCCATACTTTGCTCATTTGGCCCCTCGCATATACATATCTGGGCATGAGCTACAATACAAGCCTTATTTTATGTTAATGGTGGAATATTAGCTGGCTTTAGAAAAAGAAACAGGCAAAAAACCCTCTCATGTGACCCAGTTTGAGCCTGAAGATTTGCCACTAGATGCGCAGTGAGGAGAAATCTATCAACCAGATTGGCGCAAGGATTTATTACAAGAATATCCAGAGATGATGAGTACTTGGGCCAAGGCACCACTCCACTTGAAGTAAAACCCATGTTGGGGACCCATGCCACATCGTCGCTCCTGGAAGGCATTTGCCATTAAAGTACAAAAGAACAAGAAATGCCAGGATTGGAACAATTATCCATATTTCAGGCCACCCATAGGACCACCAACAGTTGGATACATGATGGCAATGATTCGTCACTGGCTCCCTCGCTTGAAACATATGGACGATGTAGCAACGCATATGACTGTCAAAATCTTTGACATGATGCTGATGGTATTCAAAGTCTTCCGTCACGTCAAAGCACCACATGTGAACACCCCGGGTTTTGAGCATGGCAACCAAGATCTAGCATATGACATGAGCACGACACCATCGCTCTGGGTGCGTTACGCCTGGCACTGTCGAATTAAATACTTACCGGCGTGCTATAAGCAGACCTTTGAAGAAATGTTCACCATAGGTTTTTCGGAGTATCACTCCGAAGTGTTCATCAGCAGGCCCACGCATTTGCTTCAATTATTTGCCTATGAACAAATGGTATATTCTATGCACTATCCATTTTGTGCAAGCCGAGGAGTCCCCGACCTTGAGGAGCTTAGGTAGAATGAGCATACCAACTTTGGTTATTTTTAGATACCGTTTACCCTTTCAAATAGCACCTAGAACCTATTTTTTAACTATGTCGGACACTAGATGTGAAACCAGTCAAAACTAGTCTAGAATCTATAAAAAGAGCTAGAGAGCTCATTTTTGAGGTTAGCTTGTTTGAGTAGAGAAGAGCTTAGAGCTATTCGGAGCTTGTAAGAGTGTTCTTGAGTAATAGAGTTGATTTCCTACCTTCCATTGTGTCTTGCTTGTCTCTTCTTTGTGTGTGCGTATGTGTGTGTGCATCTCTATGCTTCTCACCATCACTCTCAATTCATCTCACGTTCATGATCTTCATATCATGCCTATCTCTTCCGTGAATTGACATTAAGGAGGTGGAGCTTCTTAACGTGGTTCTCACCATTGTGCTAGAGCAACAACAAGTTGGAGGAAAAGAAACTCCTAAAGGGGAAAAAACTAGCGGTCCTAGTGTGTTCACACACATCACTACCTAAATATATCAATATATAATTATCATGAGGTATCATTAGAAATGACCATGAGAGCATTCCAAAGACACAAAGTAAAAACACAATGTATTTTGGTGGACTGAAGAAAGTACCCACTAGTATGGAATAGTGGAATGCTAACCCCATTTGATAACTTTTCTTTGATGGCTAGAAATAAAAGAAATTGTGATTCATAGAAAGCATCAATTATGTTATTATTTTCTTGGGAAATTGCATTGAGTTAATGTAATTAAACCACTAGACAAAAGGATAAATAAATGAAGTAAAATTTTTACATCCCTATCATAAGTAAAGTCTATAAAAACTTCAGCAAGACCAAGTTTTAAACTAATTTTAGGTTCAAAGGCTCAAGATCCTTTCCATCAAGGTTCCATAAACTAAGTTGGCACCAAGTTCCTCATGTAACTCACTAAATTCTATCTCTTCACTCAAACTAATGCATAAGAATTGCATTCCAAAAAAGGATGTTAGAGATTGAATAAAAGAAACTTAGTCCTGGTTGAAGCATAAAAGTTTTGAATAAGCAAGTCATGCATGGAAGCTCAATGCATCGACACACTGATGTTCATACCACACTAGTATCTAGTGGTTAGATGATGATTATCTTTACTTGAAGAATCCTTTTTAGAATCCAATTTATTTCTTTTAAGGATATATAAATTGCCTCAATGCCTTGTTGAAATAGATCTTTGAAATTTGAAAGCCTTGATTCACATACACTTTGACTCTAAATTAGTTTCAAGTATCTTAGAAGTTTGAATTGGTTGCACAGAGTTTTAGGTTTTTCTTTCTGCTTCTGAATCTTTTGGATTTGATTTAGATAAAGTATCCTATTCCTTTGAAGAAATACTAGGGATAGCCGGTTGGAAAAAAGGTAAATAAATGAAGCATTCCATATAGATGTATGTACAAGAATCCATTCAATCATTAAAATATTTTAGGTCTAAGTTGACTTATCCATTTGATTTGCTTCCAGTTAAATAGCATAACTTCAATGAGTTTCATAGAGTTCAGTAAATTCTTGATAACAAAAGTTAGGAATTGCTCATAAGATTGACAATTCCAAAGAACTTAAAGCTAAAGTCTTTGAGAAAATTATCCTAAGTTAGACAAAGTTCATCTTGGATGTGACCTGATCAAGTTAAAGTAAGGTTGATCAAAAGTAGATGTCACACTTTTCTACATAGGATTTTCAAGCCCAATAAGAAAAAGAAGTCCTCTAGTTGGGTAATAAATCAAATAATTGTTGGTTGGAAGTGAACCATAGTACAAACATCTAAGTTACATATTTGATTCAACCATATACTTCTAGTTTGATTTCAAAATAAATTCAAGAGAAACAAGAGTTCTTGATCTTGATAGAGATAGAAAATTACTAAATTCATGCACTAGTCATGCTGAGCAATGGACTATTGTTTTGTATCCACCCATTTCACATGTTAGTGCCCAAATAACACATGGTGAAAACAATGAATTGGCAAGGAATGTGTTTCCATTCATCTTTATTATTCATTCCCTACTTAGATCAATTTATGAAGTGCAAATCTAGATGATGTTCTAAATTAACTTGACAAGGATCAACCAGTAGATTCTCCTCTATTCATTTGGAATACGAAGTGAATCGCACCACAGAGATAAAAACATGTTCTTCTAGTTTGAAACATGAGACTCAAGGGTATGCCTATAATTGCTATCTATAGCTTTATTTTTTAGGCTGAAAATCTTTCTCAAGGAGGAAAAAAATGTTGTAGATAAAGTTCATGATCTGAGTATTCGGCCGGTTCAGACATATCTGAAATCAGACACTATTTGCTCACTCATATGTATGGCCAAAGATCTTGAGACTAGACTTAAGCATAGGTTCATGTGCTCTCTAAAACAAGTAAACCACTTAGCCTAGTGGTGAACTCTCAAGGTTGAGATGGAGGTCTTGACTTCAACCCCCATGGGGAGCATGGGGAGAGAGTTTTGTCCAAAGATCTTTAGAGTTTTCTAATGCAAATAAACATGAGTTAAATTAAGTCTAGAGAGGCTTAACTCAAGTGGCAAGTACACCTACCACTAGTGAACTCTAGTGGAATGTACTAAAGAAGTGGTAGAAATTGAACATGCACCTATGAATTCCAGTTACACTTGTGATCCTCATTGATTTGAGTGGAAGAGGCATAAGATTGGGAGCATAGTCATCTCTCTAGCATGTGGTGGACCTAATAGTGTAGCTCGTTACATTAAATATGCATGTGTTTTCCTTTGATTGTAGATAAAGATATAATCTCTTCTTCCTCTTTAGTTTGCTAAGCAAAAATTGGGATAGCATCCTTCTTGGATGAAGAAGCCACATCTTCCTATACTTGTCTCAGCTTGGGGTACTTGCCATCGACAACTACACGCAAGCCTTTAGAAATTAGCAAATTCATCATCATAAAACTCCACATTGTATAGTTAGAAATCCCATCAAGTTTTTCTTCTTAGCCCAATCTATCTCTATAGTCACTCATCTTGAGTACAAGGGTGTACGTCAACTATGATCTCATACCAAATGTTCGAAGTGTAGCTTGCCCAAAAAATAATCACAAGTTTGATTCAAGATCTTTCCAACACTTGACTTTATCACATAACACACCTTGACTTGCTCAAGATAGATAAATGACAATAGAGATAATAGGACCACCAGGGAACTTTTTTCCCTCTCTAGGAGGTATTTTCCCCCTGGTTGTATATATGCCATAACCCTAACGGGTTACTTATCTTTGTACATTCACTTGGTAATACATTCAGTATTGTGTGTTGTGCTCCAAGCTTCTTCTTCTTCTTCTTCTTCTTCTTCTTCTTCTTCTTCTTCTTCTTCTTCTTCTTCTTCTTCTTCTTCTTCCTCTTCTTCTTCTCCTTCTTCTTCTTCTTCTTCTTCTTCTTCTTCTTCTTCTTCTTCTTCTTCTTCCTCTTCTTCTTCTTCTTCTTCTTCTTCTTCCTTGTGTTTTTGGTGTGCTTCCAGAGACCTCAAACTCCAACAATTGATATCAATTCAGGTCATCACTTCATCTAGGGCATCGTCGACACCCCTCCGGTCATAGTCTTAGAATCGCACGAAATTTGGTGAGCATACTCAAGGTGATTATGAGTTCAAAAAAACTTCGCTATGTGGTGTCAAAATTTTGATATGAGCTCATTTCGGCTTTGAATGCACTATCATAGCATTTGTGCAAGCAATTCATCTTTTTGTGCCAAACATATGTAGTCTGTTCAAATTTTTGAGATATAGTCTTTTTTTATGCAACAGGGTATTTTATTCAGTGGCCATGGCTGAAAGTAATGATGTAATAAGTTGGATGGTATGAATTACCCATTATGGGCATATACGATACGACATGTATTGATCACAAAAGGATTGTGGAATATTGTGTACAATGTTTAAAAACGATCTACTACATGTGCAAATATAGTTATTGGAGGTGATGCAAATGCATTGAAGATGATGATCCTCAATTTCTTGTTCCATGTATGGTTCCAGCTACACTTACTACAAAGCAACTTCATGGGGATAGCAGAGATGCTCAAGCACATGCATTGATAGCTTTGTTTGTCAAACGTGTCATTATCCCTCATATTTTCTCTTGCAAAATAGCAAAGGATGCTTGGGGTATACTTACCACTTTGTACCAGTTGGAGAGTGAGCATATGAATGAAGGAGATCCTATGGGCTGCTTTTTGACAAAGATCAAAGATTTGAAGAAGAAGTTGATTTCTATTGATAAAGTCCTGCCAGACAGTTCACTTGTGCACACTATTTTGAATGGTCTTCCATATTCATATCACAGTTTTGCTTCTACTCTTTGGTTGATGATGAAAGGCAATCCAAATGCCTAAACATTTGAGGATTTAGTATTTGTTTTATTGTAGGAAGATCACTCCAAGCAGAACAAGTCCATCATGCATGTGGTAGAACAAGATTTCTTAGCTAGCTTGAAGGGCAAATATAAATGGAGCTCATCTACTAGTAAGCAAAAATCTGCTAATTCTGCATAGTCAAAAAAGGAAGACAAAGATGAGAAGAAAACAGAATTGTTTTTGAAAATATTGTAAAGGAAATGATCATGTTATATAGACTTGTCCAAAATTGGCTGCAAAAGAGGCAAAGAAAAAAGAGGTCAAAATGGTTGGTGCAAAGGCATCTACACCTAAAACATAGCCTGCTAATCTTGTGCAAAATGAAGAATGGATGTTTACTACTATTTGCAGTTATGACCCATCTTCTTATGAACAGTGTGTGTTTGCATAGACTCAGATGTTTTGTACTTTGATAGTAGGGCAACTAAACATATTAGCTCACGGCACAGCTTCTTCAATTCAATTGAGTCTGCCCCTACAATAAATAATGTCACATGTGCTAACAACTCCTCTTATCCTATAATAGGAGTTGCTAAGATCATTCTGACTACTACTGATGGTAGTTCCTTCACATTGTCAGATGCTTTGTTTGTGCCAAGGATCAAGAAAAATATGTTATCAGTTTCAGTATTAGCCAAGATCGGATTGGTTGTGAAATTTATTGATGATAGATATATAGTTCATCATCTATCAAATGGCGATGTTATTATTCCTTCTGGCATTTTATGTTTTGGGTTGTATAAGCTCAGATTATGCAAAATCTATGAATGATTCATCATGTGCAGTTCAAGATTCTTAGGCTATGTCAAATGCAAAGATTTGGCATGCATGCTTTGGTCATTTGAATTATGCTACTTTGCTATGCCTCCAAAAAACTAAAATGGTGTCCTCTCTGCCCAAACTTGAGGCACCTTCTAAACATGTTTCTGAATTTTGGGCAAAATGTATCATTCCTCCTTCCCAAAAGATGGTTCAATTCGAGCTACTCACAAATTGTAGCTTCTTCACAGTGATATTTGTGGTCCTATGCAGATGCCCTCTTTTGCAAACTACCTTTACTTCATGACTTTTAATGATGATTTTTCTATTTCATTTATAATGCAAATTTACATGGTGCATGTGTTGATGAGAGGGTGTATATAGAAGAGGCAAAAATTATGCCTAAATGGCTAGTGCAGACTTTGCGATATAGCAAATTAGCTGCACCTTTGTCATATTGTACTCATTTAGGCTCTCATAGTGCTTCTTTTACGTCAGATTGTTATGCTATGGCTTCCTCTAGTCTTTCTAATGAGAATGCATCTATTTCTTTTGATGAAGCACAAAGTTCAGAAAATTGGATGGCTTCCATGCAATCATAATATTATGCTATTATGAAGAATGGTACTTGGTCTTTATGTGATTTTCCTCCTAGCAAAAAGGCCATTGGCACTAAATGGGTATAGAAGCCAAAACATAAGCCTGATGGAACAGTTGACATGTATAAGACTAGGCTTATTGCAAAAGTTTATGCTCAAGAAAGAGGCATTGATTTTGATGAGACCATTGCATCCACAAACTGAATGACTACCATTTGTAGCATTTGTGCGCTTGCAGTTCATCATGGTTGGAATGTACATCAATTGGACATCAAAACTGCATTTTTGAATGGTGATTTACATGAATAAGTGTACGTATTTTAGCCCCATGGTTTTGTGTGGAAAGGGCATGAAAACAACGTGTGTAGGTTGAAAAAGGCATTATATGGTTTGAAGCAAGTACCATGTGCTTGGTATGAAAAGATGCATGATCCAACTAAGAGACCTTATATGTTAAGCATGCAAATGATGTGCTTCTGATCATTGTTGACTATGTTGATGACATGTTGTCCACTGGTCCTAATGAGAAGCATATTGCTAATTTTAAAGCTGATTTGCATGCCTCTTTTGAGATGTGAGATTTGGGGTATTTGCATCATTATTTGGGCATTCAGTTTATGCAGGTTGATGGTGGAATGGCTTTGTGTCAAACAAATATTGACATACTATTGCAGTGTTTTGACCTTGAAGTCTACAAACCTATTGCCACTCTTATGCAAGCACATTTACAGTTGAGTCTACATGTTGGAGATGCATTTGATGTTGTTCTCTATCAGCAGGTTGTTGGATGCTTGATTTACTTATGCATTACCCATCCTGATATTCAATTTGTTATCTCTCAGATGAGTAGGTTTATGTGTTGCCCAGGTGTCAAGTATTGGTAGATGGTTAAGCGCATCTTTCGCTACTTGAGTGTACCCGACTACTTGGATTGTTTTATCCCAAGGGGGCATCACTACCGCCAGATTTACATGCTTTTTCTGACTCTGACCGGGCTGATTGCTATGACATCCGTGTGTCCACCACTAGTTTTTGCTTCATACTTGATAGTTCATGCATATCTTAGTTGAGCAAGAAACAACCTATTGTGGCAACTTCTGGTTGTAAGGCTGAGTATAGGGAAGCTTTCACAGTGGTTGTTGAGTGTGTGTGGCTCAAATGCCTTTGGCCTGATTTGGGTATTGGTCAATCTTCTGCCACCACCAACTTCACTAATAGTCAGAGCGCATTGGCAGTTGTGAGGAACCTTGTGTTCGCACGAAGCACATTGAGGTGCATTGTCATTACGTTAGAGAGAGGTTCTCTGTTGTAGAGATCAATTTGACATATATGCCCACACAGGAGAACATTACAGACCTTTTTACAAATGCTCTGCCTAGGAAGAAGTTTGAAGCTTTTTGCAAAGCTTTAAGCTTACTTCCTTTTGTGGATTGATTCCACATAGCTTGGCACTTCCTTATACATGAGTGTCACCTCCTTGTTCATCACACCACTCACAACCACTTGGAAGCCACACAAGCCTAATTGCCCCATTGTTCAATAGAGATTGCCCTTTTATATACAAACTACAGCTCTAAGTAATCCCCATTGAAAAAAAATACATTAAAGGAAAATTGTTTACAAAAGCCAATCACACTCAGTACACACTCTAACAATGTAGATAATCATTTGGATGAAATTAGCATGGACGAATACGAATGAAATAGGGTGATTTTAAGCAATCTAACATCTAGTCAAGTCACTTGGGTGAGAGCCATTTTCTTCCTTACAATGTTTTAAGAGACTAGAGGAATTGGAGAAAAATATGGACTGGCTACTTAAATGCTCTTGGTTATCTTGTCCTAACTAAGAAATAGTGTCCTCACTTCTCATCATGGGTGATGTCTTTATTTTTTTAATATTAAGTAGTTTGCACATCTTTTTGGGCAAGCTATCAAACTCCCCACCCAAAAAACAAAAAAACACCCTAGTTGCTCGCATGTTTCTTTAAATGAACTATCAACTCCTCTCCATACAACTTGAAAAAAAAAAGTTTCATATACTAGCAATGCACACCAAAGCTAACCCATTAACCTCATTACTTGTTGGAGGTCAAGTCTACCTTGCTCACTTCTTCTGATGTTATAAACTTAGATTATTTCCTATTGCCTCCCTCTTGATTCTAGCTATTCCTTTTTAAAGCTCTAATTGGGGTCTAGCATGTTTATTTAAATGACATTCCTTCCATGTAAAGCGAGGTCTGCCTCCAAGGTCATTCCATATCACACCATATCAACAAGATGGGATTCACATGAAACCAAGGTAATCTCATTTGTAGAGCCAAAGGAAATTATCCGTGTTCTTACAATACACAGACAATATTCTTACACCTAGATGCCAAGTCTAGCCATACATAGCATCCATCTAGTCCAGCCTTTGCAAATCAAGGCTTATAGACATGTTGGACTATGAAAGGTAATGCGTGTTTGCAACATCATCAATGTCTAAGTGAAGCTTAGCAAGGCCTCTCAAATCTTTTTCCAATCTATTGATGATCCTCTCTCTTCTAGCCCACTTAACTTCAATGCTTTCCAACGTGGTGAAGTCTCCCACCAACAAGGGGGTTGGAAGATATTTGCTGGAAATACAACACTCCTTGCACGAGACTATATAGTTTGAGGGCATAGAGGCAAACATCGTCTTAGAAGGGTCGCCCAACTAACAACAATCCAACAGTTGTCTGCCTCTAATACATGTTCATTCCCACCTATGGCCCGTGGAGGGTCACCCAACTGACAACAATCCAACAATTGTCTGCCTCTAGTGTATGTTTACTACCGCCCACCCCAAGAAAAAGATGCGAATGTAAACAAACTCATAGATCTTGGAGACTTCTATACATCTCATCAATACGCTCACCATAGCAACCTTGACTCCTTGGAAGTAAAATGAAATCCATATTAAGATTGGGATCTTTCAACCAGTTCTTTATGATATGGCCCTATTGACACAGACACTGTCAAACACAAGTGGATTTTTGTTAGGTTAATACATGGCACATTTAGTGGCTGTGATGGATGCAACCCACTATGCATTTAGTTGTATGTGTAGAGGTGGTCTCACAGCTACAACTGAATGCACTTCACTGTGATGGGCCACACTCCTAGTCCATATGCTCTGTGGGAGAAAACTAATATTAAAGTCTCTTAACCAATCATTTACAGCAAGACATTGGTGAGCGCAGCTCCAAGTATTGAAAAAATAACACGGATAGATCGAATAAATCCCTCCACCCCAATAAAAAAAAGAAGTGTGCGCCCACACACAAACTAAACCGATGTAAATAGTACCCGAGTCCAAAGGCAGTACTTTTTCCAAGTTTCCCCGAATTTTCAGCTGAAACAGAAAACTTGGGGGGAACAAAGTGACGTCAATTCTTTTGCATCGAAATAAAAGGATCAGCTAATAATCAGGTGACGAAGGAATCAAAGATTAAAAAGCTAAAAACACAGTGAAAAACCAAAAAAAAAGGGACTAAGGAGGGAACCCTGAAAAGGATGTGGCTGACAAAAAATGGAAGAGAGAAAAGGGGGGACAAGCAGGGTTTAGGGGGTTTGGGGGGGAATATACAGACAACATGCCTGCAAAAATGAAGGGCACTGAAAAAGGTTATTGTCCTCCCGAATTCAGTTTGGTAAGCATTCATAGTTTTTTATAAACATTACTTTGGCTTTGAATTCCATCCACTTCCGATGAAGTACTCAAGGACAAAGAAGCAAGAGTATTATCACCTCATCCCATTTAGACAGGATTAAGTAAATGCAAAATGTACATGGGATGTTGCTCACAGCAAGTAGAAACACTGAACTTGAAAAGACCAAAGCCAACAATCACAGGAAATCATAAAACCTAAATATTTACAAAAAGAATATATGAGACCATCAAAGGAGGGCATACAGTCTCCTGAAAGAATCCAGTTTCACAATGATTTTGTAACAAAAGTAGACCATGGATAAAAATGCAAAAATTCCACATTCAAAAAATGAGTCAGCTGTCACCATATGTATGAATGAATCACCCAAACATTTGGGTTCCACCCTACTACAAGATCATGATCTACAAAATTCTACGTAAAACCCAAATCTCCATTCCTGAAGCTGAAGTTGGCTCCCGCTGTTGCAGCATGCTCCATGCCCCCTTCGCAGCAGCATGTGCAGGACTGAGAATTTGGAGAGAACAAAAATCTTCACTCCCACAGCTGAAAATTTCTCCATGAGTTGCAAAGCGTTATCAAGGTCTTGTGACGCAGCAGTAGCAGTATATGCATGCATCATTGCAGATGCCAATGCCAATACAAGATCAGACTTCTACAACAAAAATTTGAATTCAAATAAATCTGCAGCCCAAAAGCCGTAAACAACTCAATCTTTGCAGAATAATAAATCCAATTCACAGCTGTATATTGCAAATCTGACTGCGGACCCAATGTAATAAATGTTAACTTGAAAAGCACGTGGCTATCCCAATAAATCAGAGCTAGTTTGTTCAGTTTCAGCCAATTGGCAGCAGCAGACAAATGTCAAAGCATGTCCTGATGCATGTCCTTGAAGATGACAATCTGTACACACGAACTCGTTTCCATAGTCCTGGTCAGTTTGCAGTGAACAAGTGCACTTGGCAACTATGGTTTCAAGTAATTCCCAACCCAATAGAAAAGGTCTAGCTAGTTGGAGGGTGAGATGCAGGCAAATTTGTCTGCCCATACGTACTTACTCCAGGTGATTGAAGAGCAGGATATGGACCCACATTTACAGCATATGGATTCATTACAGCCTGTGAGGCACCAGGAAATACTTGGCCTTGTATCCCTAGTGTTGGGGGAGGTGCTACTCCTATGTACCCATATGGCTGCATAGCACCAGATGCATACATGCCCATGTTGAAAGGAGGGAAAGGTGGAGCTGGGGGAGGAATGGGGTAATGACTTGGTGCAACCTGAGATGAAAGTATGTGAGGTTGCATTGGACTAGAGTATTGATGTATGCTGGGACTCTGAAATGACATAGAAGCTGTAGAAGGTTGGCGTGCATTGCCAAGGATGCCATCTGAACCTTGCAAGACATCATTTTGTCCATAAAGCCGTTGCCTTTTATCCCCAAGCAAAGAGCCTGTAGATGAATCTAATGGGGCAGTCATAGAACGAGAGTTGTTGATCTTGGAAGCCTCTTCTGCAACCATCGATGATAGAACAGATGTCAAAACCTGCGCTGATGATGACGAAGCTGCAAGCTTTGCTGCAACTTCCGCAGCAGCCGCAGAAGCTGCACTGGGAGGTTTCTTTGGTTCATCTATGACAGAAACCATGCCTTCAATTTTAGGTGGTGGTTGTTGATATTGTTCTCTATCAAATTCACTTGCGCCATGGGAATCATTTCCCTTGGGTGCAAACTGAACTATTTCACCAGCCCCTGAGCTACCACTAGACAGAAGGCGCTGGCACAAATTTGTGGCATGCTCCACCTGAGCTCGGGCAGTCTATGCCAATAAAATATACTGTAAGTCCCAAAGTTGTATAAATGCTATTATAAAGTAAGGAAATCTGAACGAGAGAACTACCTGACGCTGCGAACGAATTAGCTCTAGCTTGCTCTCCTGATAAAGAGGGAAATTCAATCACATGCTGTATTAAAAAATTTTAAGCTAACACATGATGGAGCCCATTGTCACCTGTTCTCTCAATGCCTCCTTCAAACACGACACAAGAGCTGCTCTTGCAAGCTCACACATCTCCAACTGCTCAATACAATGTGACAATATCTGTTGTTGACCCTGTAGTTCTTCCACCAGGGTAGTAGTGTCCTGTGCTTCACCTGAAACAGAATTCTTGCTTATATTATATATGTAAAAGTTCAAAATGCAAGTAATTTAAAACAGCAGGAAGTGAATGGCTATCTTCTTGAGGTTTCAATATGAATAAAATACATGAACCCCAAGGAAACTGACAATCAGTGGGTTCAGAACAATTAAATTGGATATGTGATAATCCTGCACAAAGTAAAATGGTTGTTGCAGGATCCCAAAAAGTACACAAAACTACTGGCATTTCACCAGCTTAAAAATTCCGGAGGAGATAACACAGAAAACTACGAGAACCTTGAACGACATTGGCTTCTTTTTCAAGACTATCAACGCGAATAGCTGCAGCATTACAGCGACCCAATGTTGCATCTTCGTCAGATACGACATCCTGCACTGATCGATATGCTGAGGAGAGCTTTTCCTGGATCCCACCTGCTGGAACTTTCTGCGAGTCCGTAAAAACACTTACCATTACAATAATGATGAAGTTGTGAAGAGAAATCAAAAACTGTCATTCTTCTCGGGCTATATAAATCTTTCAATTTCTAAAACGGTCAAGTTTCCAAATAAATGCTGGTTATCTTACAATTTTAATCGTGTGATTGGATTTGACACGACGCTCCGGTAAATCTGCTGGTGGGTCATTCCCAAGTAATTCTTCCCTCAGAGTTCTTGTTCTTGAACCAAACACCTTCCTCTCATCCCAGATATCTACCTGCCTAGCAAACATCAATACACAAAAACATAGAAACTTTCAGCTCACACTACTACTAGCAGCAGCAAATAAAAGCATGTTAAATAAATACGGATATGTAGTAATTTGAACTCACAAGCATGCAGACAGTACTGAAAAAATAGCCTACCAAACGGAAGACAACAGTATGTGCACGGCTGTCACCCTTCTCAATTACATCCTTTAAAGCTCGAGGAAGTACTTTCCAAAACTCACGAACAAACTCCAAGCCACGACGCCTGCTATTCTGCAAAATATCATTTGCAAGATACAAGAAGGGCACTTGTTGCTCCTTGGGAAGCTCTCGCAGATGCTTATCCCAGGTCTCTACTACTGTGTGGGCTCTTTTACGGTGGAAAATGCACCAATGTGATAGTGCTGAAAACAGTTATGAATCTCCATCAATAAAATAATACATAATGAGAACAGTAAAGAAATACTCTATCTTGATGCATTGCAATTACACTACAATTGTGCCTTTGTCCTTTAAAGTTGCTTGTATAAAACCTTGTGCTAAAACTTGAACTATGAATTTGGTATTTACAAAAATGAAAAACAACACAGGATATCACATCCTCAATTTATCTTGTGAGTCATTCTGCCTGCAACATGTTAATGCATTCAAAAACAGTAATCCAGCTTTATGAATGCTTTTGCATGGACCCATAACACTAAGTATGCAAGCTATGAGATTGCATTAGAATGGAAATATCATTCTCCATGTATATGGCTGCAGATATTGCAATTTTCTCACACTGGAGACACGACAAGCGATCCTATGAAGGTTTATTCCACACCATGTTCTTATCATTGAAAACTCCATATAACAGAATAAAACAGACACATACTTTCTATGCTTTGTTGTGTATTGTTAAGTTTTTTCAGCTTCTCAGCTAAAATCTGTTCATTGAAAGCACTGTTCATCCCTTCTACCAGATGCCAGGCTCCTATCCACGTAAAGATTTCCTGCAAAAAAGCATAAAGCTACATGAAATGCATATTGGAGTATCATGCATTTGATGAAGAGCTTCTCCCAGAATTATGACATAAAAGAAAGTTACATCAAAAAGCAGAAAAATAAAGTAGAACTATTGGCATAACACAGCTTACAGCAACATTGCATACCCCTAATGAGCATCAATCTCGACTATACAGTTAGAAAATTAGATAAACTAAAGCTCCTCATTAGACACTACAACAAAGAAGATGGGGGCAATCCAGTCTGTAACTCAGGTGGAAACACATCCATATATATCAAATATGGGTTTCAATTATCATTACTGATGATCCCATGCAAGATAAACTTACAAGATGAATGTGAAATAATGAATCCAACCTTCCCAGGAGTGAAACACAAGTGGAAAAATCAAAGATATAGCAAGACAGTTTAATTGGATGAGGGGGTTCAACCAATGTGTTAAAATGCACCAGATAATGATTAAGATGACAAAAACATGAACCAAGTACAAGAGAGATCACACTGCTTGAAAATGCCACCAAAATAACAAATATAAAATGATTCTCAAGCTACTCTATTCTGGCCTGTCCCTCCTGATAACAACTAAGAAGCTCAAGCAAAGTCATATCAATATCATCAGAAGCAGACTATGAGGTCAGGGAACATCAGTATAAAGGATTCTTTTAGTGATTCATCCGAATGTAAAGGATTCTTTTAGTGATTCTCAAGCTACTCTATTCTGGCATGTCCCTGCTGATGACAAATATGAAGCTCAAGCAAACGCATATCAACATCATCAGGCTATGAGGTCACTGAACATTAGTATAAAGGATTCTTTTATGTATGTAAAATGATTCATCCGAGTCTTATCAAGGGATATTGGGCATTTTGGATCCCTCAATGAAAATATATTCATCTCAGCATATTTATTGATGGATACTTTTTTCCAAGAAAATTTTGTATTTATCACATATAGACAAGGGAGAAAAAAATGTAATTCTTTTAAAAAATAGAAAAGAGGTGGAAAAATCGGGGGACGACTTTCCAACATTGGAAATTCAAAAACAAATCACTTTTATGTTTTACCAAATAAGAAACTTGACACTCAATTAAAACTACAATTTGTAATCAAATCTTTTCTTCTAGTGGAGAGAATTCCTTTTTTCTGATAGGTTTGTGTATATTTGCACATAACCCTTCAGTAAGAGATACATCATACAAAATAATAGCAACACTAATAACAATCCCACTCTTATAAAGCAACAAGCCAAAAGTTAAAACTGATAACCTACAATACGAATTCAAATTCTGAAGTCGAAAGTATGAATAATCACTCATAGCATGTACCATAATTGCATTGCAACATGTTGTGAGCGGTTCGCAACTTAAAACATTGCCACGTTCGCAATGTGTTGCTTTGCATACACTTTTCTTTTATAATGCAAATAATACCAAAAAGTATATTTTCCTTGGAAGGGATAAGAAATTATTTAAAAAAATAGAAAAAACATGGAGAATGAAGGAGACATAAAAAGCTATAAAAGTGTAGAGATTCAATTATGTATGATTTTCATGGGCCTTATCATCTTAATATAGATAGATATTTTGGATTTCCCATGTTCTCCTTGTAATACACTTACACAGCTTGGACAAAAGTTTCATCCTTGGCCTTGGCCCTTCAAAACCAAGGTACTCTTCTATAATGATTGATATGACTATTGACATCACCATGAATGTTGAATTAAGGAGGGATTAATGTTGACTCAATAATCTGTATTATATATGTCCGAGTCTGTCCTATACAATACTAAATATGTATGTTTATATGTATGTAACTGCAATTTACAAATACAGGGTGTATGTATGTATGTAATATGCATGTGTATGTATGCATTTACTTACATGTATGTATGTATGTATGTATGTACGTATGTACGTACGTATGTATGTATGTATGTATGTATGTATGTATGTATGCATGCATTCATTATGTATGTATGTATGTATGTATGTATGCATGCATGCAATGATGCATGCATGTATGTATGCATGTATGTAATATGTCTGTAACATGTATGTAATGTGCATGTATGTGTATGCATGATGATGTATGTAATATGCAAAGTCACCAAGGGATGAGGACGGGGACGGGTCTCGGGAACGGTGGTGTTCCTGGGATGGGGACAAACCCTAGGGTGTCCACTGTCCCGGAGACACATCCCCATGACGACACTAAAAATTAGTTGATTTTCTGAAAAAAATCAAATGCAAGTCATCTAGAATGAATGGGTCAATATACGAAAAGACCAATAAAAACAAAACTATAAAAAAGTGTTTTTGAGGGAAAACATGTATTAGGTACTCCAAACATTCAAAGTTGACATTCAAATTGAGAGAAATAACATCATAGGCATTACTATATTGATAATTTGATTGGACAAAGAAGCAAAACTTAAAATTCATATGTGTTTCATTATGTCAAAAGAAAAACGATACTACAACATTATCATCAACATCATATCATATAAATAACAAGAATTAAAACTCAATGATCATGTGACATATCACATTATCATGAGAACATATGTCAAAAATTTGACTATCAAAAGTCACATGTTTCATCATCATGTCATGGAAGATAGTAAATGTGCATTGTGAAGAGAGGGCTAAGAGGGTGGAGGGGCTGCTCAAGCCTCAATATGCAAGGCTTAAGGGCAAAGCTGAGAATAAAAGGCTGAAGCGAAATTTTGAAATGTGTGTTTCAGCCTTGAGGTGTCACAAGGCCTCTTTTAATGGTTGCAATAGGCTTGGAAGAACCTTCTAGAACCTAAAAAATATGTGCTAAGTATTCAAGCTTCAAACTTGACAAAGAAAACCTTCCATTTTTCAAGACCGTCCCAATGCAAATGTCCCCAAACAGGTCCATAACATGAAACTGTCCCCAAGACGAACACTTGTTACAAAAATGTGCAAGGGGACGCCAATTGTCCCGGTTGGGCATCCCCATAAATATGGCTTGGGGGATGATGTCCAGGCGTCCCTAAGGCCCAGGGATGCGTCCCCTTGTGACTATGGTAATACGTACGTACGTATGTATGTATGTATGCATGCATGCATGAAATATGTATGTATGTACTATGTATGTATGTATGTATGTATGTATGTATGCATGCATGAAATATACATACATGTCACATATCTAGTTTTAAGTCATAATATATGTGTGTAGGTTTATTTATGTGTGTAAAAGGATGGATTTCATCATATATTAGCTATAGGAAGCCTAAGGAGCCAAATTATGTTATAAAAAAAAAACCCAAAAAAAAAATCACATTCGCAACATTTGAATATCGTCTAGGCCAAAGCGTTGCTATGTTGCTAACCCATTCGCAACACATTGCCTTGGACGTTGCTAAAATGCTGCTTACAACTATGGCATGTACAAAAGAGCATGGCTTGCACCATACAAAATGTGACATATCAAAAACAAAGGAAAAAAGATAGTCGCCCAAGGAAAAGAAAAAAGAAGAATTAACATCACTCAAATTTTTATATAAATCACCATTTATTTCACTAAGCCCCTAATTTTCTGGTCACAAGTCAAATTTCTCTTAAAAAGCCAACGTAAAGTCATGGGATACTTGGCACCATATAATTGAATACATCCAAAGGTTGACATTTAATCAATTAAAAGCAATCGAATATAAAAAAAAAGCTAAGTGAAATACAATCCCGCAAATTTGAGATTTGTACAGAAAAAGCTACTATGAATTCGCTTTTCAGCTTTTCTTAGAGATTTTTTGTGAGCTTTTTAGAGAGCTCGATTATCTATAATTGAGACACAAACCTAGAGTATTATCATCACTTCTTATGGATTCAAGCTTGAAGCTTGGCATGAGGTCTTCCTTCAACTTAAGGAGAAGCTTGTGTTGGGGATAAAGGCCCCAAGGACTCTCCTTTTGTATATTTTGACCCTTCCATGTGAAAGCTCTCTTCGAGAGCTTTCCAGACATATTTTTGTTATATTTTGTGGACCCCGAATTGGGGAGTTATAGGCATTTACATTATTTTTATGACTTTTGGTCATTGGCCATGTGTGAACATGCCCAAATGACCTAAAAGTCACTTATCAATAAGACTTGGTCCCAAATCTCTCATAACTTGATTGGGATTTCTTCAACTTCAGCTTCTCCATCTTCTTCTCCAAATTTCTACGCAGGTCTCTCTCTCTACTTTCTCTCTCTTCACGCAGCAGCCCACTCCCTTTGCGTTTGGAGCAATCGAGCACACCACGATGTAGCTCTCCGCGGCCTCTTTCAACTGGTATCAGAGCTTTGAGCTCTTCCATCGCGACAAAGTTGCTCAAACTGCTTCTCTACTTCATCCTATGTTAAGCTGAAGGTGTTCCCTTGCATTTGGGAGAATTTCATCGCGAAAAACCTTCTTTTTTCGCGATAAAAGTGTTGTTTTTGGAGGATTACTTCAGCCCGGAGCAAAGCTGAAGCAAATTTTGTGCTTTTTAAAGAGTTTCATCATGAAGAATCTCTTCTATTCTTCCTTTTGTATCCCCACAAGTCATTTTCAACATCCACATTGCTGATTTTTTCATCTACAGGTCTTTTGTGGCAGAAATTCTCTCATTTTTCAAGTGGGAGGACCTGCACAAAGATTGAGGAAGTGCATACTTGCTGGAAACTTATTACAGCAGGTCATTTCTCTGATTTTACAGGTCATATTGCTGCAAAAATTGGGGCTTTTGTGAAAACAAGCACCCATTTACTTGGTTTTCCATCTATGTATGCCTTTTGTGGTTGAAAAACAACAAGTTTGTTGTTTTTGATGCAATTACAGCTTGCTGGAATTTTCTGAAATTTTCTACAGAAAATTTCAGAAATTGATTTTTGCAAGTTTTGAACAGTTTTTGGGCTTAATTTCTCAGCTATAGTCTCGTAAGGTAATTGTGCACAGGACAACAGGTGAATTCTACCTTTTTTGGTGAAATTTTGAAGCTCTTAGTGTGCAAACATGGCCTCTACCTCCTCTGATGTCAAAAGCTTGTTTGAGATCAAGAGATTTGAAGGTAATGGTTTCGATTTGTGGAAAGAGAGAATGTTGGGCATCCTCTTTCTTAAAGATTGTGAAGGGGCTCTTGAGGAAGTCAAGCCTGAAGATATGACAGATGCAGCATGGATGAACCTAAACAAGAAGGCCATCACTTACATCAAGATGGCTGTATCAGATGAAACCTTAGTGGATTTGAAAGGCCTTACGACTGCTTTTGAGGTATGGGAGAAGCTGAAAGCCACTTATGAAAATACCACGCCTGTAAATCAAGTGCATCTTATGCGTAAGCTAGTGTGTATGCAGCTTGATGAGTCAAAAAGTGCGGCTGAGCACTTATCTTTGTTTACAGGTACTCTTTCACAATTGCAGGACTCTGGATTACCTCCATTTGATGATAAGCTTAAGCATAGTACAAAGGTGAGATTTAAATCGCTGATTTAAATCGGGATTCAAATCGTTTAAATCGTAGAGATTAAAAAAATGAAAATAAAAATCGAGGTTTTTATTCATCATGAACGATTTTCATTTTTTTATGTATTTGGTCATCCATCATGATATCTAAAAGCCTCTCCAAATCTCATTAGCAATAGCAATCACCATAATTGAAGGGATTTCCATCAAAAGAATGCAGAATAGAACAAGCTTTGGACAAAACTTTTTTCCCCCCTTTTTTTTAAGTAAAAAAATAAAAAACGATTTTTATGAATAAAAATTGTTCCTAGAGATTTAAATCGCGATTGAGGTTTTTACGATTTTTAAAAAATAAAAATCGTACAATTTTTTTAACTATGAGCTTAAGGCCATCTTCTTGTTGATGACCTTACCTGATTCATGGGAAACATTGGTTGTTTCACTTTCAAATAGCCCCCGTCTTACCTTTGATGGTGTAAGGGGTTCTATTTTGAATGAGGAAATTAGGAGGAAAGCTAGTGGAGAGGGTAGTGGTTCAGCCAATGTGGCTAGAGGAAGAACAGAAAAGAAAAGTGGAAATGTACAGAGGAAAAGGAGCAAAAGCAAAGGCAAGGCTGAAGTGACTTGTTATCAATGTGGTAAGAAAGGTCACAAGAAGCCTGATTGCAGTTTTTATAAAGCTGAACTAGAAAGAAAGAAGAACACACGTGACAGGAAGAAAAAGGACACCAAGAATGAAGCACATGATACCTCAAAGGACAAAGACAAAGAGAAGGCCGATGTGGCCTCTAGTGTCATCATTGAGGAGCTATCAGATGCAGAAGATATATTTTGTGCTACTATGGCAGCGGAGCATGCTGAAGTTATTGATGCTTCTATTAATATTCATGCACAAGATATGCAGATCACAAAGAGGGATTTGATCGATGCCTTGCTTACTGTGAATGATGCTTTGTCACAAACATGGATTGTAGATTCAGGTGCATCGTTTCATGTAACTCCTATTAAGGAGTGTTTTACTACCTTTCATGCAGGCAGCCATGGACATGTATATCTTGGAAATAACCATGCTTGTTCTATTGAAGGTATTGGCACAGTGCATCTCACAGTGGATGGTACTAATGAGCTGGTTTTGCATGATGTAAGGTATGTACCAAGCATCAAGAAAAGCTTATTGTCTGTTAGGAATGGATATGCATGGATATAGTACGCTCTTTGAGAAGGGGTCATGGAAGCTTATCAAAGGCTCTAGGCTGATTGTTAAAGGTACAAAGAAAGGGACTCTTTATTGCTTGCATGGTAAAGCCTTGCTGGGCAAGTTTATTGCTTTGGCTGAAATTCATTCACATATGGAATTATGGCGTAAAAGGCTTGGCCACATGAGCCAAAAAGGCCTTGATAAACTATGTAATTTGGACAAGTTTGATGCTAAAGGCTCAAAACTTGATTTTTGTAATGAATGCCAATATGGTAAGCAAGTAAAGAATTCCTACTACTCTGGTGTCTCTCGTAAGTCTAATGTGCTTGATCTTGTTCATTATGATGTTTGTAGCATGCCCACAAAATCTATGGGAGGTGCTCTTTACTTTGTTTCTTTTGTTGATGACTACTCTAGGAAGCTTTGGATATATTTGTTAAAATCTAAAGATGAAGCGTTTGCTGCATTTAAGAAATTTCATGCATTTGTGACCACTCAAACAGGTAGAAAGCTGAAATGCTTACGTCCAGATAATGGGGGTGAGTTTACAAGTGCTGAATTCAATAGATTTTGTGAAAATCTTGGTATTAAGAGGGAGCTAACAGTCCCATACAGCCCCTCTTCCAACGGTATGGCTGAAAGGTACAATAGGACTTTATGTGAGAGGGTGAGATGCATGCTGTCCACAACTAATCTCCCTCGTGGATTTTGGGGAGAGGCTTTGAAAACTGCAATTCATGTTTGCAATCGATCCCCTCATATGTCCTTAAAAGGTGGCATTCCAGAAGAGGTTTGGTCTGGCAAACCAGCTTCATATGACCACCTACGCATCTTTGGTTGTGATGCTTTTGTGCATATAAGGCCTCAGTTGAGAAGCAAGTTAGATGCAAAGTCCATGAAAGGAATCTTCATGGGTTATGGAGATGAAGGTGAAATGGGCTACAGGATTTGGCTACCTCAACTCAAGAAGGTAATACGCAGCCGAGATGTTGTATTTAATGAGGCAAGGCTGCTCAAAAACAATTATGCCTCTAAAGATGACCATAAAAGAGTCAAATTTCAGCATGTACAGCCACCAGTTAAATCTGATATGAACCCTCGGGATGCACCACATATGGCTGGAAATGACAATGAGCCCGTGGTTATTGAGCCAGATGATGCTGGACAGCAAAATGATGATCCTGAAGGGCATATGCAGCGACCTATTCATGCTGAAAACAGGGCTAGAAATGTACAGCAGCCCGTTAACAATGAAGAAGTTAATGTACCTCCTGATGTAGATCCATTGCCTGGTAATGTGGATCATTGGGTAAGAAGATCTATACGTCCTAGGAGGCCAGTGAATAGATATGATCCCTCTATACATTATATTAGGCCTTGCATGCAAATGATACTTGGGATTTGGTTGAGTTACCCAAAGGAAGGAAAGCCATTCCGAACAAGTGGGTGTACAAAATCAAAACTGTTGATGACAAACCCAAGTATAAGGCAAGGCTGGTTGCTAAGGGATATGCCCAAAAAGAGGGCATTGATTTCCAATAAGTGTTCTCTCCAATGGTGAAAATGACCACTTTACGTGTGTTGTTTTCTCTCGCCTTGGATTTGGAATTATTCCAAATGGATGTTAAAACAGCCTTTTTGCATGGTGATTTAGATGAAGAGCTGTACATGAGACAGCCAGAAGGATATGCCATTCCTGGAAAAGAGCTGTACATGAGACAGCCAGAAGAATATGCCATTCCTGGAAAAGAGCATCTGGTATGCAAACTGAAAAGAAGCTTATATGGGCTGAAACAGGCCCCAAGACAATGGTATAAGAAGTTTGATGCATTTATGCTCAAACATGGGTTTAAAAGAAGCCATGCAGATCACTGTTTGTACACCAAAAAGGATGAAGATGGCAGCCCAATTATTCTTGTATTGTATGTAGATGATATGCTGCTGGCTGGGAAGAAAAAGAGCACTCTGAATGCTCTAAAACAGCAGCTGAACTCTGCATTCTCAATGAAAGACCTTGGGGAAGCTGAGCATATTCTTGGTATGCGTATGAAAAGGGATAGACAGCAGCATACTTTGCAGGTATCCCAAGAAAAGTACATTGAAAAAGTGCTGGACAGATTTAATGTGGCTGATGCTAAGCCTCTTGGAGTGCCATTGCAGCCACATGTTAAGCTTTCCAAGGATGACTGTCCCAAAAATGATGATGCAGCCAATTACATTAAGTGTTCCATATGCATCAGCTTGTGGTTCACTTATGTATGCTATAGTTGCCACTCGGCCAAACATTGCTCATGCAGTGGGAGTTGTTAGCAGGTTCATGGCTAATCCTAGTAGCAAAGTCACATGGGGACGCGTCCCCGGGTCCTAGGGACGCCGGGACGCCGGGACGCCGGGACGCCGTCCCCTAAAGCCAAAATATGGGGACGCCTAACCGGGACGGTTGGCGTCCCCTGTCAACTTTGTGTAACAGCAGAACGTCCCGGGGACGCGTCCTGGGGACGGATTCATGTGATGGAGGAGGTTGGGGACAGCAATCCGGGACGGCTGGGGTTGTGGGGACAGTTTTTTGGCCAAAAAATGTCAATTTTTTTCCCTTCTCTCTTGGAGTTCTTAGAGCCAACTTTAGGGGGTCTATAGAACCATATTGGGGGCTTTAGACAACCATAAATAGAGGCCATTGCTCCCTCAAAACACAAGCTTATCTTCAGTTTGAAGTTTTTCTCCTTGGATCTCATATGTATGGAGATTTGAGCTACCGTCAACCTTGCATTTTCAGCAACCCTCTTCATCCTCTTAGCCCTTTCTTCACCTTTCTTCTCTTCTCTCCATAGTTATTACATTTATGTTGTAGTCTCTAGATTTTCTAATTCTTCTTTTTAGAATCTACAATGGTTCTTTTTGTGGATCCATAGTATGATGTAACATCTTTTTGCTCGTATGATAATGCCACACATTGAGTCTTAGTTTTTTTATGTATATTATATGTTTATAATGTATAGGATGATGACAATGATGTAGAATCTTTTTTCTTTTTAATGATAAATATATATGGAAACTCTGAATGTTCAAATTTCAACATGCTTCATGTATGTTTCTACTTGAAAAACACATTTTTCTTACAATGTTGTTGTTATGGGTCATTCCATATGTAACCACATTAATTGTACAATAGTTCCATTTGAAAATTTCTTAAAAAATCAGCATTTCTCTAGTGCCGTCCCAGGGACGCGTCCCCGGGACACATCAAGCTCCGTCCCCGTCCCGGGGACACCACTGTCCCCGGGACACGTCCCCGTCCCCTGGTGACTTTGCCTGGTAGAGCTCATTAGGAGGCAGTCAAATCTATCTTGAGATGCGTCCACAAGTGGCTATGTATACATCCTTGCAGGTAGAGCTATTTCATGGTGCTCTAGACTTCACAGGATAGTTGCACTATCTACTACAAAGGCTGAATATATTTCAGCCACCGAGGCTTCCAAAGAAGCCATTTGGTTAGCTCGCCTCTGTAGTGAGTTTGGGATGCCTGAAAAGGCACCTGTTCTTGGATGCGATAGCCAGAGTGCCATATGTTTGGCAAAGAATGCCATGTTTCATGCTCGCACAAAGCATATTGATGTGAGATATCACTTCATCAAAGAGGTGTTAGAGGATGGCTTGATCACTTTGATCAAGGTCAATACTTCACAGAATCCTGCAGATGCTCTCACGAAGTGTCTACCCAAGGCACATCAGCTATGTATACAAATGTTGGGAGTTACTTAGCTTAAAGGATCCTCCTTGGTCCTTTAAGTGGGAGATTGTTGGGGATAAAGGCCCCAAGGACTCTCCTTTGTATATTTTGACCCTTCCATGTGAAAGCTCTCTTCGAGAGCTTTCCAGACATATTTTTGTTATATTTTTTGGACCCCGAATTGGGGAGTTATAGGCATTTACATTATTTTTATCACTTTTGGTCATTGGCCATGTGTGAACATGCCCAAATAACCTAAAAGTCACTTATCAATAAGGCTTGGTCCCAAATCTCTCATAACTTGATTGAGACTTCTTCAACTTCAACTTCTCCATCTTCTTCTCCAAATTTCTGCGCAGGTTTCTCTCTCTACTTTCTCTCTCCTCACGTAGGAGCCCACTCCCTTTGCGTTTGGAGCAACTGAGCACACCACGACGTAGCTCTCCGCGGCCTCTTTCAACTTGAACTAGGGTTTCCTACTTCTTCTACAAGAAGGGACGCAACTAGAGTTTGTGTTTCTTCTTCATCCACAAGGAGAAGATTGACTTGGAGCTTACCTACACATGGAAGAGATCATCTACATATGATGGCGATTGTAAAGTTGTGAAGATATGAAGCAAGATATGCATTTATATGCATATTTTTATGAATCTTTATATCATTCATGTACTTCATTTTTGGAATATATAGCATATATGTGGAGCTTTGCTCCATCTCTCTATTCTCTCTCATGTCTCTATTTCATTTTTGTCTCTATATTGATTGTGGGCCTTAAAAACCAAGGTAAAGATGAGTTTGTGGTGGACAATATCCTAAATTAATATAGTCTTTGGGTACCCTCTTGTGACATGTAAAAAAGTGTGTGTGTGTGTGTGTGTTGGTTTGGGAGGAAGGTAGGTGTAGATAAAGAGTATTGTCTTGATTTGAAAGGTTTGGCCACCCTTAGAATCTGATAATATCTACATGCTATCTTAAATGTATCATCCTTTGCTATCTCTATCCTTCCAAAAAAATACTTGGTTGAGAAGAGTATGTGGATGTATGAGTACTCTATGTGTGTTGGAGAGTGCTCTTCGTGTAAAGGTCCTTGTGTGTGTGTGTGTGTGTGTGTGTGCGTGCATGCGCGCACATAGTCATTTTGCATGATAAGTGACATTTATATGGTTGTACAAGTACCAAAATGTGTGTGGATGTGTGTGACACACCCCTAGTGGCAGGTTAAGAGGGCCTGCAGAATTGGCCAAAAGCTTCAACCTTCCACTAGGTGAAGCCCTACTTGCTGTCAACTCAAAACTTTGACATGGTCAAAACAGGTCAGGACATGATCAAAAACGTTCAAAATTTGCATATGAAGACTTCTATATATTGCAGTGGTGCTCAAAGAGAGCTTCCTAACCATATATAATACATTTTGTCATCTGGAACCAGTTTGCCCTTCAAAAGTCAAACCTTGGTTTCTGGTCTATATATCTAAAAAAGTCAAAATGGACTTGTGCTCAAGTAAGGCTAAGATTAGAATTTTAAAAAACAATAGATCCAAAGGCTAAAGTTGTAGGCACCTAAATTAGGCATGCCTCACCATGATTATTTTCCACATAAGCATGTGTGCCACAACATCTAATTTTAGTGCAAAAAATAAAGCTGGAATTTCGCTTCATCGCAAGTGACTTTTGCTTAGCTTGTACTTCTATACGAATCCATGTGCTATCAAATCTTGGCATCATCTCTTGGAGAGCTTCTACATAGGAGTACTCTCTTACTCTTGGATCTGTTTGGTGGCTTTCTTCATCAACTTAGAGGAGGTTATGCACATCCGTCATTGGAGAGCGAATTGGAGTTCATATACAGCTTGGACATATCTTTGGAGGTACATAAGGGTTCTCCTACCTAGAACTACGCTTATGACTTCCTATTTTTAACTTCAATTATTGGAATAGCATAATGCGACAAGATTAAAACAGAAATCAAACAAGTCATTACAAACATCAAATCTTTAGTATTGTGAATAAGATTGTCCCGAAAAATAGATATCAGACGACTTCAAGCATCAAGTCTGTATTCGAAAAACTCATATCCTAATCAATCGATGCATCAGAATCCTATATCGCTTGAAAATTGCCACTACAACCACAATTACCTTCAATCTAGTCCACGATTGTAGTTCATGCAAATGAAAACTGGTATCCATCTGCACAAACACGAACTTACCCAAAGGAGAAACGAGTATCAAAATTATGGGTTATCGTAATCGACCTTATTCCGAATACATGCCAACAGAAAATAGGTGCGAAGGGCTCCATAAAACATGTTCAGATCCAATGCTCGGGAAAAAGGATAGATGGAGGGACTGGTGTGTTCTCCGAAGACGGTTAATTGGTTTTGGTGATTTAGTTCCAATATAAGTACGATTATATTATAGCATAAACTTGCAAGAAACTACACAGAATCAAGCTTCTAGCATGCGAAATACCGACAACAGACGGAACCTGTACAAGGTTACTCGTGATAATTAGGGTTCGTGTGTAATGCGCCTCCTTGTATACCAGCTGCGCCGCTGATGTACTCTCCTTCTACTCCTTGCCTCCTACGTGACTCGGCGGCACTCAACGCCCACTGTCATTCAGCATCAGTGAAGAAAATGGCCAACTCACAGACGATAATCGGCATCCGCACTCCAGGCCTTCGGAATTTCTTGTTCGGTGCTTTGGACAATTTAATCGTACTGTTACGTAATAAGAGGTCATCAGCACCCACACTTATCTTTTTTTTTCACTTGAAGTCAGGACACCAAAAGGGTTCAAGTAGTGTTGTTAACCGATAGGAGGTCTAACATTTTCTTTGTCTATTTGTAACTCGAATTTAACTCAGTTTAGACCTGAAAAGATGTAAAAGTGTTGGAAAATTGAATTCTAAATGGGATATCCAAGTTTTATGAGGGTTCTCTTTCATATGAGGGTTGCGATGGAGTGGCATCACCTTTTCCAGCACATGTTGTAAAGTAAACAAACAATACCTTTTGCATCAAACAATTTACTGGAAGAGATAATTGTAGTGTGCTTTTACCGAATGTGGACCTTATTTTAAAACAAGTAGTTATATGCGTCTAAAATGGTCTGACCGCATCAATGGTATGACTAACTGAGAGTTCTTGCTTAAAATTAGGTCATGTTTTCGTACATTTTTGGAATAACTAAGTTTCTTCCTTTCAAAACAATGAGATGAGTAACTTATCTATTATATATTTTGTTGATCTCATGGGTATCATGATCATTCATTGAGTACCTTGGAAAGGTAAAACTATAACGAGTGATTCCCCAAGTCCTTGTAATGGTTTAGCTTTAGAGTGGTGCAAAGTGTTCAACTTCGAATTATATGATCTTTGCATCTATTGGTGGGATAGTTGGGAGTTTCTTGGAGATTTGAAGCCATAATGAGGGATTCCTAAGTGCTTCTAATGGTTTGGATAGGATCATGTAGAGTAGTTTAAAATGTTCAACTCTATATGATAGGATATTCACACCCATTGGTGGAATAATTTGATGTTTTGTATGACTTTTTTGTTGTTTCCATTACATGGTTGCCAAGAACCTCTTATTAACCAAATTTTCTTATCTTGTTTTCCTCTTCATTAATTGTGTTTCATTGTTGAGATCCACCATTTACATAGCACGTCTTATTGACACATGATTATCATATTAGAGTTTCTCACCTCTTGACTTTAATAGGCCTTATAATCACTCGTATTGTACTTAAAACAAGAAGGATGTTTTGGCAATAATGAGAAGATGGAAGTGAAACCATCTTCTTGTTGTTGCATCATGATTGCCATAGGCACATAGTCATTTGGTTGATAGAGGGCTTCTATATTGTGGGTCTTCTCTTCTAAAAAGCTAAACACATTTCTACCATGTATAAAAAAAAACGAGGGTGTACCTTGTTCAAAATTCAACGTGATTGAATGCTAGCAAAACCAACCCTAGACCAAGATATATATACTCATTACATCTTTTTCTTTACATACTATAAGACTAATACCCATGAATGTATTAGCTAGTTGTAATGGCAGCAACTTCTCCTACACACTTAATTTGAAACCCTCATATGCTTATGATGTAAGCTTCTATGGGTTCTATACATCCTTTAAAATTTTTTTTGTTATGGATAACCAAATGGTAATGTAGTTCTAGTTTCAATGAGAATCAATAAGATTTACGTTTTACTCTATCTCTAACCTATGTTTATGTTTAGGTAAGGTCTTCAATCTATGATATTCTTTTTTTTGGGTAGTGTAAGTGCTTATTGTCATGGAATTATCATAGATCTTTGGTTTAGGCCTTGATATGCTTGTCTTTTCCATAATTTCTTCTTTTCATTTCATTATAAAGTTTGTATTACCACTTCTGATGTGTTTCCATTCTTATTTCCTATTTTTCACATGTCATAGCCTAGTTGGTATCTCCTATGTGAGATGTTCCTAATATAATTTTGTTTGTCATCCATTCATATAATTGGTAAAATATTCCTATCTAAGGTCTCCAAGATTATTTCTCCACTTATGGATACTCAATTAATTATTAAGAGTCTATATGCTTTCTTCTAGAGTCTCTTCATGTGTTGCTCTAATGTATACACTAGAAATTGGGAATGCTTCTTTGAGTTCTTTTTCCTTCATATGATTGTCATAGAAGCCTTTTCTCTCCATTTTACAGCATGTATTCGTTCAAGAAAGTTTACTTACAACTTTTCTAATTGATCTAATTGTTCTAGGAGCTCGTGTCATAATCGCTCATAATTCTTTGCAATTCTTAATATTGGAATAAGGAATTCAATGAGAAATGTTTAATTTCACTTTACCCATACACCATGTTGAATGGTATGGTTTAGAAAGTAGTCTCGTATGCTTCCTTGTATGCCCAAACAACATGGTGGAAATATCTCTCTGAATTATATTTTCCATAATTTATTAGAAGCAGAAAATACCACTAAAAACCATGAGTGAAGTTGGACAGAAGATTAGATCACAAAAAAATTGGGATTCGCCTGTGGATGCTTTTTTATTCTATGCATATGAGGCAAACATGAAGAAGCAAAGAAATAGATGATTAGGGCCAATGATTAATTAAGAGAATGACAAGACAATTAGATAAACAAGTGAATATTGGTGAGTCTATAGAGTCTTAACCTAGCAAAGATGAGAAAAGAGAACCTAGGAAAGGATCGGGTTACAGACTAGTCGCTAATCTAGAGAAACAAATAGAGTTCAAACATGTACTAGATAAGAACATACTTAAGATTATTGTGTCCATCACATTACGAGATTTGCTAGGAATAGCTAAAAGAGAGTTTATGGATGAGATGTTTGATAGCTTGAAAAGAAATGCCAAATTTTTGAGGATACAAGAACCAATGAACCTATGCCAATGGTTCAAAATATGAATACAGAGGTTGAGTACAATGAGTTAGGAGCTATCCAAGAGCTAATCTTGATGATGAAAGATCTTTTCATGTTTCTGATAGTCACTATTCATATAATATATTGGCTAAAGGGACAATTGAGGCTATGGTAAAAGTAGGAGAAAATGTCAGCCCTATGTATGTAGCTTTGATAGATTCACGCTATGAAATAAATGTGATTTCCAAGAGTTTGTATAATCAAGGTTAGTGGCCCATACATAAAGATCATGGATGGAGAAGAAATCGATGAATAATGTTATAAGAGCTTTACATGGAGCTTATGCAAATTTACTTTTGTCTACATGATATGTAGATGCTGATTTGCTTGTACATGAGGGATGTTGGTGTAGCTCAAGCGTAAGCACCACCTCCTTTACTTGTCAATCCGTGGAGACGTGAGGACCGGTATGAAGACCACGAGTAAGTGAAGGCACAAGTGCGTGAGTGAAAGCACACGAACATGCACACACATACATGCACACACGCACAAGGTAAGATCAAAGAGAGGAACAATGCAAAGCCTCGATTGCCAAAGAGTTCTCTTACAAAAGCTCTATTCTCTAACAAGATAACCTCAAAAATGAGCTCTCTAGCTCTTTTTATAGTTTTTTGACTAGTTTTGGCCCTATCCAGACCTAGTGTCTGGCCTAGTTAAAAATTAGGTTCCAAGGCTTATTTGAGGGCTCAATCGAAGTCTAAAAATTATGAAAATTGATAGGATGATACTTCTAATACTCCTCAAGCTTGAGGACTCCTTGTCTTGAACAAAATGGAGTTACAAAAATGGAAAATAGTATTTACAATGGTTTTTAGTGATGAAAATCACTATTTTTGTAGGGAATTCTTGTGAAAATTTGACATACACTTCTTGGAGCTCCCTACTTGCTCCCTTTTCTTGTGTGTCCACTTCTTTATGTGCTTCCATGCTTTGTCCTTGACCTTGAGCTTCAACACTCCCCCCCCTCTCGAGTCTGTCGTCTCTGACACACCCTTGTTGTAAGGGTTGTTCCATGTAGAGAGGTAGTGTACAACCTTTGTATGTGCTGCTTTCTAGGTATTGATGTTGTCCCCATGATGTCCTCTAGCTCTTCCAAAGATGATGAGTAAGTGTGTCCGTGCATGGGTTGAGGAAAATATGTGCCTTATGCACGACATTGTAATGTAGCCCTATGCATGCTTACTTGGAAAATGCATTGGAAGAAGTATGGTGCAAAAATTGGGGGTCTTGAGCTTAGTGCTCAAGGATATGCCGACGAAGAGGTTTCCTAATATATCATGGTTATGGTGTTGCCAAAGTAAAGATACTTACCATGGTGAAGGTTCGATCGATGTTTGACTCTTCGTATTGTACACCCGGCATTTGTGATGGAACATTGTCGATGAATGTCCGTGTTGATGGTCCACTGATGAAATTTTTTGAGTGCGTGGTCCTGTCTCATCTTTTCAAAGCAACATTTTTCAAATACTGGGAATTGAATTTCTGTACATTCCTTGGCAAACAACATTGGGTCACTACACCAAGCTTAGTTTCACATATTCTCTTTAGCTCACCATAAGCAGGAATCTTCTCATCCAGTATACATACAAAGATTTGCAGGGTACCAGAACTACCTCTTGCAGATATCTCCCTGGATGCTCTTGTACATGCAGTAGTTAAGCATCACTCAAGTTGCGGACCTTCAAGCTCTTGACTCCTACCATGGTAAGAGGAAACCATAGTTGTGGATGCCATGTTCATGCCAAGTTCTTGACATCTACCAGATAAGGCAGCAATTATATCATCTGCTAGCTGAGACATACTTCTATCCAAACTGATAAATGCCCAGTAATCAATAGTTCCACCTTCAACTAAGCATGAATCATTCATGTTTCATGAGCCAAACCTGGGAACAAGTTCTTCCTTTTATTTTATTTTATTTTATTTTTGCCGAGGAACAATTTCACAAAATAAGAAGACAGATGTTAGTATCAGAAGAAATAGTTGACATATGTCAATGTGCTCTTGCGCATGGGACTTTCAAATGTGTCTATGCACGGCCATGTAATGTGGCCCTATATTAATGCATACTTTGGAAATACATGACCTGAATGGTGCAAAAGACTGGGTTGTGCAAGGAGCACATGGTTGTCGCTCATCGAAGCTTTCGATGTTATTTGCGGATGTTGATGCCATCTATCGTGGAGGTATCCATTGGATCTCGAGATGACAACTGATCCTTCCTCCTTATGGGAATCCATTCGAGAACTTTCTGCGACTGTGTAGTGAGCACCTTTGGCCTATTCATCCTTGGCTGGTTTCTTGACTGTTGTGTCCCTTGTGGTTGGTGCTTTGGTTTTGTAGGGGCCGCTGATGCTTTTGGCTTCCAAACCCATACCTTTGTGGTTGGTCGCCTGACTCGCGTTGGAGAGATTAGTTGGTCTACTTTTGTTCTTGGTGTTTGGTTTGGACCTTTGTCTCACCTTGGCTTCTTTGTTGAGACTTTTTGCATATGGGAGAGCATAGGTTGTTGCGGACGTAAGAGCTTCCTGGGTACCCACATGTGTAATCGCCCTTGTTGAGCTGCAACTAATTTCGTAGGCACCCAAATTTGTCGGATACTTTGTGGTTGAGCTTGTTCGAGCTTCTTCCTTCGTCTTTTGGCCTGGTGGGCTTGCCTGGATGGGGTTTGTGGGGGCAAGGCTCGTGGTTGCTCTCCTTTGTGTACCCAGATCTACCTCATGCCCAGAACTGCTTTCTTGTTGAATGGTGTCTTTCTATTTTCTATAACAGTTGTCTTGAATTGTTGTGCGTGCTTCTTAGGTTGAACTACTATGGATGCTTTACTCTTCGAAAAAGAAGGAGGGTTTCTTGCCTTTGCGACTGTCCTTCCATGATTGAGTCCTTCTGGATCATAGAGCTTTGATACATACAACATCTTGCTCGTGAAGATTAGTCTTAGAGGAACTAAGAGAGTGTGTGGTGACATGATCTGTGAGCATGCGGTCTTCTAATTCTAATGTAATGCATTGTTCATGTACCCAAACTTGAAGAAGCTAACTTCTGATTTTTAGGTTGACTGCATAGTCATAAATCCAATCTTGACCCAAGACAAGTGGCTCCGTAAGGTCCTCATCTCAACACACTAGCATTTTGACTTTCATTCGAACATCTTGAAGGTAGATGGGAAATTCCACCTCGCTCAAACAAGGGGTTTCCACACCTCCCAATCCTATGAGATAAGCTTCTATGGGATTGATGTTCAACTGTAAGTCTTGGCAGTAGGAAAGTCTAACTGCACTAGTTGCTGCACCTGAGTCAATCAATGCTTTCACAGTTCTTGCATTCTTCCCTCGTCCTATCTCTATAGTCACAACGGGACGTCAGTCAATGCTTTGAGAGGTGATTATGCTTGATTTTCGGCACATATCCATGTGATATTTTGGGGCTTTTGAGTTGACATCTAGGCCTAATCGCCTTAACTTATTTCACCTAATACGCTCTCTGGCTTCTGCTTGTGCTTCTTCTCTGATCCTCAACTGTTTGGCAAGATATCACCTTCTAAAGTAGCCAATTGAACCGCACTACTAGTGGAAATTCTGTTAATGATCATGGGTCCATATCCTCGTTTTTCCAACTTATGGGCATGTTGTTTTAGTGTGTAAACCAACACTAGATCTCCCTCTTTCAGTCCCTTATCCTTGATGTGTGCATCAAAGTATGCCTTTTGCCTTTTCTTTGCTGCATAGATACCTGCTTCCGCTCGTAGCCTCGTCTCACCTAAGCGTTCTAGGTCAAAGATCCTAGAGGACAATTCATGTCCATTCCACTCATGCTCTTGTGCTACTTTTAAAGTTGGGATTAAGAAATCTAATGGTAGCACAGCATTCTGTCCAAAGACCATCTGAAATGGGGTGGCATTGAGTACCGTTTTGTAGGCAACTCGGTAAGCCCAAACAACATGATGAAGCTGTTTATCCCAATCATAGCGTTTATTTTTTACCAGTTTAGTCAAGACATTATAGAGGATCTTGTTTGTGCTCTCAGCTTGTCCGTTGGCTTGTGGATGATAGGGGGTAGACTTCTTATGTATCACCAAGAATTCTTGGAGAAGATTTTCAATGACTTCATTCAAGAAGTGTGTGCCTCTATCGCTCACTAACTCTATCGGTAATCCATATCTAGTGAACACATTCTCAAATAAGAACTTAGATGTAGTTTGGACATCATTTTTTGTTGTGTCTTTGACTTCTACCCACTTTGTAAGATAATATGTGCCTACAATAATGTATTCTGCATGGGAGTTTCTAGCTGGGGGGTTAATAGGACCTACAAAGTCTATACCCCATTTCGAGAATGCACGTCCCCCCCATCATTGGCCTCAAAGGCATCTCATCTTTTCTAACCGGATATTGTGCACGTTGGCATGTGTCACATTTCTTCACATAGGTATGTGCATCCATATGAAGATTGGGCCACCAAAGTCCTGAGAATAGAATGGTCTTGATTATTCAATTAGGACCAAAGTGTCCACCCGCAACACCATTGTGTGTAGTTTCTAAGACTTTCAAATAGTCTGATTCATGAACGCATAGTCTTAAGTAACCATCTTTGCCTCTTCGGTATAGGTTTTCTCCTACTAAGGCATAGTCTTGAGCCTCTTGCTCCATGCTTCGTCTTCTTGCTAGGCTAGCCTCCTATATATATATATATATATATATATATATATATATATATATATATATATATATATATATATATATATATATATATATATATATATATATATATATATATATATATATATATATATATATATATATATATATATATATATATACACACATATATATATATATGTGTGTTCCCGATCGCATAAATTCTACCAATGGAGCGCTCCAATCTGGAGTTAATGACACTTGATAAAGGGTGGCATGCTCCACTGGGGGCCTCTCTTGGCACACTGGACAATTCTTAATCCACTCAGGTATTTCTTTGTCCATGCTAGGCGAATACACTGTTAAACATTTTAGATTCTGCAATGTTCATTGTTTAGAATAGTGATTTCCTAGCAATCCTTCATGGGCTTGTTGCAACCAACTACTGTGTTCATCATTCTCGACGCAACAAGCTAGTACACCCTCAGTATCTTGTTTGTACATGCTTCCTGCCAATATGTGATATTTTTGTGATTTTACAATTTCTTCTTGTGATGTTTTCACATTCTTATTTGCGGGTCCGAAGGTTAGGACTGGTACCAACTTATTTGCCCATTTAGGAACAACCTCCAAATTGAATAGATAAGTGTCGGGTAGGTCATCAGACACTCCTTGAGGTGACTCTCCTGAAGTAATGCAAGAAAGGTGATCTGCCCAGAGGTGGGTTCTACCTTTTCTAACAACAACTTCAAAGTCATATTCCATTAGTAAGAGGAACCATCTTACTAAACGTCCCGTATTGCAAGGTTTATTGACCAAATATAACAAAGCTTGATGATCAATGAAAAACTTGAACTTATTGGCCAATAGATAGTGCCTAAACTTCTTCACGGCATATACCATGCCTAAACCTTCTCTCTCTGTTGTTGTATAATTTCGCTCAGCTGTAGTGAGCTGTCTGCTAGCATATGCTATAGGCAAATCTAGATTTCCTTCACATGTGGGTTGTGCTAGCACACATCCTATGGCATGATTGGAGGCATCCACATGGACATGGAATGGCTTCTTCCAATCAGGAGTGGTCAATGTTGGTGCTGTGCACAAACATTTCTTCAACTCATTGAAGGAATTTTCACATTCGTCATTCCACTCAAAATTTGTCAACAAACCATAAAGAGGTTTAGCTATGATTGCATACATGTGGATAAACCTACGGTAATATCCACAATGGCCCACAAAGGCTTGTACCTCTTTAACATTCGTTGGCCTTGGGAGCTTCCCAATAGTATTGTTTGTAGCCTCACTTAGAAATCCATGATGTGGGAAAATGCATTTAATGAATAATTTTGCAGCCTAAGGTGCAGTCAAAGTTTTTCTACATGGAATGAAATATGCATATTTACTAAACCTATCAACTATTGTCCAAATCATATCATTATGCGATGAAGTGATGGGAAGACCTGTGATAAAATCCATAGAAATTTGTTCCCATGGTGTGTTTGGAATGGGAAGTTGCATTAATAATCCAAATGGTTTACCATGATGACTCTTTACACGTTGACATACAATGCATTGAGAAACATAATGTGCAATATCTTTTTCCATGTGTGGCCAAAAGAAGAAATCTTTGCAAGCAGAAATGGCAGAAATGGTGCTCTGTATGCCTCTATGACCCATGTAAGATGGTTCATGCATTTATTTAATGACAAAATCTTTAAAAGCCTGGGTTATGCACAATCTATGTTGAAAATAAAGAAAACCATTATGAAATGTATAATGTTCATCAGATAAAGATGCACCATTGTTGAAGTCATGCCATGCATGTGAAAAATACAAATCAGATGCATAAGTGGAAACCATTTCTTGAAAAGAATGTATTTGGATGGCAGAAATATTATGCAAAACAATAGAATGCGAAGGAAAACGGTTAAGAGCATCAGCTACAATATTAGCTTTACCAGGCTGATATTGGATCATGGGTTGGAAATTTTGAATGAATGATGCCCATTTAAGATGCCTATCAAAGATTAAAGGTTGACTTAATAAATGCTTAATAGCCTATTGATCGGATTTGATTAAGACCTCAGAGCCCATAAGATAGTGTTTCCAAATTTGCAAAGCATGCACAACTGCTAACAGTTCTTTATCATACGTACTATAATTCTGTTCTGATGGCTTATGCTTTCTACTCTCAAATGCAATGGGTTGATCATTTGCATTAAAACAGCACCTATTCTTGAACCACTAGCATCAATAACGACATGAAAGGGTTGTGAAAAATCAGGTAACTGTAAAACAGGTGCATGTTTAAGTTTTTCAAAGGACTGTTGTTGGGTAAGTCCCCATGCAAATTTTATTTTCTTTTTCAACAACAAGGTAAGAGGCAATGCTAAATAAGAGAAATTTCGAACAAAATTCCTATAGAAACTAGCCAACCCAAAAAAAGAATGAACATCATTGACTGATTGTGGTATAGGCCATTCTACTATAACTCTAATCTTTTTCGGATCTACATGCACACCTTCACTTGAAATAATATGTCCTAAATATTCTAGCTTACATTGAAAGAAGTAACTCTTTTCAGGATTAGCATAAAGTGCGTTCTCTCGTAACAAATGAAAAACTATTTCAAGATGCTTTTCATGTTCACTATCATTCTTACTGTATACGATTATATCATCAAAGAATACAAGAACAAAAGCTTGATAATCAAGAAAAATATTGCTCATCATTCATGCAAATGTAGCATGGGCATTAGTAAGTCCAAAGGGCATTACCATAAATTCATAATGGCCAGTTTGAGTTCTAAATGCAGTCTTGAAAATATCACTTTGTGTCATACGAATCTGATGGTAACCCGATTTAAGATCAATTTTACTAAAGACACGATCTCCTCATAACTTATAAAGAGATCATCTATTCGTGGAATAGGGTATCTATTCTTTATTGTGATCTTGTTAAGGGCTCTATAATCAATGCACATTCGATAAGTTTTATTCTTCTTCTCTACTAAGAGAACTGGGTGCTCCAAATGGGGAAGAACTAGGCCTTATAAGTCCTTTCTGTAGTAGGTCTTTTACTTGGTTTTCTATTTCCCTTTGATGTAGTGGGCCATGCCTATAAGGTGCTTTATGAGGAGGAGAACTACCAAGGACTAAGTCTATGCTATGGTCAAAGGATCCTCGAGATGGTGGTAGTTCAGAGGGATACTCATACATAAAACAATCCTTATAAGTACTCATGAAAGGTTTATATGCATTAGGAAATGTATGAGTATAATCATTGATGACATTGACAAAAACAATGCATGAGTTGAATCCTTTCCTAAATGCACGCTTTACTTGAGTGTGACTTATCAATGGAAATGGCTGAAAATCATGCCGTGCATACAAACTAATGACTTGACCTTTAAATTCAAAGTTAAAGGTATGTGTATGGTAGTCAATGCATGGGTTATAATGGTGACAAAAAAGGCATACCTAGTATAACATTGTAAGATTGCAAAGGTGCAATTAAAAATGTTCATGAATCAACATATGGACCTATGCTAATCGTAACATCTTGCACTTCTCGTGTTACATTATAACGACTACCTTGAAATGCAGCTTTCACTTTATACAAGGACGAAAACATTTGTAATTTAGGTTCTTGATAAATGTGAAATGAAGTCATGTGAACTACCATCATCATGCAGAATTTTAACTAGTTTGTTATTTATTGTACCCTGCATGCAAAGTAGAGAGTGAAGAGAGATATCGTTACCCAAGGTACTTAAGTCCTTCTCCAATGATTCCTCTGTCCAAACAGGAGGAATTTCTTCATTATGGAACTCCATGTTATGCGATTGAGCTGTAGCTGGTTTCATATGAAAAGGTTGCAATCTGCACCTTATTTTTGTATGTCCAAGTTTACCACAGTTCCAGCAAATGATTCGTGGTCGCTTCTGTTAGGCATCCATCGCTGAAGTTTGAAGGGTAGGTGGTTTGGTTGGTTGGAGAGATGAAGCAACAGGTGGAGTTGAGTAATTGGATTGTGGAGGACAAGGAAAACTTGGGTAAGATGGGGCATTAAAAGTACGCTTCATAGGAAATGTAGGTTTAACATAAAGTGGTCGTTGGCATGGTTGTTGTAGATGGATTGATTTGGTTATGGACTCGAATTCTTTTTCTTCATCATAGGCAAAAGATATAGCCTCGTGAGGGTTGTAGGTCATAGGGTGTGAAGCTTAGCTTGGATTCCCACCTCCAAACCATCTTCATATTTTTGCTAAGGTTGTCTTCCTCAGTTTGTATCTTTTGGAGGACTTCATCACATTGTCGGATCTCATTCTGAGCTCCTCAAAGCTCATGCGGCAAAATTTCTAGTTGTTGTTCGAGTGTTGCCTCAGGTAGAGATGAGTTACTGTAATCCTCCATGGTGCTCTTGGACCCTTAAACTAGTGCTTTCCTCTCGGGATGTACCCTCAGGAAATGTACCCTAGTCAAATGTACCCTGTCGGGATGTACCCTGTTTGGATGTACCCTGGTGTACCTTGAGAAGTGTACCCTGATAGGATGTACCTTGAGACATGCCACGTCGCGTTGCACCGTGCTACCTTGAAAAGTAAGAAACACTACAAGTTATGTTAAATATAAGAGAAGAGAACTAGAGTGGCAACTCCTAGAAAGAGTGTAGTGGTAAAAGTACTTCCCTTGTAAGTAGGAGGTTGTGGGTTCAAATCCTCCTACCTTAGGGAATCTAAAACTCTCTATTGCCGCTCAAAATTAAAATTTTCTTGTGTGTAGCCAATGACTGCCAACGGTCGCCAAGGGAGCCTTGGGTGCCAATGTTGCCAATGTATTGCCTAAGTTCTTTGCCTTAGTCGACGCCTTGGAGTAAGCCAAAGGTGTAAACGTAGGAGCAAATGTAGGTGTAAATGTAAGGAGTAAACGTAAGAGCAAACGTAGGTTCTGGTTCTAGAACTGGAACTGGAACAGGAACTGGAATCGAAGACGAAGACAAAGACAGAGACGAAGATGGAGATGGAGACGAAATCGGACTCGGAATCCCGAATAGAGAACAGAACCCTCCGTATTGACGCGTGCAGAGCTCTGATACCATTGTTGTCAGGATCTTGCTCACATGCAAATAGAGGTTACGAATGCAGAAAACAAACAAAAGAATAGACAACAAGAGATGAGACAGAATGCAGTATTGGGTGCAATCTCCTCCCATGCACTCTGTTTCGACAATCCACAGAGTGCATGTATTTATAGGAATTTTTGATTACATCGAAAAGAGTGGTCACATGAGAGTGGCTTCGAAAAGCAAGCGTGAAACTAAAAGTTGCTAACTTTTACAGAAAGCCATTGCTTTCAATAACAGAAACTGTGGTCTACAACAACCCTTATTCTAACCATTACTTTTCTAATTGTTTCTAACAATAGAACCTTCTATGCGGGTTTATTTACAAGCTAAATAATAATTATTTGGATTATTGATATTCGCCCTTTCACGCCTAAAAAAACTATAAAAAGGACTAGAAGGCTCATTTTTGGGAGGAGCAAGTTAAAGAATGAAAAAAATCTAAAGTAATTGTAATCTTGTTTTTGGAGTAATCAAAGCTTCCATTGTGCCACTCTTTGTTCTACCTGTGTGTGTGTGAGTGCATGTGAGTGTGCTCCTCTTCCACCACGTGTGCATCACTTGCTCGAGGTCTTCATACCATCCTCACATCTTCACGGATTGACAAGTAAAGGAAGTGATGCTTACGCTTGATCTATTTCAAAATTTGGTGTAGCTCAAGCGTAAGCATCACCTCCTTTACTTGTCAATCTGGGAAGACATGAGGATGGTATGAAGACCTCGAGCAAGTGATGCACAAGTGGTGGAAGAGAAGCACACTCACATGCACTCACACATACACACACACGCACACAGGTAGAACAAAGAGTGGCACAATGGAAGCTTTGATTACCCAAAAACAAGATTACAAGTGCTTTAGATTTTGTTCATTCTTTAACTTGCTCCTCCCAAAAATGATCCTTCTAGTCCTTTTTATAGTTTTCACTAGCTTTGGCCCTGTTCAGACCTAGTGTCTGGCCTAGTTGAAAATTAGGTTCTAGGGCCTATTTGAGGGCTCAAACGGAGTCTAAAAAATATAAAAATTGTTACGTAGGTACTTCTAATGCTCCTCAAGCTCAAGGACTCCTTGGCTTGCACAAAATGGAGCTACAAAAATAGAAAATGGTATTTATAATGAGTGTCAGTGATGAAAATCACTATTTTAAGGGTTTCTCTTGAGAATTTTGACATACATTTCCATCAGTCCTTTCTTCGTTGACTCCTTTGTCGGCTTGTGCTTCCTGTCTCTTCACGTTGACACATACTTCCTTGACGAGTTAGCCCTTGACTTCCAACACTCCCCCCTCTCTCACGTCTGTCATCCTTGACAGACCCTTTTCAAGGGTGTTTCTTGATATAGAACTCGATGACATCCAAGGCGAGGTGGTGTTCTTCAATCCTTAATCCTTTTGCAAGATCTGTAAGTAGCGTATCCCAATCCACTAGACCTGGGACTTCCGGATGTGGCAGGCGCAACTGATCAGAATGTAAAGTCCTCTCCACAACAAATAATTGTAGGAGATGTGAGGATCTGGGAATGAATATTTCTGAATGGTACTCCCAGAACCCTGTAATGAACATCTCCTCAAAGGTCTATTTGTAACAGGCTAGGAGGTACTTGATCCTTGCATGCCATACATAGATTACATTAATGGAAGGGATTGTACTCATGTCGTACACTAAATCTAGATGGCCTTCATTGAATCCGACTACAGAGAAGTGGGGATCTTTGATGTTCTTGAAAGTTCGAAAAGTGACCAGCATCAATTCAAATATCTTCATACACAAGTCAACATTGTAGTGGACAAGATATGACCATTTGTCCCCATTACAACATTAACATGAGGCACCATGATAAGGTTAGTGGATCAGTTGGTGCTCAGTGATCGTGTGTGTAGTTAGTGAATGAAGAGTTGTATGTGCTAAGTGGAATCATGCAGTGTGAGGATGATGCAGTTAGTAGGTGGGGATGAATTTACAAATTGGGGGTCAAGGATTTATTACAAGCTTTCTATCGCCAAACATAATGTGTGGCTTTACAAGTTGACTGCATGTGGGCTATGGGAGAACACCTATCTGTATTTTCCTCTCTCTGCATTGCCTCTCCGATCAATTGCCTCCTCTTTGGATTCTTTGTTCAGAAAATTGATGAAGAACAATTGCCATGTAGGCTCACTAAAACTTGCGCAAGAGTTCTCGTCCTTCATATCCAGCGTCCACGACGTCGAAAACTCCTATCTTTGTCAAAATATGCTCACATTGAATTTGCCAGAAATAGTATGCACATGTATTGGCCTTCCCCCTTATCACTCAACATCAAGCTTTGTATATGTAGCACCTCCAGATCGTCAGTCGACGGACCCCTTGAACTTCCTGTGCTCCTCCTTTTTCACAAAAGTTTCGATGTCGAATAAAACTGTCGTCTGATGATTGCCCGTCTTTTTCCCATCGTATAATGTTTCCCTTTCTTTTTATAAGCTTTTAATTCCTATTTTTAGGGATGAACAAAACACATTCTTTGTGGGCTCCCACTTTTAAGCTTTGCGCATGCTTTTAAGCATACTATATGATCATATAAAGTGATTTGATCATGTTATTTGACAAAAACTAAGACGGCGCTCTTACTTCTTTTATTGTAGATGCATGAATGCTAATGAATTTGCATTTTCAATTGAAGAGAGTAAATCTCTCTGACATCCCACTGTGGTGCATTGCCATCGAATTACTTCACTGGTATCAGAGCATTTCGAGGCAAAACCTTTGTTCATTTTGTGCGAGCAAAGCAAGCCCCCCCAGGGCTTTCTCCAAGGGTTACGACTAAGGCAACGATCAAGGCATAGACCTTGGCATACCTTGTCATCCAAGTCACCGAAGTCACCGTTGGTTGCACATGAGGGAGGACTAGTGCCAGTGTTCGGGGGAGGAGCTATAACTTGCAGGGCAAAGACCATTTTGAGATCCGAAAATTTGATGGCACAAACTTTGCTCTATGGAAGAATTAGATTAAAGATGTGTTGATTCAAGGAGGCACTAAAATCCAATAAATGGGATTTCAAAGAAGCCTCCTAACATGGATGAAGATTATTGGGATCAGTTAGATGAAAGGCCAGATCTCCATTATACCTGGCAAATAATGTTTACTTTACAGTATTAGACTATGAAAGTGTAGAGGAGCTTTGGAGGAAGTTATGCAATACATATGAAAAAGAGATGGCATCAAATAAAGTATACCTGATGAGAAAATTATATGACCTTCGTATGAAGGACACAGATAGTGTTGCCGCTCATTTGAATGAGTTTGATGCTATATTCTCCCAATTACAGGCTCAAAAAATGGATATGGATAATGAAATTAAAGTAGTATTGTTGTTATGCACCCTGCCATCATCATGGGATACGTTTTGCACAGCTATTAGCAATAGTGCACCTAGTGGTAAACTCGTCTATGATGACATATGTGGAGCACTCTTGAGTGAGGAGATTCATAGAAAATCTATGGTTGGAACTCAGAGTGGAGATGCATATAATGTTCATGATTCTTACCAAACACTTTATAGTACTGTGCCAACTGAAGCGCTTATGGCTGATTCTCTTTCTCGAAAGTGGCTGCTAGATTTTGGTGCTTCTCTTTCCATCGTGAGACTTGATGACTCTTACCAGTGTGATGTTGTGGGGATTGGAGGTGTGATTGTGTAGTTCATTGATGGTTCAAAATTTACTATGCATAATGTATGCCATGTACCTCATTTATCATGCAGTTTGATGTCAATTGGTCAACTTGATGATCTTGGTTACAAGGTGGTCTTCTATGCTCAGTGCTTTGGTAAATCAAAAGGCAATAAGGTTATTGCAAAAGGAAGCAAAGTTGGCTCGCTTTATCCTTTACTTGTTAGTTGGCTCGCTTTATCCTTTACTTGTTAGTTGTTACTGAACAGCCTATGGCTTGTATTTGGCATGGTTGTTTGGGCCATATATCTTGTAGTGGAATGAAAAATCTTTCTCGTTCCGGCTACTTACCTGTGTTATCTTTCTTTGATTTTTCATTTTGTGAGCATTGTCAATATGGAAAGAAAACTAGAAATGCACATAGAATGCACATTGATTCTTCAATTCAGCCTTTAGATCTCATTCATATAGATGTGTGTGGTCCTATGCCCACTAGGTCCTTAGGTGGTTCTCTTTACTTTGTCACTTTCATAGATGATGCTACTAGAAAAGTATGGGTATATCCTATCAAATCTGAGGATGAGGTATTCCCTACTTTCAAAAAATGGCTTGCTTCAGTTGAGACTGAGAAAGGAACTAAGCTTAAGGCTTTACATTCAAATAATGGGGGTGAGTATACCTCACATGAATTCAGCCTTTTCTTTCAGTCTAGAGGGATTCGTAGAGAGTTTACAGCTCCTTATACCCCAGACAAAGTGGTGTAGCTGAGAAGATGAATAGAACTATTCAAGATAGAGTAGTCTCTATGTTGCATCATGCAAACCTCTCACAAGGTTTTTGGGCAGAAGCAGTATTGACTACATTCCATGTGATTAACCTTTCACCTAGTACTGCCAAAGGTCTGAAAGTGGCACAAGAGTTATGGATAGGGAAGCCACCATATTATGATCATCTTCGAGTTTTTGTGTGTGAAGCATATGTTCATATACTCAAGAATCTTAGACAAAAGTTGGACCATAATTCAAAGAAATGCATTTTTCTTGGATATGGTCGAGAAGGACAATTTGGATATCGCTTATGGGATCCTGAAACACGGTCAGTGATCAGAAGTAGTGATTTCATTTTTAATGAGTCCAAGATGCATAAACTGCCCATTAAAGAGGTTGAAGTGAGAAGAGTGGTGTTTGAGGATAATAGTCCTCCGATTAGCATGCATAAAAATATTGCACATAGGGATGTTCAAGATAATGTCCATTCAGATCAATCTGCACATGTTCCTGTTCAGCAACCATTGAGATGTTCTGCACATGTCTCACATCCACCTGATAGATATGTTCCAGGTTTAGATTTTGTTATGCTAACAGATGCCGGTGAGACTTCTTGTTACAAAGAGGCTATGGAGATAGAGGATCATGTCAAGTGGCAGGGTGCCATGAAGAGTGAGTTGGATTCTATTCACAAGAATGGTACTTGGGATTTAGTACCTTTTCCAAAGGGCAGGAAAGCTTTACCATGTAAATGGGTATGTAAGCTGAAATTCACATCAGATAGTGCTTCTCCAAAATATAAAGCAAGACTTGTTGCAAAGGGTTTTAAGCAACAACATGATGTTGATTTTGAGGAAATCTTTTCTCTAGTGGTCAAGATGACTACTTTGCGCATGTTGCTTGGATTCGTTGCAATGGAGGACTTCCAAATGGATGTGAAAAATGCTTTCTTGCATGGAGATCTTATAGATGAGATCTATATGGAACAACCAGAGGGTTATGTAGTAATTGGCAAGCAAAGTCTAGTTTGTAAGCTCAAGAAGATCTTGTATGGACTTAAACAGTCACCTAGACAATGGTACCAAAATTTTGATGCTTTTATGATGTCCCAAGGCTATTCTCGAAGCAATGAGGATCATTGTCCCTACACAAAGAGATGATTAGATGGCAGCTTGATATGCTTGATATGCTTGATATGCTTGATATGCTTGATACTTTATGTTGATGATATGTTGATTGTTGGGAAGTCCTCCTATGACTTGTCAATTCTAATTCCATAGCAAGAAGATGGGTCTTTTGCATGGAGCCAAGCCAACATGTTTTCTTATTCATATAAATTTGCTTCTTCATATAGATCTACCTTTGGATTTTCCAACAATTCTTCTTCCATTCAGATACCAATTGTCTGCATCATGTTGGTATGTCTTTGGCTGTCTAGTCCTTCTTCTAAAAATATATGCTACAACTCTTTTCCCTCTTGCTTTACCCACATTGTGTCCTTACCCCAGTCATGCAGCACATTAGCATGCCTTAACCAAGGTCTCCCAATCAATAGGGGGAAACTTCCTTCTACCTATGGCAACCTTAAGACAACAAAGTGCAAGTTAAAGATGGTGCCTTGTATCTCGATTGGGACTCCAGTGACCACTCCCATAGGCCTTATTATGCTTTGGTTTACAATGTTATAGTGAAGTTGGAAGGTCTTGAAGGTTGTAGTCCAATCTTTTTCATGGTATGTTCAGGCATCAAGTTAATGCCAGAACCACCATCCACAATAACTCCTGGAAACTCATGTCTTCTGATAGTGATTCTTAGTTGAGGACTCGGCTTCCCCTACAATTCTATCTTTATGCATAACAACAGTCTTTGCCACTAAAATTGTTATGGAAGCCTCATCAATTATTTGCAAGAGCTTTGACCTGGATTTCACATCCATCTTTATTTAATAAAAAATACTAACCTCCTTTTTCATGGACTTGGGTAGTCTTGAAGCTTCTGATTCCTTAAGAGCATGGGCTCTATTTGACTTATCAAAGCTCATAAGCCCTATTGAATGCATGTCCAATGGCATCACTAGTACCTATGAGATCTTCATTTTGCATTGTATTTGCACATGTGTTGGCTTTGTCTTCATATTTCTCTTTGTCTTTGTTTAGTCCATTAATCCTTGATTCTTGACCTATGTCTAATTGAGCCTTCCCCTTGCTTCTTGTCTGCACTACAAAAGAGTCAATTTCTTCTAATTGCACCACTCTGGTAGATGGTGATGGCACATTGAATTGTTCTACAACTTCTTCTTTGCATACAGAAATCATTTGAATGTGTGGCCCATATAAAGATGCTTGGTTCCTTAGAGCATCAATTAATATAATGGTCTTTGGCCTTTGGGCAATTCCTGCAAGGAGGGGCATTTTCTGGTAGAGTGCATCTACTTTGGTAATGCCCACATTCTCCACATCTAAAGCAAATAATTGGCCTCCTTGGCCCATTTCCAAAGTGATCCCTAGGTCGAGGGTTGTAAGAATTACCTTGACTAGGTGCAACTGCCATTACATTAGCTGGTGGTTGGGCTACTCCTTATGTCCAATATGTTTGTGCAGGCATACCTCTTGATTGACATTCCTGAGCCTCATGACCATCTTTCGTGCATAGCTAACAAGTGACACTTAAAGTGGACACTCACTTACCACATGACCCTATTTGCTACTCATGGTGCACCATAATCCATTTTTGATGCGACCTTCCCTAAGTTCCTCTAACTCCTGTCGAAGTTGAGCTAGCTCTTCTGCTTGGTCTTCCTCTTCTTTTTGTAGCTTTAAGGCCTCAATTTCTCACCTCAGTTGAGTTACTACACTTTCCTCCTCTTTGTGGGGTTTATTCGTTTTCGAGCTCTCAAGTTCTTTCCTTAACTAAATTATTGGGTCCTCAGGTTCTGTAGGATATGATAAATTGGAAGAGCTTATCCCATACTGATGCCTAATTTGCTCCAATCTTGTGGATGTATTAATAATCTCTTCTATTGTTGCTGTCGGTAACACTAACTCTTTTATTTTACATTGTGTTGATATGGGAAGTGGTTTGGCCAGCCACTTCTTGATGAAAAAATCATGGGGAGTGTCTAGCAATTTAGCCATCAATGCCTTGGCTTTGGCGACAAAATTTGGGAAGGTCTCGCTAGGACCTATTCTAACTCCTCAATAATGTTTTCAGTTGTGTTCCCTTGTTGGAATTGTGTGTTAAATTCTTCCTTCATTAGATCTCATGTGGTGAAATGGTTGTCGACAAACTGACTAAACCATTTGTCTGCTAGCCCTTCTAATGATGTAGGCAAAAGAATAAAAAATGCATCTTCTCTTCCCATTAGACCCCTTGTCTTACATAAGGCCAAAAATCTCCTAATGTGTTCATCTGGGTCTTCTTGTGCTAATCCCTTGAAAGATGGAAATTTAATATTTAATCTAGAGAGTAAAGTTTTCAAGTCTGGTTGGGCTTCCATATTCTTTACTGATGATGTCGATGATAATGGACTGATTGATATTCGAATAACCTTTCTTCTTGTTGCTTTGCAAGGGACCCTCAAGGTTTGAGACCCGGTTGCGGCCATGAGCTATTCATACTCCTCTTAGACAAAGAGAATTACAAGTGAAGAAAGATTACCTCTTAAGCCAATAGAGTAGTGTCGATATCCTTGCACTCTTCTACACTTTGAAAATATTGCTTCTCATAGGCTCAAGCCTCCTTGTGTCCCACCGGGCATGCCAAATTTTGTTGGGGGATTCTTGTGCAGAAAGGGACTTGAGTGTTTGTAGGAGAAGGAAGAGGGAGAAGAAGAGAAATGTAGACACCGAAAGCTTCTTCAAATTGATTATGAAGAGAAAAGTACAATGATGATGTATAGTACAAAGCCAAATGCTCTCTATGCGTAATGCATAATCCCAAATAGTACACAATCAAACAAGGTTACAAAATACCCAAGGTTCTTTCTGTCGTTGACCTCTGCACCAAACCTCCACCTTCTCCAAGAGCTTGTACTTGTGCACACCTTGCACTCAAGCCTCCAATAGGGGAGGAGGGATGGACACCTTCTGTCGATGCACACATAGCTTCAATGGGACCTTGTGATCCTTGATTGCCTTGCTTAGCACTCCTCTGCAAACACCTAAGTCACACTTTTTGCACACCTTGCACTTGCTTCTGTGAGTCGCACACTAATTGAATGTCTCTTGCTCTTCTCTCTCTCAGTGTAGACTATGCTCACCTTGCTTAGTCTAACCAAGAATAATGCATGCCTTGAGTTGAGTGTCGGCTCATGTACATACGCTCCTAACTGATAGAGTATCTTGGTGCTCACTTTGATGTCCCAAGATTGTCTCCAAATGTGCATAGCCAACAAATCCCTTTTTTGTCCTGTAGGACTAAAACAAAATTTTAAATGGGGAGGCCATACTTTCACTTTTGCATACACTTCCTTTTCACATGGCTTCACATTTTTCCCTTCAATTTTTCAATTGTGTACCTAAGGGAGGGTTCACCTGAACCTTCCAAACACTTTAAAAACCCTTTGAACCTTAGAGAAATTACAGGAAGACAATCTGCAACCTGCGTCCACTTTCTGCAAAACATAACCCTTGTGAACAAATTGATTGTGCACTACCTACACACCTTGATGATTGAACTTTGAACCCTTTGACTTTGACCATGTTGACTTTGACCATGTTGACTTTGACCATGTTGACTTTGATAGTTTTTTACTTTGACCATGTTGACTTTGACCAATATGACTTTGATGGGCTCAACAATGTCAATGATATGTTGATTGTTGGGAAGTCCTCTTATGACTTGTCAATTCTGAAAAAGAATTTGAGCTAGACATTTGATATGAAGGATTTGGGGGATGCCAAACATATTCTTGCATTTGCATTACTTGTGATTAAAAGATGCATATACTTGTCTCAAAGGGAGTACATATCCAAAATACTTTACAAGTTCAATATGCAGGGTCGAAAGGCATTGAGTACACACCTTTACCCAGATATGTGAAATTGAGCAAGGAACAAAATTAGATGAGGAAAAGGAGTTCAGGACCAAAATTCCTCATCAGTCTGTTGCCGGTAGTTTCATGTATGCTATGGTAGGTATGAGACGAGACATTGCATTTGCAGTGGGAGTTGTGAGGAGACATATGTTTAATCTTGGCAATAAGCATTGGGAAGTGGTCAAGATGATTTTGAGATATCTAAGTGGCACTAAGGATAAGTGTCTATGCTTAGGTAGAGGAAAAGCATCCATTAATGGTTACACAAAATTATGATTATTCTTATTGTGTAGACAATTGTAAGTCTAAATTAGGGTACATTTTTCATTTTGATGGAGGTGCTAGCTCTTGGAAATCTCATCTTCAAGAATATACAACTATTTCTACAACAGAAGTAGAGTATGTTGCAACAAGTGAGGGATGTGAGGAAGCATTTTGGGTTTCTCGTGTGTTCGTGGTCTGTGTATTGTGTGTTTTCTACGTATTTTGCAACCTCTGTGTGGAGTATTGTGTGGCATCTGGAACTTGGTTTTCTACTTTGAGTGTATCATCCTGGAGCTCTCGAGAAGGAGAGTCCACTATGGTGTGTCACCTCTTGTGCTATAAATGTGGTATGGACATATCCAAAGTAGGTGGCCTCTACCGAAAAGTGCACCACCATGTACAAACTACCCATACCTACATGATCATTACACCAAAGACTATCCCAAGCATGCTTCCTCAAGCAAGGTAAATAGTTATTTCCATGTTTCTATAGAGTTGATTTCCACATAGTGCACACCACTCCAATCGCCCATAGACAATGTTGTACAACTAAGGGAGATATCACCAATAAGGGTGCGTATGAAAGCCCAACAAGTGTTCGAAGGAGCTACATGATCTAGAAGACTTATCACGATTCACATACTTGGATCAAGACAAGAGAAGATCTTGGGAAGTGATTGATACGAAGAGATCTAGACTCCAATATATGGATTTTCCAATGTTTCCTCCAAGAGAACACAAACAACCACTTTTTAAAATCCATAGAGTCAAAAACAAAGTTGAGGAAACCCTATCCTAGGGCAAGGTAGTTGGCAAAATGTCCCTCAGAGAACTCATGTTCATTTTGTTACATCAAGTAATATCACAATACCAAACCTTGAAATGGGAGGTGATAGGATGAACAATCCACACTTTTCGCTAAGACCTCTACAAGGAAGAGGATCAGGTGTGTGTCCGATTGCTCAAGTTATTCCTCAACCACCTGATGTAGGCTAAATATTGAGACATAATTAAGTGAAAAGATGCTTGAGGAATCACTACAATGGATGAGGAAATCCTTATGATAACATGGTTGAATTCAAACAAGTGTTGCGAGTTGAACAAGTAGATGAATTCTTTGTTCAATATGATGCTTTTGGTATCACATTATTAGGAACTGCTTTGACATGGTTCCAACCTCTAGATTGCAATAGATTCGTTACCATCAAAAAATTTGTTGGAATAGTTCATTGGCGAGTTCTCAAAGAGAGGGATGAAGTGTAATAAAGTAAGTCTATGATCCAAGGGTCTGGCCGGTTCAGACAGATCTAAAATCGGACACCGTTTGGTCATCCGTGTGTATGACCAAAGATCTCGAGTTTAGACTTACTAGGAGGTCTTGTGCTCTTGTGAACAAGTGATCCACTTAGCTTAGTGGTTAAGTCTCAAGGATCTGAAGGACGAGGTCTTGTGTTCAATCCCCATGAGGTACATGGGAAGAGTATTTTGCCCAAAGAGCTCTAGAACCTTCTAGAAGCATCCACTGGACACTTGGCGCACATGTAGTTACATGGCTGACACTTGAATGATTAGTATCCACCTGCCCAAGAAGGCAGTCCCCTGGAGAGAGCTATATATAGAGGCATTTGGTTGGGAGGAGAGTCATCTCTCTAGCATGTGGTGGTCGTAATCCTTGTTCTCTTGCATTGGTATCAGAGCTTTCATGGTGACCTTGGAGTGGGCTTCATCATCTTTCTCTCCATAGCTTCTTGCTTATTACTTTTTGCATGCATTTCGTGCCAAATATTCATTCACGGCTATCTTGAATTGCGTGTCGAATTCATCTTGGTGGCAGCTGTCTTGTATTGCGTGCCGAATTCAGCTTGGTGGCGGCTGCTGTAGCTTCAGAAATGATTAGCAAAAGGTGAGCTGCCATTTTCGCTGTTGGGGCGCAAGAGACTCGAACTCAGGACTTCTAGAAGGGGCTGATTTAGCCTATCCACGAGCCCACAAGCGTTACTACACCTAAAGTCGAGAGCAATTTTTATTGTTCGCGGACGGCGCTGAAGAAGAATTCGAAAAGAAAAACAAGCTGCAGTATCACATCATCTAGAGCTTCGCGTTGCCATCTTCGGAATCGAACTCGCATCCACGGGTGCAGCAGCTCATCTCGCAGCCAACTCGACAGCGGATTTCTTCAGATACGTTCATATATTACTGTACATATCTTTTGTAGCCGAAGCAAAACGCTGCGAAGGTTGACCAAGGGACTCGAACCCATTACCTCCATCAGGTGTAGACACTCTCTTCGCCACGAGAGCACGTCTCCTCTGCAGCCTTACCTGGAAGCACAGAATCTTATGTTTGAAGCTGTCGGCTTGGCTGCAAAAGATTTCTTCATGCTGTGGCAGACGCTGTGGCAGACGGAGGATTCGACCTCGTGCCCTCTACCTAGATGGGCTGCTCGGAAAACCATGGAGCCTAGCGAAGTTGATGACTCCTAAAGGCCGGCAGTCCGGATTTCTTTGTTTCAGCCTGAACACAGCCTTATCAAGGAGCAAAAAAGCACTTATAAACTTCTGTCACGCGCTCGGGGATTGACCCCGCGTGACTTCTGTGGATGATTCATGCAACAACCGCCATGACAACCTCCAAGCGACAGCTCCATATTCGAGGACCATATACAGGACTCGAACCCATGTGGGTATCCAGTTACAGATCTCACTCCATCCATTCCTAGAGAAGATCGGAAGTAGAGCTCTAGAGTGAAGATCCGGAGGTCTTTGGTGATCCAAGTCAAACCAACTTTGAATTCGGACCAAAGACTTTAGAGAAAAGCTCTTTCAGAGGATCAAGGGAAGGACGTAGCTCTATGTGGAGCTAAGTATTTTCCAGTTTTTGCTTGGCCTTAATGCTTGATTTATCTTGTTTTCATTATTCTACACTTAATCCTAGATGCACATTGAAATAGCCAAGATTTCAATTGATTAAGTCTAGATTAGAATAATGAATTAATCCATTTCTCATTCCAAGCATTAGTTTGCATTAAGGAAAGACTTGATTTCAAAAAGATCCTTGTGCATCAAAGAATGTATTTTGGTAGTTTAAATACATATTTCCTTTTCATTGAGTAAGTTTTCTATTGCACCTCAAGGGTATGTTTTTATATCATAGTGCATTAGGACAAAGGAAAGGATATACATGCATTAGGATTGCATGATATACATTCTTAGTACAAGAAAAAATCGTGCATCAAGCTCATGCATGATTGTTGTATTATTTTTTGGGCATGCAAAGAACATGCATGCATACGCATGTGAGCATATGCTTTTGCATGTAGATACATGCATTTGCATGATAGAATGGAATGCTGTTTGCAAGTAGATATGAGAATGTACTCTCTTAGTATTTAGCTTACTTTATAAAGCTCGCAGTTTGACATTAGGGAAGACCAAGGACTAGTTAGTTGCAAAGACATACTAGTTCTAGTTTGCAACTCAAGTAATTAGTCGATTTCTTCCCAAGTTGATACTCCGCTATCAAAGACAAATACTTAATGATAATTAAGTATGATAGATGTCTTGCTAGGTATAAGTAAGCACTAGGAGAAAGTTAAGTAATAAATTTTCTTGATAACCAAGAAAATTTAATTCCTTGCAAACTCTTTTATGATGTATGATGACTCTAAGTCCTGGATGTACTTAGAAAGTCATGCGGATAAGCTTTACTTGATTAGTTATATATTTTATGTAACTTCTCAAGCATCCCAAGGTTGGATGAGAACTATATTTCCAAGTTCCTTGAGTACTCTTCTATTTAGAAGATTTCGAAAGTTTTAAAGAAGTTTCTTGTGGTTTCAAGATTTATATCTTATGATGAAACCTCGGTAAGTAACTTTTTGGAATTGAGATATGAAATAGTCAAGCCTTCTATTTCATGTGAGATCATTCTCCTACCATGTTTAAGATGAATTTATTTTTGGGAAGGTAGATGTTCCAAGTAGAGGATCTTAATTGATTCATGAACTCTTCCCAAAATACACATAAATTCATATTATATGATAGGTCCAAGGAATGATGAAAGCAAAACCTCTTTAGGATATAAATGTTTTGCCAAGATATAAAGGTATCAAGCTTTTATAAATTTTCATTTGATTTCATCCCAAGGGGTGATGGAAATCAAAAGGTTAAACCTCAACATCAATTGATCCTTGATATCAATAAAAGGATGTTAGGTTCTATAGTTGCATCTCTGGTAAATGATGCAACTAGCTAAGCAATCTTTAGGAAATAATATAAGTTCCTAAAGACTTGAAGCAAGTATGAACTTTTCATTTAGGAATAGAAAGTTCCAAGAAATGGATTTTCAATCCATGAACTTCTCCTAAACAAATTATAAAGTTCAAAGTTGTGTTCGCAGTAACATTACTATTGGATCAATCATCAATAGATGCTTGGACTTTAAACATAATTTTGATTGGTGAAATATGTTTAAAGGACTCTAGTAACATCTGAAGATTGACCAATAATAATGAGTTTTGTATCAAACTCAAGAATAGAAGTCAATATCACATAAATGAAAGTTCAACTGAAACTTTCATAGTGGCATGGGAAACCATCTCCAAAATGTGATATTTTGTCTCTAGTTTGATACTCAGGAAATGAATACAATTGAATCAGTAAATTTTTTGGATATTATTTGAAAGAATTTCTTTCAAATGTTCTTTTAATATTGCAAAAGATTCCAAGATGAATCATTCGCTCAAGTTATTCAAGTCTTTGAAGAATGGCATTCTTTCAAGTATTGAGAATGAAATTCTTCATACTCTTTAAACAATAAGTAAGTAGTTCCCGGACATCCCAAACCACTAGAAGTGGTATTTCAAGTCCTATTTGTGATATAACCTAAAGGTATATCAAAGATTCTTAGCTTTGGAATCTGAGAGGCATAAGTGTATGCTTGGACTTGAGAAAGATCTCTAAAAATCCTGCAGGTAAGCAAAGAAGCTTTAGATAGTTTAAGAGATCTTAAAACATAAAGACTAAGTCTTTATTTTTGTCGCAAGTATCAACCAGACTTGATCAAATTTGGCCATGACTGTCCAAAGAATGTACGATTGGAACTACTTTATAGATTGCCCAAGTATTGGCAATAAAATTCCTTTTGGGAATTATTCACTCAGGTTCCATTTATTCGATGGAAAACTATGAAAAAGAGTAAGTTGTTCCAAGTCTGAACAGAGTAAAGAAATTCCAAGAATGTAGTCTGTAACCGTGATTAAGTCTGTGGAAGGTAAAACATAAGTGTTTACCTATCCTTCAAGGGATTTTGGTACAAATCCAAAAAGCATGAGCGGATGCTTAAGACTTAAGCAGTAAAGAGATTCCTAAATAAAGTCCCCGGGGTAGGTACCTAAAGCAACAGTAAATAAAGGAATCTAAAGACAAGAAGTCAAAAGCTCTTGTCACTACAAAATTGGTCAAGAATAATCCAATTGAACTTGAATCTATGAAAATTCAAGTACTTGGAATTTTGATTGGTTTTCATTTGAAAACCCTAGCAAAGAAGAATTGATATTCTGTTAAGAGGTTTTCAAGTTCCCAAGGTAAAGCACATGATTGTGAGACGATCATGTGAAGGAATCAAAACCTAGAAAATCTAGTTAGAGGTAATACCTGGAACTTCTAAATTCTCGTAAAAGAATTGAAGAGATAAGGTACTCTATCAAGAGATGTTTAGACTTTAGGATAAGAATCACCCACACATTAATGTGAATATAAAATAGGGTGGAATGGGACACCAGATTTTATACTCAGATTGATATAGGAAAGATGGTATGGGACATCGGACCGTGGGATGAAAATTATCTTTTAGTCCTAGTTTAGATTTTGAAGTTAGGTTTCATCCTCAAGGGAATTAAGACTTCAAGAAAAGTTTAATTCGTAAAGGATGAAAGTAGTATCTTACGATACTTCAAGATGACTTCAAGATCAAGGAAATTGAAGATATGAAGTAAGGAACTTCCAAGATCTTCTTAGAACACTTCAAGCTTAAGTGTTATTGATCAGAAATATTTGATAAATTTCTGAAAGAAGTTGGACTTTGATTTTGAGTTGATCTTTTCAACTAAAGATTCAATTGACTAAGTCAAGTATCAAGTTCCTAGTGTAACTTGATAAATTCACTCTTCTGACTCAAAGAAATGCACAAGAATTGCATTCACAATTAGGAGTCAAAAAGATTGAATGTGACCTGAACTTAGTCTCAAGTGAAGCATTATTTGAATACCAAACTCATCAACAGAACCTCAGTGGGTCGACACACTGATGTTGGTTACCACACTAGTATCTTGTGGTTGGATGATGTTTTTGATTTTCTTTGAATCTTTTTGAGAATCCAGCTTGTTTCTCTTAAAGATAAAGAAAATATTTCAAATCCTTGTTGAAATAGATCTTTGAAAAGTTAAAGTCCTGAGTCAACTAGACTTTGACTCATAGCAAGTTTATGTATATTCAAAGTTTGAATTGGTTGTACAGAGTCTTAGTTATTTCTTTCCGCTTTCCAAATCTTTTGAAATTGACTCAGATATAGTATCTGATTCCTTTTGCAAAAGACCAGGGTTAGCCGGTTAGAATAAAATAACTAACTTGAACATCCTAGATAGATGTTATGTACAAGAACCTTTTCAATCTTCAAAAGATGATAAGTCTAAGTGGACTTATTCATTTGAGTTTGCTTCAAGTTATAGCATAAATGATTTCCTGGAGTCCAGTATACTCTAGAATAGGGAAGTTAGGAATTGCTCATCAGATTGACAATTCCCAAGAACTTTCAGTTAAAAGTCTTTGAGAAAAGTGTCCTAAGTTGGACAATTTTCATTTTGAATTTGAATTGGTGAAGTTAGTATGGTTGATTCCCCCGAAATGGTAAACTTTCTCCTACAGTTTATATGGGATTTTTTCAACTCATTGGAACAAAGTAGTCCTCTAGTCCGGTGAAAAAATCAAGTAACTGTTAGATAAAAGTAAACCATTGTACAGACATCTAAAGTTAGATGTATGGGACAACCAAACTTCAAGTTCTCCAAAACAAATTCAAGTGAATCAAGAATTCTCAAAGTCTTGTGAGGGATAAGAATCCCACCTTCATTACTAAGCCCATGCACCAGTTATGCCTAGAAATGGACTAGTAATTTGAATCCACCTAGTTCACATGTTTGTGCCTAGATCGCACATCCAGAAACTGTGAATTAGCTAGGGATGTCATTAGATCCACCCTTATTATTCTTCACTAGTTTGTACTTTGTCCCGTTCATCAAAGTGCAAAACCAGATAGTGTTTTGAATCATTTGGGCAAGGATGCCACCACAGAGATGAGACATGTTCTTCCAGTTCTAGAACATGACCATGTTCTTCCAGTTTTAGAACATGAGGCTCGGGGGTTGCCTACAGTATGTATATAGCTCTATTTTCGAGGACGAAAATCTTTTCCAAGGGGGGAAGAATGTAATAAAGTAAGTCTATGATCCAAGGGTCTGGCCGGTTCAGACAGATCTGAAATCGGACACCGTTTGGTCATCCGTGTGTATGACCAAAGATCTCGAGTTTAGACTTACTAGGAGGTCTTGTGCTCTTGTGAACAAGTGATCCACTTAGCTTAGTGGTTAAGTCTCAAGGATGTGAAGGACGAGGTCTTGGGTTCAATCCCCATGAGGTACATGGGAAGAGTATTTTGCCCAAAGAGCTCTAGAACCTTCTAGAAGCATCCACTGGACACTTGGCGCACATGTAGTTACATGGCTGACACTTGGATGATTAGTATCCACCTGCCCAAGAAGGCAGTCCCCTGGAGAGAGCTATATATAGAGGCATTTGGTTGGGAGGAGAGTCATCTCTCTAGCATGTGGTGGTCGTAATCCTTGTTCTCTTGCATGAAGCATAACACCTCTTCTTTGATTCATAAATTCAAACAAGCAAGCAAAAGGTTTGCAAGACTAGCAGCTAGAAGGTTTAAGCAATATGTGGATCGATATCGAATAACAAAAGGCCAACCCAACCAAAAATGATCTCGTTATTTTTGGATGGACTAACTAATGGGAGTTTCAAAGCCTTGGTATATATGAAAAGATTAGATACTCTTATCTCAAGGAATGTATAGACTTAGAGGATAATCTAGCCAATGACCTGAAGATTCCTCAGACTCCAACTAAGTCAGAAGACACTTCTAGTAGTGTATCTACTTAATCTAAAAATGTGGAAGAATTGGTTGCAAAGAAGTTGGGAGTTCAAAACCAACAAGGATTAAAACCCTATTAGGCTCAATCCATGCAAATGCCAATGCTAAGGAGATGTGTGCATTGTGGAGGGGACCATCCATCTCATGCTTGAGTGAGAGGGGGACTTGCCCCACCACAACATTATCCATATGTAAGACCACCCATGCATTGAACAAACTTCTACTTCCACATTGAGCAAAAATATACCAATTACACTATCAAAAATTGCCCTTACAATAGACAACCTAGACACCCACAACCTCCTCGATATAGGCCTTATGGACATCCACCTAGAGACAAAGCTAGGGAGGATCCAAGGTATGCTCCATGTCAAGGATCCGTAATGGCTCAGAGACCATATGAGTATCAAGGTTATACTCAACCTCAACCCATGTGGGGATAGCAACCACCCCACCCTCATAATGTAGTGCCCATCAAGTATGCACAACTAAAAGAGAACCTAGATAGAGGAGTACTACCCGTAACCCCATTAACAAGCATAGAAAACATGAGCCAAAGCTATGAGCAAGGCTATGGTGAATACAATGCCTATGAAAATAACCCCATAGAGTATGAAACAACTTATGATCAGCAATACTACAAATATGAGGGGTATGGAGACTCCTATGGATAAGAATATACCAACATAATGTATGTTGCACCTAGAGCTCAAGCTCTTGTAAGATAGCCAATAAGACCACCCATGCCAAGAAGACCTTGTTATAGATGTGGAGAAGATCATTTTATCAGGGAATGTACGATGCCCTACCACCCACCTCATAAAAAAACATGGGAAGGATATTGTAGTGATTGTGAAAAAGAACACATGTTCCAAGATTGTCCTAAGGATACCTCTAAAGAACTTTCCACTACTTAGAATAATGTGATCAAGATAATTGAGACCTCTAGTAGTGATAAGGAGTACTTGGTACCATTGAAGGCTATCATAAGAGCCAGAGCTAAAGAAAAAAAAGCAAGCCTCAATGATCAGAGACAAAAGAGTCCTATAATGAAAAGGAAGAAGAATCTTCACCCACTAGTGGTCGAAGATTCTTAAGTATTGTTGAAAATTTTGGAAAAGAAAAGACTCAAAAATGGAAAACTAGAAGAGAAAAAAACAAAAGTAAATGGATGAAGAAATTGGCTAAAAAAAATGCAAAAGTCTACAAAAGACATAGAATCTACACAAGTTAGCCTAGCCAAACAAAACAATGTGGTGAAGGAAGAACAAATGGAGGACCATGCAAGATCAACTCTAGCGGATCCAATCCCTAAAGACTTACAAATGTTGTTAAAATCTTATCAATCTAGAATAGCAGGCATACCTAGTCTACAACATTATGATCGATGTTACCATAGAGGAGATTTGGAGAAAGAAGTTTGGAGTTGTGTAAGAAGCTTATTGAAGTTGATCATACTACACTAGAAAAATCAATCCCAAACATTAAGAATTCCAAACAAGAAATTCTAGGAATGCTTAGAAATTTTGAACTCAAAGAAAGCAAAATCAAAACTACCCACAATGAGGAATTAGGGTTAAAAACCATTAAGATTGATTCCTCAATTCTTAAGGTAGAAGCAAATTGGCTACAAGGACTATGGGCTAAATTCCAAGATGATAGATAGAAAAAGACCGAAGGTGAGATCCCTCATTGCATAGAATTAGATGCATCATAAACCAACAAATGATTGAGTGAGAAGTAGAACCAAAGAGTTTGTCCAATCAAGGCTTTGAGACAAAGGAGGCAATTAGCCTTACCACACCAAAACTACATGGGTGACTATGAACAAAAATCAGATTTCTTCCATGCTCCCACATTGAGATGCAAGGAGAAAAGAACCCCTGAGGAAGTGTCAAAAACTCTACACAATTTGAAAAAGGCTAAAGTCCATTCACTACAAGAAGTGGCCCTCTATAACAACAACTGACACGACACAATTTTGTCACTTTGTGATTGTGCATTATGTCACATAGAGCATCGAACATGCACCATCCATTAAACAACACTTTTATATCAATGCTCCTTTCGAGGCTCTTAATGGCGGTCATTAGAGCATCACATATGCGACACTCAATGACTGTCACATATACGACAATGTGTAAGCATCACATATGCGATGCTCTAGAAAGACGCATATGCGACACTCAAAAATGTTGCATATACGATGTCTGCTCATACTCGCATATATGATGGCTTTTAACATCTCATATGTGATGGTTATGAGAGTCACATTCATGACGAGTGTACATCATTTATGCGATGCTTGCTTTTGATTAGAATTAAAAAAAAAAAGTGCATCACTCTTCGGTTGTCATTTTATGTGTGTTGAATCGAAGAGCGAACCAATGTTCATATCTACACTACGCTTAAGAGCTCAAGCTCTCTTTCTCTCTCTCTCTCTATCTTTTCCTCCTTCTCTTTGTATCTCTCTCTCTGTCTCTCTCACTCTCTCTTCCTCTTTCTCTGTCTCTCTTTCGATTTCTCCCTCCCTCTCTCTCTCTCTCTCTCTTTTCTCTCTTTTAGTCTCTCTCTCTCTCTCTCTCGCTCTCTCTCTCTCTCTCTCTCTTTTCTCTCTTTTAGTTTCTCTCTCTCTCTCTCTCTCTTCATTGTAGGTTATTGAAGAAGTTCACTAAGCATAATATATGGCTAATTATTATAATTAAAATTTTCATTGTTTTGTATATAAATATAATTTGTTTTGTTTTCATAAGTTAACATACTCACACATACACATCCAAATGCACATACATACATATACATTCACATGCACATGCACATACACCTACACACACATACTTATACATGCACATGCACATACACACATATACTTATACACATACACATACACACACATATGCATATGCACAAACATATCTACATGCACATGCATGCACATGCACATACACACATAAACACATAGTTATACACATACACATACATATGCACATACACAAACACACACACATAAACACATACTTATACAAATACACATAAATATGTACATACACACACATACACATATATATACACATGCATATGCATATGCACATGCACATACACATGCACATGCACCCACATGCATCCACATGCACATGCACATGCATGCTCATACATACACACATGCATGCTCATACATACACACATGCAATATGCAAACATACACATACACATGCATATACACACATACACATGCATATACACACATACACATACACATACACCTACATATACACATACACACACATGCATATACACATACACATATACATGCACAAATACACATACATGCATGCACATACACAAATATAGATATATACCTACATGTGCATACACACACACATATACACACACAAACACACATATAATATGAATGAATCATACAATTAAAGTAATAATCCACATGTTAAATATAAACTATAATAAAAAGCATTAGTATATCTTATTCATATAACTCACTTCAATAAAATAAATTAATTTAATAAACACTCTAAAATTGTTAATTACTCATACCATAGACACAATTAAAGACATAACTGATATGACTATCTATCTATCTATCTATCTATCTATCTATCTATATATATATATATATATATATATATATATATATATATATATATATATATATATATATATATATATATATATATATATATATATATATATATATATATATATATATATATATATATATATATATATGTGTGTGTGTGTGTGTGTGTGTGTGTGTGTGTATGTGTGTGTATGTATATGTGTGTATCAATGTATATAATACATCAAATGTAAATAGTGTCAATCATCTGAATCACCCCTTGATCATAATCATCCACATCATCACGATCATCCCCATGATATGATGTAACTAAAGAGGCATCATGGGTAGAGGGGTCAGTACCCTGTGACGATTGATATAGTCCCTCCTGTGTCTATCTATCCACCTCATCCATATCAGCCTCTCCATAATACTCATGTATTACATATAGCAAACATAAATAAATAAAAAATATAAAACATCAATAAAAATAAAATAAAATATATCAAATTTACTAATAGTCATAAAATCATTTGGATGATCTCTTATCTACTCACTCGAGCATCAATATCCACAACATGTAGCATATTCAATTTCTTGTTTTGTAGGATAACAACCATAATCCTTATGCTACATTTAAAGAAGTGGTTGCCCCCACATCAATGGCATGAATCCCTATGATGTGGTGCATTTCTCATGCATTGTTCTTACACCATTGTTCCTTTCTTAATATAGTATACGCATGTGCTTGCTCTATCTATCTAATCATTTATCATCGATTGAAGATTTTCTTCCATGCAGTAAATTGGGATGACATTTTGTGAAGGTGGAGGCTGATGATCTAACACCAATCTTAGTGGTTCTTGATTTCCTTGGTTGTACCTAGGCATTTTGTAATATGATTCTCAATAAGGCATTTGCTCTTTTTCTCTCGCTCTTTATGGGTTTTCATACACATCTCTAGGTGGATACATTTTCCTGGGCTCATATTGGGATCTTCGTGGTGGTTGCTTATATTAATAGCATTGCACAATGAGTGTTGTCCTTTTCTATTTAATTTTGTAAAATTGCATAGGTCTCCTATCCAATGACCAATACCAAGGCACCCTATTGCTTTTAAGTTCCTAGCTTCATATCTCATTGCATATCTTCTCCCTTCTTCATCATCTTGCCTGATTGTCCAACCTATTACAACAATACTTGTATCAATAGTCAAAATGATTGGATTTCCATTACTATGATCTACTTTTTAAGTACATGAGCTTCAATGATAAGATTCTTTAAATTTTGGATGGCTTTAATATGCTTGTTAGTCTAAACAAACGTTTTTAGTTTTCTAAATAGTTGGTATAAAACATTTGGTACATTGGAAAAATGGGGAATCTATGTGGAATAGAATACAAGTGCTTGAGGAAATTGCCTAACTTCACTTATACTTTGGCACACATTTGCTTTACTTATAGCATCAACCTTAGGTGGATAAGGCTTACGTCCATAGTACCTACATAGATGACCAACAACAAAAACTTCATTCATTCCAAAAATAGATTTCTCTCCACGAATAGTAAAATTCAAACTTTCACATCTTTCTAGGATTTTATCATAATAAGAAATGTGATCACTCACAAATTCTATGGCCTTTATGGTCAATTTGAGAATCTTTTGTATAATAATCACAACCCTTTATAGGCACATAATTTAAGAATGGCATTGTCAATCTAGGTATGCATAGCATTCATCATATGTGTGATTGAGTTTGTGGCCCCTTGTGGAAGTGCACACATTTGAACTAGCCTTAATGGAGTTTTCATAGCTATAATATATTCACTCCCTATATCTAGTTGGAATTTGTCATATCCCGAGTAAAGATCACACATGGAATATATTGCATGTTCAAAAAAAGACTTAGCATAATCATCTACAATTGATCATGTTACTAAATTTCTAATAGTCACTTTGTTTATTGAATGAAGATGTTGAATAAAATGAATTTTTCCATTCTTCAATTTTTGGCACAGTAAACCATTGAATTGATTACGGTGCTAAAGAGAGATTTAAAATGTTTGTAATGATATTCTCTTTTAGAAATATAATTAGCTCAAGTAAATGTGCTTTAGGAATAGCAATTGGTCTCAAATTCCATGGAGTATGTGGAATAATGAAGATCACCATAAGAGCTACCACGTTTGGGTCAACACATCCTATCTCATGTGGCTCAAATGCAAATGCCTTGCCGTGCTTGCAAATCATCCACTCATATTTTTTTCTCTTCAAGTAAAAATTTTTCAACATCAATTCTAAGTTTCTTAATTGAATGGTCTATAAATGTATGTCCTATATGAGCTTTATCTCTCAATAAAGGTTGTGCACCCCCATGTTTCTTAAAATTTTCACTCTCTTTTGATAGTGCTTTGTGACTAGTTTTACTTTCCTATCTATAGTCTTATATTTGGCCTCTAATTGAGGCTCAAATCAACTCAACTCAACTCTTTCTCAGAAACACTCTCAAAGAAGTCTAAAATAATAATATACATTTTAAGTGAGTGTACAAATATAAACTATACATATGGAGTGTTTCTAATCATACTAGAGTTGAAATATATCTACATATGAAATATTGTCACACAAACCTAATATTTTGTCCATATTCAAGTAATATACATGTGAGAATTTCTTTTTCCTTGAAATCGAATTTTTCATTTTCATGTTCATGTATCACACTTTGTGCCTTGATTCTGCTATATTGAATACAAAAAGTGAATTCATTTCACAAAAAATATTTTGTAGGAGAAGGCTAGAACTCAATGAACCTCATGCCACAATTGTCTCATCTAATCATGTCACTCTCATAAATTCTTGCTCAAGTGTTTTATTGGATCACTTCTCAAAATTATACGATTTCTTAGGTGCTTCACACAAATATACATGAATTGGACCACTTTGGCGATTAGTGGTCCAACTCAAAAATCCAGATCAACCCTTTGGACTTGAACACCCAATTGTCAAGTTTGAAGAAGGTTCATACATTGATAAGGAAGGAACCATGTATGTGGTCACCAACCTACCAGATAGGACTGATGAGTTTGGAAATGTCATTCTTGAGAATGAGATAGGAGACCTAGAACAAGGAAATGTAGGACAAGGATCCCAGAGTCCTAGAGGTAACTCAGTTTTGACCAGAGTGATCACTCCAAATTGGATCCCTCAAGACAACAAAAGCATAGAACTATTCATGAATAGAGAAATAGAGGAAGCCTTTTGGAGATTCAAGCCAGATCAACCTAGCCAATTGGGCATAGTCATCATCTACGAGTTCAAGGATCCAGAGACACCAGGCAAAGTGGTCTACCTAGATAACACATAAGAGAAAATGTTCTTGGTAACAAAACAAGATAGACATGCATATACTTGGAAGAGTGAATTGATTTTCCCTCCACCATGATCCAATGTTTCCTATGGCCTCCAAGGAGTAGGATCATCCCAAGCTCATGAAGCCCAGAGAGAAAGAACTAGAGGGAGACCTGAGGTAAGTTTTGCACACAATGTGGGCAGAAATAGATCAGGATTTGAAAATGAAAGACCTGAAAGAGAGAGACATCGAGCACATAGGCAACAAACAGATGAACATGATTTTCCATTGCCTAGACCCCGAGAGCAACCAAGAACCCTTAGAACCACTCAAGTGATCAAGGCAATGAAGAATTATTTTGACGGATGGGCACGATTTTGCCCTGACATCGGTGTAAGGGTCCATATACACATCGGTAGAAAACCATTGATATAAGCATCGATATGGGCACCGGTATAAGCATCAGTATAAGCAGCAATATTACTGGCGCTTATATTGATGCTTATATCGGTGGCCTGTTGGAAGTACCAACGGGCATACCGACAACTTGTGGAATGTACCGTCGTGCATACCGACAGACATACCGATGACCATATGTGCATTTTTTTTTTTGGGTAGAGTGTGTTGTCTATTGTTGTAGCAACATTACCATGATGTTGTGTAGCAAAAGACAATACACTCTGCCCAAAGAAAACCGAGTACATGTGATGTGTACTCTAATGGCAGCCAAAACATGATTTCATATAGCAAAATACTATTGGACACAAAAGAGATGAGCAGAATGAACCATGAACCATGATCAAAAAAGATATATACTCCATAAATGAAGCATGTACACGAGTGTGGCAAACCACTACCATATATGAGGCAAATACTCTGCCCAAAGAAAACCGAGTACATGTGATGTGTACTCTAATGGCAGCCAAAACATGATTTCATATAGCAAAATACTATTGGACACAAAAGAGATGAGCAGAATGAACCATGAACCATGATCAAAAAAGATATATATTCCATAAATGAAGCATGTACAAGAGTGTGGCAAACCACTACCATATATGAGGCAAATACAAAATGTGGCAAAACACTTCCATATAGGAACCGAATACAAACTTATGGCACACCATTGCCTTATATGAGTGTAATACAAAATTGTGGCAAAGCACTACCATACATATGCTCAAAGGAATCAAAACCTTTATACCTACAGTCCTGCAACAAAGCATATGCGTAAAATGAGACAAATTGACATGATATTTATAAACAACAACTAAAAATACCAAACCAAGATATAAGTTTGCCTCATCATAGATGCTCCAATGAAATGATCACATCGCATCCCTCGAAGTCCTCCAACAGTGCAGCCAATCCATGAAGATATCCATAAGCTTCCTCGGTTTGCGTCGGAGGACGACCCACTGCCAACTCCTATAATAAATATGCAAAATGTTAGATGAACATACATGATGTACTTAACACAAACAAGTTCAATAATTAAAATGATACTTACAAATTGGTAAGGCATAGTGTTGTATCTGCCGCTACCCAAATGTGACATTGCAACTGTATCTAGACATGTGGCCGTTGCATCTCATTGCTGATGATATTGGTCAGGAGTATGTTTCTGCTCATCGTGAATCGATTCCCACTCCTAAGCATCTAACCATATAGGCTTCGGTAAGCCTGCTTTGAAAGCATCGTGAGCCTCAGACCCTCGATGAGACATCACCTCACGTGCTGTGTGTTGAATCAACTCTGAGCTGACAATAGGATGCCCAGGTGCTGGTCGGTACTCTTCATATATCGGCTATGTGATAGAATTTTTGGAATCTTTATCTTGTTGGCTTCATTTCAACATGATAGAATCTCCAAACTGTATGGAGCAAAGTTGTCGTATGCATTGATGCATGGACTTTTCGATCGCATCCATCATCAGAGCTCCATCACATATGCAATACATCTTGGAGTTGTCATGGTCATGAGCTCCCCAAGCTGTACATGGAGATGCCATCTGATCCCATGTGGAGGTGTTAGGATATATAAATAAATCCTAAAAAATCTAAGATCTATTTTTTAGATACTTTTACATATATTTCATTGTATAAATTAATATTAATCCTAAAACTTTATTTAAGATGTGTTTATGTGTAAAAAATAAAAAATTCTATTTTTGATATATATATATATATATATATATATATATATATATATATATATATATATATATATATATATATATATATATATACTCTAAAAATTTAAAGATCTTTTTTTTAGATATTTAATTATTTATATTTCATATATTTTTATTTTTTCTCTAATGTTTACATACATTTAAATATAATATTTACACATTATCACTTTTTCCCTATTTTTATATATATATGATTATATTATTTCTATTTTTTATATATTTAATCCTTAAATATAAACTTATATTATATTTAATTATTCATATTATATATATGATTATATATATTAATATTAATCCTATTATATATATATATATATATTCTACATAAATATGATTATATTAATTAATAATAATCCTATTTTTTATATATCTAATCCTTAGATATAATATTATATTATATTTAATTATTTATATCCTACATATATATGATTTTATAAATCAGTATTAATCCTATTTTTTATATATTTAATTATGTATATATATTTATAAATATTTATATATATATTTATATTAATCTTAAATATAATCATATATTATATTTAATTATTTATATTATATACATGATTATATATATTATTATTAATCCTATTTTTTATATATTTAATTATATATGTAATATGTATGTGAGTATGTGTATGCATATGTGTGTGTATGGACATATGTGTGTGTATGTATATGCATGGGTGTATGTAATATGTATGTGAATGTGTATGTAATATGCATGTGTGTATGTAATACATATGTGAGTGTGTATGTAGTATGCATGTGTGTATGTAAATTGTAATATGTATATGAGCATGTGAATATGTGTATGCATATGTGTGTATGTATGTATGTATGTATGCATATGCATGTGTGTATGCACATATGTGTGTGCATGTATATTCATGTGTGTATGTAATACGTATGTGAGTGTGTATGTAATATGCATGTGTGTATGTAATATGTATGTGAGTGTGTATGTAATATGCATGTGTGTATGTAATATGTATGTGAGTGTGTATGTAATATGCATGTGTGTACGTAATATGTATGTGAGTATGTGTATGCATGTGTGTGTGTATGTATGTATGCATATTGTTAGAGAAAGCATATTTTGAAAGAGATTATTTGTAATTTGACAATCTTTTGTAGATATATTTATCCAAATGATGTAAAAATGGGAAGAGTCTTCCTCATGTAAAATAGGATCATATGTATTTTTCTTAGAATTTTTGGAAGCTCTTTGACAACATATTTTTAGATAAGAAGGCAAAGAGAATCAAATTTTAAGTGTGAAAAGGGACACTTGAAAAAAGTATAAAAGATAATTTCTTCTATTTTGAAGAGGTTGGTTGTATTATTTCCATGCTATCCAAGTAATGTGAAGAGCTTTCCTACAGAAAATCGTGTTTCTCCTTCCATGATCTTATTCTTGATTTGTTGAGTCTTCTCATTGTGTGATCCATGGAATTTGTGAACTTTCCTTGTGTATTTCTAAGTGAGATGTATGAAGAGAGGTGAGTTTTAGTATATTGAGCAAGAAAGTGCAGAAGATCAAAGTTGGAATTAGAAATTCTCAGTTGTCATAGAATCACGATTGTCTCATCTGTGTGATACAAGTACTGTTTTAGAACTTTGACTTCATATTTGTATTCTACTGTGAAAATGGCACACTTTAGGCACAAAGATCATTGAAAATGCTGTTGTGGAACTCAAGATAATAAAAAACCTAGTTATTTCCTTTACTCTTCATAAATCTCTCAGAAAAACAGTCATGTCAACTCTTATTCTTGGATTCCATTAACTAGAAGGGGATGTGGTCTTTGCATACTTCCCGGATTGACAATTTAAAGATGTGTAGTTGATCTTTTGTGCTATAATGATTGGAGAGGACAACTCCAAAGATTAACAACAAACACATATGCATGTGCGTATGCACATATGTGTGTATGTATATGCATGTGTGTATGTAATATGTATGTGAGTGTGTATGTCATATGCATGTGTGTATGTAATATGTATGTGTGTATGTATGTATGTATGTATGTATGTATGTATGTGTACATGCAAATGTGTGTGTATGTATGTATGCATATGCATGTGTGTATGTATACTTGTGTGTGTACATGTATGTATGTATATGTGTGTGTACCTGTATGTATGTGAGTATGAGTATGCATATGTGTGTGTGTATGTATATGCATGTGTGTATGTAATATGTATGTGAGTGTGTATGTAATATGCATGTGTGTATGTAACATGTATGTGAGTATGCGTATGCATATGTGTGTGTATGTATGTATGCATCTCTCTCTCTCTCATTCTCTTTCTATTTCATATATATCTCTCTCTATATCATCTCTCTCTCATCTCTTTCTTTCTCTCTCTCTCTCTTTATGTTTCTCTAGATCTCTCTCTCTCTCTCTCTCTCTCTCTCTCTCTTTCTCTTTCTCACTCTATGTCAATCGAAAACAAAACAATCACTTACATCAATGTAATTGTTTGGATCGTTGTCGTCAAATTCCACTTAATGTTGTCCTTCATCGAATTCCAAAGAAATGATGCCAAAAAGCTCCTGCAAAACCAAGGAGAAGAGAAATTACAAAAGGGAAAACACAAAGAAAGAGAAAGGGTTCTAGAGTATGTGCAATACTTACCGAAATTCCAGATCTAGAGAAAGAGAGAGGTGTGTGTGTAGAGAGAGAGAAAGAAAGAAAGAAAGGAAGGAAGGCATATTAACGTTTTCTGGAGGCCAAACTTGGCCTATGAGACAAAAACCATGTACAAGTGTAGTAACCCTGTGTAGAAGATAAAATGAACTAAAAAGTATATTGCTACACAAAGCTATATAGGATTGGAAAAGGCTTGGGAGACATGGCTCTATCAGAGATTTTAAAATCACATACAAGATTCCTCTTTATGTCCTTGATGTCGGCTTCATCGTTTCCTGTAATGATCAAATCATCAAGATATATACAAATGAAAACAATTTTTCTACCTTCCTTCTTCACAAAGAATGATGGGTCTGCATGTCTTTGATTGTAACCACATTTTACCAAGTAGTCCACAAGTCTTTTGTTCCAAGACCTTGGGGCTTACTTGAGTCCATAAAGATCCTTCTTAACCCTGCATACATGATGTGGAAAACTCTTATCTTCAAAGCCTTGGGCCCGCTCCATGAAGACTACCTCTTCAAGCTCTCCATTTAGGAAAGCATTCTGCACATCCAACTAGTACATCTTCCAACATTTTGAGGCTGAAATTGCAATCAAACTTCTTATGGTGGAAATCTTATATACTAGAGTGAATGTTTCCTGAAAGTCTATGCCATAGGTTTGAGAAAAACCTTTGGCAACCAGCCTTGCTTTATACTTAGAGATGCTCCCATATGCATGCCTCTTTCCATTGTACACCCATTTGTTGCCAATGACTTTCATGTCCTTTGTTTTTGGCACCAATGATCAAGTATCATTTTCTTCAAGTGCCTTGACTTCCTCCTCCATAGCTTCAATCCATTCCCTATGCTTATTTGCTTCTTCAAAAAAGTTAGGTTCTTCACAAGCTATAACTTGACTCATGTAGGCATAGTGTCTTACAATGAATGAATCATAAGTTAACCTTTGAACAGGGTATTTAACCCTATTGGATGACCTTAACTCACCATTAGGTGGTAGGAATCTCCTCCTCCTTGGTTTAGATGCTTTAAATCCTGGAGTTTCTAATTTTTCCATATCTTCATCACTTGTATATTCCATGTATACCCATTGATGGTCTTTGTCATTTGCCTTTTCCTTTCCTTTTCTACTTCCTTAACTTGAATGAGCTTCATTCCTTGTCCTTCCATGCCAAGATGATGTAGTAGTCTCCCCTGATGGTGTTCTTGAAGTGGTTGGATCACTCATCTCCATGCTTTGTTGTTGCTCTTTGAACTTCTTCTCGGCTTCATATGCATCATCAACCTGTAACACATGTTTGCTACCATACCAAGGTAGCAACTCATCAAATATTACATCCCTAGAAACCTTAAGATCTTTGGTGCAAGGATTATTGCATCTAAAATCCTTTTTCTCTGAAGAACTTCCAAGAAATATACACCTATATGCCTTTCGGTCTAACTTGTGTCTCAATTCGTGTGGTATGTGAACATAACACACACAACCAAATACCTTGAGATGTGAAAGGTTGGGTTTCTCATCACACCAAGCTTCACAATGTGTAACTCCATGTACTCCTGAGGTTGGAAACCTATTCATAATGAATATGGCTGTATTTGTTGCATCAGCTTAATAAGAGTTAGGAACATTCATTTCATTTAACAAAACTCTAGCCACTTCTGCTATGTATCTATTCTTCCTCCCTACCACCCCATTTTGTTGAGGTGTATACCTGCAAGTGAATTGCATTTTGATGCCATGGTCATGTAAAAAAATATGAAAATTCATCTAAAGAATATCCTCCCCCTCCATCTATTCTGAGAGTCTTTATATACTTCCTCGTTTCCTTCTCCACTAGGTTTTTGAATCTCTTGAAGTGGTAAAACACCTTTGACTTTGAATTCATGCAATACATCCAAAAAAACCTTGAATAATCATCTATAAATGTGACAAAATATCTATCACCTCCAATGGATGGCTCCCTTTTAGGTCCCCATACATTTGTGTGTATGAGAGTCAACACTTCATTGCTCACATGTGCTCCCTTCTTGAATGGCAATCTGCTTTGTTTTCCTAATTGACAAGCATGGCACAAATGTTGCATATTTTGAGATGTAAAATCAGGTAGACCACTCATCAAGCCCTTCCTTTGCATTTCCTTCATCCTTTTTAAGTTTATGTGCCCAATTCTTTTATGCCATAAGTTGATTTCTACAATTTGTTTATTTTCATTTGATAAGTAGACACTGTGAGGGATTGATGGCTTTACCTCCATGGTGAATAGTCTTCCTTTCTTCTTTCCTTTTGCTATGAGCTTGTACTCCTGCATGGGGTCTTCAACAAAACATCCTTGATCATTGAACCTTACCTCATAACCTCTTTCAACCATTTGACCTACCGAAACCAGTTTCTTTATGATGGTTGGCACATGCAACACATCCTTCAAAACCTTGGAGCTTTGAGATTCATTCAATGCCACATCTCCCACATGTGTAATCTTGTGCTCAGTGTCATCCCCTATCTCTACATGTACTTGAGTGATGGATGAGTGTAAATTAAAGAAAACATCTTTATTGCAACTCATATGGTTGCTACAACCACTATCAATGTACCATGTAAAATCTGAATTCACTCTTTCACTTGACCCATACATCATAAGCAAGTTTTCATTTTTTGAATTTGCTAAGTACTAGCATAATTACCTTGGTTCCTTTTGTATCTTTGATTGCCTCCTCCTTTGGACCAACAATCCCTTGCATGATGGCTCGGTTTTCCACAATTGTAGCATTCTCCATTGGATGCTTCTCTTCCATGTGATCTACCTCCTTTTCCTCTACTCATTCCTCTTCCTCTTGATCCATAACTTTGTTTGGAGCCTTCTTGGTTGCTTTAGCTTGAGTTTGACCTTCCTCTTCATCTGCCTTGGGAGTTTTTTCCACCTCTTTTGCCTTTGCCTCTACCTGCATAGAAAATTTGGGCTTGGCTCCCCTTTGATTGTGAACCTCCTTGGTTCATCTCCTCGGTCACCATTGATGTGACTAATTGATCAAATTCTGGTAGGGAATCCCTCACACAAACTGATGTGGTGAATTCTTTCCACCTTTCATCCTCTCTCAAGCCATTGAGAGTGTGCGCAACAAGATCCTCATCTTCGATTGGGCTCCCAATTGAGCCTAAAGAATCTGCAAGCTCCTTAACCTTCAAAATTGCTCATTTATGTAAGTACTCGGTGTTTTTCTAAGATTATTCAGCTCATTCTTGAGCTGAATCTTCCTTGCCTTGGTTGATGAAGAGTACAATCTCTCCAAGGTTTCCCAAACCTTCTTGGATGTGTCCAAGTCTTGTATATGCCTTATCATGCTATTGCTTATGTGTTGGGATAGAATGAATATGACTCTCCTATCCTTTTCAATCCATTCATTAAGTTACTTGACCTACCCTTGAAGTGGTGGATCATGTACATGAGGCATTGGCTCCGTGCCCATGAGGTAGTTGCTAACTCTAAATTTCCATGGTTGATAATTGCCTTTCTCTAACTTCTCTATTTGTGCATTATAATCAGCCATACTGAGCTATAAGATGCTCCTCTAGCTTCTCCTCAAGTTTTTGTATGCTTTAGAAGGTGTGGCTATTACCCTTTGATATCTTTTCCCTTGCAAACCTTTGACTAGTTGAGATCTCGATTGACGTAGCCCCCTTTCGATGTCTTTTTGCTTTCATAAGTCCTCCTTATGCTTCCACGAGTTATCTTGATACCTTCAAGTCTTCAATATGCTAACCACTAATGTATCCAAGCCTCCAAAATGGCTCTGATACCACTGATGGGGGATGATTCTAACACCCCAATGCAAAAATGGAAGATGGCTGCCCTCCACTAGGTCCATAGACAATGATATATGCTCGCTGTTCGGATCTTTTCTCTCCACCAGTATAGAGAATTAAAATGAAATTTTTCAGACTCAGAGCGCACTATAAGAGCTACCCAACAAGCTTCAAATCATCCAAAATGGATATTCCATCTGGGAGAAACACCCTCTGCAAAACAGGCTACCTGTTTGCAACACTCTCTGCCTATGTGCATAGATGTACCTTCACAAACTTGGCAAATTCTCACAACTCACTTAGTAAAATAACTTGAAACTTTGTAAAACTTTAGGGAACTATATGAGAGACAAAATGAAGCTTGAAATCAATGAAAATGAGTACAATGAGAGAGCAAAAAAGGCTCTACAATCTGGTACAATAAAATTTGGAAAAGCCTAACTACAGCTCTAGATAGAGAGGAGCAAAATAATGAGAAAATGAGGTAAGCAAGCAAGGGGGCTGCTTGTTGGAGTTTATGAATTCACTAAAATAATTGGGAAACTTGTGGAATGCATACAACACAAGAAAAAAAGGTGGGATGATGCTTATATAGAGTTTAGCTTTTCCTACAATCTAGCTAACCACCCACCAATCTATGTAGGTGCACTTTTTGGTGGCTAATTGATGAGATTTGAATTTGATTGCGTTTTTTGGAGCTTCTAACTTGATTCCATGACTTTGGGTCCTCTTTTTTGATTGGTCCACTTGCAAAAATCATGGTTGAGCCTTTTTACATGATTGAGACTTGATTTTCAACAATTTTTGTATTGCCTTTCTTTCATCTCTCAATTTCCCTTCACCTCTTCATACCTCCGTTCTCTCTTTGATATCCTCATACATTGAAATCCTTGTTAGTCAAGGGTTTATGGTCTATTCTTCTTCTATCTCACAACTTGGACCAAAAAGAGATCATAACCTTCTTCACCTTGACATGAAGTCAAGATCTGTTCATTCAGTGTGACATCTAAAGTAGCAAGGATTTTAGCCCAATCAAATGGTTCAAAGTACTCATCTAGAAATCTCATGGGTGGATAAGAGCAATCCTCTACTATTCTTTCAAAGTTACAACCTCCCATCTAAGTCCCTCATTTCTTCTTCTTCTTGCATCTACTCTTCAAGAAACTCTGCACATCCATAAGTGAGTGTCATCATGTTTTTGATCCTCATCCTCAAACTTTGATCCATTAGAGGTCTCACTTTTCATGAAATCTTCTACATTCTGGTGTATGGTTCTTTATTGAAGTGGTGGCTCATCTCTATATGAGTTAAGTTATAGATCTATTCTAGTAGTTGTGCCTTGGTGTTATAGGTAAATTGGTTTATCACCTCAATCTCACAATACTTGTAGTTGGCACAAGAACGTTTCTTAGAAATAGTTCATAATTACTTGTCTTTCAGGAGCCACGGATGACAAGAATATGCAAGAAATCTAAACCACACATGCTTAAAGTGATTCCTTCTCATAACCCTAAGTGTTTTTGCATATTTCCACATGTGAGCTCATGCTTCATTCTAGTTGGCCTTAATGTTGGTTTACTCCATTCAATATATCAAGTCTTTGTAGCCACAACTACCCTTGACCCTAAACTAATGATAGCTTTAATGGGAAATCATTGTAAGTGATGGGAATATAAGTATTCCCCTCATCTCCCTCACTATATTCACCCACCATTTCTAAGGGTACTCGAGTGACTTACGTATTCAATTCAACGCTCTTGGGATCCATACTTGCTTGCCTAGTGATATCATCTAGTAGTGAATTTTGATTTTGATCAATTATTCCGCAATGTGTGCATTTCACTCTATCATTCTTAGGGTATTCTAGAGTTCCTTGGAAAATCTTTTGAGCATATTCTTTGATCAAAGAAGACTAATCTTTTTGCATTCAATATAAGTATCCTCATGAGGTTTGATGTACCTTGGAAAGGTATTGAGACTCTCATTGTCACACTCAAATATTTACTCACTAACCAATCCAATGCTTCAAAAATCCAAGCTAGTAAAAACATATCATGTCTTGGCTTCTATGTTGATATATTTTAGTAGTGATGTGTGTGAACACACTTAAGAACACTAGGGCACTTTTCCCCCTCTTTAGGAGGTTTTTTCCCCTTGACTTGTATATACACCTATAACCCTAGGAGGTCACTTATCTTTGTACATTCACTTGGAAATACATTCTATATTGTGTTGTGCTCCAAGCTTCTTCTTCTTCCTTGTGTTTTTTGTGTGCTTTCATAGACCTCAAAATCCAAGAATTGGTATCAAAGTAAGTCATTGCTTCCTTTAGGGCATCATCCACACTCATGTCACAGTCTTAGAATCACACAAAAATTGGCGAGCATACTCAGGGTGATTAGGAGTTCAAAACAACTTTGCCAGTACAAGTGCCTCAAGTTTGCTACAAGTTTAACAAAGCTTGACAAGGTGTTTTTGTTCAATTTTTTGAGATATAGGCATTTTTTTGCATCAAGGTATTTGGTCACTAACCATGGCTGAAAGCAATGATGTATTTTGTATGTTGGTTGTTGAGGATGGTACTAATTACCTGTTGTGGGCATATATGATGTGTCATGTATTGGTAACCAAAGGGATGTGGAATATTGTGCAAGTTGTTGAAAAATGTCCTACTACACTTGCAAATACATTTATTGAAGGTGATGCACATGGCACTGAAGAAGATGATGATGTTGAGGATAAGTAGGATGGTACTAATTATATGTTTTGGGAATATATGATGTGTCATGTCTTGATAACAAAAGGGATGTGGAATATTATGCAAGTTGTTGAAAAATGTCCTACCTTGCAAATACATTTATTGAAGATGATGCACATGGCATTTAAGATGATGATCTTCAAATTCCTATTCGTATTTTGGTTCCTATTACACCTACTATAGAGAAAATTCATTGGGATGGCATAGATGCTCAAGCACATGCATTGATAGCTTTTTCTATCAAAAGTTCCATTATCCCTCATATTCACTCTTGCAAAATAGAAAAGTATGCTTGGGATACACTTACAAATTTATAACAAAAAAGAATGAGGCTCGTGTTTATGACCCTAAAAAATACTTAGAGAGTGAGCATACAAATGAAGGAGATTCTATGGATAGTTTTTTTTGGCAAAGATCAAACATTTGAAGGAGTAATTGATTTTTGCTTATGGTCTTGCCAACTAGTTCACTTGTACAAACTATTCTTAAAAGTTTGCCAGATTCATATGAGACTTCTATTTCTATTCTTTGAATGATGATGAAAGGCAATCCAAATGGATTTAGTCTCTATTTTTTTGCAGGGAGGGGAGTCCAGATAGAACAAGTCAGTTATGCATGTTGAAGATCAAGCTTTCTTAGCAAGTCAAAGGGAAAAGGAAAATGGATCTCATCTAAAAGTGAGTAGAAATTTGCTAATGTTGTAGAGTCAAAGAAGGAAGAAAAAGATGAGAAGAAAACAAAAAAGGAGAAACATTTTGGAAAATATTATAAGGAAAATGATAATGTCATTAAAAGTTGTCCTAAACTGGCTACAAAAGAGGCAAGGAAGAAAGAGGTTGGAATGGTTGTTGCAAAGGCTTCTACACCTAAAACAAAGTTTTCTAATCTTGTTCAAAATGAAGAATGGACATTTACTATTGCTTGAAATTATCATACATCTTCTCGTGAGCAGTTTGTACGCCTGTAGTAGACTCAGATGTTTGGTACTTTGATAGTGGGGTGTATGGGTTTTTGCCATAAACAACTCATAGGGGTAGTGAAGAATATTTGGAATGAGATTGAAAAGCATGTGGTTTTGATAGACTTGGAGGATGTCAACCTTACAACCAATTCATATACATTGCGGCTTAACAAGGGGGCTTAGAATAGAGAACTAAATCAACACTTGAAAAAATGGGGCACTTAGAACAAAGATGTGAAACAACACTTAATAAAAAGGGGGAATTAGAACAAAGAATCGAAGCAACACTTAACAAAAAATCTGCATAGAGAAATAATATGGATGAATGACTTGTTGATTACATAGGAGAACTATTGAATGATCGGATTGGGAAGTGCAGATGAAGACCGAAGTGATGTGGAAGGAACTCGAAGGGTGAGGAAGTGTTACCCTTAGTATTCATGTGAAAAGCCAAATGACCACTAGACACTTTGGTATATGTTCTTTAATAAACTGTTAGCCTCTGGGATCCAAAATGGCTAAACTAGGTGTTCTTGGTTGGTAGTTCATAGATTGCTTCCTGTAGACTATTACTTTTCCACTTTGGTCTTCACACAATACTACTCCAACACAATCTTCCATAGTACTTCCACCAGAATTATATCATACATTCAAACATTAAACTCTACACTTCGCGTTACACTGATACTTATGAGGATTCATTATAGGTTGAAGCCTAATTTTATCACCGCTTCACTCTCAACAATTATATGTCACCACACTCTACCATATTCAGTTACAGAACAATCATGCTAACAAACTTAACATTCAATTTAACTTCCGTAGGTAACCGCAAAATTTGTAGAACTATCAATCACACTTAATCGTCACAGTAATTAAACTTTAATCGCACACTTAATAACTAATAATTGACAAGGCAATATAATAGACAATCAACATAGCAATTCTAAACAAAATTATAGAATCTGTTAGCACATTGATCCTCTTGCATCGATTGGTCCCTACAGAATCATTGTGATGGACTCGCAAGTATGCGACTTTTCATTCTATTAATTCACTGAGGAAAGATTATAACATTTGGCATGTACAATGCTTCACTAAAATTATAGACATATTCTACAATAAATCACACTGCCGGCCTAACATTGGCACGTTGGGTGGAATCGAACCCTAAGTAAAAAAATAATCATCTACGAGTCCTTGAATACAGATATTGCGTGCTTCTTCAAAACTACACTTCATCTTCTTATGTAACACCTTTAGTAACGTTTGTAAATGCTTTGCATCTAACAATTGTGCATCAAGATTGGATGTACTAACTTCAACTACGTGATCAATAATATGTTTGCTCTACTCTACCAAAAAAGATTCCTATAAAGAAAAATAATTTTTAAATGTTGCTCTACACCAGACTCTGCTTTCTTCCTTATCCACTTCAATCTTCTTCAATTTCTCATTTTGATTGTTGAGCAAGTTTTCCATCTGGTGAAGTTGTGCTTGAATTCGATAATCTTGAAGTAGGCCTATCATTCTTTTTTGCATCGCATCTAATTCTTTCTTGAATTGTTTGGTCATCTCAATTTTTGCAATCAACTCCTGAGCTTTCTGAAACAATTCTTCCTTAGTAGCTACCAATTTAGTTTCCCACTAGATAGCTTTAGGATTAATGTTTGTGCTGGCTTGCTCTAGCATAATAGATTGCTCACTTGTTTCTTCCAAAACTGAACCAATTTTGTCCAAGGTTGCATTCTTCTCAGCTAATTCCTTGAACACTACTTCCACTTCTTGGTCCTTTTCTTGTATTTTATGTTGCAACCGTAATTATTGGACTCTGAACTTCATAGTTTCCTCTTGAAGAGGAGCTATGTCTGCTTCAGACATCTCTAATTTTACTTGAAAGTTCTTCTCCAGATTCTGTTTCTCTTCTGTCATACAAGTTTGGATCTATCCAATAGCCTGTATCAAATATTGTCCAACCTTTGCCAGATCTACTAACAAAAATTGTGGGTCAATACCCAATTGGATAAAGGAACATGTAGGGAGAGAGGGTGCTACTCATGAACCAAGAGTGAAGCCATCATCGGTGGAATGGGGAGGTGAATAATTGGGAGAGTCAGGTGGCATGATCTCATTAAGCTCATCATCAGCAGAGTCAGCCTCTAGGGAGAGAACAGGGCCTAATGGCACCATTGGAATTATAGGTTGGAGGAAAGAGGTGGACTCTACAGTGGATGAGAGTGCCTTCACTTCGACCATGGAATTTGCTATTTTGTTATTCGGAATTGGCTTCTATTCTAGGTGATTAATAATTTCATCAATCAATGAACAAATTACCTTCTTCAAGGGAGAAAACTCAAGGACTTCAAGAAGAAGAGCACTACCCTTCTTGGGCGAGCTCGGAGTAGGATCCACAACTTTTGTGATTCGGACTCCACCATCTGCCTCGGATGGAGAGAGAAATTCTTTGGCTTCAGTGACTTGTGGTGCCCCCTTGGCCATTATGATTATCCCGATGTTGGCACGAGCGAAAGAGGAACTTGATGCTGGGGTGGAGGTGACAATGATGTTGGAAGTGGTAGTGGGCCACAATAACAATATATCACATGTAAACAAGATCTTCCAATAGATGAACCTTAACATACACACCTTGACTAAAAAATACATGAGTGAGAGATAGAGAGAGAATATATGAGATTTCAAGTGTAATGGTAAGCTATGAGGCTCACCTACACTATCTATATTCCAATGTCAAATTACAATGTGTGAATATGATACAAACTAACAATATCTGTATCTAGGCAGAAATAGGAACTAAATACAAGAGATTGTGTGCTTAAGAGGAATGAAGAGTGTGTGTGTGCGTGTGCGAATATGGAAGATAAGAACAATTTAGAATTGTTATACAACAAACCCAAATTCTAATCAACCTAAATCAGAAACGATTGACCTAGCAAGTAAGAACAAAAATAGACTTGCTACTCACAGTAAATCAATAATGGATGTTGATGGTAAGCTTGCAGGATTTCCTCCAAATAATCACCAAGATGTAGACCACAACTCCTCCAAGAGTGTGAGAACTCCACCTCCAAGACGGCCCAAGATCTCCTCCAAGTTCTCCTTGATAAGTTTGAGAAGATTGCTTGTGTGTTTGTAATGAGCATGAGACCCCTTATATAGTTTTGAGCCTATGAGTGCTTTTCAATCTAAAAAGCATATCGATGCCTACGAAGTCCTAATAAAACAAAAGCTATTGCGATTTGAATTCGATGCTATCCATGAGTATTTTTCCAAAAATAAGCTTTTCAAAAAATCTCCATCATTGTGCTACAAAGGGGAATCGAACCCACACTGTTGGGGTGAGAGCAAGTTGTTCTAACCGCGCTGTCCACATGACTTTCTTGTGTAATCTTTTGTTATGCATAACTTATAAGAAGATTTTGGACCTCTTGTAACATTGTTGGACATTGCTTCCAACAATCCCCCCTTCAATGTCACAATGCTACAAGGTTTAATAACCTGCAAAACTTCTTGTAACTTTCCCTAGTCAATGCTTTGGTAAAAATATCTACAACATTTTCACTTGTAGGTATGTAGACTAGCTCAATGTCCTTCTTAGATACTTGTTCTTGAATATAGTGGTAATGAACCTCTATATGCTTTATGCTAGCATGATTAACAGGGTTCTTTGCAATAGAAATAGCACTCTGACTATCTAAAAATATTTCTACTAGAAGATGAACATGAACATCAAGATAACTGAGAATCTTCTATAACCAAATTGATTCAAGTGTAGCTATAAAGGTAGCCCTATACTCTACTTCACTTGAAGATGTAGCAACTGTAGGTTGTTTCTTTGACATCCAAGACATAAGGCAATCTCCTAAAAGGAAACAATAGCCACTTGTGCTTCTTCTTGAGTCTTTGATCACCTTCCCAATCAAAATATGAAAAACCTTTAAGTAAAAAATGTGAAGACTTCAAAAATACCATAGCATAATTTGGAGTTCCCTTCAAATATCTAAAAACTCTCTTAATTGCTTTCCAATGAATTTTGAGCGGACTATGTATGAAACTTGATACTTGAGAAACTGCAAACTAAATGTCTGGTCATGTATTACATAAATATATCAAGCAACCGATTGCTTGACTATATAATGTAGCATCAAATGGTTTTGAATCTGCTTCTGATTGTAATAACACATTGACATCCATTGGTGCTTGCATAGGCTTAGAATTCATCATCTCAAACCTTTCCAACATTTTCTCAATGTATTTCTACTGTGTCATGTAGATACACTCATCTCTATACTTGAACTCAATCCTGGGATTTGTGATAATCATATCACTTTGTAGTGCATCTTGAATACTAACTGGTTCATTCTCAACTAAAATAAGAGCTAAAATGTTATGACTCTCAAAATGTTATACATAATTTACATGGTCTCCTTGTTTGACTTCTAGTCCTTCCCATGTATTCCTGTATACCATTGTCCTTCCATGATTGATATAACCACTTTGGCGTATTCCTAAAAAGTGGTGGTATATCTTTTGGTTCTTCAGTATCTCTTTCTTCTGGAACTCTGGAACCTTCGCCAACTTCATAAGTTGGAACTTCAAGAGATACTGATGATGGACTAGGTACTAGTGTAGGTAATGCAATTCTCTGTTCACCTATATCTTGTAGGTTTCCAGAAGGTTCATCACCCCCTTGTATGGCTGAATGCAAGTATCCAAATTCCTTTTGAAAAATGCATAGTCATCTCCTTTTATGAAATCTGGAATTTCTTCCTTCTTATCATAAATTTGACTTTCTATAATTTATGCATTGGGTGAGAGTAGGATTTCACATGTATCTGGAACATAGAATCTGTATCCTTTGCTTTCAATTGCATAACCAATGAAGACTGCTTTAATGGATTTTACATCAAGCTTACCATGATCCTTGTTCTCAATGTGAACATAAGTTAGAAAACCAAAAACTTTGAAGTAACTCACATTGGGTTTCTTCCCATAATAGGCTTCATAAGGTGTAAGAACCTTTGAAGATTTTGTGGAAGATCTGTTCAGAATGTGATTAGCTGTATGTATGTATGACATCAAAGCAAAACTTGGGAGAAAGCCTTTTGGATGACATCATACTATGCATCATCTCAACAAGTATCCTATTCTTTCTCTCTGCAATACCATTCTGTTTTGGCACGTAAGAAATAGTGAGTTGATGAGACATACCTTTGTCTTCAAGAAAAGACTTAAAGTCTTTTGACATGTACTCTCCTCCTCTATCACTTCTCAAAATCTGGACCTTTGACTAACTTTCATTTTCAACCATAGCTAATAACTTCTTGAAAGTAGGAAAAACCTATGACTTCACTTTAAGATCATAAATCCATGAATATCTTAAGAAATCATCAATGAACATAACAAAGTACTTGTAACCTTGAATAGCATCTGTTCTCATTGGACCATTCACATCGGAATGTATGATCTGGAACTTCCTTGTGGTGTTGATGTATCCATGCTTCTTGAAAGGAACTTTATGAAGCTTTCCTTCAAGAGATGCTTCACATGACTCTACATCATTTGTTAAAGCAAAAGTAGGAAAACTCTCCACCATACCTTGATCTTTGATATGCTTGAGAGCTGTGTAACTGATATGGTGAAATCTAGCATGCCACAACTTCATGTTCTCCTTAGGTGTAGTGGAGTTAGCAACATTAGCATGACTAATTTTGGACAACAAAAACATGCCAATTCTATTTTCACCTTGAAGTAGACAAGGCTCCTCATCACATGAGAGGATCTGACATGAATCTTTCTTAAAAACTACTTTATAACCATCTAACAAGAAAGTCAAGATAGAGAGAAAATTCTTTTTATTATTGGAACATAAAGAAAATTGGAAATTGTGAAATTTTCCACCTGCTCTAGACTTAAGGTTTACTTCTTCAACACCAACAACATCTAAATCATGACCATTTGCAATGGTCACTCTTCTACCTGAAGAGTTAGAAAGTGAGGAAAATACCTTTTTGCAACCTGTCATATGCTTAGTAGCTTTAGAATAAAAAATCCAAGGATTATTTGAGATTGCATTTAATGCTGCTCGATCAAAAGGCACTTCTTCAAAAGTAGCACATGCATATGAATCTACCTTTGAAGATTTAGGTTCTGGATCATCTTCAACAATATTACCTTTTGCTTTCTTCTTCTCATTAAAAATCCTTGCTCTACATTCTGTTATGAAATGACCTAGCTTCTTACAATAATGGCATACTCCTTTCTTTGAATCCGATATAGTTGAGGATTTTTCTTTGGGTGTAGAGGAAGCATTAGGGGTAGAACTAGAAAACTTAAGATTAGAAGACTTACTTTCCTTCTTAGATTTTTGAATCATCTACTTTGTTTTTGTCTCCTTCTTCTTCTCTCCCTTCGATGATGATGATGGGGGATGATTCTAATACCCCAATGAAAAAATGGAAGATGGCTGCCCTCCACTAAGTCCACAAGCAATTATATATGCTCACTGTTCTGCATTTTTCTCTGCACCAGTACAAATACTTACAATGAAATTTTGTAGAGTTGTAGTAGATTATAAGAGCTACCCAACAAGCTTTGAATCATCCCAAATGGAGATTTCAGCTTTGAACCACTCTCTACCTATGTGGAGAGATATACCTTCACAAAGTTGGAAATTTCTCACAACTCATGCAGCCAAATAACTTGAAACTTTGATAAAGTTCAGGGCACAATATGAGAGACCAAATGAAGCTTGAAATCAATGAAAGTGAGTACAATGAGAGAGCAAACAATGCTCTACAATCTGGTACAATTAGATTTGGAAAAGCCTAACTACACCTCTAGATAGAGAGGAGCAAAAGCATGAGAAAATGAGGTAAGCAAGCAAGTGTGTTGCTTGCTGGAGTTTATGACTTCACTTAACTAAGTGGGAAACTCGTGGAATGCATATAACTCAAGAAACAAATGTGGGATGATGCTTATATAGAGTTTTTAATTTTCTTACAATCTAGCTAACCACCCACCAATTAGTGTAGGTGCACTTTTTGGTGGTTAATTTGATGAGATTTGAATTTGATTGAGTTTTGTGGAGCTTCTAACTTTATTCTAGGACTTTGGGCCCTATTTTTTGATTGGTTCACTTGGAAAACTCATGGTTGAGCCTTTTTTCATGATTGAGACTTGATTTTCAACACTCCCCCTCAAATCTCAATGGCTAGGTCCTTCATTCCAATGCATGCCTTGAAGTCTTGTAGCTTTACTCCACCCAATGATTTGGTAAACATATCTGCATATTGGTCCTTTGTATTGACATGCTCACTTTGACATCCTTTTACATGATCTTCTCTCGAATAAAGTGGTAATGCACTTCTATATGCTTCGGCCTTGCATAGAACACCGGATTTTGAGCCAAGCATATGCTACTTATGTTGTCACAAAAAATTGGTACTTGCTTAACTTGCAAATCAAGATCAACAAACAACTTCTTGAGCCACATAAGCTCACATGAGACTTGTGCTAAGCCTCTATACTCAGCTTTGGTTGATGAAAGAGCCACGATTGGTTGTTTCTTTGACTTCCATGAGATGGTCTTCTTCCCTAGCATGATAACATATCCACTAGTGCTCCTCCTATCATCTTTGGAACCTTCCCAATCTGCATCACAATAAGTTTGTACATCTAAACCATCATCAAATGGATAATATAGACCTTCATTCAGTGATCCTTTGAGGTACCTAAGTACCCTTTTGACTGCAACAAGATGAGGTACTCTTGATGCTTGCAAAAATTGGGATAACACTCCAACTACATGTGCAATATCAGGTCTTGTCATAGTAGCATACAAGAGAGAACCAATGATTGACCTTTACATGGTCACACCCTTCACTTCTTCACCTTCATGAGCACTTAGTTTAACATTTACTTCTAATGGATTTGAAATGGGATTGTAATCACACAAATCAAACTTCTTCAAAAGATCAAGAATGTATTTCCTTTGCATCAAGTATATACCTTCCTCTTTATATAGTACGTCAATCCCAATGAAGTACCTTAAAATCCCTAAATTTGAGATTTTTAACTCACATCCAAGATTCCTCTTTATGTCCTTGATGTTGGCTTCATCATCTCCTGTAATAATCAAATCATCAACATCTATACAAATGAAAACAATTTTGCTACCTTCCTTCTTTGAGCAAAACCTTTGGCAACCAGCCTTGCTTTATACCTAGAGATGCTCCCATCTGCATGCCGCTTTACCTTGTACACCCATTTGTTGCTAATGAATTTCATGTCCTTTGTTCTTGGCACCAATGACCAAGTATCATTTTCTTCAAGTGCTTTGTATTCCTCCTCCATGGCTTCAATCCATTCCCTATGCTTATTTGCTTCTTCAAAAAAGTTAGGTTCTTCACAAGATATAACTTGACTCTTGTAGGCATAGTGTCTTGCAATGAATGAATCATAAGTTAACCTTTGAATAGGGTATTTAACCCTATTGGATGAAATTACCTCACCATTAGGTGGTAGGAATCTCCTCTGCCTTGGTTTAGATGCTTTAAATCTTGGAGTTTCTAATTTTTCCATATCTTCATCACTTGTAGATTCCATGTCTACCCATTGATGGTCTTTGTCATTTGCCTTTTCCTTTCCTTTGCTACTTCCTTCACTTGAATGAGCTTCATTCCTTGTCCTTCCATGCCAAGCTAATGTAGTACTCTCCTCTGATGTTGTGCTTGAAGTGGTTGGACCACTTATCTCCATTCTTTGTTATTGCTCTTTGAACTTCTTATCGGCTTCATATGCATCGTCAACCTGTAACACATCTTTGCTACCATACCAAGGTAGCAACTCATCAAATACATCCCTAGATACCTTAAGCTCTTTGGTGCAAGATTTATAGCATCTAAAACCCTTTTGCTCTGAAGAAGATCCAAGAAATATACACCTATATGCCTTCGGTATTCTTGAGGTATGTGAACATAACACACACAACCAAATACTTTGAGATGTGAAAGGTTGGGTATCTTACCACACCAAGCTTCATAAGGTGTAACTCCATGTACTCCTGAGGTTGGATGTAACAAGTCTCCTAAACTTGAGTCACAATCTCACACAGAATAATGGGTTTCGACACCACAAGATATAAAGAAGGCAAACAAAGTATATGCAGTACAAGAAGAGAGAGAATTTTATTATTTGTGTAGATTTACAACTAGTTCTGATCTCCGTTACAAAATCTATCAGATTGCTTCAATGTGAAGCCTCATCCACCCGACCACCCCTGAGCTGAACTCAATCCCAATCTCAATCACAATCACAATCTCAATCCCAATCTCAATCACAATCACAATCTCAATCCCAATCTCAATCTCAATCTCAATCGCAATTCCAGAAGCCGAAAAACGATCGTAATGACTGTACGACCATCATCCTTTTCTATCTCTCAGTCTTCGTCTTTTTGGGATCACTGCCTTTCCCTAGCGCACGACCAATCACGCCTTCCTAGACCCGCACTTTTAGAATCTGCATGCTCCAAGATAGCGTCTTTTCGCATGTCTCATGCAAGACTTCCGGACCACCCATGCATCTACTTTTCATGTCCACCATCAAGAATCGTACCTGCAAAAATAGAGGTAATCCCTGCAATGCACTCACACACACGTCAATCACCCAAAAATAACCCATATACCCATGTGCGTTTTCTAAATCCGCTAACATGAATAAGATGAATGAATGAAGCCTTCTCTTTTTTTTTTTTAAGTGTTGGAAAACGGCACTTTTCAAAACCCTGTAACTCAAAAACAGTGAGGAATCAGATTGAGCTTGTGAGAGACAAAAACATTCAGTTCTTAAATCTATACAATAATGTTAGAGACGCCTCAGGTCCAAATCTCCTTCCAGATATCACTTTTGGCCCTGCAAAATCGAAAATTCTAGAGAGAGATGAAAAAACATGAAAAATCTCTTCATTAACCTATCTTCATGGAACCAAATGAGACATAAAACATAGGAACTACAAAAAATTCAATCAGGTAAAGTTTTTCTACTAAGAATATTCTACCTTTCTCTCATACAACACTTTTTCAGATTCCTTCATCTTCATGCTCGAAATCAACATACAAATTTCATGCGACAACTTTCTAGAGAGAGAATGTAAAAACTTATTGCTACAAAATTTTCCAGACATGATCAAAATATCCTAAACATAAAATTTCATTATTACCTACACATCTTTTTTTTTTCCAGGTGGAAAATAAACGTGGAATCTTACAATTCTCCCCCTCTTTAAAGAACTCTATCCTCAGAGTTGGAAAGAAGGATAATGTTCCATAAACTCATCTAAACCAACCCATGTTGAATCTTCAATAGGATATGCAAACCACTTTACTTAAAATTTCCACTATTTCACGATTCCTAAGATGTGTAACTCTCCTATCCAATATAACTTCTGGTTCAAGTTCAAAAGTGGCATCTTCCTTCAACTTAGATTTGTCCTGCAAAACATGATCAACATTAGGAACATACATTTTAAGTAATCCAACATGGAAAACTGGATGAATTTTCAAAGTATTAGGTAGGTCAAGTAAATATGCAACAGAACCAATTTTCTTTAAGATTTTGAAAGGACCAGCATAACGAGGAGACAATCGACGATCTTTGCCTAAAACCAGATTTGATTTAGAAGTACTCACTTTCAAAAAAACCAGATCATTTGTTTTAAATTCCAAGGGCCTCTTTTTGAGATCATGATATAATTTCTGACGTTTCTGTGCATCTTTCATGTTTTTCCTTACCTTATTTAGCTCCAAATCCATGTTTTCAAGCATCTGTTTGGATATTTCAACCTGATTCTGTGAATTAAAAAGTGAATGCGGAAACAAGGAATTATAGCCATACATTGCTTCAAAAGGTGTCATCTTAATAGAGGAATGCCATTCACTATTATATGCATACTCAACCAAGGGCAAATATTCAGTCCAATTGTTTTGCTTATCATTCACATACATGCGTAACATATCCTCAAGCACCCCGTTAACCCTCTCGGTCTTACCATCGGTTTGAGGATGAAATGCAGTACTCATGCGTAATTCTGTTCCTATGGATTGAAATGTTGCTTTCCAAAAATTACATGTGAACCTTGCATCCCTATCAGAAATTATACTTTTGGGTATACCATGTAACCTAAAAATTTCTTTTATGAAAAGTTTAGCAACATGCAAAGCTGTATCAATTTTCCTCATGGGAAGAAAATGTGCCATCTTTGTAAGATGGTCCACGACAACAAAGATGGTATCATGCCCACTTCTGGTCACAGGCAACTTTGTTATGAAATCCATAGAGATGGATTCCCATTTTTGATCAGGCACATCTAATGGATGTAACATGCCAGGACTCCTTTTAAATTCGGCCTTAACCTATTGACATTTCAGACATTCTTCGACATACCTCTTAATATCATATTTCATATGTGGCGAGTAATATGAAGCTTTCACTTTTGCATAAGTTCTAGAAAAACCAGGGTGTGCAGAGAAAGGTGCATCATGACAGTCATGCCTTTTCTTTCAAAACAGATTCTGAAGAAATACATAAACGAGAATTACAATACAAACAATTATTTCTCAAATGAAATTTTCCCTGAAACATAGAACTTGGATTCATACCCAAAAATTCCAAGATTGCTGCATAAAATAAATCTTCTTTTAATTCTTTTGCAATATCAAAATCAGAGGATAAAATAGAAATTGAACTGCATAGGGGTTTATGACTCAAAGCATCGGCCACCTTGTTTTCTTTTACTGCTAAGTATTTAATATCAAAATCATATTCACTTAGCAATTGGATCCATCGTTTTTGTCTATTGTTAAGTAAAGGTTGAGTAAATATGTATTTAAGGCTCTGATGATCTGTTCTTAATTCAAACTTTACTCCTAGCAATAAGTGTCTCCAATGTTTAAGTGCATGAACAACTGCAAGCATTTCTAAGTCATGTGTTGTATAATTTAGTTCATGTTTCTTAATTTCCTTGACTCATAAGCCACTACCCTCCCTTCTTGTGAAAGAACGCATCCAATTTGGCTTCCACTAGCATCACATGCAACAATAAAAGGCTTCCCTAACTCAGGTATCTTTAGCACACAATTTTCGATAACTTTCTGTTTTAATTCGTCAAACGCCTTTTGACACTCATCGTTCCATGTGAACTCTCTATTTTTCTTTGTCAATCCTGTAAGAGGATTTGCGATTCGAGAAAACTCCCTAATGTGTGCCCTCTCATATTGTGCCAATCCAAGGAAGCTTCTCACATCCCTCACACATTTGGGTGCAGGCCAGTCAACTATGCTTTTAACTTTCTCAGGATCTATATGAATCCCTTCCTTAGAAACAACTCTCCCCAAATAAGTCACTTCCCCTTTTGCAAAAAAACATTTACTCATCTTACCATATAAATTATGCTCTCTTAGTTTTTGTAAAGTCTTCTTGAGATGCAATGCATGTTCATCATCATCCTTAGAATACACAAAAATATCGTCAAGAAAAATTAATATAAATTCATCGAGATATTCATGAAACACATTATTCATCAAACACATAAATGTTCCAAAAGCATTTGTTAATCCAAAAGGCAAAACTGTGAACTCATAATGACCATATCGTGTTCTAAAAGCGGTTTTGGGTATGTCCTCAGAATTTACTCTAATTTGATGATATCCCGATCTTAAGTCAATTTTAGTGAATACTGTGGCACCACTCAATTGACTCAGCAGTTCATCTATGTGTGGCAGTGGATACTTGTTCTTAATGGTTTTCTTGTTCAATCCCCTATAGTCAATACAAAGTCTGTATGAACCATCTTTCTTTTTTTGAAACAAAACAGGTGCTCCCCAAGGTGAAACACTAGGTCTTATCAACTCCTTCTTCAATAGATCATCCAATTGGAGCTTCAACTCTTTCAATTCATCAATATTGAACCTATAAGGTGCTCTAGAATAAGGCTCACTTCTTGGATAAAGGTCTATAGCATGGTCAATTTTCCTTGGAGGAGGTGTGCTCGGTAGATCATCAGGAAATACATGTGCGTACTCATCTAAAAGTTTTTTAACATATTCCAGTATTTCCTCTTCTTTCTTCTTCTCCTGAAGGTCATGCACATAAAACAAATATGTCTCACAACCCTGTCGAATACCCCTAATCAAATTTATTGCAGAAATAGGAGAAAAACTTGAATTACACTTGCTTGCAAGACGATGTTCCTTCCCTTCTATTTTCAAAGTAAGGATCCCGCTTTCACAATCAATCACGACACTGTTATGAACTAACCAGTCCTTTCCGATGATTACATCACATTCTCTCATTTCAATCAAAAACTTATGTACTCCTAACATAAAATCAAGATTCTCAATACAGCCTCGAGTATAGTGTATCCTACCATTAGCCATCTGTACAGGTCTTTTAGTCTGCATCTCAATATGCAACCCTAAAGCTTCTGCCATCTTAAGTCAAGGAAACAATTTGTACTACCCGAATCAATCAAGAAAGTAACCTTACGTGAGGATATGTCCCCCATAATCCTAATCACCGATGCCCTTGAATGAGAAGAAGTTTTCATGCATTGACGTCTAGGGCTAGAACACTTACCTTGATCATCCGCTTCCTCAATTGTCATGTTTTCTTCTTGTAGATGAGCTATCTTCGCTTGCATAGAACGGTTGATGGCCTTGTTTGGACATTCAAAAGTGCGATGTCCTTGTTCTCCACATCGAAAACAAAGTCCTAGCCTCTTAGCCCGCTCTAGCAAATCAGAATCACATTGCTAGTGCATAACTTCTTGCTTCTTAGGTGTATCCGTTTGCTTCGGCTTTGGTCTTCCTCCTTGACCATTAATAGAGTTAGTCGATCTCTGTCCATTTTGATTTATTGAAATAGGTCTTGGGGGTCGATGTCCTATTGAGATAAACTTTGATTTGAATGCCTTTTTCGTGGTAAACTTCTCCATCTTCTCAAAGTTTTCTGCTTTTGCAACCGCATCAAGAAAATCTACACATCCGGACCCCTTTACTTGATAGCGAAGCTCTTCTCGCAAACCCTCAATAAACTTGCTTTTTAGCGCATCTCCAGAAACTTCTAGTGCATACTTATGTAAACACAAAAATTTCTCCTTATATTCTTCAGCAGACAAGTTATATCTATCATCCTCATGCTGCTTGAAAGAGTAGAATTCCATTTTCTTTTCCATCCGATAATATGGAGAACAATAACGATTCTCTGCTTGCTCTCGAAATTCTTTCCAGAGGATCGGACCTTCACGTGTTTTTGTCTGTATATAAGATTTCCACCACAGGTTTTGCGACTCCTCGCAGATCTAGAATTGCCACCTTTGCTTTTGATTCCTCACTAAATAGGCGCAGGTCAAAGAAATCTTCAAGTTCCTCAATCCATGCTTCAAGATCCTCTCTAATTTCCTTCTCACCATCAAATTCATTTAATTTTTCTCTTTTGAACACTTGCTTGAGTGCAGATTCACGTGCATCATCGTCCTCTTCAAGTTCACGTTGCCGTCTAGCTCTACGTGCGTATGATGTGCCCACACCATTACCACCTTCAGCATTGAGGTCCATGAAAGCATTTGCAGTAGCTTCTTTTTGTGTGTTGGATCTTTCTTTATGTAATTCTGCATTCAATCTACGGATAAGCTCCTCTTGTTCTTCTATCTTCTTCTTCAAAGTCTGCATCTTGTCCCGGAATCCAACTGTGCTCTCATACCACTTGTAACAAGTCTCCTAAACTTGAGTCACAATCTCACATAGAATAATGGGTTTCGACACCACAAGATATAAAGAAGGCAAACAGAGTATACGCAGAACAAGAAGAGAGAGAATTTTATTATTTGTGCAGATTTACAAGTAGTTCTGATCTACGTTACAAAATCTATCAGATTGCTTCAATGTGAAGCCTCATCCACCCGACCACCCCCGAGCTGATCTCAATCCCAATCTCAATCACAATCACAATCTCAATCCCACTCTCAATCACAATCACAATCACCCTCAATCTCAATCTCAATCTCAATCACAATTCCAGAAGCCGAAAAACGATCGTAATGACTGTACGACCATCATCCTTTTCTATCTCTCAGTCTTTCTTTTTTTGGGATCTATGCCTTTCGCCAGCGCATGACCAATCACGCCTTCCTAGACCCGCACTTTTAGAATCTGCATGCTCCAAGATAGCGTGTTTTTGCATGTCTCATGCAAGACTTCCGGACCACCTATGCATCTACTTTTCATGTCCACCATCAAGAATCGTACCTGCAAAAATAGAGGTAATCCCTGCAACGCACTCACACACACGTCAATCACCCAAAAATAACCCATATACCCATGTGCATTTTCTAAATCCGCGAACATGAATAAGATGAATGAATGAAGGCTTCTCTTTTCTTTTTCTTTGTGTTGGAAAACGGCACTTTTCGAAACCCTGTAACTCAAAAACAGTGAGGAATCAGCTTGAGCTTGTGAGAGACAAAAATATTCAGTTCTTAAATCTGTACAATAATGTTAGAGACGCCTCAGGTCCAAATCTGCTTCCAGATATCACTTTTGGGCCCTACAGAATCAAAAATTCTCGAGAGATGAAAAAACATGAAAAATCTCTTCATTAACCTATCTTCATGGAACCAAATGAGACATAAAACATAGGAACTACAAAAAATTCAATCAGGTAAAGTTTTTCTACTAAGAATACTCTACGTTTCCCTCATACAACACTTTTTCAGATTCCTTCATCTTCATGTTCGAAATTAACATACAAATTTCATGCGACAACTTTCTAGAGAGAGAATGTACACAGTATACAAGTAACTATGTAAGATCATTTTGGTAACCCTCATCAAGTTACAACAATGTCCAAAGCTATACTGTGGTAGAGCTTTAGTCAAAGCATCTATAGCATTATCTCAAGTATGAACCTTCTCAAGAATAATGTGCTTAGTGGCTAAGCAATCTCTAATGAAGTGATAGCACACCTCAATGTGCTTGGTCTTTGCATGATAGACCGGATTCTTAGCCAATACAATGGCACTCTGACTATCACTGAGCAAGTGAGGTACATGCAGAGGTACACCCATATCACAAGCAAGATGAGAGAGCAACAATGCTTCCTTACATGCCTCGCTTGCTACAACATACTCTGCTTCTGTGGTGGAAACAATTGTACATTCTTGAAGATAAGATCTCCAAGAGATAGCACCTCCAGCAAAATGAAAAATGTACCTTGATGTAGACTTATGATTGTCTACACAACCACCATAGTCAAAATTTGTGTAACCAATAATGGATGCTTTCCCTCTACCTAAGCATAGACACTTGTCCTTGGTACCATTCAAATATCTCAAAATCAGCTTGATCGCTTCCCAATGCTACTTTCCAGGATTAGACATATATTTGCTCACAACTCCCACTACAAATGCAATGTTTGGTCACCTAGCTACCATAGCATACATAAGACTACCAGCATCAGATTGATAAGGAATTTTGTCCATGAATTCCTCATCCTCATCTGATTTGGGGCAAATGTGCTTGCTCAATTTCATATATGTGGGGAAAGTTGTATTCAATGCCTTTCCACCTTGCATATTGAACATGTGACGTAATTTGGATATGTACTCACTTTGAGACAAGTATATGCATCTTTTACTCCTATCACTAGTAATGTGCATGCCAAGAATATTTTTGGAATCCCCAAAATCCTTCATATCAAATGTCTGAGTCAACTTCTTTTTTAGAATTGACAAGTCATAAGAGGACTTCCCAGCAATGAACATATCATCGACATAAAGTATCAAGCATATTAGGCTGCCATCTGAGCATCTCTTTGTGTAGAGATAATGATCCTCATTCCTTTGAGAATAGCCTTCAGACTTCATAAAAGCATCCAACTTTTGGTACCATTGTCTATGGGATTGTTTAAGTCCATATAAGCTCTTCTCTAGCTTACAAACTAGACTTTCTTTGCCAGATCTCATCTATAAGATCTCCATGCAAGAATCCAAGCAAAGGGTAGTCATCCTGACCACTAGTTGTTCCATTTGGAATAGCTCTAAGTCCTCCATTGCAACGAATCCAAGCAAAGGGTAGTCATCCTAACCACTAGAGAGAAGATTTTCGCGAAATCAACACCACGTTGTTGCTTAAAACCCTTTGCAACAAGTCCTACTTTATACTTTCAGCTTACATGGTAAAGATTTCCTACCCATTGGCAAAGGTACTAAATCCTAAGTACCATTCTTATTAATAGAATCCAACTCACTCTTCATGGCATGCTCCCACTTAACATGATCCTTTGTCTACATGGCTTCTTTCTAGCAAGAAGGTTCACCAACATCTATTAGCATAACAAAATCCAAACCTGGTGGATGTGAGACACGTGCAGAGTGTCTCCATGATTGTTGAACAAAAACATTTGCAGATTGATCTGATCAGACATTCTCTTGAGCATCCTTATGTCTAGCATTTTTTTACATGCTAATTAGAGGACTAGTATCCTCAAACACCATTCTTCTCACTTCAACCTCCTTAATGGGTTGTTTATGCATCTTAGATTCATTGAAAATGACATCACTGATCATGTTTTAGGATCCCATAAGTGATATTCAAATTGTCCTTTTTTACCATATCCAAGAAAAATGCATTTCTTTGACTTATTGTCTAACTTTTATCTAAGGTTCTCGGGTATATGAACATATGCTTCACACCCAAAAAATTGAAGATGATCATACTATGGTGGCTTCCCTATCCATAACTCTTATGCCACTTTCAAACATTTGGCAATACTAAGTGAAAGGTTAATCACATGAACTGCAATCAATACTACTTCTTCCCAAAAGCCTTGTGAAAGTTTTACATGATGCAGCATAGAAACTACTCTATCCTGAATAGTTCTATTCATCCTTTCAACTACACCATTCTATACTAGGGTATAAGGAGTTGTAAACTCTCTATGAATTCCTCTAGACTGACACAAAAGGCTTAATTTATGTGACGTATAGCCACCCTCATTATCTAAATGTAAAGCCTTAAGCTTAGTTCCTTTTTCAGTCTCAACTGAAGCAAGCCATTTTCTAAAAGTAGGGAATACCTCAGCCTTTGCTCTAATAGGATATACCTAGAATTTTCTAGTAGCATCATCTATGAAAGTGACAAGGTAAAAAGAACCATCTAATGACCTTGTGGGCGTAGGACCACACACGTCTATATGAATGAGATCTAAAGGCTGCATTGAAGAGTCCATGTGCATCTTGCGCACATTCCTAGTTTGCTTTCCATATTGACAATGCTCACAAAATGAAAAATTAGAGAAACATGACACAAGTAGCCTGAACAAGAAAAATTTTCCATTCTGCTATGTGATATATGGCCCAAACAGCCATGCCAAATACAAGCCCTAGGCTATTCACTAACAACTAACAAGTGTTCTTTCTATGATACAAATAAAGGATAAAGTGAGCCAACTTTGCTTCCTTTTGCAATAACCATATTTCCCTTTCATATGCAAAAGGACTCAGCATAGAAGACACCTTGTAACCAAGGTCATCAAGTTGACGAATCGACATCAAACTACATGATAACTGAGGTATATGTTATACATTATGCATTGTAGATTTGAAACCATCAAAGTAGATGGTGTAGGTAGATGTTTAACATGTCCATTAACATTTTTCCCTTTACCTTTAGCATTCTTTAATGCATAGCAGTCTTTCTTCATGTGTCCTTTCTTATGACAATAATGGCATTGGATATCCCTCTTCCTTGATTTACTTCTACTCTTATTTTGTTGACCATTCAATTCCTTGTTCTTGCTCCTGCCATGTTGTTGATTCTTTCCTTGGTAAGAATCACGAACATTATATGCATCTCCACTCCAAGTGCCAACCATAGATTTTCTACGAATCACCTCACTCAAGAGTGATCCACATAGTTCATCATAGACCAGTTTACCACCAAGTGCATTATTGCTAGTAGCAGTGCAAAATGTATCTCATGATGATGGTAAGGTGCATAACAAGAAGACTACTTTCATTTCATTATCAATGTCCATTTTCTGATCCGATAACTGGAAGAATAAAGCATCAAACTCATTTAGATGAGAAGCAACACTATATGTGTCCTTCATGCAAAGGTCATATAACTTTCTCATTAGATACACTTTATTTGATGTCGTTTCTTTTTCATACAATTTTTTCATCTTTGTTCTCTCCCTTTATATTTATTCCTCAATGTTTTACCTCTTTCCTTTATGATGCAAACTGTGCAAGTGTACTATGTCTACTCTATATTCCTTGTGATCGTGCTTTCTTTGTGTTTGTGTGCAAAGTCATGTCCATGGAGCCTTTTCCGCATCTTGCTAGGTTTGGCAATGTTATGGCTCCTGACCTCATCGAGTACTTTCAAGTACGAGGCTTACTACTATTTTCTCAATTGTTCTCACCCATTACCTATGACCATCACTCGTCCTGTTGTCAATTGCTCTATCTTTGTCATGTCCTAGTTGGTGGTCGAGTCATATTTCATGACTTGTACCACTTAGACACCATCATGTCCCATCTGTTCCTCCCTAATGAAGGCCGAACTGAGGCCACTCCGTTACCCCTAGCTACCATGACTGCCCTCTTCCCATGACAATCATCAGATGAGTATGATATCATGTGTCATCTGCCTCTAGAGTGCCATGTACTTCAGTTTCTTGTAGTAACCATTAGCCTCCAGAAATGTGCATACGACATTTCTTGGCCGATGTATTCTATAACAGATATGGTTGCTCGAGAACATGTGAATTGGACACTGTTTTACTTCCACTACATTCTCAAGGAATGTTTGGCGATGGTGAAACAATTATCCAAGGGAGAATTTTTGTGCACAAGGCTCCCTCATGTCTTCTCAATGCTTCTTCCTGACCTTCCCTCTCTTGTTCGTGTATCCATCACCCCTCCTCTCATCGTCACTTCAATAGCCTCTTCACATATGGATCATGATGATGAGGAAGAAGACACATCGGTCTTAATGTGTTTTCCTTCAAAGCATTGTTGTGTCGTTTGTTGGAAGCAATGTCCAACAATGTTACAAGAGGTCCAAAATCTTCTTGTAAGTTATGCATAACAAAAGATTATATAAGAAAGCCACATGGTAGTATGGTTAGAATAGCTCACTCTAATCCCAATAGCATGGGTTCGATTCCCCTTTGTAGATTTTTTGAAAAGCTTATTTTTGGCAAAATACTCACGGACAATGCCGAATTTGAATCATGATAGGTTTTTTTTTGTTAGGACATCATAGGCATCGATATGCCTTTTAGATTGAAAAGTATTCATAGGCTCAAAACTATATAAGGAAAGTCTCATGCTCATTACAAACACACAAGCAATCTTCTCAAGCTACTCAAGGAGAACTTTGAGGAGATCTTGGAGGTCATCTTGGAGTCGGAGTTCTCACACTCTTGGAGGAGTTGTGGTCTACATCTTGGTGATTATTTGGAGGAGATTCTGCAAGCTTGCCATCAACATCCATTGTTGATTTACTATGAGTAGAAAGTCTATTTCCGTTCTTACTTGCTAGGTCACTCGTTCCTTATTTAGGTTTTGGGTTTGTTGTACAATACTTCTAAATTGTTCTTATCTTCCATATTCACATGCACACACACACACTCTTCATACCTCTTAGGCACACAATCTCTTGTATTTAGTTCTTATTTCTACCTAGATACAGATATTGTTAGTTTGTATCATATTCACACATTGTAATTTGACATTGGAATATAGATAGTGTAGGTGAGCCTCATAGCTTACCGTTACACTTGAAATGTCATCTATTCTCTCTTTATCTCTCACTCATCTTAAGGTGTGCATATTAAGGTTCATCTGTTGGAAGATCTTGTAAACCTGTGATATATTGTTATTGTGGCCCACTACAACTTCCAACATTTGGTATCAGAGATTAGAATACCAACATTTGGTATCAGAGCCTAGTTGACATACACCCTTAACAAGATGAGTGATTATAGACGCGAGAATGAAGACAAGCTTGAGGGCATGTCTAGTTACCCAATGTGGAGTTTTATGATGATGAATCTATTAGTAACAAAGGACTTATGGAATATTGTGAATGGAACTTATCCAAGGCCAAGACAAGTCGGAGAAGATGTTGCTTCATCTTCTTGAAGAACCCTTGGCCCTATATCTGCTCAACAGAAGGTTAGTGAAGAAAAAGAAACTCTTTCAATATCAAGAGCCCGTACTACTACTAGACTATTTCCTACAGAAGAGCAATCCAGATGGGATTCAAGGGATGCTTTTGCACTTTCATATATTGCTATGGGAGTTAAGAGGCATATATACCCCAAATCACATATTGCAAAACCTCTCGTCAGGCTTGGTTGGAGTTAGAGAATCTCTATCATAGCAGAAACCCTGCTAGGAAAACTCATATAAGGAGACAACTAGCCAACACATGGATGAAAGTTGGTGAATTGGTTCAGACACATATTTTGAAGCTTAAAGATTTAAGAGATCAATTATTGAATGTTGGAGTCAACATTTCAGATGAAGAGATGGTAAATACACTTCTAAAATCACTTCCATCTACATATCATGCTTTTGTTACTTCTTCATATTTGTCTACAAGAGATAGTGAAATCTCATTTGAAGAGCTAAAGTTCCTATTACTTCAAGATGAAGATCAACAAAAGGGTATGGAAGAGAATGATGAAGCTATGTTATCATCTGTTGAAAATCAAGTCTCAATCATGCAAAAAGGCTCAACCACAAGTTTTTCAAGTGGACCAATAAAAAAAGAGGGCCCAAAGTCGTGGAATAAAGTTAGAATCTCCACCAAACTCAATCAAATTCAAATCTCATCCAATCAGCCACCAAAAAGTGCACCTACACTAATTGGTGGGTGGTTAGCTAGATTGTAGGAAAAGTAAAACTCTATATAAGCATCATCCCACATTTTTTCCTTGATTTGTATGCATTCCACAAGTTTCCCACTTAGTTTAGTGAAGTCATAAACTCCAACAAGCAGCCCCCTTGCTTGCTTACCTCATTTTCTCATTATTTTGCTCCTCTCTATGTAGAGGTGTAGTTAGGCTTTTCCAAATCTCATTTTACCAGATTGCGGAGCATTGTTTGCTCTCTCACTGTACTCATTTTCATTGATTTCAATCTTGATTTTGCCTCTCATATTGTGCCCTGAACTTTGCAAAAGTTTCAAGTTATTTGGCTGAGCGAGTTGTGAGAAATTGCCAACTTTGTGAAGGTATGTATTTGCACATAGGCAAAGAGTGTTACAAACAGGTAGCCTATTTTGCAGAGGGTGGTTCTCCCAGCTGGAATCTTCATTTGCAATGCTTTAAATCTTGTTGAGTACCTCTTAAAGTCTACTACAATTCTGCAAAATTGCATTGTAAGTCTTTGTACTGGTGCAGAGAAAAGTTCATAATAGTGAGCATATATCACTACTTGTGGACCTAGTGGAGGGCAACCATCTTCCATTTTTGCATTGGGGTGTTAGAATCATCCCCCATCAGTGGTATCAGAGCCATTTTGGAGGCTTAGAGACATCAGTGGCATGATATTGAAGACTTGAAGGGATCAAGACAACTCGTGGAAGCACAAGGAGGACTCATCAAAGCAAGACGACATCAAAAGGGGGCTACATTGATCGAGATCTCAACTACTCGAAGGTTAGCAAGGGAGAAGCTATCAAAAGGTAATATCCACACCTTCTAAAGCATACAAACACTTGAGGAGAAGCTAGAGGAGCATCTTAGAGCTCAGTATGGCTGAGTATAATGCACAAATAGAGAAGTTAGAGAAAAGCGATTATCAACCATGGAAATTTAGAGTTAGCAACTACCTTATGGGCAAAGGATTGTGGGGATTAGTGAACGGCACTGAGCCAATGCCTCATGTACATGATCCACAACTTCAAGGGCAGGTCAAGGCACTTATTGAATGGATAGAAAGGGATAGGAGAGTCATATTCATTCTATCTCAACACATAAGCAATAGCATGCTAGGGCATATACAAGACTTGGACACATCCAAGAAGGTTTTGAGACCTTGGAGAGATTGTACTCTTCATCAACCAAGGCAAGGACGAGTCAGCTCAAGAATGAGCTGAATAATCTTAGGAAATCACCAAGTACTAACATAAATGAGTATATTTTGAAGGTTAAGGAGCTTGTAGATGCTTTAGGCTCAATTGGGATCCCAATCGAAGACGATGATCTTGTTGCATACACTCTCAATGGCTTGAGAGAGGATGAAAGGTGGAAAGCATTCACCACATTAGTTTATGTGAGGGATTCCCTATGAGAATTTGATCAATTAGTCACATTGATGGTGACCGAGGAGATGAACCAAGGAGGTTCACAATCAAAGGATAGCAAAGCCCAAGTTTTGTATGCAGGTAGAGGCAAAGCAAAAAGAGGAAGAGGAAGGAGTAGAGGAAGAGGAGGAAGATCACATGGAAGAGAAGCATCCAATGGAGAATGCTACAATTGTGGAAAATCAAGCCATTATGCAAGAGATTGTTGGTCCAAAGGAGGAGGCAATCAAGGATACAAAAGGAGCCAAGGTAATTATGCTAGTACTTCAACAAATTCAAAAAATGAGAACTTGCTTATGATGTATGGTTCAAGTGAAAGAGTCAATTTAGATTTTACATGGTACATTGATAGTGGTTGCAGCAACCATATGAGTTGGAATAAAGATGTTTTCTTTAATTTACATTCACCCATCACTCAAGGACATGTAGAGGCAGGGGATGACATGGAGCACAAGATTACACATGTGGGAGATGTTGCATTGAATGGATCTCAAAGCTCCAAGGTGTTGAAGGATGTGTTGCATGTGCCAACCATCACAAAGAACTTGGTTTGAGTAGGTCAAATCGTTGAAAGAGGTTATGAGATGAGGTTCAATGAGCAAGGATGTTTTGTTGAAACCCCATGCAGGACTACAAGCTCATAGCAAAAGGAAAGAAGCAAGCAAGACCCTTCACCATGGAGGTAAATCCATCAACCCCTCACACTATCTACTTGTCAACTGGAAATAAACAGATTGCAGAAATTGACTTATGGCATAAAAGAATTGGGCACATAAATTTACAAAGGATGAAGGACATGCAAAGGAAAGGCTTGGTGAGTGGTCTACCTAATCTTACATCTCAGAATATGCAACATTTGTGCCATGCTTGTCAATTAGGAAAACAAAGCAGATTGCCATTCAAGAAGGGAGCACATGTGAGCAATGAAGTGTTGAATCTCATACACACAGATGTATGGGCACCTACAAGGGAGCCATCCATTGGAGGTAATAGATATTTTGTCACATTTATAGATGATCATTCAAGGTTTTTTAGGATGTATTGCATGAAGTCAAAGTCAGAGGTGTTTTACCACTTCAAGAGGTTAAAAAACCTAGTGGAGAAGAAAACAGGGAAGTATATAAAGACTCTCATATTGGATGGAGGGGGAGAGTATTTTTCAAATGAATTTTCAGATTTTCTACATGACCATGGCATCAAAAGGCAATTCACTTGCAGGTATACACCTCAACAAAATGGTGTGGCAGAAAGGAAGAATAGATACATAGCAGAAGTGGCTAGATCTTTGTTAAATGAAATGAATGTTCCTAAATCTTATTGGGTTGATGCAAAAAATACATCCATATACATTATGAATAGGTCACCAATGTAAGATGCCACGTTGATTTTCCACCTGGAAAAAAAAAAGGATGTGTAGGTAATAATGAAATTTTATATTTAGGATATTTTGATCATGTCTGCAAAATTTTGTAGCAATAATTTTTTACATTCTCTCTCTAGAAAGTTGTCACATGAAATTTGTATGTTAATTTCGAGCATGAAGATGAAGGAATCTGAAAAAGTTTTGTATGAGAGAAAGGTAGAGTATTCTTAGTAGAAAAACTTTACCTGATTGAATTTTTTGTAGTTCCTATGTTTTATGTCTCATTTGGTTCCATGAAGATAGGTTAATGAAGAGATTTTTCATGTTTTTTCATCTCTCTCTAGAATTTTCGATTTTGCAGGGCCCAAAAGTGATATCTGGAAGCAGATTTGGACCTGAGGCATCTCTAACATTATTGTACAGATTTAAGAACTGAATATTTTTGTCTCTCACAAGCTCAAGCGGATTCCTCACTGTTTTTGAGTTACAGGGTTTTGAAAAGTGCCGTTTTCCAACACTTAAAAAAAAAAAGAGAAGCCTTCATTCATTCATCTTATTCATGTTCGCGGATTTAGAAAACGCACATGGGTATATAAGTTATTTTTGGGTGATTGACGTGTGTGTGAGTGCGTTGCAGGGATTACCTCTATTTTTGTAAGTACGATTCTTGATGGTGGACATCAAAAGAAGATGCATGGGTGGTCCGGAAGTCTTGCATGAGACATGCGAAAAGACGCTATCTTGGGGCATGCAGATTCTAAGAGTGCGGGTCTAGGAAGGCGTGATTGTTCATGCGCTGGCAAAAGGCGGAGATCCCAAAAAGACGAAGATTGTGAGATAGAAAAGGATGATGGTCGTACAGTCATTACGATCGTTTTTCGGCTTCTAGAATTGCGATTGAGATTGAGATTGAGATTGAGATTGAGATTGTGATTGTGATTGTGATTGAGATTGGGATTGAGATTGTGATTGTGATTGAGATTGGGATTGAGATCAGCTCGGGGGTGGTCGGGTGGATGAGGCTTCACATTGAAGCAATCTGATAGATTTTGTAACGCAGATCAGAACTACTTGTAAATCTGCACAGATAATAAACTTCTCTCTCTTCTTGTTCTGCGTATACTTTGTTTGCCTTCTTTATATCTTGTGGTGTCGAAACCCATTATTCTGTGTGAGATTGTGACTCAAGTTTAGGAGACTTGTTACAAGTGATATCAGAGCAGAGTTGGATTCCGGGACAAGATGCAGGCTTTGAAGAAGAAGATAGAAGAACAAGAGGAGCTTATCCGTAGATTGAATGCAGAATTACATAAAGAAAGATCCAACAAACAAAAAGAGGCTACTGCAAATGCTTTCATGGACCTCAATGCTGAAGGTGGTAATGGTGCGGGCACATCAAACGCACGTAGAGCTAGACGGCAACGTGAACCTGAAGAGGACGATGATGTAGGTGAATCTGCACTCAAGCAAGTGTTCAAAAGAGCAAAATTAAATGAATTTGATGGTGAGAAGAAAACTGGAGAGGATCTTGAAGCATGGATTGAGGAACTTGAAGATTTCTTTGACCTGCGCGTATTTAGTGAGGAATCAAAAGCAAAGGTGGCAATTCTGCATCTGCGAGGAGTCGCAAAACTGTGGTGGAAATCTTATATACAGACAAGAACACGTGAAGGTCCGATCCTTTGGAAAGAATTTCGAGAGCAAGCAGAGAATCGTTATTGTTCTCCACATTATCGGATGGAAAAGAAAATGGAATTCTACTCTTTCAAGCAGCATGAGGATGATAGATATAACTTGTCTGTTGAAGAATATAAAGAGAATTTTTTGTGTTTACATAAGTATGCACTAGAAGTTTCTGGAGATGCGCTGAAAAGCAAGTTTATTGAGGGTTTGCGGGAAGAGCTTCGCTATCAAGTAAAGGGGTCCGGATGTGTAGATTTTCTTGATGCGGTTGCAAAAGCAGAAAACTTTCAGAAGATGGAGAAATTTACCAAGAAAAAGGCATTCAAATCAAGGTTTATCTCAACAAGACATCGACCCCCAAGACCTATTTCAATAAATCAAAATGGACGGAGATCGACTAACTCTATTAACGGTCAAGGAGGAAGACCAAAGCCGAAGCAAACGGATACACCTAAGAAGCAAGAAGTTATGCACTGGCAACGTGATTCTGATTTCCTGGAGCGGGCTAACAAGCTGGGACTTTGTTTTTGATGTGGAGAACAAGGACATCACACTTTTGAATGTCCAAACAAGGCCATCAACCGATCTATGCAAGCGAAGATAGCTCATCTACAAGAAGAAAACATGACAATTGAGGAAGCGGATGATCAAGGTAAGTGTTCTAGCCCTAGACTTCAGTGCATGAAAACTTCTTCTCATTCAAGGGCATCGGTGATTAGGATTATGGGGGACATATCCTCACGTAAGGTTAGTTTCTTGATTGATTCGGGTAGTACAAATTGTTTCCTTTCACTTAAGATGGCAGAAGCTTTAGGGTTGCATATTGAGATGAAGACTAAATGAGCTGTACAGATGGCTAATGGTAGGATACACTATACTCGAGGTTGTATTAAGAATCTTGATTTTATGTTAGGAGAACATACGTTTTTGGGTACCTTCCATGTAATTGAAATGAGAGAATGTGATGTAATCATCGGAATGGACTGGTTAGTTCATAATAGTGTCGTGATTGATTGTGAAAACGGGATCCTTACTTTGAAAATAGAAGAGAAGGAACATCGTCTTGCAGGCAAGTGTAATTCAAGTTTTTCTCCTATTTCTCCAATAAAGTTGATTAGGGGTATTTGACAAGGTTGTGAGACATATTTGGTTTATCTACATGACCTTCACGAGAAGAAGAAAGAAGAGGAAATGCCGGAATATGTTAAAAGACTTTTAGATGAGTACGCAGATGTATTTTGGGGGTTGAACAAGAAAACCGTTAAGAACAAGTATCCACTGCCACACATAGATGAACTGCTGAGTCAATTGAGTGGTGCCACAGTATTCACTAAAATTGACTTAAGATCAGGATATCATCAAATTAGAGTAAAGTCTGAGGACATACCCAAAACCGCTTTTAGAACACGATATGGTCATTACGAGTGATTGTTTTGCCTTTTGGATTAACAAATGCTCCTACAACATTCATGTGTTTGATGAATAATGTGTTTCATGAATATCTCGATGAATTTATATTAGTTTTTCTTGACAATATTTTTGTGTATTCTAAGGATGATGATGAACATGCATTGCATCTCAGGAAGACTTTACAAAAACTAAGAGAGCATAAACTATATGGTAAGATGAGTAAATGTTTTTTTGCAAAAGGGGAAGTGACTTATTTGGGGAGAGTTGTTTCTAAGGAAGGGATTCATATAGATCCTGAGAAAGTTAAAAGCATAGTTGATTGGCGCTACACCCAAATGTGTGAGGGATGTGAGAAGCTTCCTTGGTTTGGCACAATATGAGAGGGCACACATTAGGGAGTTTTCTCGAATTGCAAATCCTCTTACAGAATTGACAAAGAGAAATAGAGAGTTCACATGGAACGATGAGTCTCAAAAGGCGTTTGACGAATTAAAACAGAAAGTTATCGAAAATTGTGTGCTAAAATACCTGAGTTAGGGAAGCCTTTTATTGTTGCATGTGATGCTAGTGGAAGCCAAATCGGATGCGTTCTTTCACAAGAAGGGAGGGTAGTGGCTTATGAGTCAAGGAAATTAAGGAAACATGAACTAAATTATACAACAGATGACTTAGAAATGCTTGCAGTTGTTCATGCACTTAAACATTGGAGACACTTATCGCTAGGAGTAAAGTTTGAATTAAGAACAGATCATCAGAGCCTTAAATACATATTTACTCAAACTTTACTTAACAATAGACAAAAACGATGGATCCAATTGCTAAGTGAATATGATTTTGATATTAAATACTTAGCAGGAAAAGAAAACAAGGTGGCCGATGCTTTGAGTCATAAACCCCTATGCAGTTCAATTTCTATTTTATCCTCTGATTTTGATATTGGAAAAGAATCAAAAGAAGATTTATTTTATGCAGCAATCTTGGAATTTTTGGGTATGAATCCAGGTTCTATGTTTCAGGGAAAATTTCATTTGAGAAATAATGATTTGTATTGTAATTCTCGTTTATGTATTTCTTCAGAATCTCTTTTGAAAGAAAAGATCCTGCATGACTGTCATGATGCACCTTTCTCTGCACACCCTGGTTTTTCTAGAACTTATGCAAAAGTGAAAGCTTCATATTACTGGCCACGTATGAAATATGATATTAAGAGGTATGTCGAAGAATGTCTAAAATGTCAACAGGTTAAGGCCGAATTTAAAAGGAGTCCTGGCATGTTACAACCATTAGATGTGCCTGATCAAAAATGGGAATCCATCTCTATGGATTTCATAACAAAGTTGCCTGTGACCAGAAGTGGGCATGATACCATCTTTGTTGTCGTGGACCGTCTTACAAAGATGGCACATTTTCTTCCCATGAGGAAAACTGATACAGCTTTGCATGTTGCTAAACTTTTCATAAAAGAAATTTTGAGGTTACATGGTATACCCAAAAGTATAATTTCTGATAGGGATGCAAGGTTCACATCTAATTTTTGGAAAGCAACATTTCAATCCATAGGAACAGAATTACGCATGAGTACTGCATTTCATCCTCAAACCGATGGTGAGACCGAGAGGGTTAACAGGGTGCTTGAGGATATGTTACGCATGTATGTGAATGATAAGCAAAACAATTGGACTGAATATTTGCCCTTGGTTGAGTATGCATATAATAGTGCATGGCATTCCTCTATTAAGATGACACCTTTTGAAGCAATGTATGGCTATAATTGCTTGCTACCGCATTCACTTTTTAATTCACAGAATCAGGTTGAAATATCCAAACAGATGCTTGAAAACATGGATTTGGAGCTAAATAAGGTAAGGAAAAACATGAAAGATGCACAGAAACATCACAAATTATACCATGATCTCAAAAAGAGGCCCTTGGAATTTAAAACAAATGATCTGGTTTTTTTGAAAGTGAGTCCTTGTAAATCAAATCTTGTTTTAGGCAAAGATCGTCGATTGTCTCCTTGTTATGCTGGTCCTTTCAAAATCTTAAAGAAAATTGGTTCTGTTGCATATTTACTTGACCTACCTAATACTTTGAAAATTCATCCAGTCTTCCATGTTGGATTACTTAAAAAGTATGTTCCTAATGTTGATCATGTTTTGCAGGACAAATCTAAGTTGAAAGAAGATGCCACTTTTGAACTTGAACGAGAAGTTATATTGGATAGGAGAGTTAGACATCTTAGGAATCGTGAAATAGTGGAAATTTTAGTAAAGTGGTTTGCATATCCTATTGAAGATTCAACATGGGTTGGTTTAGATGAGTTTATGCAACATTATCCTTCTTTCCAACTCTGAGGACAGAGTTCTTTAAAGAGGGGGAGAATTGTAAGATGCCACATTCATTTTCCACCTGGAAAATAAAAAAAAAGATGTGTAGGTAATAATGAAATTTTATGTTTAGGATATTTTTATCATGTCTGCAGAATTTTGTAGCAATAAGTTTTTACATTCTCTCTCTAGAAAGTTGTCGCATAAAATTTGTATGTTAATTTTGAGCATGCAGTTGAAGGAATCTGAAAAAGTGTTGTATGAGAGAAAGGTAGACTATTTTTAGTAGAAAAACTTTACCTGATTGAATTTTTTGTAGTTCCTATGTTTTATGTCTCATTTGGTTCCATGAAGATAGGTTAATGAAGAGATTTTTCATGTTTTTTCATCTCTCTAGAATTTTTGATTTTGCAGGGCCCAAAATTGATATCTGGAAGCAGATTTGGACCTTAGGCGTCTCTAACATTATTGTACAGATTTAAGAACTCAATATTTTTGTCTCTCACAAGCTCAAGCTAATTCCTCACTGTTTTTGAGTTACAGGATGATGAACATGCATTGCATCTCAGGAAGACTTTACAAAAACTAAGAGAGCATAAACTATATGGTAAGATGAGTAAATGTTTTCTTGCAAAAGGGGAAGTGACTTATTTGGGGAGAGTTGTTTCTAAGGAAGGGATTCATATAGATCCTGAGAAAGTTAAAAGCATAGTTGACTGGCCTACACCCAAATGTGTGAGGGATGTGAGAAGCTTCCTTGGTTTGGCACAATATGAGAGGGCACACATTAGGGAGTTTTCTCGAATTGCAAATCCTCTTACAGAATTGACAAAGAAAAACAGAGAGTTCACATGGAACGATGAGTGTCAAAAGGCGTTCGACGAATTAAAACAGAAAGTTATCAAAAATTGTGTGCTAAAGATACCTGAGTTAGGGAAGCCTTTTATTGTTGCATGTGATGCTAGTGGAAGCCAAATCGGATGCGATTTTTCACAAGAAGGGAGGGTAGTGGCTTATGAGTCAAGGAAATTAAGGAAACATGAACTAAATTATACAACACATGACTTAGAAATGCTTGGAGTTGTTCATGCACTTAAACATTGGAGACACTTATTGCTAGGAGTAAAGTTTGAATTAAGAACAGATCATCAGAGCCTTAAATACATATTTACTCAACCTTTACGTAACAATAGACAAAAACGATGGATCCAATTGCTAAGTGAATATTATTTTGATATTAAATACTTAGCAGGAAAAGAAAACAAGGTGGCCGATGCTTTGAGTCCTAAACCCCTATGCAGTTCAATTTCTATTTTATCCTCTGATTTTGATATTGGAAAAGAATTAAAAGAAGATTTATTTTATGCAACAAGCAAAAGTGAAAGCTTCATATTACTGGCCACGTGTGAAATATGATATTAAGAGGTATGTCGAAGAATGTCTAAAATGTCAACAGGTTAAGGCCGAATTTAAAAGGAGTCCTGGCATGTTACAACCATTAGATGTGCCTGATCAAAAATGGGAATCCATCTCTATGGACTTCATAACAAAGTTGCATGTGACCAGAAGTGGGCATGATACCATCGTTGTTGTCGTGGACCGTCTTACAAAGATGGCACATTTTCTTCCCATGAGGAAAACTGATACAGCTTTGCATGTTGCTAAACTTTTCATAAAAGAAATTTTTAGGTTACATGGTATACCCAAAAGTATAATTTCTTATAGGGATGCAAGGTTCACATCTAATTTTGGAAAGCAACATTTCAATCCATATGAACAGAATTACGCATGAGTACTGCATTTCATTCTCAAACCGATGGTGAGACCGAGAGGGTTAATAGGGTGCTTGAGGATATGTTACGCATGTATGTGAATGATAAGCAAAACAATTGGACTGAATATTTGCCCTTGGTTGAGTATGCATATAATAGTGCATGGCATTCCTCTATTAAGATGACACCTCTTGAAGCAATGTATGGCTATAATTGCTTGCTGCCGCATTCACTTTTTAATTCATAGAATCAGGTTGAAATATCCAAACAGATGCTTGAAAACATGGATTTGGAGCTAAATAAGGTAAGGAAGAACATGAAAGATGCACAGAAACGTCACAAATTATATCATGATCTCAAAAAGAGGCCCTTGGAATTTAAAACAAATGATCTGGTTTTTTTGAAAGTGAGTCCTTCTAAATCAAATCTGATTTTAGGCAAAGATCGCCGATTGTCTCCTCGTTATGCTGGTCCTTTCAAAATCTTAAAGAAAATTGGTTCTGTTGCATATTTACTTGACCTACCTAATACTTTGAAAATTCATCCAGTCTTCCATGTTGGATTACTTAAAAAGTATGTTCCTAATGTTGATCATGTTTTGCAAGACAAATCTAAGTTGAAGGAAGATTCCACTTTTGAACTTGAACCAGAAGTTATATTGGATAGGTGAGTTACACATCTTAGGAATCGTGAAATAGTGGAAATTTTAAGTAAAGTGGTTTGCATATCCTATTGAAGATTCAACATGGGTTGGTTTAGATGAGTTTATGGAACATTATCCTTCTTTCCAACTCTGAGGACAGAGTTCTTTAAAGAGGGGGAGAATTGTAAGATTCCACGTTGATTTTCCACCTGGAAGAAAAAATAAAAAGATGTGTAGGTAATAATGAAATTTTATGTTTAGGATATTTTGATCATGTCTGCAAAATTTTGTAGCAATAAGTTTTTACATTCTCTCTCTAGAAAGTTGTCGCATGAAATTTGTATGTTAATTTCGAGCATGAAGATGAAGGAATCTGAAAAAGTGTTGTATGAGAGAAAGGTATTCTTAGTAGAAAAACTTAACCTGATTGAGTTTTTGTAGTTCCTATGTTTTATGTCTCATTTGGTTCCATGAAGATAGGTTAATGAAGAGATTTTTCATGTTTTTTCATCTCTCTAGAATTTTCGATTTTGCAGGGCCAAAAGTGATATCTGGAAGCAGATTTGGACCTGAGGCGTCTCTAACATTATTGTATAGATTTAAGAACTGAATGTTTTTGTCTCTCACAAGCTCAAGCTGATTCCTCATTGTTTTTGAGTTACAGGGTTTTGAAAAGTGCCGTTTTCCAACACTTAAAAAAAAAAAGAGAGAAGGCTTCATTCATTCATCTTATTCACGTTCGCGGATTTAGAAAACGCACATGGGTATATGGGTTATTTTTGGGTGATTGACGTGTGTGTGAGTGCGTTGCAGGGATTACCTCTATTTTTGCAAGTACGATTCTTGATGGTGGACATGAAAAGTAGATGCATGGGTGGTCCGGAAGTCTTGCATGAGACATGCGAAAAGACGATATCTTGGAGCACGCAGATTCTAAAAGTGCGTGTCTAGGAAGGCGTGATTGGTCGTGCGCTCGCGAAAGGCAGAGATCCCAAAAAGACGAAGACTGAGAGATAGAAAAGGATGATGGTCGTACAGTCATTACGATTGTTTTTCGGCTTCTGGAATTGCGATTGAAATTGAGATTGAGATTGAGATTGAGATTGTGATTGTGATTGAGATTGGGATTGAGATTGTGATTGTGATTGAGATTGGGATTGAGATCAGCTCGGGGTTGGTCGGGTGGATGAGGCTTCACATTGAAGCAATCTGATAGATTTTGTAACGCAGATCAGAACTACTTGTAAATCTGCACAGATAAAAAAATTCTCTCTCTTCTTGTTCTGCGTATACTCTATTTGCCTTCTTTATATCTTGTGGTGTCGAAACCCATTATTCTGTGTGAGATTGTGACTCAAGTTTAGGAGACTTGTTACAAGTGGTATCAAAGCAGAGTTGGATTCCGAGACAAGATGCAAGCTTTGAAGAAGAAGATAGAAGAACAAGAGGAGCTTATTCGTAGATTGAATGCAGCATTACATAAAGAAAGATCCAACAAACAAAAAGAGGCTACTTCAAATGCTTTCATGGACCTCAATGCTGAAGGTGGTAATGGTGCGGGCACATCAAACGCACGTAGAGCTAGACAGCAACGTGAACCTGAAGAGGACGATGATGCAGGTGAATCTGCACTCAAGCAAGTGTTCAAAAGAGCAAAATTAAATGAATTTGATGGTGAGAAGAAAACTGGAGAGGATCTTGAACCATGGATTGAGGAACTTGAAGATTTCTTTGACCTGCTCGTATTTAGTGAGGAATCAAAAGCAAAGGTGGCAATTTTGCATCTGCGAGGAGTCGCAAAACTGTGGTGGAAATCTTATATACAGACAAGAACACATGAAGGTCCGATCCTCTGGAAAGAATTTTGAGAGCAAGCAGAGAATCGTTATTGTTCTCCACATTATCGGATGGAAAAGAAAATGGAATTCTACTCTTTCAAGCAGCATGAGGATGATAGATATAACTTGTCTGTTGAAGGATATAAGGAGAATTTTTTGCGTTTACATAAGTATGCACTAGAAGTTTCTGGAGATGCGCTGAAAAGCAAGTTTATTGAGGGTTTGCGGGAAGAGCTTCGCTATCAAGTAAAGGGGTCCGGATGTGTAGATTTTCTTGATGCGGTTGCAAAAGCAAAAAACTTTGAGAAGATGGAGAAGTTTACCACGAAAAAGGCATTCAAATCAAGGTTTATCTCAACAGGACATCGACCCCCAAGACCTATTTCAATTAATAAAAATGCACAGAGATCGACTAACTCTATTAACGGTCAACGAGGAAGACCAAAGCCGAAGCAAACGGATACACCCAAGAAGCAAGAAGTTATGCACTGGCAACGTGATTCTGATTTCCTAGAGCGGGCTAAGACGCTGGGACTTTGTTTTCGATGTGGAGAACAAGGCCATCGCACTTTTGAATGTCCAAACAAGGCCATCAACCGTTCTATGCAAGCGAAGATAGCTCATCTACAAGAAGAAAACATGACAATTGAGGAAGCGGATGATCTAGGTAAGTGTTCTAGCCCTAGACTTCAATGCATGAAAACTTCTTCTCATTCAAGGGCATCCGTGATTAGGATTATGGGGGACATATCCTCACGTAAGTTTAGTTTCTTGATTGATTCGGGTAGTACAAATTGTTTCCTTTCATTTAAGATGGCAGAAGCTTTAGGGTTGCATATTGAGATGCAGACTAAAAGACCTGTGCAGATGGCTAATGGTAGGATACACTATACTCGAGGCTGTATTGAGAATCTTGATTTTATGTTAGGAGAACATAAGTTTTTGGGTACCTTCCATGTAATTGAAATGAGAGAATGTGATGTAATCATCGGAATGGACTGGTTAGTTCATAACAGTGTCGTGATTGATTGTGAAAGCGGGATCCCTACTTTGAAAATAGAAGGGAAGGAACATCGTCTTACAGGCAAGTGTAATTTAAGTTTTTCTCCTATTTCTGCAATAAAGTTGATTAGGGGTATTCGACAGGGTTGTGAGACATATGTGGTTTATGTGCATGACCTTCAAGAGAAGAAGAAAGAAGAGAAAATATCGGAATATGTTAAAAAACTTTTAGATGAGTACGCAGATGTATTTCCTCATGATCTACCGGGCATGCCTCCTCCTAGGAAAATTGACCGTGCTATAGACCTTTATCCAGGAAGTGAGCCTTATTCTAGAGCACCTTATAGGTTCAATATTGATGAATTGAAAGAGTTGAAGCTCCAATTGGATGATCTATTGAAGAAGCAGTTGATAAGACCTAGTGTTTCACCTTGGGGGGCACCTGTTTTGTTTCAGAAAAAGAAAGATCGTTCATACAGACTTCTTATTGACTATAGGGGATTTAACAAGAAAACCATTAAGAACAAGTATCCACTGCCACACATAGATGAACTGCTGAGTCAACTGAGTGGTGCCACAGTATTTACTAAAATTGACTTAAGATCGAGATATCATCAAATTAGAGTAAAGTCTGAGGACATACCCAAAACCACTTTTAGAACAGGATATGGTCATTACGAGTTCACAGTTTTGCCTTTTGGATTAACAAATGCTCCTGCAACATTTATGTGTTTGACGAATAATGTGTTTCATGAATATCTTGATGAATTTATATTAGTTTTTCTTGACGATATTTTTGTGTATTCTAAGGATGATGATGAACATGCATTGCATCTCAGGAAGACTTTACAAAAACTAAGAGATGCAAAAGGGGAAGTGACTTATTTGGGGTAGAGTTGTTTCTAAGGAAGGGATTCATATAGATCCTGAGAAAGTTAAAAGCATAGTTGACTGGCCTACACCCAAATGTGTGAGGGATGTGAGAAGCTTCCTTGGTTTGGCACAATATGAGAGGGCACACATTAGGGAGTTTTCTCGAATTGCAAATCCTCTTACAGAATTGACAAAGAAAAATAGAGAGTTCACATGGAAGGATGAGTGTCAAAAGGCGTTTGACGAATTAAAACAGAAAGTTATCGAAAATTGTGTGCTAAAGATACCTGAGTTAGGGAAGCCTTTTATTGTTGCATGTGATGCTAGTGGAAGCCAAATCGGATGTGTTCTTTCACAAGAAGGGAGGGTAGTGGCTTATGAGTCAAGGAAATTAAGGAAACATGAACTAAATTATAGAACACATGACTTAGAAATGCTTGCAGTTGTTCATGCACTTAAACATTGGAGACACTTATTGCTAGGAGTAAAGTTTGATTTAAGAACAGATCATCAGAGCCTTAAATACATATTTACTCAACCTTTACTTAACAATAGACAAAAACGATGGATCCAATTGCTAAGTGAATATGATTTTGATATTAAATACTTAGCAGGAAAAGAAAACAAGGTGGTCAATGCTTTGAGTCGTAAACCCCTATGCAGTTCAATTTCTATTTTATCCTCTGATTTTGATATTGGAAAAGAATTAAAAGAAGATTTATTTTATGCAGCAGTCTTGGAATTTTTGGGTATGAATCCAAGTTCTATGTTTCAGGGAAAATTTCATTTAAGAAATAATGATTTGTATTGTAATTCTCGTTTATGTATTTCTTCAGAATCTGTTTTGAAAGAAAAGATCCTGCATGGCTGTCATGATGCACCTTTCTTTGCACACCCTGGTTTTTCTAGAACTTATGCAAAAGTGAAAGCTGTTGATATATTTAGGTAGTGATGTGTGTGAACACACTAAGACCGCCGGGGCACTTTTTTCCCTCTTTAGGAGGTTTTTTTCCCCCGGCTTGTATGTATGCCTATTGCCCTAATGGGCTACTTATCTTTGTACATTCTCTAGTAATACATTCAGTATTGTGTGTTTGTGCTCCAAGCTTCTTCTTCTTCCTTGTGCTGTTCGCGTGCTTCCGTAGACGTCTATCTCCAACAATTGGTATCAGAGCAGGTTGTCGCTTCTTCTAGGGCGTCGTCGACACTCCTCCGTTTGCAGTCTCGGATTCGCACGAAATTTGGTGAGCATACTCAAGGTGTTTCCGAGATCAAAACAGCTTCGCTATGTGGTGCCGAAATCGCGATCTGAGCTCGTTTCGGCCTCCGAACGCACTATCGCAGTGCTTGTGTAGGCTATTTTGTCCTTTTGTGCCAAAGGTATATACTAGTTTTTGTTCGCCAGTTTAAGCGTCTCGAAGTCTGCTACAGGTCTAGCAGAACTCGTCTGGCCAGTTCCATTCAACTTTTTGAGATACAGTCAATTTTCTACATCAAGGTATTTTAGTCACCGGCCATGGCTCAAAGCAGTGATGTATTCTGTATGTTGGCTGTTGAGGATAAGTTGGATGGTACCAACTACCCATTATGGGCTTATATGGTGCGACATGTACTGGTTGCAAAAGGATTATGGAACATTGTGCAAGGTGTTGAAAGACGTCCTGTTACACCTGTAACGACAGGTACTGCGAATACATGTGCTGGAGCTGATGAAGATGGTGTGGAATATGATATTCTGCAGATTCCTATTCGTGCTGCTATTTCTGTTGCACCTACTACAGAGCAGATTCGCTGGGATGGCAGAGATGCCCAGGCACATGCATTGATAGCTTTGTTTGTCAAACGTGCCATTATTCCTCACATTCGCTCTTGCAGAACAACAAAGGATGCTTGGGATACACTTACCACTTTGTACCAGGCTAGGAATGAGGCTCGTGTTGCTTACCTCCGAAAACAGTTGGAGAGTGAGCACATGAATGAAGGTGATTCTATGGACAGTTTCCTAATGAAGATCAAAGATTTGAAGGAACAGTTGATTTCTGCTGATGAGGTTATACCAGATAGCTCACTTGTGCAGACCGTTCTGAATGGTCTTCCTGATTCATATTAGAGTTTTGCTTCTACTCTTCGATTGATGCTGAAAGGCAATCCAAATGCCTTGTCATTTGAGGAGTTAGTCTCTGTTCTGTTGCAGGAAGATCAGTCCAGGCAGAATAGGTCCATTATGCGTGTTGCAGATCAAGCTTTCCTGGCTAGTCAGAAGGGCAAAGGAAAATGGAGCTCTTCTATTAGTAAGCAGAAATCTGCAAATGCTGCACAATCGAAGAACTAGGATAAAGATGAGAAGAAATCAGAAAAGCAGAAATTGTTTTGCAAGTACTGTAAAGGAAATGATCATATCATAAAGAAGTGTCCAAAACTGGCTGCTAAAGAGGCAAAGAAGAAAGAGGCTGGAATGGTTGTTGCAGAGGCCTCTACACCAAAACAGAGTCTGCAAATCTTGTGCAGGAAGAAGAATGGGCGTTTACTATTGTCTGTAGTTTTGACCCATCTTCTCATGATCAGTGCATGTCTGCAATAGACTCAGATGTTTGGTACTTTGACAGTGGGGCGACCAAACATATTACCTCGCAGCACAGTTTCTTCTCTTCACTCGAGCCTGCCCCTACAGGGAATAATACTGTCACATGCGCCAATAACTCCTCTTATCTTGTTATGGGAGTTGGTAAGATCATTCTGACTACTGCTGATGGTAGTTCTTTCACTTTGTCAGATGCTTTATTTGTGCCAGGGATCAAAAAGAACCTATTATCAGTTTCTGCATTAGCCAAGATTGGCTTGGTTGTGAAATTCGTTGATGACAGGTGTACAGTCCATGATCTCTCAAATGGCGATGTGATTATTGCTTCTGGCATTTTATGTCGTGGTCTGTATAAGCTCATAGACTATGAAAGATCTGTGAATGATTCGGCATGTGCAGTTCATGATTCTCAGGCTATGTCAGATGCAAAGCTTTGGCATGCACACTTTGGTCATCTGAATTTTGCTAGTTTGCTACCCCTGCAGAAATCTGAAATGGTGTCCTCTTTGCCCAAACTTGAGGCTCCTGGAAAACATGTTTGTGAAGGTTGTATTTTGGGCAAAATGCAGCGTTCTTCCTTTCCAAAAGATGGTTCAGTTCGGGCTACACAGAAATTGCAGCTTGTACATAGTGATGTGTGTGGTCGTATGCAGACACCCTCTTTTGGAAATTACCTTTACTTCATGACTTTCATTGATGATTTTTCCAGGCATGCATGGGTATATCCACTCAAAGCAAAGTCCGAAGTGTTCATGTGCTTCAAACAGTTTTTGGTTTTGGCTGAAAATCTGTCAGCATGTAAAATGGGCACCCTTCGTTCTGATCGAGGGGGGGAATATATGTCTTCAGATTTTAATGCATTTCTGGCTGAACGTGGGATAAAACACCAGTGTACAGTGCCGTATACACCTCAACAGAATGGAGTTGCTGAACGAAAGAACAGGTCACTCATGGAGATGGCGAGGTGCATGGTCAAAAGTCAGGCTTTACCACATAGTTTCTGGTTGGAGGCTGTCATGTGTGCAGCATATGTATTGAACAGGTGTCCCACTAAAGCGTTGCAGTCTATCACTCCATATGAGGCTTGGCATGACCGCAAGCCATCTGTTGCTCATCTACGTGTTTTTGGTTGTTTGGCATATGCATTAGTGCCTGAACAACATCGCAGAAAATTGGATGATAAGGCAGTAAAATGTATTTTTGTTGGGTACAGCTCTGAAAGTAAAGGCTATCGTCTGTATCATCCACAAACTAAACGCATTTTGGTTAGCCCTGATGTTGTCTTTGTGGAAGATGTTATTCAGCCATTGCTTATCTGTTAGCTCCAAAGACATGTATGATACGATGATGCCTCTTTTTACAGGTGGACAATCTAATGCTGGTCCTAATGAGGCAACTTCTCAGCCTTTGCAGATTTCATATGATGATGCAGATCATTCTATTTCTAATGCAGATTTACATGATGCACTTGTTGATGAGAGAGCTGATATTGAGCAGGCAAAAACTATGCCAAAATGGCTGGTGCAGACTTTGCGTGACAGCAAATTAGATGCACCTTTGTCATATCGTACTCGTTCAGGCTCTCATAGTGCCTCCTTTGCATCCGATTGCTATGCTATGGCTGCTTCTAGTCTCTGTGATGAGAATGAGCCTGTTTCTTTTGATGAAGCACAGAATTCAGAAAATTGGATGGCTACCATGCAATCTGAATATGATGCTATAATGAAGAATGGTACATGGTCTTTATGTGACTTGCCTCCTGGCAAGAAGGCCATTGGCACTAAGTGGGTATACAAGCTGAAGCAATCGCTTGCATAGCACCTTAAGTTTAAGCTATTACGCTAAAAGCGGAGGTTTGACCATTACCCGAAGGGAAGACCTGAATGGTCTTGTCTTGCTACAGCGAAAACCAGGCAAACCTGATGGACCTTATATGTTAAGCGTGCTAATGATGTGCTTCTGATCATTGTTGTCTATGTTGATGACATGCTGCTCACGGGTCCTATTGAGAAGCATATTGCTGATTTCAAGGCTGATTTGCATGCCTCATTTGAGATGTCTGATTTGGGGCATTTGCATCACTATTTGGGCATTCAATTTATGCAAGTTGATGGTGGAATGGCTTTGTGTCAAACGAAATATATTGACACATTATTGCACCGTTTTGGCCTTGAAGACTGTAAGCCTATTGCCACTCCTATGGAGACAGGTTTACGATTGAGTCTTCATGATGCCGGAGATGCATTTGATGCTCTTCTCTATGAGCAGGCTGTTGGATGCTTGATCTACTTATGTATTACTCGGCCAAATATTCAGTTTGTTGTCTCATAGATGAGCAGGTTTATGCATTGCCCAGGAGTCACGCATTGGAAGGCGGTTAAGTGCATCTTTCGCTACTTGAGTGGTACTCGGCTACTTGGGTTGTTTTATCCCAAGGGGGGATCACTACCGCCAAATTTGCATGCTTTTTCTGACTCAGATTGGGTTGGTTGCTATGACACTCGTGTGTCCACCAGTGGTTTTTGCTTCATGCTTGGTAGCTCATGTATATCTTGATTGAGCAAGAAGCAGCCTACTGTGGCCACTTCCAGTTATGAGGTTGAGTATAGGGCAACTTTCACAGCGACTCTTAAGTGTGTGTGGCTCAGACGCCTTATCGCTGATTTGGGTGTTGGCCAGTCTTCTACCACCACCATCTTCACTGACACTCAGAGCGCATTGGCAGTTGCGAGGAACCCTGTGTTCCATGCTCGCACTAAGCACATTGAGGTGCATTATCACTATGTCAGGGAGAGGTTCTCTGCTGGGGAGATCAGCTTGGCATATGTGCCCACACAGGAGAACATTGCAGACCTTTTCACGAAGGCTCTGCCTAGGGAGAAGTTTGAAGCTTTCCGCAAAGCTTTGGGCTTACTTCCTTTTGTGGAGTGATTTCCACATAGCTTGGCACTTCCTTATACATGAGTGCCAGCTCCTTGCTCACCGCATCACTCCCAGGGTGGATTTGTTGATATATTTAGGTAGTGATGTGTGTGAACACACTAGGACCGCCGGGGCACTTTTTTCCCTCTTTAGGAGGTTTTTTTCCCCCGGCTTGTATATACGCCTATTGCCCTAATGGGCTACTTATCTTTGTAGATTCTCTAGTAATACATTCAGTATTGTGTGTTTATGCTCCAAGCTTCTTCTTCTTCCTTGTGTTGTTCGCATGCTTCCCCAGACGTCTATCTCCTACAAAAGCTTCATATTACTGGCCACATATGAAATATGATATTAACAGGTATGTCGAAGAATGTCTGAAATGTCAACAGGTTAAGGCCGAATTTAAAAGGAGTCCTGGCATGTTAGAACCATTAGATGTGCCTGATCAAAAATGGGAATCCATCTCTATGGATTTCATAACAAAGTTGCCTGTGACCAGAAGTGGGCATGATACCATCTTTGTTGTCGTGGACCATCTTACAAAGATGGCACATTTTCTTCCCATGAGGAAAACTGATACAACTTTGCATGTTGCTAAACTTTTCATAAAAGAAATTTTTAGGTTACATGGTATACCCAAAAGTATAATTTCTGATAGGGATGCAAGGTTCACATCTAATTTTTGAAAAGCAACATTTCAATCCATAGGAACAGAATTACACATGAGTACTGCATTTCATCCTCAAACCGATGGTGAGACCGAGAGGGTTAACAAGGTGCTTGAGGATATGTTATGCATGTATGTGAATGATAAGCAAAACAATTGGACTGAATATTTGCCCTTGGTTAGGTATGCATATAATAGTGCATGGCATTCCTCTATTAAGATGACACCTTTTGAAGCAATGTATGGCTATAATTGCTTGCTGCCGCATTCACTTTTTAATTCACAGAATCAGGTTGAAATATCCAAACAGATGCTTGAAAACATGGATTTGGAGCTAAATAAAGTAAGGAAAAACATAAAAGATGCACAAAAACGTCAAAAAATATATCATGATCTCAAAAAGAGGCCCTTGGAATTTAAAACAAATGATCTGATTTTTTTGAAAGTGAGTCCTTCTAAATCAAATCTGGTTTTAGGCAAACATCGTCGATTGTCTCCTCGTTATGCTGGTCCTTTCAGAATCTTAAAGAAAATTGGTTCTGTTGCATATTTACTTTGTTGGTGTATAAAACACCACAAGAACTAAACTAATGTGGTATTAGAAGACCTCCATAACCATCATTAGCTTAGCAATACTCTTAATGTGAGTCTTCATCTCTGAACTTAGTGAAAATCAAAATTTCACTTCACAGAAATCTGCGCCTTTTCTTCAAACCTTCAATCTGACTTGTATTAACTTGATCTTTGCAAATTCCTCTGATCATTTATTAAGAGAAGTTCTTGCTAATGTTAAGTAACACATAACAAGCACAACTTTCAAGTACTAACTTCAAAATCTTCTGAATTTGCTCCAAACTTTACACTGTCTGAAAACTGAAAACCGACTTCATCGATTTGACATACCTTCACTGTTAAGTTGATTTCTCTGAGTATGCGTCCCGTTTCTTAAAGATCTTTTGACCAAATGTAGTTGAAGATTATAGCTTTAAAATGAGCTATCACTTACTGAAAACTTTACAGTATACTTCGAGATCTGACCTTAAGAAGTTCAGGTAAATGTGCGCCAGAAAAGTCGTAACTGTCAACTAACTTACACAGTCATGTGAAATCACTTAGAACTCAATGTACAAGAGGAATTAGACATAATCCTTCTACACAAACATATGTTGTATATCAGAGAGGATGTGTACAAATTGGCTTAGCCTAATTTTGCTCATAGCCATGGAAAACTCTCTCACACTCAGAAGTTTTTCCTGAACATCTCTCTCAGAAAAGACACGACTTTTCTCTACTCACTCAGATTACAAAATTGAGTTCTCTCTACATGTTTTTTATCTCAAATTAACTTATATACCTATGGTTTACATACTCCTAGACTCGAACTCGTAAGTTCTGAAGATCTCTGGAAAAACTAGACTCTAATTTGCACTAATTTACAATAGTGAAATTGTCCCTTCACTTAGGCTTAATTTTCTGTATACTTTTTCTTCACTTCACCTTTCCTTCTTCCTTTCTTCATATGTCTTCATATATCCATGCCTAATTAGTGAGTGAAGCCCCAACAGCTCCCCCTCAATCACTAATTAGCATACTTTGACTTCTTCATATAATCTTCTTCTCTTTTATTCCTGCCATCTCCTTGAACCTACTTGTCTTCACTCCATCCAAGCTCTTTGTCATAATATCTGCAATCTGATCTTTTGTAGAAGTGTACACCACTTCAATCTCCTTCTCCATTACCTTTTCTCTGAGAAAATGGTACTGTATTTCTATGTGCTTTGTCCTTGCATGAAATACAGGATTTGCTGCAAGATATAATGAGCTCATATTATCTCCATGAATGATAGGTATACCTTGATCAATTCCCAAGCTTTTGAATAATGTCTCCATCCATATTACTTCTTTTGCTACTTCCACAAGTCCTTTGTACTCAGCTTCTGTTGATGATAAAGCCACTGTATGTTGTTTCTTTGAACACCAACTCACAAGTTTATCTCCAATGTATATCATATACCCATGAGTAGATCTTCTATCATCCTGACTTCCTGCCCAATCTGAATCACTATAGGCTCTCAATCTTATATTTGATGTAAAAGGATAATACAATCCTTCTTTCAAAGTCCCTTTGATATATCTAAGAACTCTTTGACCTGCAATCCAATGTGGATCCTTTGGACAATGCATGAACTGAGAAAGAACACCCACTACATAACTAAGACCAGGCCTTGTTAGTGTAGCATAAATTAAACTTCTCACTAAAGATTGATACTTCCTCATGTCTTTGAACTCTGCACCATCATATCTACTGAGTTTATGATTGACCTCTAGTGGTGTTGATGCCTCTCTGCAATTCTCCATGTTAAACTTCTTTAGAAGATTCAAAAGATACCTTTCTTGTGATACATATATGCCATGTTCTGCATAAGTGATTTCCATTCCAAGAAAATATGATAATTTTCCTAGATCACTTATCTTAAATTCTCTCTCAAGTAACTTCTTCACCTCCTTGATTCCTTCATTTGAGGTACCTGTAATTATAATATCATCTACATAAATACAAATGTAGATCATACCTTCATCTGTTCTTTTGATAAGTAAACTTGCATCTGCCTTTGAACTTTGATATCCAAGATCATTAAGATACTTTACAAGTCTATAATTCCAAGCTCTTGGAGCTTGTTTCAAACCATAAAGTGCTCTTCTTAGCCTGCAAACATAATTTGGAAACTTGTGATCTGCAAACCCTTGAGGTTGCTCCATGTAAACCTCATCTGATATATATCCATTCAAAAATGCATTCTTAATATCCAATTGACTCAATGTCCATCCTTTTGATGCTACAATGGCAATGATTGTCCTTATGGTTGACATCTTTGCCACAGGACTGAATGTCTCATCATAATCTATGCCAAAAGTTTGAGCATAGCCTTTAACCACCAATCTAGCTTTGTATCTGGCTATTCTTCCATCTGCATGCTTCTTAATTTTGTAAACCCATTTATTTCCAATCACTTTCTTACCATTAGGCTTTGGAACAAGTTCCCAAGTTTTGTTTTCTTCAAGTGCATCAAACTCTTCCTTCATTGCTTCTTCCCATTGTCTCTTACCCTTTAGCTTTGAGGTTCTTCATCTTCCTTAACCATGTAAGCATAATTTTTCTGAGTCAAGTAAGAAGTATCATAGGAATACCTTGTAGGTTGCTTCCTCATTCTGGTTGATCTTCTTGGTTCACACTCTTCATGTATATCTGGATGTACTTCTTCATCAAATATTGGTCCATCTTCATTTCTTCTATATGATCCAACTCTTGATGTGCTTGCTTGCATATGTTCTTCATCTCCATCTATCTGCATATGTGACTTACCTCTTGCACTCCTTCTTATCTCTTCTTCAAATGTTTCAAGGTCACAATCTTTATCTGCATACCAACTCTTCTGTTCATCAAAGGTAACATCTCTGGAAACAATAAAATGTTTAGTTAAAGGACTCCATAGCCTATAACCCATTTGCTTTTCATCATACCCAATAAACACATATTTTTCTGCCTTTGGTTCAAGCTTATGTCTAAGTTGTGATGGCACATAAGCATAGGCAATTGACCCAAACACTTTACAATGGTCAAGTGTTGGTTTCTTACCCCACCAAGCTTCATAAGGGGTCATACCATTCAAAGCTCCACATGGTAGTCTATTCACAAGATATGTAGTTGTATTTACAGCCTCAGCCCAAAGATAATTAGGGCAATTCTTTTCTTTTAACATTGCTCTTGCAAATTCAACCAATGTTCTATTTCTCCTTTCTGCCACCCCATTATGTTGAGGTGTATACCTGCAAGTTATCTCTCTCTTGATACCTGCATTCCAAAGATAGCCATTAAACTCTTGGGAGAAGTATTCTCCCCCTCCATCAGACCTTAACCTCTTGAGTTTTTGACCTGTAACTCTTTCTGCATAAGCAGAAAATGTTTGAAAGCTCCAAATACTTCTGATCTTTCTTTTAGAACATAAAGAGTTATCCACCTTGTAGCATCATCAATAAACAAAACATAATACCTAGATCCATTTATTGATCCTTCTTTTGTTGGTCCCCATACATCTGTATGTATGAGTTCAAGCAAACCATCATGCTTGAAACCTTTCTTCTGAAATGGTAATCTGTGTGCTTTTCCCATCTGACAAGCTTCACACTTGTATATCATATGTTGACTTTTCACATTTGGTAGCCCCATTACAGATTGGTTCTCCACCATAGTTTTGATTCCTCTTTCATTGAAGTGTCCCAATCTCTTATGCCAAAGATCTAACTCTGTAATTACTTCATCACCATGTGTGATTAGGGCTTGACCAACATTTCCTTGCACTTTGAGAGTAAAAAGTCTACCTTCCTTCTTACCACAAACAATAGGATTGTATGCATCCTCTGGATCTTCAACAAACACCCCTTCATTTGTAAATCTGACTTGAAAACCTTTTTCCACTATTTGTCCAACACTAATCAGATTCTTTGGTATTGTTGGAACATACAAAACATTTGTTAACAAATCAGCTCCACTCCTGCATTTCACTTTTCCAATTGAATGCACATTATGTTTTGTATTATCACCTGTTTGTACTGTATGACTTGAATTGCCTTCTTCCAATTCTGACAATAATTCTATATTACCTGACAAATGATTTGAACAACCAGAGTCAATATAAAATACCTTGAGATCCTCCTTCTCTGATGGACTTATTGAATTCATCATCAATGTTGTATGAATGTCATTCTGTGTATCATTTGCATAATTGCAATATGTGGTATTGTAAGACTGATTCTGATTCCAGTTTCTTCCACCACCTCTACCATAACTTCCTCTTGAATTTTGTCTTCCTCTTTGAAATTGATTCTGAAATCTTCCACCTCTTCCTCTGCCATTGTTGTTTTGATTTTGGCTTGATCCTTGTTGATTATGCCAACAATCATATGCTAGATGATTGCTCAATCCACAAATCCAACATGTCTTCTTGTTATTGTTCTGATTACCTCTACCTCTTCCATTTCCTCGACCTTTACCTCTGCCAATACCTCTTCCTCTTGCATAATTTGCTTGAGTTGTTGACTCTTCTTCATCCTTTGCTTTACCTTTATCTCCTTTCTTCTTGTTCTTCATGTACATTGCGGAACTTTGTCCTTTGTCTCCATCTGACTTCAAGTCTTGCTCAAATGTGAGCATCAATCCAAGTAATTGATTCAATTCTGGCACATAATGATTTAATGAGAGTTTTGTTGAAAGTACAAAAGGCTTCCATCTTTCATCACCTCTTAATCCTGTAAGTAATTGTGCTATCAACCTATGATCTTCAATATCCTCATCAATAGATCCAAGGCTATCTGCCAAGTCCTTCATCTTAGTGACATAATCACTGATGCTCTGATTTTTCTTTTTCTTGAATGTGGTGAACTCTGACCATAAGCTAGCCTTCCTAGCTTTAGTAGTGTTTTGGAAGTGATCCTCCAAAGCATTCCAAATGTCTTCAGCTGTTTCTAAACCTCTGATATGTGGTAACAAATGATCTGTAATAGTGTTATATATATAAGCTCTTGCACTTGCATCTCTCTTCTGCCATAGCTTCAAAGCTTCTAGCTCTTCCTTTCTTGGATGACTCTCATCTTCAAATTTAGGCTTTTCTTCACCTGTCACATATACCATTAGGTCCTTACTCATAAGTAAGGCTTCCATCCTCATCACCCAAGCAGGATAATTATCTCTGTCCAATTTATCAATGGACACATGATCTGCCATAATATTCTTGATTCTGCTTCAACCTGTAAGTATAGAGTTAAAGAATGATACCTTTTGTAGACCTTTACCTTTGGAAGTAACTTCGAAATAATCTTCTGATGACTTTTGTTTGTTGAACACCTCAGCTTCAACCTTCTTTGATAAAGAACTCTTCAATTCTTCTTGTATCTGTTCTCCCTTTACTCTCGAGGACCTTATCTACTCTGATACCACTTGTTGGTGTATAAAACACCACAAGAACTAAACTAATGTGGTATTAGAAGACCTCCATAACCATCATTAGCTTAGCAATACTCTTAATGTGAGTCTTCATCTCTGAACTTAGTGAAAATTAAAGTTTCACTTCACAGAAATCTGCACCTTTTCTTCAAACCTTCAATCTGACCTGTATTAACTTGATCTTTGCAAATTCCTCTGATCATTTATTAAGAGAAGTTCTTGCTAATGTTAAGTAACACATAACAAGCAAAACTTTCAAGTACTAACTTCAAAATCTTCTGAATTTGCTCCAAACTTTACACTATGTCTGAAAACTGAAAACCGACTTCATCGATTTGACATACCTTCACTGTTAAGCTGATTTCTCTGAGTATGCGTCCCGTTTCTTAAAGATCTTTTGACCAAATGTAGTTGAAGATTATAGCTTTAAAATGAGCTATCACTTACTGAAAACTTTACAGTATACTTTGAGATCTGACCTTAAGAAGTTCAGGTAAATGTGCGCCAGAAAAGTCGTAACTGTCAACTAACTTACACAGTCATGTGAAATCACTTAGAACTCAATGTACAAGAGGAATAAAACATAATCCTTCTTCACAAACATATGTTGTATATCAGAGAGGATGTGTACAAATTGGCTTAGCCTAATTTTGCTCATAGCCATGGAAAACTCTCTCACACTCAGAAGTTTTTCCTGAACATCTCTCTCAGAAAAGACACGACTTTTCTCTACTCACTCAGATTACAAAATTGAGTTCTCTCTACATGTTTTTTATCTCAAATTAACTTATATACCTATGGTTTACATACTCCTAGACTCGAACTCGTAAGTTCTGAAGATCTCTGGAAAAACTAGTCTCTAATTTGCACTAATTTACAATAGTGAAATTGTCCCTTCACTAAGGCTTAATTTTCTGTATACTTTTTCTTCACTTCACCTTTCCTTCTTCCTTTCTTCATATGTCTTCATATATCCATGCCTAATTAGTGAGTGAAGCCCCAACATACTTGATCTACCTAATACTTTGAAAATTTATTCAGTCTTCCATGTTCGATTACTTAAAAAGTATGTTCCTAATGTTGATCATGTTTTGCAGGACAAATCTAAGTTGAAGGAAGATGCCACTTTTGAACTTGAACCAGAAGTTATATTGGATAGGAGAGTTACACATCTTAGGAATCGTGAAATAGTGGAAATTTTAAGTAAAGTGGTTTGCATATCCTATTGAAGATTCAACATGGGTTGGTTTAGATGAGTTTATGGAACATTATCCTTCTTTCCAACTCTGAGGACAGAGTTCTTTAAAGAGGGGGAGAATTGTAAGATTCCACATTGATTTTCCACCTGGAAAAAAAAAAAGATGTGTAGGTAATAATGAAATTTTATGTTTAGGATATTTTGATCATGTCTGCAAAATTTTGTAGCAATAAGTTTTTACATTCTCTCTCTAGAAAGTTGTCGCATGAAATTTGTATGTTAATTTTGAGCATGAAGATGAGGGAATCTGAAAAAGTGTTGTATGAGAGAAAGGTAGAGTAATCTTAGTAGAAAAACTTTACCTGATTGAATTTTTTGTAGTTCCTATGTTTTATGTCTCATTTGGTTCCATGAAGATAGGTTAATGAAGAGATTTTTCATGTTTTTTCGTCTCTCTCTATAATTTTCGATTTTGCAGAGCCCAAAAGGGATATTTGAAAGCAGATTTGGACCTGAGGCGTCTCTAACATTTTGTACAGATTTAAGAACAGAATATTTTTATCTCTCACAAGCTCAAGCTGATTCCTCACTATTTTTGAGTTACAGGGTTTTGAAAAGTTCCGTTTTCCAACACTTAAAAAAAAAAAAGAGAAGCCTTCTTTCATTCATCTTATTCATGTTCGCGGATTTAGAAAACGCACATGGGTATATGGGTTATTTTTGGGTGATTGAAGTGTGTGTGAGTGCATTGCAGGGATTACCTCTATTTTCGCAGGTACGATTCTTGATGGTGGACATGAAAAGTAGATGCATGGGTGGTCCGGAAGTCTTGCATGAGACATGCGAAAAGACGCTATCTTGGAGCATGCAGATTCTAAAAGTGCGGGTATAGGAAGGCGTGATTGGTCATGCGCTGGCGAAAGGCGGAGATCCAAAAAAGACGAAGACTGAGAGATAGAAAAGAATGATGGTCGTACAGTCATTACGATCGTTTTTCAGCTTCTGGAATTGCGATTGAGATTGAGATTGAGATTGAGATTGAGATTGAGATTGAGATTGAGATTGTGATTGTGATTGAGATTGGGATTGAGATTGTGATTGTGATTGAGATTGGGATTGAGATCAGCTCGGGGGTGGTCGGGTGGATGAGGCTTCACATTGAAGCAATCTGATAGATTTTGTAACGCAGATCAGAACTACTTGTAAATCTGCACAGATAATAGAATTCTCTGTCTTCTTGTTCTGTGTATACTTTGTTTGCCTTCTTTATATCTTGTGGTGTCGAAACCCATTATTCTATGTGAGATCGTGACTCAAGTTTAGGAGACATGTTACAAGTGGTATCAGAGTAGAGTTGGATTCCGGGACAAGATGCAGGCTTTGAAGAAGAAGATAGAAGAACAAGAGGAGCTTATCCATAGATTGAATGCAGAATTACATAAAGAAAGATCCAACAAACAAAAAGAGGCTACTGCAAATGCTTTCATCGACCTCCATGCTGAAGGTGGTAATGGTGCGGGCACATCAAACGCACATAGAGCTAGACGGCAACGTGAACCTGAAGAGGACGATGATGCAGGTGAATCTGCACTCAAGCAAGTGTTTAAAAGAGAAAACATAAATGAATTTGATGGTCAGAAGAAAACTGGAGAGGATCTTGAAGCATGGATTGAGGAACTTGAAGATTTCTTTGACCTATGCGTATTTAGTGAGGAATCAAAAGCAAAGGTGGCAATTCTGCATCTGCGAGGAGTCGCAAAACTGTGGTGGAAATCTTATATACAGACAAGAACACGTGAAGGTCCGATCCTCTAGAAAGAATATCGAGAGCAAGCAGAGAATCGTTATTGTTCTCCACATTATCGGATGGAAAAGAAAATGGAGTTCTACTCTTTCAAGCAGCATGAGGATGATAGATATAACTTGTCTGTTGAAGAATATAAGGAGAAATTTTTGTGTTTACATAAGTATGCACTAGAAGTTTCTGGAGATGCATTGAAAAGCAAGTTTATTGAGGGTTTGTGGGAAGAGCTTTGCTATCAAGTAAAGGGGTCCGAATGTGTAGATTTTCTTGATGCGGTTGCAAAAGCAAAAAACTTTGAGAAGATGGAGAAGTTTACCACGAAAAAGGCATTCAAATCAAGATTTATCTCAACAGGACATCGACCCCCAAGACCTATTTCAATAAATCAAAATGGACTGAGATCGACTAACTCTATTAACAGTCAAGGAGGAAGACCAAAGCCGAAGCAAACGGATACACCTAAGAAGAAAGAAGTTATGCACTCACAACGTGATTTTGATTTCCTAGAGCAGGCTAAGAGGCTGGGACTTTGTTTTCGATGTGGAGAACAAGGACATCGCACTTTTGAATGTCCAAACAAGGCCATCAACCGTTCTATGCAAGCGAAGATAGCTCATCTACAAGAAGAAAACATGACAATTAAGGAAGCGGATGATCAAGGTAAGTGTTATAGCCCTAGACTTCAATACATGAAAACTTCTTCTCATTCAAGGGCATCGGTGATTAGGATTATGAGGGACATATCCTCACGTAAGGTTAGTTTCTTGATTGATTCGGGTAGTACAAGTTGTTTCCTTTCACTTAAGATGGCAGAAGCTTTAGGGTTGCATATTGAGATGTAGACTAAAAGACCTGTACTGATGGCTAATGGTAGGATACACTATACTCGAGGCTGTATTGAGAATCTTGATTTTATGTTAGGAGAACATAAGTTTTTGGGTACCTTCCATGTAATTGAAATGAGAGAATGTGATGTAATCATTGGAATGTAATGGTTAGTTCATAACAGTGTCGTGATTGATTGTGAAAGCGGGATCCTTACTTTGAAAATAGAAGGGAAGGAACATCCTCTTGCAGGCAAGTGCAATTCAAGTTTTTCTCCTATTTCTGCAATAAAGTTGATTAGGGGTATTCGACAGGGTTGTGAGACATATTTGGTTTATGTGCATGACCTTGAGGAGAAGAAGAAAGAAGAGGAAATACCTGAATATGTTAAAAAACTTTTAGATGAGTACGTAGATGTATTTCATGATGATCTACCGGGCATGCCTCCTCCTAGGAAAATTGACCATGCTATAGACCTTTATCCAGGAAGTGAGCCTTATTCTAGAGCACCTTATAGGTTCAATATTGTTGAATTGAAAGAGTTGAAGCTCCAAGTGGATGATCTATTGAAGAAGGAGTTGATAAGACCTAGTGTTTCACCTTGGGGAGCACCTGTTTTGTTTCAGAGAAAGAAAGATGGTTCATACAAACTTTGTATTGACTATAGGGGATTGAACAAGAAAACCATTAAGAACAAGTATCCACTGCCACACATAGATGAACTATTGAGTCAATTGAGTGGTGCCACGGTATTCACTAAAATTGACTTAAGATCAGGATATCATCAAATTATAGTAAAGTCTGAGGACATACCAAAAACCGCTTTTAGAACATGATATGATCATTACGAGTTCACAGTTTTGCCTTTTGGATTAACAAATACTCCTGCAACATTTATGTGTTTGATGAATAATGTGTTTCATGAATATCTCGATGAATTTATATTAATTTTTCTTGACGATATTTTTGTGTATTCTAAGGATGATGAGGAACATGCATTGCATCTCAAGAAGACTTTACAAAAACTAAGAGAGCATAATTTATATGGTAAGATGAGTAAATGTTTTTTTACAAAAGGGGAAGTGACTTATTTGGGGAGAGTTGTTTCTAAGGAAGGGATTCATATAGATCCTGAGAAAGTTAAAAGCATAGTTGACTGGCCTACACCCAAATGTGTGAGGGATGTGAGAAGCTTCCTTGGATTGGCACAATATGAGAGGGCACACATTAGGGAGTTTTCTCGAATTGCAAATCCTCTTACAGAATTGACAAAGAAAAATAGAGAGTTCACATGGAACGATGAGCATCAAAAGGCGTTTGACGAATTAAAACAGAAAGTTATCAAAAATTGTGTGCTAAAGATACCTGAGTTAGGGAAGCCTTTTATTGTTGCATGTGATGCTAGTGGAAGCCAAATCGGATGTGTTCTTTCACAAGAAGGGAGGGTAGTGGTTATGAGTCAAGGAAATTAAGAAACATGAACTAAATTATACAACACATGACTTAGAAATGCTTGCAGTTGTTCATGCACTTAAACATTGGAGACACTTATTGCTAGGAGTAAAGTTTGAATTAAGAACAGATCATCAGAGCCTTAAATACATATTTACTCAACCTTTACTTAACAATAGACAAAAACGATGGATCCAATTGCTAAGTGAATAATTATGATTTTGATATTAAATACTTAGCAGTAAAAGAAAACAAGGTGGCCGATGCTTTGAGTCGTAAACCCCTATGCAGTTCAATTTCTATTTTATGCTCTGATTTTGATATTGGAAAAGAATTAAAAGAAGATTTATTTTATGCAACAATCTTGGAATTTTTGGCTATGAATCCAGGTTCTATGTTTCAGGGAAAATTTCATTTGAGAAATAATGATTTGTATTGTAATTCTCGTTTATGTATTTCTTTAGAATCTGTTTTGAAAGAAAAGATCCTGCATGACTGTCATGATGCACCTTTCTCTGCACACCCTGGTTTTTCTAGAACTTATGCAAAAGTGAAAGCTTCATATTATTGGCCATGTATGAAATATGATATTAAGAGGTATGTCGAAGAATGTCTGAAATGTCAACAGGTTAAGGCGAATTTAAAAGGAGTCCTGGCATGTTACAACCATTAGATGTGCCTGATCAAAAATGGGAATCCATCTCTATGGATTTCATAACAAAGTTGCCTGTGACCAAAAGTGGGCATGATACCATCTTTGTTGTCATGGACCGTCTTACAAAGATGGCACATTTTCTTCCCATGAGGAAAATTGATACAGCTTTGCATGCTGCTAAACTTTTCATAAAAGAAGTTTTTAGGTTACATGGTATACCCAAAAGTATAATTTCTGATAGGGATGCAAGGTTCACATCTAATTTTTGGAAAGCAACATTTCAATCCATAGGAACAGAATTACGCATGAGTACTGCATTTTATCCTCAAACCGATGGTGAGACCGAGAGGGTTAACAGGGTGCTTGAGCATATGTTACGCATGTATGTGAATGATAAGCAAAACAATTGGACTAAATATTTGCCCTTGGTTGAGTATGCATATAATAGTGCATGGCATTCCTCTATTAAGATGACACCTTTTGAAGCAATGTATGGCTATAATTGCTTGCTGCCGCATTCACTTTTTAATTCACAGAATCAGGTTGAAATATCCAAACAGATGCTTTAAAATATGGATTTGGAGCTAAATAAGGTAAGGAAAAACATGAAAGATGCACAGAAACGTCAGAAATTATATCATGATCTCAAAAAGAGGCCCTTGGAATTTAAAACAAATGATCTGGTTTTTTTGAAAGTGAGTCCTTCTAAATCAAATCTGGTTTTAGGCAAAGATCGTCGATTGTCTCCTCGTTATGCTCGTCCTTTCAAAATCTTAAAGAAAATTGGTTCTGTTGCATATTTAGTTGACCTACCTTATACTTTGAAAATTCATCCAGTCTTCCATGTTGGATTACTTAAAAAGTATGTTCCTAATGTTGATCATGTTTTGCAGGACAAATCTAAGTTGAAGGAAGATGCCACTTTTGAACTTGAACCAGAAGATATATTGGATAGGAGAGTTACACATCTTAGGAATCGTGAAATAGTGGAAATTTTAGTAAAGTGGTTTGCATATCCTATTTAAGATTCAACATGGGTTGGTTTAGATGAGTTTATGGAACATTATCCTTCTTTCCAACTCTGAGGACAGAGTTCTTTAAAGAGGGGGAGAATTGTAAGATGCCACGTTGATTTTCCACCTGGAAAAAAAAAAAGATGTGTAGGTAATAATGAAATTTTATGTTTAGGATATTTTGATCATGTCTGCAAAATTTTGTAGCAATAAGTTTTTAACATGCCCATCAGGTGGGAGGTATAGTTTGTATACTTGCACTCATGTATTCTTTATCATTTTTTATTCTTTCCCCATAGTCACTTTGACCATATTGGTCTTTAGTGGGAGATTGTTATCGTTAGTGTCCATGTGAAAGGCCAATGGCCACTGGAAACTTTTGTATATGTTCTTTAATAAAAAATATAGTGGCTTGGTCATCCACAACTTTAACTTTGACTGCATTTGTATGACCAAAGAAATCTGTGTTCGTGGTCTGTGTATTGTGTGTTTTTTGTGTATTCTATAGCCTCATTGTGGAGTACTGTGTGTGGTGTTTGGAGCATGATTTTCTACAGTGAGGACATCGTCGTTCTCAAGAAGGAGAGTTCACTATGGTGCATCATTGTCAAAATAATTTAGGAAGGTGTGGACTATAGAGCTAAACTATAAAAGACTATACTACAAAAGCAATGTTCAGAAATGATCTTTCAGATTTGCAAAACATAGGACCAAAAATTGTAGAATACAAAAATTGTAATCAAATAGACATGAGTCGTTTTAGATTCTATAAAATTTGAGCATGGAAACATTAGCAAGTGGATAGGGATCATCTGAAAGTGTAGCAAGCCGAATTATGCCGTGACTTAATAGAATAATGACCTTGTAGGGTCCTTCCTAGAGTGGAGTGACTTTTTCATGGGTCTGTGAGAAACGTCAAAGAGCCCACTTGAACTTAAGATGGTCACAATGTTTTATCATGTTTCACCTTGCATTTGCCTTGGGTTATCTCGAGGACAACTCGAGCTTCTTCTCATATCTCTTCTGACCTATGTGGAGTGATGAATTAGGCAGCCAAAGAAGCACTTCTATCATGGTTTGTGATACGTGGTAATTGATTGATGCAAACAAATCCTACCACGAAATCCATTGGAGCAAGTGGTGTAATCCCATAAACCAAGTGAAAGGTTGTATGCCATGTGGTGGGCTTATGTTATGTGAGTGCATTGAGAAAGGGAGGTGTAGCTCGAGCGTAAGCACCACCTCCTTTACTTGTCAACCTACAGAGACGTGAGGACTAGTATGAAGACCATGAGCATGTGAAGGCACAAATGTGTTAGTGAGAAGCACACTAGCATGCACACACATACACACATGCATGCAAGGCAATATCAAAGAGAAGAATAATGGAAAGCTTTCTATTGCAAAGGAACTCTCTTACAAAAGCTCAAACCTCTCACAAACTACTAAGAAGCTACCTCTCTAACAAGCCAACCTCTCTAACTAGCCAACTCTCTAAGTAGCCAAATATCTAACTAGCCAACCCCCAAAAATGATCTCTCTAGCTCTTTTTATAGTTTTTTGACTAGTTTTGGCCCTGTCCAGACCTAGTGTCAAGCTTAGTTAAAAATTAGGTTCCTGTGCTTATTTGAGGGCTCAAATGAACTCTAAAAATTATGAAAATTGGTAGGTTGATACTTATGATACTCTTCATGCTCAAGGAATCCTTGGCTTCAACAAAATGGAGTTAAGAAAAGGAGAAATGATATTTACAATGGTTTTAGTGATCAAAATCACTGTTTTTATTTGGGGATTCTTCAAAAAATTTGACATACACTTCTTGGAGCTCACTCCTTGCTCCCTCTTCTTGTGTGTCCACTTCTCTAAAGCATTCCTTTGCCTTGTGATTGACCTTGAGTGCCAACACTCCCTCCCCTCTCGAGTCTATCATCCCTGACAAACACTTGTTGTAGTGGGTATTCCATGTGGTACTTTGAGAGGTAGTGTCCATTACGTATCAACAAGAGTGGTCCATCTTCTACATGTAACAAGATTTGTTGTCTGGTTCTTTATGATGTCGTTGCTTGTCTTTTCAAAGTTGAATCCTTTTGCATGTACTTCTTCTTTGGTGTCCAACATGGTGGTGTATTTGTGAGCTTCCAAAAATTACAGCTTGTCATTGCTGATTTTAAGCAGGTGTCCACTATGAGTTGCTTCATAGGTACTGATGTTGTAACCTTGAGTTCCTTTGGATATTTCAAACATGGGTTTCATAGTTTGCATGCCAAGTAATCATAACCCATAATGAATGATGGGTAAGTGTGTTAGTGCATGGGTTGAAGAAAATATGTGCCTTGTGCACGGTCTTGTAATGTGGCCCTATGCATGCTTACTTAGGAAATGCATGTTAATAAATGTGGTGCAACAAGTTGGGTCTTGAGTTAAATGCTCAAGGGATGTTGATGAAGAGGTTTTCTAATCTATCATTGTTATAATGTTGCCAAAGTAGAGGATTCTTACCATGGTAAATGGCCGGTTGATGTTTATCTCTTCATGTTGTACTCCCATCATGGTGATTGACCATTGGATTCTCTTTCATTGTTGATGGAGTCCTTGTTGAAGGTCCACTGATGTGATTCTTCGAGCGCATGGTCCTATTCTTGATTTTACTTTTTTTTTCCTCTCATCATTTTTTTGAGAGGATAAATGTCACAAGACAAGAAGAAATATGTTAGTATCAATAAAATAATTTACATATGTCAATGTGCTCTTGTGCATGAGACTCTCAAATGTGTCTATGCACAGCTCTCGTCGAGGCTTTTGATGTTACTTGCAGATGTTGATGTCGTCTTTGTTGGAGGTATCCATTGGACCTTTGGCCGCTTCATGTTTGGATGATTTCTTGAATTTTGTGTCCCTTGTGGTTGGCTCTTTGGTTTTGTAGAGGTCGCTGGTGCTTTTGGCTTCCAAACCCATATCCTTGATGATTGTCTTCTTACCATTGCCAAAGAGGTGAAGTGATCTTCTTTTGATCTCTGTGCTTGGTTCTGACGCATACTTCTCCTGGGCTTCTTTGTTGAGACTTTCCTTGGTAATGGGAGCTGATGATTTTGTACGTGTAAGAGTTCCTTGGGTACCCACATGTGTAATCGCTCTTGTTGAGATGCAACTAATTCCTTAGGCACCCAAATTTGTACATTATTGTTCTCAACCTTTATTGACTACTTTGGTACCCAAATTTGGAGTACTCTTCTCAATAATTGTTATGCTACTTATTGCCTTGGCTTTCTCCATTGCTTCTTTGGTAACAAGTTTGACTGCAATGGTGTGATTGATGGTTCACCCTTGTGTACCCATATCTACTTCATGCATGGAACTACTTTCTTCTTGAAATCTATTTGTCTAGTTTATACAGAAGTTGTCTTGTACTGTTTCTCTTGCCGCTATGGTTGAATTGTTGTGGCTGCATTAGTCTTGGCAGAAGAAGAGAGATCCACTTGACTTCGAGCCTGTTCTTCCAGTATTGAGTCCTTTTGCATCATAGAGCTATCGACACACATAACATCTTCTTCTCGAGGATTAGTCTTAGAAGAACTAAAAGAATGTATGACACCTTGATTTGTAAGAATGTAGTTCTATAATTCTAATGTAATGCATTGTTCATGTACCCAAACTTGAAGTAGTTGACTTCTTATGTTTAGGTTGGCTGCATGGTCATAGATCCAATCTTGACCCAAGATAAGTGGTTTTGTAAGGTCCTCATCTTGACACACTAGCATTTTGACTGTCATTGGGACATCTTGAGGGTAGATGGGAAGTTCCACCTCACCCAAACAAGGGGTTTCCACACCTCCCAATCCTATGAGATATGCTTCTATGAGATATGCTTCCACACCTTTTATACTGCGAGGACCTGTTTTTCCCCAATCCTCGCAGTATAAAAGTTGAACTGCACTAGTTGTTGCACCTAAGTCAATCAATGCTCTCACAGTCCTTATACTTTTGCCTTGTCCTACCTCAATGGTCACAAAGGGATGTTGTTCGACTATTCGAGAAGAAGTCACACCTGATTTCTGCACATGGCCATGGGATATTGTGGGGCATTAGGATTAACATATAGGCCTTGTCGCCTCAACTTATTTCTCCTAATGTGCTCTCGAGCCTCTACCTGTGCTTCCTCTCTAACTCTTAACTCTTCTACTTTTTGCTTCTTAGAAATGCTGAGTCTCATTAGCATATCCTCTGTAAGAGGTTTTTGATATAGTTTGACTCGATATCCACTAATATAGTTTGGCAAGATGTCACCTTCTAGTGTGTCCAATTGAACTGCAGCACTAGTGGAAATTATATTAATGATCATGGGTCCATATCCTCTTTTTTCCAATTTATGAGCAAGATGTCACCTTCTAGCTTGGCCAACTGAACTACCCCACTAGTGGAAATTCTATTAATGATCATGGTTCCATATCCTCTTTTTTCCAATTTACGAGCATGCTGCTTTAGTGTGTAAACCAACACTAGGTTGCCCTCTTTTCAATCCTTTATCCTTGATGTGTGCATCAAAGTATGCCTTTTGTCTTTTCTTTGTAGCATAGATGCTTGCTGTCACTGATAGCCTCATCTCACCTAAGTGTTCTAGGTCAAATATCCCAAAGGAAAAATCATGTCCATTCCATTCGTGTTCTTGTGCTACTTTTAAAGTCGGGATGAAGAAGTCTAATGATAATGCAACATTCTTTCCAAAGAAAATTTGAAATGGGGTGATATTGAGTACTGTTTTGTAGGCAACTTGATAAGCCCAAACAACATGGTGAAGTTGTTCATCAGAGCATTTATTATTTACCAGTTTTGTCAATACATTACATAGGATGTTATTTGCGCTCTTAGTTTGTCCATTAGCTCGTCGATGATAGGGGGTAGACTTCAAATTTATCACCAAGAATTCTTGGAGAAGGTTTTCAATGACTTCATTCAAGAATGTGTGCCCCTATCGCTTACTAACTCTATTGGTAACCCATATCTAGTGAACACATTCATGAACAAGAACTTAGCCGTCATTTGAGCATCATTCTTTGTCATGGCTTTTACTTCTACCCGCTTTGTAAGGTCATCTATGGCTACAATAATATACTCTTCATGTGAGTTTCTAGCTGGGGGATTAATAAGACTGACAAAGTCTATACCCCACTTTGAGAATGTGCGTCCTCCCATCATTGGCCTCAAAGTCATATCGTCTTTTCTGATCGAATATTGTGCATGTTGGCATGTGTCACATCTCTTAACATAGGTATGTGCATCCATATGAAGAGTGGGCCACAAAGCCCTGAGAATAGAATGGTCTTAATTACTCAATTAGGACCAAAGTGTCCACCTGCAACACCACTGTGTGCAATTTCTAAGATTTTTAGATATTCTGATTTGTGAATGCACAATCTTAAGTAACCATCTTTGCCTCTTCGATATAGGTTGTCTCCAACTAAGGCATAGTCCTGAGCCTCTTGCTCCATGCTTCTTTCTTGCTAGACTAGCCTCATTGGGTAGTGTTCCCAATCTCATAAATTCTACCAATGGAGCACTCCGTTCTAGAATTAATGATACGTGATAAAGTGTAGCATACTCCACTGGGGGTCTCTCCTGGCACACTGGACAATTCTTAATCTAGTCATGTAATTCTTTATCCATACTAGGCCAATACACTCCTAAACATTTTAGATTCTGCAATGTTCATTGTTTAGAATAGTGATTTCCTAGCAATCCTTTATGGGCTTGTTGCAACCAACTACTATGTTAATCCTCCTCAACACAACAAGATAGTACACCCTCTATATCTTGTTTGTACATACTTCCTACCAATATTTGATATCTTTGTGACACCCTCTGTATATTGTTTGTACATACTTACTACCAATATTTCATCTTTGTTCATCTTCACATTCTTATTTGTGGTCCGAACCAACCACCTAGGTGCTCGCATCTATGAGGATGGTTTGCGAAGATCAGTGGTGGAATTGCACAACCCTAACCAACCCATTGGATTGGAACATCTAGTGGTGAAATTTGAGAGAGACTCATACATAGACAAAGAAGGAACAATGACCATCATAATTACTCAGCCTAATCATACGAGTGGGTTTGGTATAGTGAGCCCAAAGACGGAAGCAAGATCCCAAGGAAAAGAACCACTAGGAGACGAACCTAGGACACCTAGAGGGAAATCTGTACTGACAAGGGTATTACACCTTGAATGGCTCCCTCATGATAATATAAGCATTGAATTGTTCCTGAATAAGGACACAGATGAATCATTTTGAAGATATAGAATGGAACAACCTAGTGAGGTCGCCTCCATTACGATTTACAAATTCAAGGACCCTGATACATGTGGAAAGGTGGTATACTTGGACAACACTTCAGAAAGAATATTTGTAGTACCCAACCATGCAAGACATGCCTAAACATGGAGAGGCGAGTTAGTATTCCCTCCATCTCCAACAAATGTAAATGCGAGCCATCAGGGTGCTGGGACATCCTCAACCCATGGTACTCAAAGAGGGAAGAATAAAGAAAGAGTGGAAGTAAGTTTTACTCATCCTATAGGGAGAGATAGACCAACCATGGACATTGATAGATTAGAACGACAAAGGGAATCGAGAATACTAGGTGGTAGAGATGATTTTCCTCTACCTAGACCACACGAACACCCCATGATACTAAGACCCACTCAATTAGTAAAGTCAATGAAAAACTACTTTGATGGGACAGGAGATCCCTATGATCATGTTACAGAATTTAAACAAGTGCTATGAGCAGAGCAAGTAGAGGACATGTTCACACAATACAATGCATTTGGACTAACATTAAAGAACACAACTTTAACTTGGTTCCAACCATTGCAACAAAGGCAATTTAGGGATATTCATCACTTGATAGAGTCATTCATCACACAATTCTCTAAAAGTGGAATCAGACATGATACTTCTTTGTTGATTCATAGCTTCAAACAGAACCCTCAGGAAATAGTTAGATTGGTAGGACATAGGTTTAGAAAATATGTTGAGAGATGTCCAATGCAAGAGTTACCCTCACAGGCCAAGCAAGTGTCACTATTTTTAGATGGCCTCTTGAGCTCTAAAGTACGCTCTTATGTATACTTAAAGGAACCCAGAACACTAGAGCAATGTGTAAGAATTTGTATAGACATTGAGGACAACCTAAGAGATGAGTTGGAACTCTCAAAGGTCTATAAGGACTTAGATTGTTCATCTCTATCATCTTCAAACCTTTCTTGCTCGATAGAGGACCTAACAGAAAAAGTGGCCCAGAAACTAGGAGTTTTGAGTAAACAGATGCCTAGGTTAACAACAAAAAAATGTTGTTACACCTGTGATCGTGATCATATGGAAAATGTGTGCCCCAATGTGGCATAACCTCAATCCAACCCTAGTGGCCATACGATTGAGAGATGATACACAAATCACACAACCCAAGACTACCCATACAACAAACAAGTAGCACGACATAACTACCCGCCAACATACCCCCAACTAGGTAGGTATCAAGGTCAGTATCAAGGTCAGTACAATGCTCAACCCCACTACTATAGGCCTCTTGAGAACTACCCTTATCAGGCTCAATAGAGATCACAACTCGTTTTAGCTCAACAGCTACCCCCACTAGCTAATGTCATCCCAGTCAAATACGCTGCTGCAGAAGAGAACCTCAATGGGGCTTTAGTGCCTTCTTCACCCCTGATCATGGTTAGTTATCCTAATTCTAACATTTTTGACTCTACCCATGTAGATAGCCCACTTGCATATTACACAGAGTCACCAAAACATATGGAAACATATCAATACGATAGTCCACCATTGGAGCCCAATTGGGAGCTCGATTATGCTAATGTGATGTAAGCCAACCCTAATCCACAACCCCAATTAAGATAGAAAAGACCACAGGGCCCTAGAGGACCATGCTTTAGGTGCTAAGGAGATCATTTCATAAGGATTGTCCACATCCTCCGATAGCAGGATAGTCACAATACTATAACATACAAGGTTTTTGTGCTGAGTGTGGTAAAGAGCATGTTATCAGAGATTATCCGAAGAACCCTTCTAATGTCTCAAAAGTGACACCCATCAACGTGACAGGTATTGTACATAAATCAGATGGATCCAGCCCTACATACGTGCCTATTCAAGCTGTGATAAGAGCTGAGACATTGTTGCGAAATCAATAGCCAAATCTTGGAAAAGTAGTCGAAACTAGGGAAGTTGGAGAATCTAGTAGTAGAAAGACAAAATCTTGGAAGGATTCTCGAGAAAGAATTAAAAGGAAGTGGAGTAAAAAGATAACTGAGTTAGAAGGAAGTCTCAAGGAATCTAGAGTTAAAATTCTAGAATTGACTTCTCAAGCATCTAATCGGGAGAACCTAGCTCAGAGATCAGGATCAGTTCTAGTTAAACCCATACCAGAAGACCTAGAAATGATGTTTCGAGCATATCACACGAGATTAAAAGAAGGACCCCATTTATCTGAAATGAGTAAGAATTATCCAAGAGTAGATTTAGAAATTGAGAGAACTAAACTTTTCATGAGGATGGTAGAATTAGCACAAGCTATGTTCGAAACCTCTCGTTATATAAATTGGAACAACATGGCAAAACTTGAACTGCACTTTCAAGGACTACTAGAGAGGTTAGAATACTTGATCAATACGAGAAGAAGAATTTTGAAAGGAACCCTATTTCCTCTGAGAGACAGGAAAGAAGTGCACCATCCCTATCTCATGTGCCAAATACAAAAGCTGAAGACAACCTATCTTCCATACATAAGTATTCACACAAATTTCTAAGAGAAATCCAAGAAGAGAAATGGAGAAGAGAGCAAGAAACCCATCCTCCTATTCAAGAAATAGATGACTTGCAAGAACAATTTCCCCAAGACATCCCCTCTATTTATGACGATATAGAGGAAGAGAAATTCAATGAACAAACGGGTTTTGAATATTTTTTGCAAGAATTACCTCAGTTCACAAGACCTTGGGAAGCCAAGTCTATCTGCATGAGAGCACCCACTATAATAGTGAGGAATGAAGAATCAATAGTTCCTAGGAACATAGAAGTGATCAAGAACACTAAAGTATAGTTTCACCTCACTCTAAAAGAGTTATTAAAGATTAAACTAGAATTGTGGAAGCACGTAACGAACCAATTCCCTGAGATAGCGATCACATGCTGTCAAAAGAAGAGGAAGAAACTCTCATGGAAGTACTGGAGAACTTCAAGAAGTATGAAATAGAAGGTAGAAGAATCATGGTACTAATGCCTAAAAGAAAAGCCGACATGGGAGAAGTATATGATAATCGAGAGAAAACCAAATAATTCATAGTTACCATAGAAGAAGGAGAAGAAAAATGTACATACATAGGGCATGACTTGACTATCAAAGAAGAAGAAGAGTTAATTGACCTATTGCGAGAATATATAGATCTATTCGCTTAGAGTTACAAAGACTTGAAAGGAGTAGACCCAGATATATGCTCGCATAGAATTCCTATGACTCCAGATGCCAAATCTACGAAACAAAAACCATACACGTACAATGATAACTACGCTGCTAAGATTAAAGAAGAAATAGATCATTTGATAGAAGCAAGATTCAGTTAGGAAATTGAGCATACCGAATAGGTATCCCCCATTGTGGTTGTGCCCAAGAAGAATGGGAAATTGTGCATGTGTATTAACCTTAAAAAAATTAATGCCGCCACAATTAGAGACAGTTATCCTGTTCCTATCACATAACACTTATTGGAAAGAGATGAGGGCAAGGAAGTCTATAGCTTTCTTGATGGATTCTCACGCTATAATCAAGTAGCCATTCCTCCTGAAGATCAGCATAAGATGGCTTTTGCCACAGAATGGGGCATCTTTGCATTTTGTGTGATGCCATTTGGGCTAACAAATGTGCCCACCACTTTCCAATGACTTATGTGACATGTTTTTAAAGGAATTCCTATGAAAGAATTTAGAAGTTTATGTGGATGACATATGTACTCATTCGAATATGAGGCAGACTCATATCCCAAAACTAAGGAAAGTCTTTGACAAGTGTTGTGAATATCAAGTTTTTTTGAACCCAGAAAAGTGCGTTTTCATGGTCAAGCAAGGCAAAATTCTAGGACACATCATGTAAAAGAACGGAATTTCAACAGATGAAGAAAAGGTGAAAGTAATTGCAGACCTACCCAGGCTGAAAAATGTAAAAGAAGTCCAGGCTTTCATGGGTCATTGTGGTTGTTATAGACGATTCATACACATGTATGCAATCATAGAAAAGCCTTCCACTCCCTTTTGACCAAGTTTGAATGGATGGATGAATGTGAAAATTCATTCAATGAACTTAAATGACACTTGTGCTCGGCACCAATATTAACAACCCCAGATTGGAGTAAGCCATTCCATGTACATGTGGATGCATCCAACTACACTATAGGATGTGTGTTGTCACAACATGCAAACGAAGGCAATATAGATCTCCCCATAGCTTACGCAAGTAGGTAGTTGAATGTAGCAGAAAAGAAACTACACTACTACGGAGCATGAAGGATTAGGAATGATCTATGTGATAAAAAAATTCAAGCATTACTTGTTGTCGAATAAGTTCAAGTTCTTCACAGATCATCAGGCATTGCTATACTTAGTCAATAAGCCTTGTAACATTGGAGACTGATGTTGCTCTAGCACAATGGTGAGAACCACGTTAAGAAGCTCCACCTCCTTAATGTCAATCTGCGGAAGAGATAGGAGTGATATGAAGACCGTGAATGTGAGATGAAGTGAAAGTGAAGGTGAGAAGCATAGAGATGCACACACACATACACACACTACGAAGAGACAAGCAAGACACAATGGAAGGTGAGAAATCAACTCTATTACTCAAGAACACTCTTACAAGCTCAAAATAGCTCTAAGCTCTTCTCTACTCAAACAAGCTAACCTCAAAAATGAGCTCTCTAGCTCTTTTTATAGATTCTAGACTAGTTTTGACCGGTTTCACATCTAGTGACCGGCATAGTTAAAAAATAGGTCCTAGATGCTATTTGAAAAGGTAAACGGTGTCTAAAAATAACCAAAATTGGTACGATCATTCTACCTAAGCTCCTCAAGCTTGAGGACTCCTTGGCTTGCACAAAATGGAGCTATAAATTACAAAAAGGTTTTTTCTGTGTTACATATGTTACAATAGTGATGCAAATCACTCTTGGAGGTTTTGAAGAATATTTATAAAACATAAATCTTTGAAAAATTGATTCGAATGACTCCGTGCTCTGTCTTTACATGCTTCCGTGTCTTCTATGCCTCTAGCTACTGCCAAAACCCCCGTCCCTCTCGCTTCTGTTGTCCTCGACAGAACCTTGTTGTGAGGTCTGTCGGATGTAATTCTGGAGTAGTTCCTGAGCGAGGGTGTGTTCTGATATGCGAATGCCTCGGGCCAAATCTGCCTCAAGTTTCTCCCAATCAATTGGTTGCGGTTCATCGAACGGTGGGAGTCGATAGTGCATGGAATATACCAGCTGTTCACAGGCAAATAAGTGCAAGAGGTGTGTAGGCCTGCTGATGAACACTTCCGAATGGTATTCCCAGAAACCGATTGTGAACATTTCTTCGAAGGTCTACTTGTAGCACACCGGTAAATATTTGATTCTGTAGTGCCAAGCATACACACCCGAAGCGATGGCACTGTACTCATATCATATGCAAGATCTAGATTGCCATGCTCGAAGCCCGGGGTGTTTACATGAGGTGCCTTGACGCGTCTGAAGACTTTAAAAATCATGTGCATCATGTCAAATATTTTGACAGTCATGTGCGCTGCTATATCGTCCATGTGTTTTAAGCGAGAGAGCCAGTGATGAATCGTTGCCATCATGTATCCGACTGTAGGTGGTCCGGTGGGTGGGGTAAAGTATGGGTAATTCAACCAGTCCTGGCATTGCTTGTTATTCTGTACTTTAATCGCAAATGCCTTCCAGGAGCAGCGACGTGGCACTGGTCCCCAACATGGGTTGTACTTTAAGTGTAGTGGTGCCTTTACCCAAGTACTCATCATCTCGGGATAATTCTGTAAGAGATCTTTACGCCAATCTGGTTGATAGATCTCGCCTTGCTACACATCCGTTGGCAAATCATCAGGCTCAAACTGAGTAGCGTGAGATGGTTTCTTGCCTGTTTCTTTCTCTATGGCCAATTGATACTCGACCATTAACATAAAATACGGTTTGTACTGTAGCTCATGCCGAGATATGTATCTGCAAGGGCCCAAATGAGCAAAGTATGGGGACTGTAAAATGTGTTCTTCAATCATTGCCATGGCGTGAAGCTGCGCTTCTACTCGTGCTGAGTGGGTTTTTCATAATTCTTCAATTGTCTTCATCCATGCGGGGGTAGGAAGTTCGTAAGTCGTTTGGCCTTCAGCCGTGACTCGTCCGCTTGGGAATGGGTTGGGGCTCATAGGCTTCTTCAAAGGTTTCCTCCACCGGAATGGTTACAGTTTCTTCATCAGCTGGTAGCTCGGGTGGGGAATCTGGCCTTGGTGGTGCTTCATATACCGCTATCTGTGATTGGAGCGTTGATACCTAGGCCCGTAAAGCGTTGAGTTCCTCTAGGATGTCAAGAGATGGGTCTACAAGAGCTGGTAGTCCTTGTGCTATTGGTGCTCTGAACTAGAGTAGTTTATGATCTTCTTTCAATTTCTGATACTCTTCGTTCATGCTATCGTATTCATCTAACAATCTGACGTGATCCTCTAGCAACATTCTCATAGATTTAGAGGGCACAACCTTAAAGTGACTGGGGCTTAACGGTTGTTCTGGCTGATCTAGGGCAGCTTCTAAGTTCTCGCGGTTCTGTTCTTGTAAGCCTTGGTTCTCCTCTTTTGCTGCTGCCAAGTGTCGTCTGAGTAAGCCCATGTTTCTCATTAATGTTGCGTTGCGAATTGTCTGGGCTCTTAACAAATTATCAAGATCAGCAGTGGCTTCTTTGGTCTTTTCTTCACTCTCTAATTCTAGTTTATGATAAGCTTCACGTAGTTCCTGGTATTGGGTATTCAGTGAGGCATTCTCGATCGATAATGAATTAAACTGCGACTGTAAATCATTCGTTATTTTCTGCAGCGCTTGATAATTCGTTCTTAAAGATGTAAACTCATTGCGTACTTGAGTCATACATGTGAACATTTGTTGAAATGCCATGTCTATGGTGGGTGATAAAATTAGTGACGGAGTGAATGCAGTTGCGGTGGGTGTTGGGGTTGATGCAAGGGGTAAGGGAAAGGGGGGTGGGAGAGTGGATGCTGTGGCGATTGTGGAAAATTGTGAGGTGCCTATATGTGGTGGCGAACTGAATGAAGTGAGTGGTGGTGCAGTGGGCAGTGATATATCCATGTCACTGGACGTGGTGTTGAGTGCAGTGACAGTGAATAGTGGTGTGATTACGGGTGCATGTCTGGGTGTAAATACAGGGTTACAAAGGTTGACGAGTAATTTATAGGGGGGTTTTTCTTGTACTCCTTGGGGGAAAGGGGGAAACAAAAATACGATAGGTTGGGGAGGTGAGACGAGGGAGAAGGTTAGTGGGGTTAGAAATGGAAAGAGTTTTCTTGGAGGTGTGGGGAAGGAAGGGAAGGATGGATGGAGAAATGGACTAGATAGAAGAGTGGATGTCCGAGGGAGAAAACTAGGTTGGGTGGGTGTGGACATGGTGAGAGGAATGGATGTTACAAGGGCTTCTGCTACTTCACCGTGGAAGGGGGTGGATGTTCGAGGAGAATGAGGGTGTATGGGGGAGGCTGAATGGATGGGAGGTGAAGGAGGAGCAGTTGGGGTGGTAGGTACTTCGACAATTGTGGTGGTATGTACAGCTGTAGTACGGGGTGGGGAATCTACGAGGATGGCTTCTTCTGCCAATGAGCCTTCAAGGACGAGACGTGCTTCCCTGGCCTGTTCTGAAGATTGATTGCCAGTGGGGACCCGAATGTATTCACCAAGTTTGGTTAGTAGACGGATTCTACGAGGGTCATACTGCGGTAATGGTTTTCTCTGCAAATATCGTAAGGCTTCGGTGGATCCCACTGATTTGACAAGTTCTCCGAAGCCTCTGATGTATACCTCTTTGAATCCGCTTGAGACAAGTTCCTGTTCGATAAGTGCTTGACTCTCTTCCTCAGTCAAATTCTTGCATGCCCAAACTTTCTCCATGGTGCGATATAGCTTCTTGATGGCTAGTGTATAAGCTGCTGCTTCAAAGGTTTCATCTTCGTGTGTGCTGGTATCACCTTGGGTGTCCGTGTGCTGTCCTTGTTCATCTGTCTGCACTTGTTCTTGGGATTCGTGAGTGCCTTGGTTGGCTTCATCATCGCCGTCATCTTCATCTGTCTCTCTTCTTTCCTCTTCAGAGCTAGACATGACTTGTCCGTGTGGTTGATCTCGGGGTGTGGTAGGGTAGCTTGGCCGTTTGTATTCCTGAGAGAAAATCTGGCCTTCTAAAAACTAAAATTCATTTGAAAATACGTCCTGCATCTCAAAATCAAATGTGGTGTTGTCTGCTTGTTCTGCTTCTAAATGGGGTATCGGAAAAGAGAAAGCTTTCGCACCAATAGTGGTGGGAGCTTCTGCTGTAGTGGTGGTAGGTCCTGGGACTGTGGTTGCTTGAGTAGCGACTGTGCTGGTAGTGCCCTCCATTGTAACTAGTCTCGATAACCTTATGCGAATGGGTTGTACAGGGGGTTCAGTATGAGACTGTTCTGGAGAGGGTTGCGGTGATGGTGATTCTGGGACCTGTAGGCATGGGATAGTACCTCTCATGCGCTTTCCTGCTCATCCTTTGCTAGGCTTCCTAGCTTTCTTCATTGTCCCTTTGAATGCTTTCAGCTCTTCGCTTCTCATTGCTCGCTCGATAGGTAAATCATAGGCCAAACACATATATACAATGCGCGTGAGGGCGCAACATCCATTGGTAACCTTCTTTCTTTCCCATCTGTGTTGTGCTAAATACAACTGATCAATGATCCAGCTAGCTAGATCAACTGTCTGGGGCCCAATACAAGATAAATACAAACCGAACGATATTCGTTTGTGAGGCATTGTGAATCTGTCCTGAGCGGGGAAAGCAAAATGCTGCATACATATTTGCAGTGGTTTTGAAAGCTCAGGTGTGATCTCCGAAATCTCTTCCCATTTAGTGACGTCCCCACGTTTCATAGGGTCTCGAACTAACCTTTCTCGCTCTGTGGGCGTGTGGGTTCCATGAATCTTGATGGCAGCTTGAATCAAATCTTTAGAAAGATAAAATCTTTTATATGGTGGATCGTTCACTAAAGATGGCAAAATAAAAGTGCTCGGCAGATCCTTGTTCTCCAAAGCTATCAAAGTGGTGATTAAGTAATAGCATCTATAGAAGTCAGGTTTAGGCAAAGGGTCACTGAAATACTCTGTGAAGACGGCTCTTGCCCAAACATGTGTTAAGTCTTGTGTGTTCTGTAGTCCTTCAAACTCTCTTGAGAAAAACTGATATTTGCCGCAGGTGCGGTCATCAAAAGTCAAATTATTCTCAAATATAAACTCAACATCCGCCAATGGTCCTGCTAGCCCTTGAAACCAGTGAGAATTGCGATGAATCTTCTCGGTATACCCTCTATGAGGATCGTCAATAGGCATGGGTCTTGGGAAACCTTGAAATTCTGGCGGTGGAGCCGTCGGATGGGGCTCAACAAGTAAATCACCAATAGTAGCCATGGGCATACTGGTTCCAGCTTCAGATGGTCCTTCTTCGGTTTGCATGATGATTGACGTGCTAATGGAAAAGATCTGATACAAAAGATTAGCACGTTAGTATGGAAATTAATTATGATCCCACTAAAGTGAGACCACAATCCCTTTCCATAACGGATGTGTAACCCGTGTAGCCGAGTGTTGTGATGTGGTTTATGGAATGATTTCTTGCAAACTAATGCAGGTCTCTAGACACCTACATGCTTCAGATGATGCATACATTTCTTGATGAGGTGTTATTACAGATGACGTTGGGTTATAGTGTGTGGATTTTTACAAGGTTCAGTCGTGAATGAGTTATTACATGGTTGTAGATTAGTTGGGGTGGGAGTTATGTTAGACAATGGATTAGGAGAAGACTTTTGGATACGTTTCGGTATCCACTTCCTAAGAGTTTGTGATCGGGTGATGGGTCATTGCGGAGGGACAAAAGATGATATCGGATTTGGTGGTATGGAGGGTTGAAGAGATTTCGGAGGGCTGTATATTACATGACTTGAGGGTTGAGCTATAATGCATTATTTGGGTACCCAAATCTGCATGGGTGTGGGTCGTTTCGTTAGGTACTTCTTGGCGATCCAAATTTGTCGAATGTTCGTGTTCGTAGAAGAAGATCGAGAAGGTGTTGAATATTGACTCTGCTTCTACCTTGACTTCTTCTTGTCATTGTTTGCATTGTTGAAATCTGTCGGTGGTTTCTATCCTTTTGGCACCCATATTTGTCTTGTGCCTCCTGCTTTGTGATACTGATATTGCTGCTTTCTTTGGGTTGTCTGATATTGTCGTCGGTTTGGGTTCCTTTGTCGTGGTTGACTCCTTTGTGGTTGAGGTTGAGAGGTCGGATGGACACTCTGCTTTGGAAAAGAAGGGAGGTCCAACACTTGCAAAACCTGTCCATTAGGAAGTGCTCTGTTTTTTACCATTAATCTAGGCCAGTCTGCAGTAAGTGGGGAAGGATGGGCACCGCAGTTGATAGTGTCCATTTGTCGGCTGATGTAACCCACCTGGGCGCTGATTGTGTCCATTTGACCAAGCGGTTGGGTGGTTGCCCCTTCTAATTTGCAGGAAGCCCAAGGGAAAATCTCCTGACGTTCTTCTGATTGACAATTGTCCATCGCCAAGCCCGCGTGGGTTGGTGTAGATGTAACGTGACTGATCTGACCAAAGATCTTCCGGTCTTCCGTCGCATGCATTTCATAGGGTCTAGGGTTACATACCTCAGTCGGAATGCCGTTAGGGAAGTCAAGCGGTATCACTCGCTTCTGATCTAAGGTTCCAATCTGCAAGGAGCCTTGTCTAAGATTCAGGTCCACTGAGTGATCGTATAGCCAATCTTGGCCAAGGATTAGGGGTTCTATCAGGTCATCATCATGGCACACTAGTAACTTTTCTGTCATAGTCACTTCGCTTATGAGGATAGGAAGGTCCACCTCACCCATGCAAGGGGTTTCCATGCCTCCTAGCCCTATGAGGTATGCCTCAATTGGCTGCATTTCTATTCTTGAATCCTTATAGTGGGACCATCTAATCACACTAGTCGCAACACTTGAGTCAATTAAAGCCCTGAGCTCTTGGCAAGGGTTGCCGTGCTCTAGCTTGACTCTAATGAATGTTCTTCTGTCCACTATGCTAGGATGAGTGGTTGAATTTACTTGACACATGGCCATGGGATATCTGGGTGATGTTTCCAGATGGTTATACTGGTTTCTCCCTAGTCCTTGTCTTCTTAGCTTCATGCGCTTAATGCGTTCTATGGCTTCTACTTGAGCTTCTGTGCGTATTCTATTTTCTTCCTCCTTACGCTTCTTTGCCAACGTGAGTCGTCTGAGCATATCCTCGGTAAGAGGTTCCTGATATAACTTGACTCTACAGCCACTAATGTAATTAGGCATTATGTCTCCTTCTAAGGTGGCTAATTGTACTGCTCCACTTGTCGAGAGTCTGTTAATGATCATAGGTCCATAACCTCGCTTTTCTAACTTGCGTGCGTGTTGCTTCAACGTATATAACAGAACCAAATCTCCTTCTTTTAAGCCTTTATCTTTCACATGTGCATCAAAATATGCTTTCTGTCGTTTCTTTGCCGCATATATCCCTGCTGCTGCTTTCAGCCTGGTTTCTCCTAATCGTTCCAAGTCCATTATTCTTGCTGATAATTCATGGCCGGTCCACTGATGTTCATGTGCAACCTTAAGGGTCGGTATCAAGAAGTCCAAAGGAAGCACAACATTTTGACCAAAAACCATCTGAAAGGGAGTTGCATTGCGTACGGTCTTGTAGGCCACTCGATATGCCCAAACAGCGTGGTTTAACTGTTTGTCCCAATCTGAACGTTTGTTGTTCACGAGTTTCGTTAGTACATTACAAAGGATCTTGTTAGTGCTTTCAGCTTGACCATTGGCCTGAGGATGATATGGTGCGGATTTCTTGTGAATCACCATAAAATCCTGTAACAAATATTCAATGACTTGTTTTAGAAGGTGAGTTCCTCGATCGCTCACTAACTCTATAGGCAATCCATATCTTGTAAAGACATTTTCAAATAAGAATTTTGCAGTCGTGTGTGCATCATTCTTTTTTGTGGCTTTTGCCTCTACCAATTTGGTAAGATAATCAGTGGCAACAGTAATGTATTCTGCATGTGTACCTTTTGCAGGGGGATTGATGGGTCCTACAAAGTCTATACCCCACTTAGAAAATGCACGTCCTCCCATCATGGGTTTCAATGGCATTTCATCTCTGCGAGTAGGAAATTGAGTTCTTTGGCACACATCATATCTCTTTACATAGGTATGTGCATCCATGTGAAGAGTGGGCCACCACAATCCTGCAAAGAGGATGGCCTTGATTATCCTATCGGGTCCAAAATGACCTCCTGCAACACCTTGGTGTGCAGTCTCTAGTATGCTCAAATAATCGCTTTCATGAACACATTGTCTTAGGTATCCGTCTCTTCCTCTTTTGTATAGATTATCACCAATAAGTGAATAGTCTTGAGCTTCGTGCTCTAGACTGCGTTGTCGTGCTAAGGTCATTCCTTGAGGGAATGTTTTCGTCCTCAAGTATGTCACTAAAGGTTCACTCCATTTTGGTGTGAGAGACACGTGATATAATGTAGCATGTTCTACTGGTGGTCTTTCACAACAAACGTGGCATTCTTTACACAACTTGTAGACATTTGCTTCCATCAAAGGCCAATATACTCTTAGTCTATGCAAAGTCTGCAATGTACGATGTTTCGAATGATGTGGCGTTAGTGCACCTACGTGTGCTAATTGCAACCAATTCGCATGTTCTGATTCATCTACAGAACAAGCAAGAATCTTTTGATTATCTTGTTTATATATACTTCCTGCTATGATTTGATATCTCTGAGACTTGGTAATCTCTCCTTCCTTGATCCTTATCCTAGGATTCTTGGGTCCATATGTGAGAATAGGGATAATAGGCTTAGCCCATTCTGGTGCTATCTCAAGGTTAAAAAAATATGCGTTGGGTAGTTCATCCACTACTCCTTGAGGAGCTTCTCCTGAGGTTAGTCTCGAGAGGTGGTCAGCTCTGAGATGTGTCTTCCCTTTCCTGACTACTACTTCAAAATCATACTCCATGAGTAATAGAAACCAACGCATTAATCATCCCATGTTACATGGCTTATTGACTAAATACAATAAGGCTTGATGATCTGTAAAGAATTTGAACTTATTTGCCAACAAATAATGCCTAAATTTCTTCACCGCGTAGATCATTCTTAATCCTTCTCGTTCCGTCGTGGTGTAATTTCTTTCTGCTGCATTCAACTGTCTACTCGTGTAAGCTATGGGGAGGTCTATATTACCTTCATTCGTGGGTTGTGCTAACACACATCCTATGGCATAATTGGATGCATCCACATGTACATGGAATGGCTTACTCCAATCCGGGGTTGTTAATATAGGTGCTGTACACAAACGTCTTTTAAGTTCATTGAATGATTTCTCACATTCATCTGTCCATTCCAACTTGGTCAAAAGAGAGTACAGAGGCTTGGATATGATTGCATACATGTGTATGAATCTCCTATAATAACCACAATGGCCCATAAATGCTTGTACTTCCTTCACGTTATTCAGCCTAGGTAAGTCTGCAACTACTTTCACTTTTTCCTCATCCGCCGAAATTCCATTCTTTGACACAATGTGTCCTAGAATTTTGCCTTGTCTGACCATGAAAACGCATTTTTCCAGGGTTCAAACAAACCTGATATTCTCGACATTTGTCAAATACTTGTCTTAACTCTGGGATATGTGTCTGTCTGATATTTGAATGAGCACATAAGTCATCGACATAGACTTCCAAATTCTTGCGCAAGAATTCCTTGAAAACATGACACATGAGTCGCTGGAAAGTGGCGGGTGCATTTGTTAAGCCAAATGGCATTACACGAAATGCAAATATGCCCCATTATGTGGCAAAAGCCGTCTTGTGTTGATCTTCTGGAGCAATGGCTACTTGATTGTAGCCTAAGAATCCATCAAGAAAACTGTAAACTTCCTTGCCCACAAATCTTTCCAATAAGTGTTCTGTGATAGGAAGAGGATAACTGTCTCTAATCGTAGCGACATTAACTTTTTTAAGGTTAATACACACACGCAATTTCCCGTTCTTCTTGGGCACAATCACAATGGGGGATACCCATTTGCTATGCTCAATTTCATAAATGAATCGTGCTTCTATCAAACGGTCTATTTCTTCTTTAATCTTTGCAGCGTAATTATCATTGTACCTGTATGGTTTCTGTTTCATAGGTTTCGCATCTAAAGTCATAGGGATTCTATGAGAACATATATATGGGTCTACTCCTTTCAAATCTTTGTAACTCCAAGCAAACACATCTTTATATTTGCGCAATAGGGCAACTAATTCTTCTTCTTCTTCCGTTGTCAAATCATGCCCTATGTATGTACATTTCTCTTCTTCTCCTTCTATGGCAACTATGATTTTCTTAGTTTTCTCTCGATTATCATACGCTTCTCTGACCTCAGCTTTTCTGTTGGGCATTCGTACCATGATTCTTCTATCTTCTATTTCGTACTTTTTGAAGTTCTCGGGAACCTCAAACAAGGATTCTTCTTTTTCTGACATGGCTTCTCCGACCTCAGCTTTTCTGTTGAAGCTCAAAGTCAAGGACAAAGCATGGAAGCACATCAAAAGGTGGACACACAAGGAAAGGGAGCAAGTAGGGAGCTCCAAGAAGTGTATGTCAAATTTTCAGAAGAATCCCCTACAAAAATAGTGATTTTCATCACTAAAAACCATTGTAAATACCATTATCTATTTTTAGTAACTCCATTTTGTTCAAGCCGAGGAGTCCTCGAGCTTGAGGAGTATTAGAAGTACCATCGTACCAATTTTCATATTTTTTAGATCTCGTTTGAGCCCTCAAATAAGCCCTGGAACCTAATTTTTAACTAGGCCGGACACTAGGTCTGAACAGGGCCAAAGCTAGTTAAAAACTATAAAAGGAGCTAGAGAGCTCATTTTTGGGGTTAGATTGTAATAGAAACAAACTTGTAAGAGCTTTTTGAAGAGTAATCGAAGAACTCCATTGATTCTCTCTCTTTGTCTTGCCGTGTGTGCGCGTGTGTGTGTATGTGTGTGCATGCTTGTGTGCTTCTCACTCACGCACTTGTGCCGCCACTTGCTCGAGGTCTTCATACCATCCTCACGTCTTCCCGGATTGACATTAAAGGAGGTGCTACTCATCACTGAGCTACACCAAATTTTGGCGCCGTTGCCGGGGATCGAGCTTTGAGGACGAGCGTGTGATGGTAAGACGTAGAGAGGACGCGTTGGAATGGTAAGTAGTAGGTAAATTTCTGATTTTCTTCCATCTCCATCTTCATCTTCACCTCATTCTCCATTTCCACCTCCACCTCCTTCTCCACTACATATCCCCTCTTCCCTATCATTCCCTCATTTGTTGTGTGCGAGTTTGAGAGAGAGCGATTGTGCGTGCTTGTCTTTGTGTGTTTTTTGCATGTTTCTTGCAGGTGGAAGCTCCATCATCATCTCCAGCAAGCTCAGTAGGTACAGAAATTGTCTGCACAATCCCCGAGGCGTTGAGCTCGAGCTATCGCGACACTCCGAAAATTTCACCCAATCACGATTCTGAGTGCACCACGACACTGCGCAGGCCTAGAGCTCCCAGGATCACTAGATAGAACAGAAAAATTCACCATATCCCGAGCTATCGCGACACCTCGAGGTATCGCGACACCTCACGAGCTATCGCGACACCCCGACCTATCGCGACACCTCACGAGCTATCGCGACACCCCGACCTATCGCGACACCCCGACCTATCGCGACACCTCACGAGCTATCGCGACACCCCGACCTATCGCGACACTTCACGAGCTATCGCGACACCCCGACCTATCGCGACACCTCGAGGTATCGCGACACTTCACGAGCTATCGCGACACTTCGACCTATCGCGACACCTCGACCCGACCTATCGCGATACACGGCTTTTAACGCATGAAAATTTAGGGTTAATTTTTTTAGTGATTGGAAGGGTAGTTGAGCTTAATTTTATGCACCTTGGTATAACTTTAGAACCTTGGAAGTGGGCAAAAGGCCTAGAAACCAGAGAGGGATCTCCTGAACCCTGAGTGCCTGTTTTGACCCTTTAGTGCCTGAATGGTCATAACTTGACCATACGAACTCCGATTGATGAGATTTTGGTCTCGTTGGAAAGCTCGTTGAGAATCCCACGTGGACCTCGACTGGTTTTTGTAAGAATCATACACGGAGTTTTAGAACATGCATTTTTAAGTTGACCTTTAGGTGGAACTAAGTGGTTCTCAGATTCAGGGGGTACAGTGAACTACTCCAAGGGGACTGAAATTATTGAAGTGTGTCTTTCAATTACTTGTGGCAATAGAGCTATACTAACAGGTGAGCTTTTGCAAGAACTTTGTGCGCGCTCAAGGCAATCCAAAGCAAGCTAGCAAGGGTGAGTACCAAGCTTGGGAGAAGGCTTCCTGGGCTTGTGTAGCAGTTTGGTCAACCAGCTAATTGAGGTTGGAAGATCTCTCAACCCTCCTTTGTCAATTCCTAGCCTAGGCTAAGTACGACTTAGGTGTGGTAATTAATTAGGGCAACGTTAGGCACGAATCAAGTCCAAGAATATTAATCAACAAAGTGCAAGAAGTAAATAGGTCTTAAGTGCGAAAACCCTAAGGGACAAAAGGTAAACTAGAGTCGATCACTTATCAAGTGCGGAAATTCACTTAAGTACTCCTGACGACGCGATTTCAGACAAGACCATAAACATAATATTCAACTAAAAAGAGCAAAGTGATTGGTGCAAAATCAACCTGCAACGAGAGTGTGCTTGGGTTCCAGGGGATAAATAAATCAGGCTTATGAACCTTAGATCAGGCAGACACTTAGGCCGAGACAGACAGAGCCTCAGATCTTCTGAAGCTAGTGTCAATCACACTGCCAGGTCTTGGGCCCAGCAGTTGAGTGATTACCCATACATTCCCAGATCAGAAACAAGTGATTCTGAGATGTCCTATCACATGGAGAGACCAGTAGGTAGTTCAGGGTTGGCTTATCTAGAAAAGCCAGAGGGACCTTACAAGACTCAGCTGGAATACATCAGGACGAATCGTCTAGGTGCTCGCATCTACGAAGACGGACTGAGAAGATCGGTGGTCCAGATTAAGAACCCCGATCAACCCCATGGATTAGCCCACCCGGTAGTCAAGTTTGAGAATGGAGCATACCTAGATAAAGAGGGGACTATATATGTAGTCACCACTCTCCCTGATAGAACTGATGAGTTTGGAAATGTGATTGCGGAGACCGACATGGGTGATATAGAGCAAGGGAACTTAGAGAGAGAGCCAAGAACTCCCCGTGGTAAATCTGTCTTGACCAGAATCATGACTCCAGAGTGGATTCCACAGGATAATAAAAGCATAGATCTGCTTTTAAATCGAGAAACCGATGAGGTTTTTTGGAGATATAAATCTCCTCAATCTCAGGAAGTGAGTGCCCTCACAATCTATGAGTTTAAAGACCCTGATAGCCCAGGCCAAGTAACCTACCTAGACAATGCATCAGAGAGAATCTTCGTGGTCACTGAGCATGGCAGACATGCCTACACATGGAAGGGTGAATTTGTTTTTCCCCAACCAAGGTCTAATGTGTCCTTTGGTCACCAAGGAGCTGGGACCTGCCAAGCTCATGGAACTCAAAGAGACAGAAGTAGAGATAGACCAGAAGTAAGCTTTGCCAACCCTGTGGGCAGAGAAAGAACGAGGACGGAGACGAATAGAGTAGAACCGGAGATACCTAGAGCTCACAGGAATCAAAGAAATGTGGATGAGTTCCCTCTACCACGACCTAGAGAGCACACAAGAACTCTGAGACCGACCCAGCTAGTCAAGTCCATGAAGAATTACTTTGATGGCACAGGAGATCCCTATGATCATGTGGCGGAGTTCAAGCAAGTCTTGAGAGCTGAACAGGTGGAGGATCTATTCACGCAGTACAATGCCTTCGGTCTAACCCTTAGGAACACAGCACTTACATGGTTTCAGCCATTGGATGAGCGCCAGTTCAGGAGCATAGACCAACTCCTAGAGGCTTTCATTGTAGAGTTCTCTAAGAGTGGCATAAGACACAATACCTCCTCATTGATTCACAGCTTCAAACAGACTCCCCAAGAGACTGTCAGATTGGCTGGAAGAAGATTTAGACAATATCTTGAAAGGTGCCCTGTTTCGGAGCTGCCCACACCTGCAAAACAGGTAGCCTTATTCCTTGATGGATTGCTGAGTACGAAATTGAGATCCTACGTGTATCTGAAGGACCCTAGGACTATAGAAGAGTGTGTACACATGTGCATTGACATCGAAGATAACCTAGGGGAAGAACTAGAGCTTTCCAAAATCTACAAAGATTCAGATAGCGCATCTAGTCACTCTACCACGCAACCCACATCAATCGAGGAACTTGCAGAGAAAGTAGCTCAGAAATTAGGTGTAACTAGCAAACAAATCCCAAGGTTTGCTCCTGTGAAAAGGTGCTATACATGCGGTGGTGACCATATGGCGAATGTCTGCCCTATTACGACTCAGCCCCAAATAAATCCTAGTAGCCAGTACTGCACCATAGAACGGAGATACACCAATCACACCGCACAAGATTGCCCATACAACAAGCAGGCAGTTAGGCAACCCTACCCTCAGCCCTACCAACAAGGCAGATACCAGAACCAAAATCCACCACCACAATATGCTAGACCCCAACAAACCTACCAACCACAATGCCAGGCCCAACAGAGACCCCAACCGGTGCTAGTTCAACAGCCTCCAAACCCAACTAATGTGATTCCGGTAAAGTATGCTGTTGCAGAAGAAAACCTGAATAGGGCCATAGTACCAGTAACCCCATTGATCTTAGAAAGTGATCACAGTGACCATAGCTTTGATTCTACACATGTTGATAGTCCCCAGGCCTACTACATGCAGTCTCCTGAACATGGTGAGTCCTACTATAATGAAGAGCCAAATGAACTAGGTTGGGAGTCAGATTACACGAATGTCATGTATACAAACCCCAACCCTAGGCCTCAACCTAGGCAAGTAAGACCTCCATTCCCAAGAGGACCGTGTTACAGATGCCAAGGAGATCACCTCATTCGTGATTGCCCTTTACCCCCACCTACACAACCCCAGTCAGTGACGATCCAAGGGTTTTGCCAAGATTGTGGAAAAGAGCATCTCTTACGAGATTGCCCTAAAAATCCTAATAATATGCCAAAAATCACTCCCATTAATGTGATTGGGTTGGTTGTAGATTCCTCAGGAAGTGTCACTTCCACCGCACCAGTACAGGTAGTCACTAGAGCTCAGGCATTGCAGCAAAACCAAGAGGCAAGCCAGGAAAAGGTCCCAGAGGCTAGTGAAACTGAGAGCATAACCAAGAAAAGGACTAGAGCTTGGAAAGATAGTCGGGAAAGAATGAAAAGACAATGGGCTAAAAAGATGAGTGAACTTGAGGAAAGCATAAGAGAAACCAAAGCCAGGATAACTGAACTCACAACTCAAACTCCCTCTCACACGACTCCACCACCACCATACCCATCTCCCTCCGACCAGCCACCATCCAACCCGCCTCACCTAAACCCACCACCCCCTAGAGTAGGATCAGTCCTAGCAGATCCCACTCCCGAAGACCTTAATATGATGCTTAAAGCATATCAGGCCAGAATCCAAGAAGGGCCAACCATAACCGATCATGAAAAGTGCTACCCTAGATCCGAGCTAGAGCTTGAACGAACTAAAATTTGTGCTAAGATGGTGGAATTGGCTCAAGCCATGTTCGAAGCTAGCCGCCTCTTTAATATCTCTAGCTCAGCAAAGACACAGTTGCACTTTGACGGACTGCTAGAAAGAATAGAGAGGCTAATTGCACAATCAGAAAAGGAACCAGCCCCTCAAAGAAAGGAAAGGGCAAGGGAACGGATAAGCCAGTCTCTTCAGGAAGCCCATGTGCCTCCTCAAGAAGCTTATCTTCCCCCCCAAAAGGCAGATGAGCCTCCCGCGAAAGCTTACGTACCTCCACAGGTTGCCTACAGTCCTCCTCAGGGAGCGTATGAGCCTGTTCGGAAAAGTAATAGAAAAGGTAATCCTCCCCAGGAAGCTTGTGCTCCAAACATCTATGAGAACAAGGAGAGAGTCAACGATAGAATAAGCCCTCCTTCCCAGGTTGCTTATGTGCCTAATTCTACGGAGCCAGATACTTCTTCTTCTATGAATCGGTTTGCACCAGACTTCCTACGAGAGATTCAAGAAGACAAATGGGATAACGAAAGTGAAGTCGCCCCTCCCTTTGAACTTGTGGATGATGCACACGACCAATTCCCACAAGACATCCCATCTATTTACGGGGAACATGAGAGTACTCAGTCTCACGAGAGATTGGACTTTGAGTCTAATTCCATACAAGAGCTACCCCACTTCACAGGCCCATGGGAAGCGAAGTCCATGTGTATGAGAGCACCCACAGTCATGGTAAGGAACGACGACTCAGTCATACCTAGGAACACGGAGGTAGTAAAGAACGCCAAGGTGCAGCGCGATCTCACTTTGGAAGAACTGCCTAAGGATAGACCAAAAGCGCGGAAATATGTAGCTAGTCAAGTAACTGAAGTTGCAAAACCACGTTCCCGGGTAGGATCCCATAGGACAGTGCCAGAAATTCCCTTGGACAAGATAGGAGATATGTGTGAAGGTGAAGAAGGGAACACCTATCTTCCCATCACCTACCAGGAGTACACCACCAAGGCAATTTTGGACTCAGGTGCAGGAGTTGCAATTGCCACTACTTCCCTTTGGAAGCGTTGGGGCCAGCCAGCACTCAGGCCAACGAGAATGAAATTGCAGATGGCCGATGGTCACATAGAGAGACCTCTAGGATTGTTAGAAGGAATAACTCTCACCACTTGTGGTGTCGAGTTTGAGCATACATTTGCCATATGTGACTTTAGCAAAAATCATGCCTATGAGATGATTTTGGGAAGACCCTTCATGCGACAATTGCAAGTGGTCCAGGATTGGGGAACCAATTCGTTGTACCTGCAACACTTAGGTGTTACAACCAAAGTAAATCTCAAAGATTACTCTCATAGAGATGTCCCTCCTATCCAGTGGAATCCCATCCATAGAGCCAAAGATGATACAGAATCAGTGCATTCCATAGGGTCAGGATCCTCATGGATGCATGAAGACACTCACTTATGGATGTGCAAGGTAGCAGTAGAAGAAGAGAAGAGAGAGAAAGCCAGAGAGGTAGGTGCAAAAGAAACACATAGATCAATTCAAGACCCAGCCTATGCACCTGTAGTTTTTCCTGATGAGGAATTTGAACCCCATGGCTGGGCAGAAATTTTAGCAACAATGGACGTAGCCATCAATGAAGAACAATGGACACCTCACTGTGATGAGGATGGCTATGACATTTCAGTCTTCTCCATAGAGCCAATCATGGGAGAGGCAGTTCTAGAAGAATGCGAACCTAGCCCTGATGCATTTGAGGATGCAAGCGACTCCGATCTAGAGTCTATCATTATGGACCCACCATTTGCATCAGATGAAGAATACTTCCATGAAATAGAATTTCAACCCCAGAGGCATGGAGAGATTATAAATGATGTAAGATTAACAACACACGTGACTCCAAAGGAAGAAGGAAAGAAACGAACGAAGAGAGAAGTCTCACCAGAAGAGGAAGAATCTTTGTTTGAGGTCCCAGAAAATTTCAAGAAGTACGAGATAGACGACAGAAGAGTCATGATAAGAATGCCTAAACGAGAGGCACAATCAAGAGAGGCCTATGATAACAAAGAAACTACCAAGAAAATAGTAGTGGCCCTAGAAGAAGGAGAGGAGAGATGCACGTACATAGGCCATGACCTAACAGAAGAAGAAGAGCATGCATTAATTGCTTTGCTAAGAGAATACAGAGATGTATTCGCTTGGAGTTACAAGGATTTGAAAGGTGTTGACTCAGACATATGCTCACACACCATTCCCATGAGCTCAGATGCTAGACCTTCTAAGCAAAAGCCCTATACATATAACGATAATTACGCTGCTAAGATCAAAGAAGAGATAGATAGACTGGTCGAAGCTGGATTTATCTATGAAATTGAGCACACTGAATGGGTATCTCCCATCGTAGTGGTGCCCAAGAAGAATGGCAAGCTGCGTGTGTGTATTAACTTGAAGAAGGTTAATGCAGCCACAATTCGAGATAACTATCCGCTTCCCATCACAGAACATCTCTTAGAAAGAGTGGCAGGCAAGGAAGTGTACAGCTTCCTTGATGGATTTTCGGGCTACAATCAAGTAGCCATAGCTCCAGAGGATCAACATAAGACAGCCTTTGCCACAGAATGGGGCATTTTTGCTTTTAGAGTAATGCCATTTGGGCTTACCAATGCACCAGCTACCTTCCAGAGGCTGATGTGCCATGTGTTTAAGGAGTTCCTGAGGAAGAGTTTAGAAGTCTACGTTGATGATCTTTGTGCTCATTCCAACATTAGACAAACCCATATCCCGGAGCTCAGACAAATCTTTGACAAATGTAGAGAATATCAAGTCTGCCTGAACCCAGAAAAGTGCGTTTTTATGGTCAGGCAAGGCAAGATTCTAGGACACATAGTGTCAAAGAATGGCATATCCACTGATGAAGAGAAAGTGAGAGCCATAGCAGAGCTACCTAGGCCAAAGAATGTCAAGGAAGTACAAGCTTTCATGGGGCATTGTGGTTATTACCGACGATTTATACACATGTATGCTGTCATTGCAAAGCCCATGTACGGACTTCTGACTAACTTTGAGTGGACGGATGAATGTGAGAAGTCCTTCCAGGAGCTTAAACGAAGATTATGTTCAGCACCAATCTTGACCACACCAGATTGGAATAAGCCATTCCATGTTCATGTGGATGCGTCCAATTATGCCATTGGATGTGTGCTTGCACAACCTACTGGTGAAGGTAATATGGATCTTCCAATTGCCTATGCCAGTCGACAATTGAATGCGGCTGAACGGAATTACACCACTACAGAGCGAGAAGGTTTAGGCATGGTATATGCAGTTAAGAAATTTAGACACTATTTGCTTGCAAATAAGTTTAAATTTTTTACGGATCATCAAGCATTGCTATACCTCGTAAACAAGCCTTGCAATACAAGAAGATTAGTGAGATGGTTTCTCTTGCTAATGGAATATGATTTTGAGGTTGTGGTAAGGAAAGGGAGGACTCACTTGAGAGCAGATCACCTCTCTAGGCTCACATCGGGAGAAGCCCCACAAGGAGTGTCAGATGACCTTCCTGATGCTTACTTGTTTAATTTGGAAGTTGTACCGCAGTGGGCTAAGCCATTGGTACCAGTATTGACATACGGGCCTAATCATCCAGTGGTAAACACACGGAATAGAGAAGTTGTAAAAGCCCAAAAGTACCACATCATGGCAGGAAGTATGTACAAGCACACAGATCAAGGGATTTTGGCTTGTTGTGTGGAAGAAGACGAGTACAATAAATGGTTGCAATTAGCACATGTAGGTGCGTTAGAGCAACACTACTCAAAGCAACGAACTTTACAGACCCTAAAGAGACTCGGAGTGCATTGGCCGACTATGGAAGCGGATGTCCAAAAGTTGTGCAAGGAATGCCCAATCTGTTGCACTAAACCACCAGTGGAACACGCCACTCTTTATCAAGTCTCCATTGTGCCAGATTGGAGTGAACCACTAGTATCCTTTCTGAGGACGAAAACATTCCCGTCAGACATGACTCTGGCTAGGAAAAGGAGTTTAGAACAAGAAGCCCAGGATTACGCACTCATTGGTGATAATCTATACAAGCATGGTAAAGATGGTTACCTGAGGCTATGTGTCCATGAAAGTGAATATCTTAAGATCTTAGAAACTGCTCACCAAGGTGTAGCAGGAGGAGACTTTGGACCAGATCGGGTGATCAAGGCAATACTATTTGCGGGCTTCTGGTGGCCTACCCTTCACATGGATGCACATACCTATGTGAAACGGTGTGATGTCTGTCAGAGGACTCAGTATCCTATACGCAAAGATGAGATGCCACTGAAACCTATGATGGGTGGACGTGCATTTTCTAAGTGGGGAATAGACTTCGTAGGTCCTATTAATCCCCCAGCTAAGGGTTCTCATGCGGAATACATCATTGTTGCAACAGACTATCTCACCAAGTGGGTGGAGGTAAAGGCTACGACAAAGAACGATGCTCAAACAACTGCTAAATTCTTGTTTGAGAATGTATTCACGAGATATGGGCTACCTATAGAGCTTGTAAGTGATAGAGGCACTCATTTCTTGAACGAAGTGATTGAAAATCTACTCCAAGAATTCTTGGTAATACACAAGAAGTCTGCCCCCTATCACCCTCAAGCTAATGGACAAGCTGAGAGCACTAATAAGATCTTATGCAATGTACTGACAAAATTAGTGAACACAAAACGCTCTGATTGGGACAAACAGTTACACCATGCTGTTTGGGCATACCGAGTTGCCTACAAAACGGTACTCCAAGCCACCCCCTTTCAGATGGTATTTGGCCAAAACGCTGTGCTACCCTTGGACTTCTTGATTCCTACATTGAGAGTAGCACAAGAGCACGAATGGACAGGTCATGAACTCTCCTCTAGGATCTTTGACCTTGAACGATTAGGAGAAACAAGACTGAGAGCAGCTGTAGGAATATATGCAGCTAAGAAGAGACAGAAGGCATACTTTGATGCCCATGTGAAGGATAAAGGCTTGAAAGCAGGAGATCTAGTCTTAGTCTATACACTGAAACAACACGCGAGGAAGCTAGAAAAGAGAGGCTACGGACCTATGATCATCAATAGGATCTCCACGAGTGGAGCAGTACAATTAGCCACGTTAGAGGGTGATGTTCTCCCAAACTATATTAGCGGTTGCAGAGTCAAGTTGTATCAGGAACCCCTCACGGAGGAAATGCTCAGCCGACTCAACACTGCTAAAAAACACAAAGAGGAAGAAAAGCGAATTCGAGAAGAAGCTCAAGCAGAAGCTTTAGAACGCATCAGAAGGATGAAATTACGAAGGCAAGGTAGAGATCAGCCTAGAACAAATGACTGTGCAGATCAAGGATATCCTATGGCCATGTGTGAAGTTGCAGGAACAAGCTCGCATAGGATAATTGATCGACGACCTTTCATAACCCTAGATATAGGACAAGGAAAGAGTGCAAGGACCGTAAGAGCCTTGATTGACTCAGGTGCAGCCACTAGTGCTGTTAAATTGTCTTACTATCAAGAGTTGCAGTTAACTGTCAATCCTGTGGAAGCGTATCTCATAGGATTGGGAGGCGTGGAAACCCCTTGCATGGGCGAGGTGGAACTTCCCCTCTATATTCATGATGAGGCTATAACAGTTAAAGTACTAGTGTGTCAAGACGAGGATCTCACTGAACCTCTTGTCTTGGGTCAAGATTGGATCTATGACCAAGCAGTCAACTTAAACTTAAGAAGTGGACTTCTTCAGATTTGGGTCAATCATAGTCGAATTACAGTAGAGTTAGCTAACGGAGCACTCAAGGAACTAGGAAAGGCACAGACTCCTGGTCCTTCCAGGAATACACATGAAGATGACCATGTTGTTCTTGTCCAAAACTATGTGTTGCAGAGGAATGATATTCGCAAAAAAGGAGTCAGAGATGCAAAGGAACTCCCTTCTTTTCCAAGGGCCAGAAGGAGGCAGCAACCAAGGGCAGATCAATCACTAAAGACTCCCCGGACGAGAGACCAAAAGAACGCACGAAGCAGAACAACTCAACCGATGAAGCAGATATGGGTACGCAAAGGAGAGCAACCACCAACCTTGCCCCCACAAATTCCATCCATGCAAACCAACCAGGCCAGAAGACGAAGGAAGCAGCTCAGACAAGCTCAATCACAAGGTATCCAACAAGTTTGGGTGCCTAAGAAGTTAGCTGCAGCTCAACAAGGGCAATTACAGATGTGGGTACCTAAGAAGCTCCTACATCCACAACAACCTTTGTTCTCCCACATGCAAAAGGTTTCAACAAAGAAGCCAAAAAGAGAAAAGGGTAAGAACCACGTACAGAGACCAAAGGAAGATCAAATCAGCTCTTCAACATTAGTAAGAAGACATGCAAAAAGGATATGGGTTTGGAAGCCAAAAGTGAAAGTAGTCTCCACCGAACCAAAGCGTCAACCACACTGGATACCACAGTTCAGAAAGCATCCAAAGAGAAAGACGCCTGAAGTGACCTCTACAGTGCCAAATGATGTTCTAAAATGGACTCCAATAAGGAGGATCACATCAGTTCGAGACTCAATGGATACCTCCACCAAGGTCGGCATCAACCTCCACAAATGACATCAAAAGCCTCGAACGAGCAACAACCATGTGCTCCTTGCACAACCCTGTCCTTTGCACCATTCAGGTCATGCATTTCCAAAGTATGCATTAATATAGGGCCACATTACACGGCCGTGCATAGACACACTTGAGAATCCCACGCACAAGAGCACAGTGACATATGTCAAATATTTCTATTGAGACTAACTTTTGTGTTCTTGTTTTGTGATATCCTTTTCCTCAAAAAAAAAAAAAAAAAAAAAAGGGGGAGAAAGAAAAGCGGGAGAGAGCTTGTTCCCAGGTTTGGCTTATGAAACATGAATGAGTCATGCTTAGTTGAAGGTGGAACTGTTGATTACTAGGCATTTATCAATTTGGATAGAAGTGTGTCTCGGCCAGCAGTGAGATTATTGCTGCCTTATCTGGAATGAAGAGCTTGAAGGTCCGCAACTTGAGTGATGCTTAACTACTTCATGTACCAGAGCATCCAAGGAGATATCTGCAAAAGGTAGTTCTGGAGGAGAAGACTCCTGCATATGAGGAGAGAGGATCCACCACTCAAAAGATCTCATCAGTGGACAATCAACATGGACATTCATCAACAATGTTCCATCCCAAAGGCCCAGTGTACAACACGAAGAGACAAACATCCATCAACCTTCTCCATGGTAAGTATCTTTACTCTGGAAACACCATAACCATGATAGTTTAGGAAACCTCTTCGTTTGCATACCCTTGAGCACTTAGCTCAAGACCCGCAATTTTTGCACCATACTTCTTCCAATGCATTTTCCAAGTTAGCATGCGTAGGGCTACATTACCAGGCCTTGCACAAGGCACATACTTTTTTCAACCCAGGCACGAACACACTTACCCATCATTCATTATGGGCTATGAGTAGTTGGCATGACTGCTCTCAACATCATCTTTGGAAGAGTTAGCGGACGTCATGGGAACAACATCCATATCTCGGAAGCAAATTGAAGCCAGTAGTTGCTCCAAATCACTCTTGACAACCTCTTTTGAGCAACTTGCAGTTTTGAAAGCTCACAATGACACATTCTTGCTGGAATCCAAGGAACCAGCTCATACAACGGATGGACACCACCTCTCAAAGCACTACATAGAACAACCCTTCCAACAAGGGTCTGTCAGGGACGACAGACTCGAGAGGGGGGGGAGTGTTGAAGCTCAAAGTCAAGGACAAAGCATGGAAGCACATCAAAAGGTGGACACACAAGGAAAGGGAGCAAGTAGGGAGCTCCAAGAAGTGTATGTCAAATTTTCAGAAGAATCCCCTACAAAAATAGTGATTTTCATCACTAAAAACCATTGTAAATACCATTATCTATTTTTAGTAACTCCATTTTGTTCAAGCCGAGGAGTCCTCGAGCTTGAGGAGTATTAGAAGTACCATCGTACCAATTTTCATATTTTTTAGATCTCGTTTGAGCCCTCAAATAAGCCCTGGAACCTAATTTTTAACTAGGCCGGACACTAGGTCTGAACAGGGCCAAAGCTAGTTAAAAACTATAAAAGGAGCTAGAGAGCTCATTTTTGGGGTTAGATTGTAATAGAAACAAACTTGTAAGAGCTTTTTGAAGAGTAATCGAAGAACTCCATTGATTCTCTCTCTTTGTCTTGCCGTGTGTGCGCGTGTGTGTGTATGTGTGTGCATGCTTGTGTGCTTCTCACTCACGCACTTGTGCCGCCACTTGCTCGAGGTCTTCATACCATCCTCACGTCTTCCCGGATTGACATTAAAGGAGGTGCTACTCATCACTGAGCTACAGCAACTAATTCTTCTTCTTCTTCCGTTGTCAAATCATGCCCTATGTATGTACATTTCTCTTCTTCTCCTTCTATGGCAACTATGATTTTCTTAGTTTTCTCTCGATTATCATACGCTTCTCCGACCTCAGCTTTTCTGTTGGGCATTCGTACCATGATTCTTCTATCTTCTATTTCGTACTTTTTGAAGTTCTCGGGAACCTCAAACAAGGATTCTTCTTTTTCTGACATGGCTTCTTTCTTCTTTCTTTTCTTACCTTCACTTTTGTCAGTCACTTGTGTGGCTAATCTCACATCATTCATAATTTCTTCGTGCCTCTGAGGGTAAGTCTCTACCTCGTAGAAATATTCTTCTTCTGATGCAAAAGGTTCACACTCTTCTAAAACTGGATCACACATGATTGGCTCTATCCTGAAGACAGAAATGTCATAGCCATCCTCGTCACAGTGGGGTGTCCATTGTTCTTCATTGATGGCTACATCCATGGTTGCTAGGATTTCTGCCCAACCATGGGGTTCAAACTCCTCATCTGGAAATACTATAGGTGCATATGCTAGGTCTTGAAGGGTTCTTGGGTGTTGTTCTGCACCTAAGGTCTTGGCTTCCAACCGTTCTTCCTCTTGTTTGGCTACCTTACACATCCATAAATGAGTGTCCTCGTGTAACCATGAGGGGTCTGACTCCAATGAGTGTACTGATTCTGTTTCTACCTGTGTCTTATGGACAGTATTCCATTGTATTGGGGGTACATCTCGATGTGAATAGTCTTTAAGGTTGACTTTGGTAGTCACTCCTAAATGTTGCAAGTACAAAGAATTAGTTCCCCAATCTTGTACAATTTGCAACTGACGCATGAATGGTCGTCCTAAAATCATCTCATAAGCACAATTTTTACTAAAATCACAAATGTAAAAGGTATGCTCAAACTCCACACCACAAATGGTGAGAGATATGCCTTCTAGTAAGCCTAATGGTTTTTCTATGTGTCCGTCAGCCATTTGTAGCTTCATCCTGGTAGGTCTTAATGCTGGCTTACCCCAACATTTCATAAAGCGGTGGTAGCAATGGTGTAGCTCAGTGATGAGTAGCACCTCCTTTAATGTCAATCCATGAATACGTGAGGATGGTACGAAGACCTCGAGCAAGTGAAGGCACAAGTGCGTGAGTGAGAAGCACACAAACATGCACACACATACACACACACGCGCACACACGTCAAGACAAAGAGAGAGAAGCAATGGAGTTCGTAGATTACTTTCAAAAAAGCTCTTACAAGTTCAAATCTATTACAATCTAACCTCAAAAATGAGCCTTCTAGCTCTTTTTATAGTTTTTGACTAGGTTTTGGCCATGTCCAGACCTAGTGTCCGGCCTAGTTAAAATTTAGGTTCTCTACCCTATTCGGAGGTTCAAACGAAGTCTAAAAAATGTGAAAACTGACAGGTAGGTACTTCTAAAGTCCTCAAGCTCAAGGACTCCTTGGCTTGCACAAAATGGAGCTACAAAAATAGGAAATGATATTTACAATGATTGTTAGTGATGAAAATCACTATTTTTGTAGGAATTCTACTAACATTTGGACATACATTTCCTGGAGCTCCCTGCTTGCTCCTTCTCCTTGTGTGTCCACCTCTTTGATATGCATTAGTGTCCTGAAAAAATATTGGCCTACTTGCCAGATCGTCGTTGACTGCTCTGTCTGCTTGTGCTTTCTCTTCTCTCTGACTCCCTTCGTACGCTTCCTTGCCTTGTGAGTCCTTCAGTTCCAGTTCCAACGCCCCCCCTCTCTCGCGTCTGTCGTCCCTGACAGACCCGTGTTGGGTGGTTCATTGGATGTAGTACTCTACAACGTCTTGTGCTAAGTGATGTTCTGCAATCCGCAACCCTTTGGCCAAGTCCGTGAGTAGAGCATCCCAATCTACCGGCCCGGGAACCTCTGGATGTGGTATACGTAACTTTTCTGAATGAAGAGCTTGTTCCACTGCAAACAACTGCAATAAATGTGATGGTCTGGGAATGAATATCTCTGAACGATATTCCCAGAATCCCGTGACAAACATTTCTTCAAACGTCTGTTTGAAGCAGGCTGGTAGATACTTGATACGCGCGTGCCATGCATATATAACATTAATAGATGGTGTTGCGCTCATGTCGTAGACGAGGTCCTGATTTCCTTCATTAAATCCAAGAGCTGGCAGATGAGGTTCCTTGACATTCTTGAAAGTCCTGAAGGTGACCAACATGAGTTCAAAAATCTTCAAGCACATTTGGGTCATGACATCTGGCACATTTTTAAACCTGACCCCCCAATGCCGAATCGTCGAGATCATATATCCTATGGTAGGTTGGCCTTTAGGTGGTGCTAGGTAGACATAATTGAGCCATTTTTCGCATCCTTTGGTTGTCAGTACCATTTTTGTGTATTCCGGCCACGACCTTCTTCAAAATACGGGGCAATAGCATGGGTTGTATTTGATATACAACGGCATGTTATTCCATGTTCTTACCATTTCAGGGTAGGTTTCCAGTAGACGGATCCTCCACGTAGGTTGATATATGTTGCCCTGCTTGGCACTAGTTGGGATGTCGTCCGGTGCGAACTGTGTAGCCGAGGTTGGTTCTTTGGAGGTGTGATGCTTGATTTCCGCATTGTAGTCTGCCATTAAGACACAGAAAGGGACATACAAATCGTCGGAAGGCCCGATCCACCTGTGATGGGAGAGGTTTCTAAAGTATTTTGATTTTATAATAACCTCTTCCAACCGTGACATTGACGCTATCTGAACTGCTACTCTGTCATCGTGGGTTGTGGCTACTTTCTCTAACTTCTGCATCCATTCAGGAGCCTCTATCTCAATGGTGTCCCTGCCCTCTTCGGTTTGCTTGCCTCCTGGTGCAGGCATGGGCACGTATGGATCTTCGAAAGTTTCCTCTATTTCAATCGGCACTAAGTCTTCAGGCTCGGGCTCTACAAGAGGAGAGGGTTGCCGCTCGTATTGCATGACTTTATTGCGTAATTCTTTGAGTTCTGCTTTGAGTTTTGCAACTTCTTCAGATGTGTCGACAGCGGGTGTGACTATGGGTGGTGGCTTCTGCTGAGTTGCCAGTTGCTTTAGTAGGTCATCTCTTTCTCTTTCTAATGCGGCATGAGCCTCCAAGAGGTCGGCATGGGTTTCCAACACCATTCGCATATTCTCTGAGGGAATGGCCTTGAATTTTTCTGGGTCGATTTCCTGTGGGGAACCCTCCATTGCGGCTTCCAAGTTCTCTTCATTTTGTTTCTGTAGCCGTTTATTCTCCTCGAGTGCCGTAGACATGTGCTTTCGTAGGAGGGCCAGGTTGCGTCTAAGCTTGAGATTCTCCGTTATCTGGGAGTGTAGCAATTCATCCATATGTTTTCTTTCCTCTGCATCTGACTGGGGTGGATTGGCCACGAACTGCTCATGTTGTTCCTGTAAAGTGGTATACTGTTGTTGTAGTAGCCGCTTTTCCCTTTCGAGATCGATGAATTGTAATTGAAGTTCTTCATGGCTTCGAAAGAGTCGCGTATGTTGGTTATCAAGATGCTGATAGTGCTGTTGTAGTTGCGACATACTCTGATACATATTGTTAAATACATTATTAATGGGGGTGGATGCGGGAAGGGTGTTGAATGCAGAAGGGAAGGGAAAGGGGAAGGGAAATGGAAGTGTGGATACAGTGCTAGAAATTGGTGAAGTGGGTGGTGGGGGAATGGGAGATGGTGGATGCATCGGGGGAGGGAGAGGTGCGGAGGTGGGTGATATGTCCATAAAATCAAAAGTGGATGCAGTAGTGGGAGTGATTGTGAATATTGGAATTGTGGGTGCGGTGATAGTGGTGAAAGTGTACAGTGGTGAGTGCAATTGTGAATATGAACTGCCCGGAAGTGTGATCGGGGGGGGGGGTGAGATTTTCTGTGGCTGCCGTTAGAATTACTGTTTCAATGGCCGTATAGGCACGGGAGGTGGAGATAGGGTGTGTGGGTTGACTGACGGTTTGTGCTTCGGTGTGGGTAGTGGACTCGGAGGCGGTGACAGTAGAGGTTACACTGGTAGTGGGAGGTGAATGTGGTGGAGTTGGAGGCAGGGGTGGCAAAGGGGGTGATGGAGGTGCACTTGATATATGGGTTTCTTCGGTATCCTGAACGGTGTGTGCGGGGCCCGTGGTTGTGGATGTGCCTTGTGGTTCACATACTAATACATTCATCTGCTTTCCTGCTCGAGGGGGGCGTCTGCCGTATCGTCGCTCCGTTCTTCGTGATTGTGCCAAGGCGGTATTGTTGGAGCAAGTCTATGACAAGCCTAAGTATTGGCTTGAGTCTCACAAAGTCTTAGAAGAAGCTTTAAAAAGAAGACTATGTAAAGTTCACTTGTGAACTACCTCTTGTAACTTTTGAAGAGTTTACTTAATGTAAAAGTAAGAGAATCTTAAGTGGTTGAGTCCACTTGATCAAGAATGGAAAGAGGAGCCATGAATTCGTGATTTGTGGTAGGTAGAGAATCAAATCAATCATTGATTGATTGGAGAGTGATTGAGGGAAGTTAGCCTCCCAAACTCAACTATAAATAGATGGCAGTTTTAGTCGTGGTTAGAGAGACCTATGTGAAGACCTCCAAGAGCTAAGCTTTATGCCATATCAAGGTGTGATTACAAGGCACACATATGTATCAGTAAGTCATTGTATTGTACAAGAAATATATTTTCATTTTCATGATTATTTGGTTTCATCTTTCCATGTTCTTGTGAAGTGTACTACTCACTACCATTACTCTCAGTTTTCTCAATCCGCTTGCAGAGATGTTTTCTCTGAGCTTGGTGCATCCTTTTCAGTGATTTAACTTGGTAAAGTTAGCTCTATAAGTCTACTATATGCTCATAAATTTTCATGTCATTTTGATGTTGCAATCTTCAGTTATGTTCATTTGAAGTCAACAGGGTCTGTTCATCTTCACCTCTCTGTCAGGTACCCGACTTTTTCACTCATATTGTCAGAGGCGTTTCTCAGTGGTTACTTATCCCAATTCAGTGATTTAAAGCCTGTTGGATTCAGCTTACTGTCTAGTATAACCATACAAATTTTCATAATCATTGGATTTCTACATTTTGAGTTATGGTGATTTTTCTGCTCACTGGTCTATTTCTGTAGCAGCCCGTGAAAAATCGGGATGATGTCATCACTTGTTAAAACTCATTCTCAGTGTGTGCTTTGTTATTTTTGATGAGATTACTCTTGAAAGTTAGCTCTTTAAGCTAACTAGACTTCCCCAAGAGGAATTAAGATAATTGCTGCTGTGCTCAGAGAATTATGTAAAACACTGGACAGGTGTATGAACCAAGAATAGCAAGTTTTCACCTCTGAGCTAACTCCAACTTATCTGTTTTGATCTATCTTTTTGAGAGTGATCTTCCAAGGTACATAGGGTGTCTAATACATCCATTGGCAAGCTAAAAGGGCCCACCATCTACTCCTGGAGTTCATTTGGCTGGTGTAGATCAAGGATTTTGCAACACCTCTTCATCTTCAAACACATACTTATCCATCTCTTCACAGGTATGAACTGTCTCAGGTACTTCTAAAGCCTCAGAAATCATGTCAAGAGTTGCACGGTATTGCTCATCTACGCCTTCCTCCTCAAGGATTTGATTCATGAGGGCTTTGCCTGCTGCAAGGGACAGTCTATGTTGCTCTTGAACTCTGTTCATGGTATCATAGAGCTTTTTCAATGCCTTTGTATAAGCTGGAGCACCTTCAAGTACCTGCAGGGCTTCCTGATCATACTCCTGCTCTTCTTCCTCGGACTGTCCATCATGTTCCTCATCTTGTTCTTCTTCTTCTTCATCTTCCACTTCGACGACCTCTGGTTGTCTGGGATGGGGTTGGTCCGTAACAGTTTGTTGTCCACTAGCTTGCTCTGCCTTGACTTCCACATTAATAGCTTCGATGATTCTGGCTACCTCCTCATCTGTTAGGTCTTCTAAAGTGAATCCGTGAGGGAACTCTAGGTCGGTTGGAACAGGTGGAAACACTAGATTCGGTCCATCAGTGTTGTGTCTTGGTAATCTGATAGTGAAGGGTTGTACCCGCCTTGGAAGTCGTGGAGTTGTCTCTGGTGTCAATGTCGCACCGCGGGGTTGTGCACAGGGCATCTGAACTGCGCCTCTCATTTTCTTGGAGGGCGGCCCTGCGGAGGATAATCTGCGCTGAAACTCCTGTACCCTGGTCCAAATGAGTGCCCTTTGCACAGGTACATCATATGCGAGACATCTATACACAATCCTGGTGAGGGCACAACATCCATACAGTACATACTTTTGTTTCTTATACCACCTTTGATGTGCCAAGTGGATTTGGTCGATAATCCAATGGGGCATGTTTATTGTCAAATCAAAGGCATCGGCCAAGTATAGACTAAACCATATCTTGTTGGGTGGCATTGTGAACCTCTCTTGAGCGGGAAATGCAAAATGCTGCATGACCATTCGCAAGTGAATGGCAATTGTAGGTGTCATTGTGACCATGTCCTTTAACTTCGTCAGATTCCTGTTCTTCATATTGTCAGGGACCATAGTCTCTTTTTCCATAGGAATGTGCATACCTTTCATGTCTAGAGCTTCCCTTACCAAGTTGATAGTTAATCTGAAATGCTTGAGCTCATTGCCCCTTGTGAGAGATGGGAGGACAAAGGAGCTGTATCCCTTTTTGTCTTTGCTCGGAGTGAGGGTGCTAATCAGATAAGAGCACCTTAGAAAATCGGGCTTTGGCAATTGGAATTTGAAGTACTCGTAGAGTCCTGCCTTCTTCCATATAGGTTTCAGTCCTTCATTATTCTGCAGTCTCTCAAATTCCTGGGTGAAAAAGTGATATCTGCCCCAACGCCCATTGAATTCTATCTCGGCCTCCCACATATAAGTGCCTTCTCTTAGGGGTCCTGCAACATCACTAAACCAATGAGAGTTTTTGCTGACTGGCATTGTGTGCCCCTGTGGAGGATTCTGAACCGGTATGGCGTGTAATGCCCTCAATGCCACTGGGCATTCTTTCAATTCCTCCTCAATGGGAAGACTTTCAATGTCCACGACTTGGGGGCTGGTGCCTACCTGGGAGCTAGTTCCTACCGTATCCGCCATGTTATTTTTTGCCTCTTGATTCTATGAGAATATAGAAACATGTGTTAACATTGTAAAGGACAAGATAGAACCGTTTTTGTCTCCCATTACAACATTAACATGAGGTTCGGGAGAGATTAGGGGGTTATTAAGTGCTCGGTGCTTGTGCGTGTAGTTAGGAATTGTGTAGACCTCAGAACTAAGTGGAATGATGTAGTGTGAGAGTGGTGTAGTTAGTAGGTGGACATGGATTTACAACTGGGGTCCAGGGGTTTATTACAAGTTTTAGGTTGCCAAACACCGTGGATGGGTTTTGATCTTGATTTTGTGGAGACTCTAAAGAGTTTGATAGGTGTGTCGGCTTGGAAATGAGGCTTTTTCGGGACCCATTTACGAGTGATTCTACTTTTGTGCCTAGAAGAATATGTGTCCGTGCATGATGTGTAAGACTGGGCGTCAGATGTTCGAGTGATTGAAACATGTTGTATCGGGTGTGGCCTTGGTGTAGCTATTTGAGCCCGCAAGCAAGCCTTAGGCACCCAGATTTGTCGTGATTGTGGGCTGGCCTTCATTGACTTTTTGGGTACCCAAATAGACTTCCCTTTAGCAGAAGAATTTTTGAAGGACTTCTTATTAGTGTCGTGTTGTTGATTACTAATAAGAGGTTTTGGCCGTGGGGCTGGCCTGGTCGCAACAGGGTGTTCGCCTTTCCGCCTCCATATTTGTTTCAACGACTGAAACAATCTGCTTTGCTCCTTTTTTTGGCCTCCAGTATAGGTAGTACTCTGCTCCTTCTGTACTTGAACTGCCATTGGTTGCTGCATCCTTCTGGCTTTTGGGAAAGAAGGGAGTGTGGTCCTCTCCTTGACTCCGTTGTTGAGACAAGCCTCTTTCTGCATCATACAGTTTTGGACAAGAATAGCATTGTCAACTTCATGTGCGCCCCTGGAAGAACTAGGAGTTTGTGCTTTGCGTAGTTCCTTGAGTGCCTCATTTTCCAATTCAATTGTAACTCGACTATGATTTACCCATACCTGAAGAAGTCCACTTCTTAAGTTTAGGTTGACTGCATGGTCATAGATCCAGTCCTGGCCCAAGATAAGAGGCTCAGTGAGGTCCTCATCTTGACACACTAGTACTTTGACTATCATTACTTCATCTTGAATATAGAGGGGAAGTTCCACCTCGCCCATGCAAGGGGTTTCCACACCTCCCAACCCTATGAGATATGCTTCTATAGGATTGATGGTTAATTTCAACTTTTGACAGTACGATAATTTAACAGCACTAGTGGCTGCACCTGAGTCAATCAGGGCTCTTACAGTCTTTGCACCCTTTCCTTGTCCTATCTCTAAGGTTATAAAAGGATGTCGATCAATAATTCTCTGAGAGCTCATACCTGCAACTTCACACATAGCCACATGATATCCTTGATCTGCATATGCATCTGTCCTAGGTTGCTCTCTACCTTGTCTTCTCAACTTCATTCTCCGGATACATTCCAATGCTTCTGCTTGAGCTTCTTCTCGAACTCCTCTTTCTTCTTCTTTGCGTTTCTTAGCAGTGTTGAGTCGACTTAGCATCTCTTCCGTCAGAGGTTCCTGATATAACTTGACTCTGCATCCGCTAATGTAGCTCGGGAGAATATTGCCTTCTAACGTGGCCAGTTGCACTGCTCCACTTGTTGAGATTCTATTAATGATCATGGGTCCGTAGCCTCTCTTCTCTAGTTTCCTTGCATGTTGTTTCAAAGTGTATACTAGTACTAGGTCGCCTGCCTTCAAACCTTTATCCTTAACGTGGGCATCAAAGTATGCCTTCTATCGTTTCTTAGCTGCATATATCCCTGTAGCTGCCCTCAGTCTTGTTTCTCCTAATCGTTCAAGGTCAAAAAGTCTAGAGGAGAGTTCATGACCCGTCCATTCATGCTCTTGCGCTACTTTCAATGTAGGTATTAAGAAGTCCAACGGTAGCACAGCGTTTTGGCCAAATACCATCTGAAAGGGGGTGGCTTGGAGTACCGTTTTGTAGGCAACTCTGTATGCCCAAACAGCATGGTGTAGCTGTTTGTCCCAATCGGAGCGTTTATTGTTCACCAGTTTAGTCAACACATTGCACAGGATCTTGTTTTTGCTTTCGGCTTGCCCATTAGCTTGTGGGTGGTACGGGGAAGACTTCTTATGAACTACCAAGAATTCTTGGGGCAAATTTTCAATCACTTCATTCAAGAAGTGAGTGCCCCTATCACTTACTAACTCTAGAGGTAGCCCGTATCTTGTGAACACATTCTCAAACAAGAATTTAGCAGTTGTTTGAGCATCGTTCTTTGTCGTAACTTTTACCTCTACCCATTTTGTTAGATAGTCTGTGGCAACAATGATATATTCCGCATGAGAACCCTTAGCTGGGGGATTAATAGGAGCTACAAAGTCTATTCCCCACTTAGAGAATGCACGTCCACCCATCATAGGGTTCATTGGCATTTCATCTTTGCGCATAGGATACTGAGTTCTCTGACAAACGTCACACCGTTTCACATAGGTATGTGCATCCATGTGAAGGGTTGGCCACCAGAAGCCTGCAAATAGTATTGCCTTGATCACTCAATCTGGTCCAAAGTGTCCTCCTGCTACACCTTGGTGAGCAGTTTCCAAAATCTTTAGATATTCACTCTCATGCACACAAAGTCTCAGGTAACCATCTTTACCACGTTTGTATAGATTATCACCAATGAGTGAGTAATCTAGGGCTTCTTGTTCTAGACTTCTTTTCCGAGCCAGAGTCATGTCTGGAGGGAAAGCTTTCGTACTCAAGAAGGATACTAGTGGTTCACTCGAATCTGGCACTATGGACACTTGATAAAGAGTGGCATGTTCCACAGGTGGTTTAGTGCAGCAGATTGGGCATTCCTTGCACAACTTTTGGACATCAGCTTCTATAGTCGGCCAATGCACTCCGAGTCTCTTTAGTGTCTGTAGGGTTCGTTGCTTTGAGTAGTGTTGCTCTAATGCACCTACATGTGCTAATTGCAACCATTTAGCGTACTCATCCTCTTCCACACAACATGCCAAGATCCCTTGATCCGTGTGCTTGTACATACTTCCTGCCATGATGTGATACTTTTGGGCTTTTACTACCTCTCTATTCTGTGTGCTTATTACTGGATGGTTAGGCCCGTATGTCAATACTGGCACTAATGGCTTAGCCCACTATGGCACCACTTCCAAATTAAACAAGTAAGCATCAGGAAGGTCATCTGACACTCCTTGTGGAGCTTCTCCAGATGTGAGTCTAGAGAGGTGGTCTGCTCTCAAGTGAGTCCTACCTTTCCTTACCACAACCTCGAAGTCGTATTCCATTAGTAAGAGAAACCATCTTACTAATCTACCTATATTGCATGGCTTGTTCACGAGATATAGCAGTGCCTGATGGTCAGTAAAAAATTTAAACATATTTGCAAGCAAATAATGTCTAAACTTTTTAACCGCATATACCATGCCTAGTCCTTCTCTCTCAGTAGTGGTATAATTTCGTTCAGCTGCATTCAATTGTCTACTAGCATAGGCAATTGGAAGATCCATATTAGCTTCACCAGTAGGTTGCGTGAGTACACACCCAATAGCATAATTGGATGCATCTACATGAACATGGAAAGGCTTATTCCAATCTGGTGTGGTTAAGATTGGTGTTGAACATAATCGCCGTTTAAGCTCATTGAAGGAATTCTCACATTCATCAGTCCACTCAAAGTTAGTCAAAAGTCCATACAGAGGCTTTGCTATGATGGCATACATGTGTATAAACCGTCGGTAATACCCACAATGCCCCATGAAAGCTTGTACTTCCTTGACATTCTTTGGCCTAGGTAACTCGGCTATAGCTCTCACTTTCTCTTCATCAGTGGATATGCCATTCTTTGACACTATGTGTCCTAGAATCTTGCCTTGCCTGACCATGAAAACGCACTTTTCGGGGTTCAAGAAAACTTGATATTCTCTACATTTATCAAAGATTTGTCTGAGTTCAGGAATATGGGTTTGTCTAATGTTGGAATGAGCACAAAGATCGTCAACATAGACCTCTAGAGTCTTCCTCAAGAAATCTTTAAATACATGACACATCAGTCTTTGGAAAGTTGCAGGAGCATTGGTAAGCCCAAATGGCATTACTCGAAAGGCAAATATACCCCACTGTTGAGAGCAGTATGGGAACCCAAGGACTGACTAGACAAGGAAGCCAGGGAACCCAAGGATTGACGAGACAAGGAAGCCAACGGAGAGAGTCAGAACAAGGTGAAGGAGTAAGTAGACAAAGCAGTCGACGCAAATCTGGCAGATAGGCCCTTCAATTTTTCCAATCTACATCTTTTAACAGTGATTCTTATCACTAACAATCATTGTAAATACCATTTCATATTTTTGTAGCTCCATTTTGTGCAAGCCAAGGAGTCCTTGAGCTTGAGGAGCCTTAGAAGTACCTACATATCAATTTTCGTATTTTTTAGACTCCGTTTGAGCCCTCAAATTGGCCCTGGAACCTAATTTTTAACTAGGCCGGACACTAGGTCTGGACAGGGCCAAAAGCTAGTCAAAAACTATAAAAAGAGCTAGAGAGCTCATTTTTGAGGTTAGATTGTAATTGAAACGAACTTGTAAGAGCATTTTGAAAGTAATCTAAAAAGCTCCATTGATTCTCACTCTTTGTCTTGCCTTGTGTGCGCGTGTGTGTGTATGTGTGTGCATGCTTGTGTGCTTCTCACTCACGCACTTGTGCCGCCACTTGCTCGAGGTCTTCATACCATCCTCACGTCTTCCCGGATTGACATTAAAGGAGGTGCTACTCATCATTGAGCTACACCAAATTTTGGCGCCGTTGCCGGGGATCAAGCTTTGAGGACGAGCGTGTGATGGTAAGACGTAGAGTTGACGCGTTGGAGTTGTAGGTATTTTCTTCACTCTCATAGATTTTCTTTTACTTTCTTCACCATCTCCATCACCATCATCATCATCACCACCTACCACCTCCATATCCATCATCGCGAAAATTTCAGTTTTTTGACTATATCCCCACCTCCACCTCATTTCCCTCATTTCACTTGTGAGAGAGAGCGAGAGAGCGAATTTGCATGTGCTGTTTTTGCATGTTTTCTGAGCTGTCTTGCAGGTACAGGTCACATCACCATCTCCAGCTTTCCGCGCAGGTACGGAACTCGACGAAACTGTCTCGCAGTCGCCGCCCTCTGTCCATCGCGATTGACAGAAATTTTCACTTGTTGGTCAATCTGAGTGCACCACAGTGGACTAGAGACCCTGCACACCACATTCCCACTAAAATTTTTGAAAATCTTGCAAAATTCCTGTCCATCGCGATTGACAGCTCTGTCCATCGCGATTGACAGCCCTGTCCATCGCGATTGACTCAACCCTCTGTCCATCGCGACAGACTGCCTGTCCATCGCGATTGACTCAACCCTCTGTCCATCGCGATAGACTGCCTGTCCATCGCGATTGACAGCCCTGTCCATCGCGACAGACTGCCTGTCCATCGCGACAGACTGCCTGTCCATCGCGATTGACTCAACCCTCTGTCCATCGCGATAGACTGCCTGTCCATCGCGATTGACTCAACCCTCTGTCCATCGCGATAGACTGCCTGTCCATCGCGATTGACTCAAACCTCTGTCCATCGCGACAGACTGCCTGTCCATCGCGATTGACTCAACCTCCTGTCCATCGCGATTGACTCAACCTCCTGTCCATCGCGATTGACTGAGTGTCCATCGCGATTGACAGCCCTATCCATCGCGATTGACAGCCAATTTTAGCCAAATTTTTAGGGTTTGTTAATTGAAAAGTTGGGCTAATTTTGGGCACAAATATTATGCTCTTGAGCACATGGGGAAGCCTTAGGAAAACAACTTGGGGAAAACCTGTTGCACAGTGATCCTGTTTGAACCCTGTCGTAACCCTAGAACCCTGAACGGTCACAACTTTTTCATACGAGATCCATTTTTTGAGCTCTAGGGCTTGTTGGAAAGCTCGTAGCATATACTACACGCCCTCAACTGTTTTTTATAAAGATAATGCATTGATTTTTAGATAGGGTATTTTGAAGTTGACCATACCCAGGGGGATCAAAGTCAGGGGTCTTTAGAATTATTTTCCTAAAAGTCAGAATGCACATGTGTGTTTATGTTACATGAATGAGAGTGGTTGGTTTTGTCCTTTGAATATAAGCATTGAGCTAACCGTGGGTCTTTTATAGGTCCATTGAGAGCAGCTGAGAGCGTACAAAGCAAGGTTTCTTTGCAAGCCTGAGAACCGGGTTCTTGAGCACCATAAAGCAAGGGATCAACAAGTAAGGTTGGATTATTCTCAACTCCCTCTGTCATTTCCTAGCTCAAGCTAAGAACGAGTAGAGATAGGAGTAAGTCAGGGCGACGATAGGCAGTTATCAAGTTGAAGACTATTAAGGAACTCAAGTTCAAGCTAAAAACTTAGTTACTGTACTGTCGATAACCTAAAGGAAAAGAACCTAACGTGGAACGATCAACCTGAAATTACGAAGAACACTCAAGTATTCCGACGGCGTGATATCAGACAAGACCATAAACACAATAATTAACTAAAAAGAATCAAGTGACTGGTACCAATTAATCGGCAACGAGGTTGTACTCTGAAAAAAATTGGGCTAATCAGTTAGGCATATGAACCTTAGATCAGGACGACAATTAGCAAGGGAAAGACAAAGCCTTAGGTCTTCAGAGGCTAGTGTCAACCACACTGCAAGGTCTTGGGCCCAGCAGTTGAGTCGCCACTCTCATTACCCTAGCTCTGATACCAGTGAGTCAGAGATGTCTCAAGGCATGGACAGACCTACGGGAAGTTCATGTGTGCCTTATTTGTACAGGGTAGAAGGCCCTTACAAAACACAGCTGGAATATCTTAGGACCAACCGACTAGGTGCTAGCATCTATGAGGACGGCCTAGGAAGATCGGTGGTCCAGATTAAAAACCCTGACCAATCCATTGGACTAGAGCACCCAGCTGTCAAGTTTGAAAATGGTGCATACCTGGACAAAGAAGGAACTATATATGTAGTCACTAGTCACCCTGATAGGACAGATGACTTTGGGAACGTAATCTCAGAAGCGGACTTAGGGGACCTGGAACAAGGGAACATGGGTGCAGAACCTAGAACCCCTCGAGGTAAATCAGTTCTCACTAGGATTATCACGCCTGAATGGGTCCCCCAAGACAACAAGAGCATAGAGTTGCTCCTCAATCGAGAAACTGATGAAGCCTTTTGGAGGTATAAGTCTAATCAGCCGACAGACATAGGAAATATCATGATCTACGAGTTTAAGGATCCGGATAGCCCAGGCAGAGTGACCTATTTAGATCATGCTTCAGAACGGATCTTTGTGGTGACAGAAAATGATAGGCATGCTTACACTTGGAAGGGTGAATTTATTTTCCCTCAACCAAGATCAAATGTATCCTATGGTCACCCTGGGGCTGGAACTTCCCAAGCTCATGGTACGCAAAGAGACAGAAGTAGAGATAAACCAGAAGTAAGTTTTGCCAACCCAGTGGGCAGAGAAAGAACGAGAACAGAGACGAATAGGGTAGAACCTGAGATGCATAGAGCCCACAGGAACCAAAGAAATGTAGATGGATTTCCTCTGCCAAGGCCTAGAGAGCACACAAGAACTTTGAGACCCACCCAGCTAGTTAAGTCCATGAAGAATTACTTTGACGGCACAGGAGATCCCTATGATCATGTGGCGGAGTTCAAGCAAGTTTTGAGAGCTGAACAAGTGGAAGATCTATTCACGCAATACAATGCCTTCGGTCTAACCCTTAGGAACACGGCACTTACATGGTTTCAGCCATTAGATGAGCGTCAGTTCAGGAGCATAGACCAACTCCTAGAGGCATTCATTGTAGAGTTCTCTAAGAGCGGCATAAGACACAATACCTCCTCATTGATTCACAGCTTCAAGCAAACCCCTCAAGAGACTGTGAGACTTGCAAGAAGAAGATTTAGACAATATCTTGAAAGGTGCCCTATTTCGGAGCTACCCACATCTGCTAAACAAGTAGCCTTATTCCTTGATGGATTGCTGAGTACGAAATTGAGATCCTATGTGTATCTGAAGGACCCTAGGACTATAGAAGAGTGTGTACGCATGTGCATTGACATTGAAGATAACCTAGGAGAGGAACTAGAGCTTTCCAAAATCTACAAAGATTCAGATAGTGCTTCTAGTCACTCTTCCACGCAATCCACATCAATTGAGGAACTCGCAGAGAAAGTGGCACAAAAACTAGGCGTCTCTAGCAAACAAATTCCTAGGTTTGCCCCTGTGAAAAGATGCTATACTTGTGGTGGCGACCACATGGCGAATGTCTGCCCTATTATGGCTCAACCCCAAATTAACCCTAGTAGCCAGTACTGCACCATAGAACGGAAGTACACAAACCACACCGCACAAGATTGCCCATACAACAAACAGGCAGTTAGGCAACCATACCCTCAGCCCTACCAACAAGGCAGATACCAGAACCAGTACCCTCCACCACCACAATATGCTAGACCCCAACAAACCTATCAGCAACCATATCAGGCCCAACAGAGACCTCAACCGGTACTAGCTCAACAGCCTCCAAACCCCGCTAACGTGATTCCAGTGAAGTATGCTGTTGCAGAAGAAAACCTGAATAGAGCCATAGTTCCAGTAACCCCATTGATCTCAGAAAGTGACCCGAGTGACCATAGCTTTGATTCCACACATGTCGATAGTCCCCAAGCTTATTACATGCAGTCTCCAGAACATGGTGAGTCATACTATAGTGAAGAACCAAGTGAACCTAGTTGGGAGTCGGATTACACGAACGTCATGTATGCAAACCCCAACCCTAGGCCTCAACCTAGGCAGGTACGACCACCCTTTCCTAGAGGACCATGCTACCGATGTCAGGGGGATCACTTCATTCGTGATTGTCCCTTACCTCCACCTCCACAAAATCAGTCCGTGACGATCCAAGGCTTTTGCCAAGATTGTGGAAAAGAGCATCTCTTACGAGATTGCCCAAAGAACCCCAATAATATGCCAAAAATCACTCCTATCAATGTGATTGGGTTGGTTGTGGATGCCTCAGGAAGTGTCACTTCCACTGCACCAGTGCAGGTGGTTACTAGAGCTCAGGCCTTGCAGCAGAATCAAGGGGTAAACCAGGAAAAGAACTCAGAGACGAGTGAAACCGAGAGTGTAACAAAGAAAAGAACTAGAGCATGGAAAGATAGTCGAGAAAGAATGAAAAGACAATGGGCAAAAAAGATAAACGAACTTGAAGAAAGCATAAGAGAAACCAAAGCAAGGATAACTGAACTCACAGCTCCAACTCCCTCTCACATTACCCCGCCTCCACCACTCCCACCTCCATCTAACCCACCACTTTCCCCACCGCCTCATCAAATCCCACCACCCCCTAGAGTAGGATCAGTCCTAGCTGACCCCACTCCCGAGGACCTTAATATGATGCTTAAAGCATATCAGGCCAGAATCCAAGAAGGGCCAACCATCACCGATCATGAAAAGTGCTACCCTAGAGCCGAGCTAGAGCTTGAACGAACTAAGATTTGTGCCAAAATGGTGGAATTGGCTCAGACCATGTTTGAGGCCAGCCGCCTATTTAACATTTCTAGTTCAGCTAAGACGCAGTTACACTTTGATGGACTACTGGAAAGAATAGAGAAGTTAATTGCACAATCAGAGAAGGAACCTGCCCCTCAACGAAAGGAGAGGGCAAGAGAACTGATAAGCCAGCCTCTTCAGGAAGCCCATGTGCCTCCTCAAGAAGCTTATCTTCCCCCCCAAAAGTCACATGAGTCTCCCCCGAAAGCTTATGTACCTCCACAGGTGACCCACATTCCTTCTCAGAGAGCGTATGAGCCTGTTCGGAAAAGTAATAGATTAAGTAATCCTCCCCTAGAAGCTTGTGCTCCAGCCATCTATGGGAACAAGGAGAGAGCCAACGATAGAATAAGCCCTCCTTCCCAGGTTGCTTATGTGCCCAATTCTACGGAGCCAGACACTTCTTCTTCTATGAATCGGTTTGCACCAGACTTCCTACGAGAGATTCAAGAAGATAAATGGGATAACGAAAGCGAGGTCGCCCCTCCATTTGAACTTGTGGATGAGGCACACGACCAATTCCCACAAGACATCCCATCCATTTACGGGGAACATGAGAGTACTCAGTCTAATGAGAGATTGGACTTTGAGTCTAATTCCATACAGGAGCTACCCCACTTCACAGGCCCATGGGAAGCAAAGTCCACATGTATGAGAGCACCCACAGTCATGGTAAGGAACGACGACTCAGTCATACCAAGGAGCACGGAGGTAGTAACGAACACCAAGGTGCAACGCGATCTCACTTTGGAAGAACTGACTGAAGATAGACCAAACATGCGAAAATATGCAGCCAGTCAGGTAGCTGATGTTGCAAAACCTCGTTCCAAGGTAGGATCCCATAGGACAGTGCCAGAAATTCCCTTGGATAAGATAGGAGACATGTGTGAAGGTGAAGAAGGGAACACCTATCTTCCCATTACCTACCAGGGCTACACCACTAAGGCAATTTTGGACTCAGGTGCAGGAGTTGCAATTGCCACCACTTCCCTTTGGAAGCGTTGGGGCAAGCCGGCACTCAGGCCAACGAGAATGAAATTGCAAATGGCCGATGGCCACATAGAGAGACCCCTAGGATTGCTAGAAGGAATAACTCTCACCACTTGTGGTGTCGAGTTTGAACATAGTTTTGCTATCTGTGACTTCAGTAAAAATCATGCCTATGAGATGATTTTGGGAAGGCCATTTATGCGACAATTGCAAGTGGTACAGGATTGGGGAACCAACTCCTTGTATTTGCAACACTTGGGTGTTACGACCAAAGTCAATCTCAAAGATTATTCTCACAGAGATGTCCCTCCTATCCAATGGAATCCCATCCATAGAGCCAAAGATGATACAGAATCGGTGCATTCCATAGGGTCTGGATCCTCATGGATGCATGAAGATACTCACTTATGGATGTGCAAGGTAGCAGTAGAAGAAGAGAAGAGAGAGAAAGCCAGAGAGGTAGGTGCGAAAGAAACCCATAGATCAATCCAAGACCCAGCCTATGCACCTGTAGTTTTTCCAGACGAGGAATTTGAACCCCATGGTTGGGCGGAAATTTTAGCAACAATGGACGTAGCCATCAATGAAGAACAATGGACACCTCACTGTGATGAGGATGGCTATGATATTTCAGTCTTCATCATAGAGCCAATCATGGGGGAAGCAGTTCTAGAAGAATGCGAACCTAGCCCTGATGCATTTGAGGACGCAAGTGACTCCGATCTAGAGTCAATCATTATGGACCCACCATTTGCATCAGATGAGGAATACTTCCATGAAGTAGAATTTCAACCCCAGAGGCATGGAGAAGTTACAAATGGTGTAAGATTAGCAACGCATATGACCCCTAAGGAAGAAGGAAAGAAACGAAAGAAGAGAGAAGCCTTACCAGAAGAGGAAGAATCTTTGTTTGAGGTCCTAGAAAATTTTAAGAAATACGAGATAGATGACAGAAGAGTCATGATAAGAATGCCTAAACGAGAGGCACAATCAGGAGAGGCCTATGATAACAAAGAAACCACCAAGAAAATCGTAGTGGCCCTAGAAGAAGGAGAGGAGAGATGTACGTATATAGGCCATGACCTAACAGAAGAAGAGGAGTACGAATTGATTGCCTTGCTAAGAGAATACAGAGATGTATTCGCTTGGAGTTACAAGGATTTGAAAGGGGTTGACCCAGACATATGCTCACACACTATTCCCATGACCTCAGATGCTAAACCCTCTAAGCAAAAGCCTTATACATATAACGATAATTACGCCGCTAAGATCAAGGAAGAAATAGATAGACTGGTTGAAGCTGGATTTATCTATGAAATTGAGCACACTGAATGGGTGTCCCCCATCGTAGTGGTGCCCAAGAAGAATGGCAAGCTGCGTGTGTGCATTAACTTGAAAAAGGTTAATGCTGCCACGATTCGAGATAACTATCCGCTTCCCATCACAGAACATCTCTTAGAAAGAGTGGCAGGCAAGGAAGTGTACAGCTTCCTTGATGGATTTTCTGGCTACAATCAAGTAGCCATAGCTCCAGAGGATCAGCATAAGACAGCCTTTGCCACAGAATGGGGCATCTTTGCTTTTAGAGTAATGCCATTTGGGCTTACCAATGCACCAGCTACCTTCCAAAGGCTGATGTGCCATGTGTTTAAGGAGTTCCTGAGGAAGAGTTTAGAAGTCTATGTTGATGATCTCTGTGCTCATTCCAATGTTAGACAAACCCATATTCCTGAACTCAAACAAATCTTTGACAAATGTAGAGAATATCAAGTCTGCCTGAACCCCGAAAAGTGTGTTTTTATGGTCAGGCAAGGCAAGATCCTAGGACATATAGTGTCAAAGAATGGCATATCTACTGACGAAGAAAAAGTGAGAGCCATAGCGGAGTTACCTAGGCCAAAGAATGTCAAGGAAGTACAAGCTTTCATGGGGCATTGCGGTTATTATCGACGATTTATACACATGTATGCTGTCATTGCAAAGCCCATGTACGGACTTCTGACAAACTTTGAGTGGACGGATGAATGTGAGAATTCCTTCCAAGAGCTTAAACGAAGATTATGTTCAGCACCAATCTTGACCACACCAGATTGGAATAAGCCATTCCATGTTCATGTGGATGCATCCAATTATGCCATTGGATGTGTGCTTGCACAACCTACTGGTGAAGGTAATATGGATCTTCCAATTGCCTATGCCAGTAGACAATTGAATGCGGCTGAACGGAATTACACCACTACAGAGCGCGAAGGATTAGGTATGATATATGCGGTTAAAAAGTTTAGACATTATTTGCTTGCAAATAAGTTTAAATTTTTTACGGACCATCAGGCATTGTTGTACTTAGTAAACAAACCATGCAATACAGGTAGATTAGTAAGATGGTTTCTCTTGCTAATGGAATATGACTTTGAGGTTGTGGTAAGAAAAGGTAGAACCCACTTGAGAGCAGATCATCTCTCTAGGCTCACATCGGGAGAAGCCCCACAAGGAGTGTCAGATGACCTTCCTGATGCTTACTTGTTTAATTTGGAAGTGGTGCCGCAGTGGGCCAAGCCAATAGTACCAGTATTGACATACGGGCCTAATCATCCTGTGGTAAACACAAGGAACAGAGAGGTTGTAAAAGCCCAAAAATACCACATCATGGCAGGAAGCATGTACAAGCACACAGATCAAGGGATCCTGGCTTGTTGCGTAGAAGAGGATGAGTACGCTAAATGGTTGCAATTAGCACATGTAGGTGCGTTAGAGCAACACCATTCAAAACAACGAACGTTGCAGACTCTAAAGAGATTCGGAGTGCATTGGCCAACTATGGAAGCGGATGTCCAAAAGCTGTGCAAGGAATGCCCAATCTGTTGCAATAAACCGCCTGTGGAACATGCCACTCTCTATCAAGTATCCATTGCGCCAGATTGGAGTGAACCCCTAGTATCATTCTTGAAGACAAACACATTCCCTCCAGACATGACTCTAGCTAGAAAAAGGAGTTTGGAACAAGAAGCCCAGGATTATTCACTTGTTGGTGATAATCTATACAAACGCGGTAAGGATGGTTACCTGAGACTGTGTGTCCATGAAAGTGAGTATCTTAAGATCTTAGAAACGGCTCACCAAGGTGTAGCAGGAGGACACTTTGGACCAGATCGGGTGATCAAGGCAATATTGTTTGCGGGCTTCTGGTGGCCTACCCTTCACATGGATGCACATACCTATGTGAAACGGTGTGATGTCTGTCAAAGGACTCAGTATCCTATACGCAAAGATGAGATGCCACTGAAACCTATGATGGGTGGACGTGCATTCTCTAAGTGGGGAATAGACTTCGTAGGTCCTATTAATCCCCCAGCGAAAGGTTCTCATGCGGAATACATCATTGTGGCAACAGATTATCTCACCAAGTGGGTAGAGGTAAAAGCTACAACCAAGAACGATGCTCAAACAACTGCCAAATTCTTGTTTGAGAATGTATTCACGAGATATGGGCTACCTATAGAGCTTGTAAGTGATAGAGGCACTCATTTCTTGAATGAAGTGATTGAAAATCTACTCCAAGAATTCTTGGTAATACACAAGAAGTCTGCCCCTTATCACCCTCAAGCTAATGGACAAGCTGAGAGCACTAATAAGATCTTATGCAATGTACTGACGAAATTAGTGAACACTAAACGCTCTGATTGGGACAAACAGCTACACCATGCTGTTTGGGCATACCGAGTTGCCTACAAAACGGTACTCCAAGCCACTCCCTTTCAGATGGTATTCGGTCAAAACGCTGTGTTACCTTTGGACTTCTTGATCCCTACATTGAAAGTAGCACAAGAGCACGAATGGACAGGTCATGAGCTCTCCGCTAGGATCTTTGACCTTGAACGATTAGGGGAAACAAGACTGAGAGCCGCTGCAGGAATATATGCAGCCAAGAAGAGACAGAAGGCATACTTTGATGCCCACGTGAAGGATAAAGGCTTGAAAGCAGGAGATCTAGTCTTAGCCTATACGCTAAAACAACACGCGAGGAAGCTAGAAAAGAGAGGCTACGGACCTATGATCATCAATAGGATCTCCACGAGCGGAGCCGTACAATTGGCCACACTAGAGGGTGATGTTCTCCCAAATTATATTAGCGGTTGCAGAGTCAAGTTGTATCAGGAACCCCTAACGGAGGAAATGCTCAGCCGACTCAACACTGCTAAGAAACGCAAAGAGGAAGAGAAGCGAATTAGAGAAGAAGCTCAAGCAGAAGCTTTAGAACGCAACAGAAGGATGAAATTACGAAGGCAAGGTAGAGAGCAGCCTAGGACAGATGACTATGCAGACCAAGGATATCATATGGCAATGTGTGAAGTTGCAGGAACCAGCTCACTTAGAATAACTGATCGACGTCCTTTTGTAACCCTAGAAATAGGACAAGAAAAGAGTGCAAGGACTGTAAAAGCCTTGATTGACTCAGGTGCCGCCACTAGTGCTGTTAGAGTGTCTTACTGTCAAGAGTTACAGTTAACTGTCAATCCTGTGGAAGCATATCTCATAGGATTGGGAGGCGTGGAAACCCCTTGCATGGGCGAGGTGGAACTTCCCCTCTACATTCATGATGAGGCAATGACAGTTAAAGCACTAGTGTGTCAAGATGAGGATCTCACTGAACCTCTTATCTTGGGTCAAGACTGGATCTATGATCAAGCAGTCAACTTAAACCTAAGAAGTGGACTTCTTCACGTATGGGTCAATCATAGTCGAATTACAATAGAGTTGGATAAAGGAGCACTCAAGGAACTAGGAAAGGCACAGACTCCTGGTCCCTCCAGGGGTACACATGAAGATGACCATGCTGTTCTTGTTCAAAACCCTGTGTTGCAGAGGAATGATATTTGCAAAAAAGGAGTCAGGGATGCAACGGAACTCCCTTCTCTTCCAAAGGCCAGAAGGAGGCAACAACCAAAGGTGGAGCAAAGGCAGAAGAAGCAGAGTACTACCTATGCCGGACATCAAAAGAACCTGCGCAGCAGAATGTCTCAACAAGTGAACCAAGTGTGGGTGCGAAAAGGCGAACACCCGGTTGCAACCACGCCAACCGCACGGGCAAGGCCTCTTATTAGTAACCAACGACACGTCACTAATAAGAAGTCTTTCGGAAATTCTGCTGCTAATGTGAAATCTATTTGGGTGCCCAAAAGGTCGATGAAGGCTAGCCCACAATCAAGACAAATTTGGGTGCCTAAGGCTTGTTTGCGGGCTCAGATAGCTATACCAAGAACACACTCTACACAGCATGATCTATTCACTCGCACAGCCTACATCCACTCATTTTCAACACCAAGGCACATAAACACGAACAGAATCAGTTGTAAATGGGCCCCTAAAAGGCCTCAGGTTAAAGCTGACACACCTATAAAGCTCTCGAGCATCTCTACGGAACCACGAGTAAAACCCATCCACTGCATTTGGCAGCCCAAGACTTGTAACAAACCCCCTGACCCTATTGTAAATCCATGACCACCTACTAACCGCTTCACTCTTATCACATCATTTTGCTTAGTTCTTAGGTCTACCTAACTCCTAACTACACACACCAGCACCGAGCACTTGTTAACTCCTAACCACTCCAGCACTTTAAGTTAATATTGTAACAAGGGACACCATATCATTTTTGTGTCCATTGCAATGTTAACGTTTATTCATATATTCTCACAGAATCAGCTGCGACATTTTCAACATGGCGGAGGCCGCAGGAACTAGCTCTCACACAGAAACAAACCCGCAAGTGGTGGACTTGGACAGTTTACCCGTTTTGCCTGAGACAGTCGAAAGACCAGAAGAGTTGCAGGCCGTCAAAATCATACCTATTGCGGACCCTCCGCGTGGCCACACCATGCCCGTGGGAAAGACTTCACATTGGTTTACCGAAGTAGCAGGACCTTTGGGGGAAGGAACGTATCTATGGGAATCAGAGTTGGACTACAATGGAAAGCAAGGCAGATACCATTTCTTTACAAGAGAATTTGAGAAGTTACAAAATGCGGAAAGTCTACGTCCGATATGGGAAAAAGCCGGATTGAGTGCCTATTTCAGTGCCCGACTCCCAAAACCTGACTTCATGCGATGCTACTATCTCATCAACACCTTGACTCCAAATCCGAACCCAAAAGGTGCAAGCTCATTTGTGATTCCATCTCTGACAAAGGGGAATGAGCTCAAGAGGTTTAGGCTATCAAACAATTTGGTGAGAGAAGCTCTGGATATGCGCGGCATGCATATTCCTACAGAAAAGGAAACCCTAGTACCGGACTACATGAAGAATCGAAGTCTCACCAAACTCAAAGACATGGTATCCATGACGCCTAATATTGCAATACACCTTCGCATGTGCATGCAACACTTTGCTTTCCCGGCGCAGGATAGATTCACCATGCCGCACAAAAAGATTTGGTTTAGCCTGTATCTGGCAGAGACACAGAGCCTCACCATCAACCTACCCCACTGGATAATTGATCAGATACACTTAGCTCACAAACGCTGGCCGCGGAAACAGGTTTTATATGGTTGCTGTGCTCTGACAAGAATCATCTATAGGTGTTTGGCTTATGACATCCCAATCCAACGAGCCCTGATGTGGAATCGGGTAGAGCAGTTTCGAGGCAGGACATCCACTGGACCCCCTTCTAAGAAGATGAGAGGCACGGTCCAAGTCCCATGTGCTCAGCCACGTGGAGCGACCCTAACACCAGAAGTCACCCCGCCACCCCGAAGAGTCCGACCATTCACACTCCGACTTCCAAGACGCAGCACCGATGGTTCCACTTTGATATTTCCTCCCATCCCAACGGATCTCGAATTTCCTAGTGGTGCACCATTGGACGAACTCACTAATGAAGACTTCGAACAACTATTACAAGATGTAGAGCTGGAGGCAGAAGAGGCACAACAAGCGGAAAATGTACAAACGCAGGCCACAACCTCCCAAGCACCTGTCACACCTGTTGAAGTGGAGGAAGAAGATGACGGAGGTGAAGAACAGGAGGACGATGAGGAGGAGTATGATCAAGAGCACCAAGAGGAGCAACAAGAAGTGCCAGAACTTGTTGGTGCACCTGCATATACAGCTCAACTACGAAGGCTATACGACACTATCAAAGCAGTACAAGAAAGGCATCAGCTCTCTCTGGTATCAGGCCAAGCTTTGATGCAAGAAATGCTATCAGATGAAGGAGTGGACCAACATTTCATTGACACCCTCAAATTAGTGTCAGACTCTTTAGGAGTTCCAGAGGCTGTCCACACCGCAGTCCGCCAGTCCGTAAGGTATGACAAACGCAGAGTGGACACGTTACCACGAGCAGGTAAGACTATCAGGATACCCGTCACAGAACCAGAAGTACCTATTGAGACCACAGCCACTCCCACAACCACCACTGACCTCTCCGCTGAAACCTTCGTTCAGACATCACCCATCTCACCCCAGCGTCCTCCATCACCACCTTCTCCGCCCCCGCCACCACCTCCTACCTTGGAAGAAACGACAGTCATCACCTCTACCTCCACTTATAATCCATCCTCATTCAAATCATTCTCATTTCGAGAACCCACCTCACAAGACACCCTCTTCTCCTTCGTCACCAATCCCTTGTACACTTCGTCCCATCTATCCGCTGAACCCATGACTGGCCATCCCATAATTACCAGCGTAGTTGGAAACCCAGCACCCACGGAAGGAACCCTGTGTTTCCCGACCTACCCCCCAATACGAGTACCTCCATTCCATAACCCTCACTTCCCAGCTGGCCCCTACACCTCTTTCAACCGGACCTCACCACCACAATACCCGTCCTTTGTGGAGCAGTTCTTCCGCTCTCCCATGTTTCAAAGCCACCTTCCTCCGATGTTCACAACGACATCAATTTACACGGACACCACACTCACTTCACCTACCATACCCACCTATATGGTAGCCCCTGCACACACCACCTTGTCTGATCCAATGGACATTTCACCAACCACAGCACCTCTCCCCACGATTTCCCCACCTTCCCCTCCACTACCCCCCACCTCCCCACTCACATCATTGGCACACACAGCATTCACTACCCCCCTACCCAATCCCACCTCCTCTGCATTTCAAACTTTTCCCCTTGCATCTCATAATGTAAATAGCACGTTCGACACATTACTTCAGTGTGCAAATCAGCTACAACAAGACTTCCATCAATTGGAAGAACGCAATGCTGCCCTCCAGGCAGAATCTCAACGTTTCCAAGCTAGAGTCACCACTCTTGAAGCTGACTACCTGACGCTCCTAGACGAGCATACCACACTACAGCAGGCTCACTCCGAATTGGAATCAAAGGCATCAACTGTAGATGACCAAGCAGTTAAGGAGCTAGAAACAGTGCTTCAAGCGCAAATGATATCTAATGCCACGCTCAGACGCAACATTGGGCTATTAAGAAAGCATATGGCCGCAGCACTAGAGGAAAACAAACGACTTCAACAACAAAATCAGGACAACTTTGAAGCGGCTATGGAAGGAACCGTAGGAGCAACCATTAGCCCTACCAGATATAGAGCAGTTCCGTCAGAAGACATCCGCATTTTACTTGAGCAGCATGCAAATTTCCTGGAGTCATATGAGAAACTAGAGACTGAATGTGCCGATCTAAAGAAACAGTTAGCCAGTGTACCCACTGCTCAACAGGAACCGGTAATCTTGCAACAATCTACAGAAGAAATGGAGACCCTTCGGAAACAGGTGGCAGAACTCCAAGCACGCCTCCTACCATATGAACGACCACCCTCGCCCATTGAAGAACCAGAACCTGAAACAGTAGTGGAAATCCCCGTCGAGGACAGCTACGAAGAGCCATACGAGCCTATGCCGACGCCTGGTGGTCGAACTACAGAAGAAGGACAAGACACGTTAGAAATTCAAGTTCCAGATTGGGTCAGAAGGGTCGAGAAAGTGGGTAAGACACATGATGATCGTGTGGCCGTGCAAATGCAATCTCTCACGAATCTGGAAGAAACGGTCCTTCGGTCTTCCTACTTTCAACAATTATCCCATCAACGGTTAATCACAACATCAGAATCGCAATACATGCCTTATTTTGTCTTACTACATGATTATAATGCAGAAGTCAAAAGACATACAGGGAAGGAGCCCACATTCGCTACTCAATTTGAGATAGGAGATTTACCGACCGATGCACGCGTTGGCTCGATTTTCCAACCTAATTGGCGTGCACGTTTACTCACCGATTACCCAGAGATGATGAGTACCTGGGCTACCATGCCACTCTATATCAAGTATAATCCATGCTATTGTCCAGTGGTACGTCGCAGATCTTGGCAAGCATTTGCAATCAAGGTACGCAACAATAAAGAGTGCTCGGCTTGGGTTAACTATCCATATTTTGCTCCACCTCGAGGACCTCCAACCGTAGCCTACATGATATCAACCATTCGGCACTGGTCCGCACGCCTAAACAATGTACCTGATATCGCAGCGAAAATGTGTATGAAGATATTTGAGCTCATGACCATTGTCTTCAAAACCTTTCGGAATGTCCAAGCTCCATACATCTCCGCTCCTGGATTCGCTCAAGGCAACAAGGATTTAGTCTACGACATGAGCCAAACCCCCTCGGTCACTGTTATCTTTGCTTGGCATGCACGAATCAAGTACTTGCCCGCATGCTTCAAGCAAACATTTGAGGAAATGTTCTCTACGGGCTTCTGGGAATACAATTCCGAAATTTTCATTCCCAGACCCACACATTTGCTACATCTATTTGCAGTAGAACAAGCGATCCATGCAGATCAGTTACGTCTGCCACATCCGGATGTTCCAGGACCAATCGATTGGGATCGTATGATGACAGATTTGGCCAGAGGACTACGCTTACAAGAACATCAGCTTGCCACTCAGGTTGTGGAATATTACATCCAACACCCCCAGCAACAAGGGTCTGCCAGGGACGACAGACGCGAGAGAGGGGGGGGTGTTGAGAGCAGTATGGGAACCCAAGGACTGACTAGACAAGGAAGCCAGGGAACCCAAGGATTGACGAGACAAGGAAGCCAACGGAGAGAGTCAGAACAAGGTGAAGGAGTAAGTAGACAAAGCAGTCGACGCAAATCTGGCAGATAGGCCCTTCAATTTTTCCAATCTACATCTTTTAACAGTGATTCTTATCACTAACAATCATTGTAAATACCATTTCATATTTTTGTAGCTCCATTTTGTGCAAGCCAAGGAGTCCTTGAGCTTGAGGAGCCTTAGAAGTACCTACATATCAATTTTCGTATTTTTTAGACTCCGTTTGAGCCCTCAAATTGGCCCTGGAACCTAATTTTTAACTAGGCCGGACACTAGGTCTGGACAGGGCCAAAAGCTAGTCAAAAACTATAAAAAGAGCTAGAGAGCTCATTTTTGAGGTTAGATTGTAATTGAAACGAACTTGTAAGAGCATTTTGAAAGTAATCTAAAAAGCTCCATTGATTCTCACTCTTTGTCTTGCCTTGTGTGCGCGTGTGTGTGTATGTGTGTGCATGCTTGTGTGCTTCTCACTCACGCACTTGTGCCGCCACTTGCTCGAGGTCTTCATACCATCCTCACGTCTTCCCGGATTGACATTAAAGGAGGTGCTACTCATCATTGAGCTACACCCACTCTGTGGCAAAGGCTGTCTTATGCTGATCTTCTGGAGCAACGGCTACCTGATTGTAGCCAAAAAATCCATCAAGGAAGCGGTACACTTCCTTGCCCGCTACTCTTTCTAACAGATGCTCTGTGATAGGAAGCGGATAGTTATCTCGAATTGTGGCTGCATTAACCTTCTTCAAGTTAATGCATACATGCAGCTTTCCATTTTTCTTGGGCACCACTACAATGGGGGATACCCATTCAGTGTGCTCAATTTCATAGATGAATCCAGCTTCAACCAGTCTATCTATCTCCTCTTTGATCTTGACAGCATAATTATCATTATATGTGTATGGCTTTTGCTTAGAAGGTTTCGCATCTGAGGTCATGGGAATTGTGTGTGAGCATATGTCCAAGCAAATACATCTCTGTATTCTCTTAGCAAGGCTATCAATTCAATCTCTTCGTCTTCCGTCAGGTCATGTCCTATGTACGTGCATCTTTCTTCTCCTTCTTCGATGGCTACAACTACTTTCTTCGTGGTTTCTTTCTTATCATAGGCCTCCCCCGATTGCGCCTCGCGTTTAGGCATTCTTATCATGACTCTTCTATCATCTATCTCATACTTCTTAAAATTTTCTGGAACCTCAAACAAAGATTCTTCCTCTTCTGGTAAGACTTCTCTCTTCTTTCTTTTCTTTCCTTCTTCCTTCGGTGTCACATGTGTGGCTAACCTTACATCATTTGTAAGCTCTCCGTGCCTCTGGGGTTGAAATTCTACTTCATAGAAGTATTCTTCATCTGATGCAAAGGGTGTGTCCATAATGATTGACTCTAGATCAGAGTCACTTGCATCCTCAAATGCATCAGGGCTAGGTTCACACTCTTCTAACACTGCCTCTCCCATGATTGGCTCTATGGAGAAGACTGAAATGTCATAGCCATCTTCATCACAGTGGGGTGTCCATTGTTCTTCATTGATGGCTACATCCATTGTTGCTAAGATTTCTGCCCAGCCATGGGGTTCAAATTCCTCGTCAGGAAAGACTACAGGTGCATAGGCTGGGTCTTGAATTGATCTATGTGTTTCTTTTGCACCTATCTCTCTGGCTTTTTCTCTCTTCTCCTCTTCTACGACCACTTATACATCCATAAGTGGGTGTCTTCATGCATCCATGAGGATCCTGATCCTATGGAATGCACCGATTCCGTATCATCTTTGGCTCTATGGATGGGGTTCCATTGGATAGGAGGGACATCTCTATGAGAGTAATCTTTGAGATTCACTTTGGTCGTAACACCTAAGTGTTGCAGGTACAAGGAATTGGTTCCCCAATCCTGGACCACTTGCAACTGTCGCATGAATGGTCTTCCCAGAATCATCTCATAGGCACGATTCTTGCTAAAATCACAGATAGCAAACGTGTGCTCAAACTCTACCCCAAATGTAGTGAGAGTTATTCCTTCCAGCAAGCCTAAGGGTCTTTCTATGTGGCCATCAGCCATTTGCATTTTCATCCTCGTGGGCTTGAGTGCTGGCTTGCCCCAACGCTTCCATAGGGAAGTTGTAGCAATTGCAACTCCTGCGCCCGAGTCCAAAATTGCCTTGGTCGTGTATCCCTAATGGGTAACTGGGAGATAGGTATTTCCTTCTTCTCCTTCACTCATGTCTACTATCTTATCCAATGGTATTTCAGGTACTGTCCTATGAGATCCTACCTGGGAACGCGATTTCGCTATGTCTGGCACTTGCTTGGCTACGTGTTTCCACACTTCTGGCTTAACTTTGAGTAGCTCTTCTAAAGTGAGATTGCACTGCACCTTAGTGTTCTTTACGACCTCTGCATTCCTAGGTATGATTGAATCTTCATTTCTTATCATGACTGTGGGTGCTCTCAGACAAGTAGACTTGGTTTCCCATGGGCCTGTGAAATGTGGTAATTCTTGTAGAGAATTAGACTCAAAGTCTAATCTCTCTTGAGAGTGGGTGCTCTCATGCTCCTCATAAATGGATGGGATGTCCTGTGGGAATTGATCGTGTGCATCATCCACAAGTTCAATGGGAGGAGGGACTTCACTTTCTTTAGCCCATTTGTCTTCTTGAATCTCTCGTAGGAATTCTGGTGTGAACCGATTCATAGAAGATGATGTGTCTGGCTCCGTAGAGTTAGGCACGTAGGCTTCCTGGGGAGGTAGGCTCACGTTCTCACTTGCCTTGCCCTTATTTTGAGAGGCGGGTTCCTTTTCTGATTGTGCAATTAGCCTCTCTATTCGTTCTAGCAGTCCATCAAAGTGTAACTGCGTCTTGGTTGAACTAGAGATGTTAAAGAGGCGACTGGCTTCAAACATAGTCTGAGCCAATTCCACCATCTTAGCACAAATTTTGGTTCGTTCTAGCTCTAGTTCTGCTCTAGGGTAACACTTTTCATGATCAGTTACGTTTGGCCCTTCTTGGATTCTGGCCTGATATGCTCTAAGCATCATGTTTAGGTCCTCGAGAGTGGGATCGGCTAGGACTGATCCTACTCTAGGGGGTGGTGGGATTAGGTGAGGCGGGTTGGAAGGTGGCGGGTCGGATGGAGATGGGAATGGTGGTGGTGGGGTAGTGTGAGAGGGAGTTTGAGATGTGAGTTCAGTTATCCTGGCCTTTGTTTCTCTGAGGCTTTCCTCGAGTTCACTCATCTTTTTTGCCCATTGTCTTTTCATTCTTTCACGACTATCTTTCCAAGCTATAGTCCTTTTCTTTGTCATGCTCTCTGTTTCACTAACATTTGGGCTCTTTTCTTGGCCTACCCCTTGGTTTTGCTGTAGTGCTTGGGCTCTTGTGATCACTTGCACAGGTGCAATGGAAGTCACACTCCCTGTGGAGTCTACTACTAACCCAACGACATTGATAAGAGTGATTTTAGGCATGTTATTAGGGTTCTTTGGGCAATCTCATAGGAGATGCTCTTTTCTGCAGTCTTGATAGAAACCCTGAATTGTCACTGGTTGGGGTTGTGTAGGGCAAGTAGTGGGCAATCACGTATAAGGTGGTCTCCTTGACATCTGAAGCATGGTCCTCTAGGAAATGGGGGTCGTACCTGCCTAGGTTGAGGTCTAGAGTTGGGGTTTGTGTACATGACATTGGCATACTCAGACTCCCCACAATTTTCACTTGGGTCCTCATAATAGTATGACTTTTTATGCTCGGGTGACTGCATGTAGTAAGCCTGTGGGCTATCAATATGTGTGGAGTCGAAACTATGGTCACTTGGATCACTGTCTGATAGCAATGGGGTGACTGGGACTATGGCTCTGTTCGGATTTTCTTCAGCAGATGCATATTTCACTGGGATCACATTGGTTGGAGCAGGGGGTTGCTGCACTAGGACTGGTTGGGGTCTCTACTGCCCTTGATAAGGTGGTTGATAAGTTTGTTGTGGTCTGTTGTATTGTTGTGGTGGGTACTGATTCTGGTATCTACCTTGTTGTGGATATGGCTGAGGGTAATTTTGCCTAACAGTTTGTTTGTTATATGGGCAGTCTTGTGCAGTGTGGTTGGTGTACCTTCGCTCTATGGTGTAGTACTGGCTACTAGGATTCACCTGGGGTTGGGCCATAATGGGACATACATTTGCCGTATGGTCACCTCCACAAGTGTAGCACCGCTTAACTGGGGCAAATCTTGGAATTTGTTTGCTAGAGACACCTAGTTTTTGAGCTACCTTCTCGGCAAGTTCCTCAATGGATGTGGACTAACCAGATGTGAGACTACTAGAGCTTTCCGAATCCTTATAGATTTTTGATAGCTCTAACTCCTCGCCTAGATTATCCTCAATGTCTATGCACATGCGCACACATTCTTCTATAGTTCTAGGGTCCTTTAAACACACATATGACCTAAGATTGGTGCTCAACAAGCCATCTAAAAACAAGGCCACTTGCTTGGTTGGTGTGCGTAACTCAGGCATCGGGCATCTCTCTAGGTATTGCCTAAACCGTCTTCCTGCTAGTCTCACGGTCTCTTGAGGGGTTTGCTTGAAGCTGTGAATCAATGAGGAGGTATTATGTCTTATGCCACTCTTAGAGAATTCAATAATGAAAGCCTCTAGGAGTTGGTCTATGCTCCTGAACTGTCTCTCATTCAATGGTTGGAACCACGTAAGGGCTGTGTTCCTAAGGGTTAGACCAAAGGCATTATATTGTGTGAATAGGTCCTCCACTTTTTCTGCTCTCAAGACTTGCCTAAACTCAGCCACATGATCGTATGGATCTCCAGTGCCATCGAAGTAGTTCTTCATGGACTTAACTAGTTGGGTCGGTCTCAAAGTCCTTGCGTGCTCTCTAGGTCTTGGTAGAGGGAACTCATCCACATTTCTTTGATTCCTTGGAGCTCTAAGTACCTCAGGTTCCACTCTATTTGTTTCCGTTCTCGTTCTTTCTCTGCCCCCTGGGTTGGCAAAGCTTACTTTTGGCCTATCTCTACTTCTGTCTCTTTGAGTTCCATGAGCTTGGGATGTTCCAGCTCCAGGGTGACCATAGGATACGTTCAATCTTGGTTGGGGAAAAACAAATTCACCCTTCCACGTATAAGTATGTTTGTCATGTTCTATAACCACAAAGATCCTCTCTGAAGCGTGATCTAAGTAGGTCACTCTGCCTGGGCTATCAGGATCTTTGAACTCATAGATCATGATTGTTCCTATATCAATTGCCAATCAGATTTATACCTCCAAAAGGCTTCGTCAGTCTCTCGATTCAGAAGCAGATCTATGCTCTTGTTGTCCTGGGGAACCCACTCAGGATTGAGGATTCTAGTAAGAACAGATTTCCCTCGAGGGGTCCTAGGCTCTCCTCCTAAGTTCCCTTGTTCTAGGTCATCTATGTCCGTCTCAGGGATCACATTCCCAAATTCATCAGTCCTATCTGGATGACTGGTGACTACATATATTGTCCCTTCCTTCTCTAAGTATGCTCCGTTTTCGAACTTGACAGCTGGGCGCTCTAGTCCAATAGATTGGTCAGGATTCTTAATCTGTACTATAGATCTTCTTAGGCCGTCCTCATAGATGCTAGCACCTAATCGGTTGGTCCTAAGGTATTCCAACTGCGTTTTGTAAGGGCCTTCTACCCTGTGCAAGTATGGCACTCCTGAACTTCCCGTAGGTCTGTCCATGCCTTGAGACATCTCTGATTCACTAGTCTCAGAGCTAGGGTAGTATGAGTGGTGGCTCAACTGCTGGGCCCAAGATCTAGCAGTGTGGTTGACACTAGCCTCTAAAGACCTAAGACTTTGTCTATCTCTCCCTAGATGTCGCCCTGATCTAAGGTTCATAAGCCTAATTGAATAGCCCAAATTTGCCCAAGTACAACCTCGTTGCTGAGTCCTTTTGTATCAGTTACTTGATTCTTTTTAGTGGTTACCGTGTTTATGCTCTTGTTAGAAATCACGTCGTCAAGAATATTTGAGTTAATTTTCGCACTGTAAGTTGATCGTTCCATGTTAGATTCTTTCCTTTAAGGTCACCGCATCACGAAGAGATTATATTTAATCTTGAACTTGAGTGCATAGGTAGTCTTCAACTTGATTGATGCCTATCGTTGCCCTGACTTACTCCTAGCACTTCTCGCACTTAGCCTAAGCTACGAATTGATAGAGGGTGTTGAGGATTTTCCAACCTTGAGTTTCTTTCCTTGTGTTGTTACCCTGGTGTGCCCAGGACGCGTGTTCCCAAGCTTGCACTTACTCTTGCTTGAATGCCCTCAAGTGCTCTCACTGGACCTATAAAAGTCCCACGGTTAGCTCAAGACTTAGATTCAAATGACACAATAGACCACTTTCATGCATGTAACTCACAGACCAAATTATCCTTTGCCTTTATGGAAAACAATCCCAAGGATCCCTCAGTTTTCCTATCTCGGGGTATGGTCAACTTCAAAAAACCCTATCTAATAATCTTGATATTAATTTTCACATAACTAGTGGAAGTTTTGGTTGTACTCCTCACGAGCTTTCCAACAAAACAAGAATCACAGCAAACGGATTTCGTATGAGAAAGTTATGTCAATTCAGACTTCAGGGATTAAAACAGGGTTCAAACAGGTTGACAGATCCCAGGATTTTCCTCCAAGCACACTTTTAGGACCCTCAAAATCATGAATAGCTTGCTAATTATGCCCAAAATTACCCCAAAGACTTGAAAATATTAACCCTAAAATTTTGGCCAAAAAGCCTGTCAATTGCGATCGACAGGTCTGTAAATCGCGATTGACAGAGGTGTCCGTCGGGGCCTATCGGTCGCGATCGACGTGTCAGTCGCGATTGACAGTGTCAATCGCGATTGACAGAGTCGATCGTGGGTCTTGTCAATCGCGATCGATGGTGTCAATCGCGATCGACACGTGTTCCGGGGTTTTCGCCGTAAATTCAGTCGATCGGGGCTGTGTCCGTCGCGATGGACATGTGGCAACGCATGAAATTCAGTCAATCACCAAAATTCAGTCGGTCGCGATCGACGGTGTCAATCGCGACTGATAGAGGTGTCTGTCGTGGCTGTCGATCGCGATCGATGGTGTCAATCGTGATTGACGGGGTCCTATGTGGTAGTCAATCGGTCGTGGGGTCTGTCGGTCGCGATTGACAGAGTCTGTCGATCGTGGCTGTCGATCGCGATCGACGGTGTCGGTCACGATTGACAGAAAAACATGGAGTTTTTCAATTTTGTTTAGTGATTTGGAATGTACTCTTTGTGCTTGTCCTAGTGGTGCACTTAGTTTTACCAATTGGTCGAATTTTCTATCGATTGCGATCGACAGAGGTCGGCGACACACAGACAGTTTCTGAGTTTTCCAAACCTGTGCAGCGTGCTGGAGATGATGATACAGCTGGATCCTGCAAGAAAACTCAACAAACATGCAAAAACACTGCTCACAATATTGCTCTCTCGCTCTCTCTCGCAAGTGGAATGAGGGAAATGAGGTGGAGAAGGTGATATGATTAAAACTGAGAATTTTCGCGATGATGGAGATGGCGGTGGGAGATGGTGATGATGATGGTGAGGTAAGAAAGAGAAAAATAAGAATAGTAACGAGTTTACCTACAACGCCAACGTCCCAAATCTACGTCTTACCATCACACGCTTGTCCTCAAAGCTCGATCCCCGGCAACGACGCCAAAATTTGGTGTAGCTCAGTGATGAGTAGCACCTCCTTTAATGTCAATCCGGGAAGACGTGAGGATGGTATGAAGACCTCGAGCAAGTGAAGGCACAAGTGCGTGAGTGAGAAGCACACAAACATGCACACACATACACACACACACATGCACACACGGCAAGACAAAGAGAGAGAAGCAATGGAGTTTGTAGATTACTTTCAAAGAAGCTCTTACAAGTTCAAATTTATTACAATCTAACCTCAAAAATGAGCCTTCTAGCTCTTTTTATAGTTTTTGACTAGGTTTTGGCCATGTCCAGACCTAGTGTCCGGCCTAGTTAAAATTTAGGTTCTCTACCCTATTCGGAGGTTCAAACGAAGTCTAAAAAATGTGAAAACTGACAGGTAGGTACTTCTAAAGCTCCTCAAGCTCAAGGACTCCTTGGCTTGCACAAAATGGAGCTACAAAAATAGGAAATGATATTTACAATGATTGTTAGTGATGAAAATCACTATTTTTGTAGGAATTCTACTAACATTTGGACATACATTTCCTGGAGCTCCCTGCTTGCTCCTTCTCCTTGTGTGTCCACCTCTTTGATATGCGTTAGTGTCCTGAAAAAATATTGGCCTACTTGCCAGATCGTCGTTGACTGCTCTGTCTGCTTGTGCTTTCTCTTCTCTCTGACTCCCTTCATCCGCTTCCTTGCCTTGTGAGTCCTTCAGTTCCAGTTCCAACAAATGGCTACTCTGGCTCCTGAGTCTAAGATGGCTTTGGTGGTGTAGCCCTGATGGGTTATTGGAAGATAAGTGTTACCTTCCTCTCCTTCGCTTACATCAAGCTTTCTTAGCAAGTCAAAGGGAAAAGGAAAATGGATCTCATCTAAAAGTGAGTAGAAATTTGCTAATGTTGTAGAGTCAAAGAAGGAAGAAAAAGATGAGAAGAAAACAAAAAAGGAGAAACATTTTGGAAAATATTATAAGGAAAATGATAATGTCATTAAAAGTTGTCCTAAACTGGCTACAAAAGAGGCAAGGAAGAAAGAGGTTGGAATGGTTGTTGCAAAGGCTTCTACACCTAAAACAAAGTTTGCTAATCTTGTTCAAAATGAAGAATGGACATTTACTATTGCTTGAAATTATCATACATCTTCTCGTGAGCAGTTTGTACGCCTGTAGTAGACTCAGATGTTTGGTACTTTGATAGTGGGGTGTATGGGTTTTTGCCATAAACAACTCATAGGGGTAGTGAAGAATATTTGGAATGAGATTGAAAAGCATGTGGATTTGATAGACTTGGAGGATGTCAACCTTACAACCAATTCATATACATTGCGGCTTAACAAGGGGGCTTAGAATAGAGAACTAAATCAACACTTGAAAGAATGGGGCACTTAGAACAAAGATGTGAAACAACACTTAATAAAAAGGGGGAATTAGAACAAAGAATCGAAGCAACACTTAACAAAAAATCTGCATAGAGAAATAATATGGATGAATGACTTGTTGATTACATAGGAGAACTATTGAATGATCGGATTGGGAAGTGCAGATGAAGACCGAAGTGATGTGGAAGGAACTCGAAGGGTGAGGAAGTGTTACCCTTAGTATTCATGTGAAAAGCCAAATGACCACTAGACACTTTGGTATATGTTCTTTAATAAACTGTTAGCCTCTGGGATCCAAAATGGCTAAACTAGGTGTTCTTGGTTGGTAGTTCATAGATTGCTTCCTGTAGACTATTACTTTTCCACTTCGGTCTTCACACAATACTACTCCAACACAATCTTCCATAGTACTTCCACCAGAATTATATCATACATTCAAACATTAAACTCTACACTTCGCGTTACACTGATACTTATGAGGATTCATTATAGGTTGAAGCCTAATTTTATCACCGCTTCACTCTCAACAATTATATGTCACCACACTCTACCATATTCAGTTACAGAACAATCATGCTAACAAACTTAACATTCAATTTAACTTCCGTAGGTAACCGCGAAATTTGTAGAACTATCAATCACACTTAATCTTCACAGTAATTAAACTTTAATCGCACACTTAATAACTAATAATCGACAAGGCAATATAATAGACAATCAACATAGCAATTCTAAACAAAATTATAGAATCTGTTAGCACATTGATCCTCTTGCATCGATTGGTCCCTACAGAATCGTTGTGATGGACTCGCAAGTATGCGACTTTTCATTCTATTAATTCACTGAGGAAAGATTATAACATTTGGCATGTACAATGCTTCACTAAAATTATAGACATATTTTACAATAAATCACACTGCCGGCCTAACATTGGCACGTTGGGTGGAATCGAACCCTAAGTAAAAAAATAATCATCTACGAGTCCTTGAATACAGATATTGCGTGCTTCTTCAAAACTACACTTCATCTTCTTATGTAACACCTTTAGTAACGTTTGTAAATGCTTTGCATCTAACAATTGTGCATCAAGATTGGATGTACTAACTTCAACTACGTGATCAATAATATGTTTGCTCTACTCTACCAAAAAAGATTCCTATAAAGAAAAATAATTTTTAAATGTTGCTCTACACCAGACTCTGCTTTCTTCCTTATCCACTTCAATCTTCTTCAATTTCTCATTTTGATTGTTGAGCAAGTTTTCCATCTGGTGAAGTTGTGCTTGAATTCGATAATCTTGAAGTAGGCCTATCATTCTTTTTTGCATCGCATCTAATTCTTTCTTGAATTGTTTGGTCATCTCAATTTTTGCAATCAACTCCTGAGCTTTCTGAAACAATTCTTCCTTAGTAGCTACCAATTTAGTTTCCCACTAGATAGCTTTAGGATTAATGTTTGTTGCTGGCTTGCTCTAGCATAATAGATTGCTCACTTGTTTCTTCCAAAACTGAACCAATTTTGTCCAAGGTTGCATTCTTCTCAGCTAATTCCTTGAACACTACTTCCACTTCTTGGTCCTTTTCTTGTATTTTATGTTGCAACCGTAATTATTGGACTCTGAACTTCATAGTTTCCTCTTGAAGAGGAGCTATGTCTGCTTCAGACATCTCTAATTTTACTTGAAAGTTCTTCTCCAGATTCTGTTTCTCTTCTGTCATACAAGTTTGGATCTATCTAATAGCCTGTATCAAATATTGTCCAACCTTTGCCAGATCTACTAACAAAAATTGTGGGTCAATACCCAATTGGATAAAGGAACATGTAGGGAGAGAGGGTGCTACTCATGAACCAAGAGTGAAGCCATCATCGGTGGAATGGGGAGGTGAATAATTGGGAGAGTCAGGTGGCATGATCTCATTAAGCTCATCATCAGCAGAGTCAGCCTCCCAACAGGGCCTAATGGCACCATTGGAATGATAGGTTGGAGGAAAGAGGTGGACTCTACAGTGGATGAGAGTGCCTTCACTTCGACCATGGAATTTGCTATTTTGTTATTCGGAATTGGCTTCTATTCTAGGTGATTAATAATTTCATCAATCAATGAACAAATTACCTTCTTCAAGGGAGAAAACTCAAGGACTTCAAGAAGAAGAGCACTACCCTTCTTGGGCGAGCTTGGAGTAGGATCCACAACTTTTGTGATTCGGACTCCACCATCTGCCTCGGATGGAGAGAGAAATTCTTTGGCTTCAGTGACTTGTGGTGCCCCCTTGGCCATTATGATTATCCCGATGTTGGCACGAGCGAAAGAGGAACTTGATGCTGGGGTGGAGGTGACAATGATGTTGGAAGTGGTAGTGGGCCACAATAACAATATATCACATGTAAACAAGATCTTCCAATAGATGAACCTTAACATACACACCTTGACTAAAAAATACATGAGTGAGAGATAGAGAGAGAATATATGAGATTTCAAGTGTAATGGTAAGCTATGAGGCTCACCTACACTATCTATATTCCAATGTCAAATTACAATGTGTGAATATGATACAAACTAACAATATCTGTATCTAGGCAGAAATAGGAACTAAATACAAGAGATTGTGTGCTTAAGAGGAATGAAGAGTGTGTGTGTGCGTGTGCGAATATGGAAGATAAGAACAATTTAGAATTGTTATACAACAAACCCAAATTCTAATCAACCTAAATCAGAAACGATTGACCTAGCAAGTAAGAACAAAAATAGACTTGCTACTCACAGTAAATCAATAATGGATGTTGATGGTAAGCTTGCAGGATTTCCTCCAAATAATCACCAAGATGTAGACCACAACTCCTCCAAGAGTGTGAGAACTCCACCTCCAAGACGGCCCAAGATCTCCTCCAAGTTCTCCTTGATAAGTTTGAGAAGATTGCTTGTGTGTTTGTAATGAGCATGAGACCCCTTATATAGTTTTGAGCCTATGAGTGCTTTTCAATCTAAAAAGCATATCGATGCCTACGAAGTCCTAATAAAACAAAAGCTATTGCGATTTGAATTCGATGCTATCCATGAGTATTTTTCCAAAAATAAGCTTTTCAAAAAATCTCCATCATTGTGCTACAAAGGGGAATCGAACCCACACTGTTGGGGTGAGAGCAAGTTGTTCTAACCGCGCTGTCCACATGACTTTCTTGTGTAATCTTTTGTTATGCATAACTTATAAGAAGATTTTGGACCTCTTGTAACATTGTTGGACATTGCTTCCAACAATCCCCCCTTCAATGTCACAATGCTACAAGGTTTAATAACCTTCAAAACTTCTTGTAACTTTCCCTAGTCAATGCTTTGGTAAAAATATCTACAACATTTTCACTTGTAGGTATGTAGACTAGCTCAATGTACTTCTTAGATACTTGTTCTCGAATATAGTGGTAATGAACCTCTATATGCTTTATGCTAGCATGATTAACAGGGTTCTTTGCAATAGAAATAGCACTCTGACTATCTAAAAATATTTCTACTAGAAGATGAACATGAACATCAAGATAATTGAGAATCTTCTATAACCAAATTGATTCAAGTGTAGCTATAAAGGTAGCCCTATACTCTACTTCACTTGAAGATGTAGCAACTGTAGGTTGTTTCTTTGACATCCAAGACATAAGGCAATCTCCTAAAAGGAAACAATAGCCACTTGTGCTTCTTCTTGAGTCTTTGATCACCTTCCCAATCAAAATATGAAAAACCTTTAAGTAAAAAATGTGAAGACTTCAAAAATACCATAGCATAATTTGGAGTTCCCTTCAAATATCTAAAAACTCTCTTAATTGCTTTCCAATGAATTTTGAGCGGACTATGTATGAAACTTGATACTTGAGAAATTGCAAACTAAATGTCTGGTCATGTATTACATAAATATATCAAGCAACCGACTGCTTGACTATATAATGTAGCATCAAATGGTTTTGAATCTGCTTCTGATTGTAATAACACATTGACATCCATTGGTGCTTGCATAGGCTTAGAATTCATCATCTCAAACCTTTCCAACATTTTCTCAATGTATTTCTACTGTGTCATGTAGATACACTCATCTCTATACTTGAACTCAATCCTGGGATTTTTGATAATCATATCACTTTGTAGTGCATCTTGAATACTAACTGGTTCATTCTCAACTAAAATAAGAGCTAAAATGTTATGACTCTCAAAATGTTATACATAATTTACATGGTCTCCTTGTTTGACTTCTAGTCCTTCCCGTGTATTCCTGTATACCATTGTCCTTCCATGATTGATATAACCACTTTGGCGTATTCCTAAAAAGTGGTGGTATATCTTTTGGTTCTTCAGTATCTCTTTCTTCTGGAACTCTGGAACCTTCGCCAACTTCATAAGTTGGAACTTCAAGAGATACTGATGATGGACTAGGTACTAGTGTAGGTAATGCAATTCTCTGTTCACCTATATCTTGTAGGTTTCCAGAAGGTTCATCACCCCCTTGTATGGCTGAATGCAAGTATCCAAATTCCTTTTGAAAAATGCATAGTCATCTCCTTTTATGAAATCTGGAATTTCTTCCTTCTTATCATAAATTTGACTTTCTATAATTTATGCATTGGGTGAGAGTAGGATTTCACATGTATCTGGAACATAGAATCTGTATCCTTTGCTTTCAATTGCATAACCAATGAAGACTGCTTTAATGGATTTTACATCAAGCTTACCATGATCCTTGTTCTCAATGTGAACATAAGTTAGAAAACCAAAAACTTTGAAGTAACTCACATTGGGTTTCTTCCCATAATAGGCTTCATAAGGTGTAAGAACCTTTGAAGATTTTGTGGAAGATCTGTTCAGAATGTGATTAGCTGTATGTATGTATGACATCAAAGCAAAACTTGGGAGAAAGCCTTTTGGATGACATCATACTATGCATCATCTCAACAAGTATCCTATTCTTTCTCTCTGCAATACCATTCTGTTTTGGCACGTAAGAAATAGTGAGTTGATGAGACATACCTTTGTCTTCAAGAAAAGACTTAAAGTCTTTTGACATGTACTCTCCTCCTCTATCACTTCTCAAAATCTGGACCTTTGACTAACTTTCATTTTCAACCATAGCTAATAACTTCTTGAAAGTAGGAAAAACCTATGACTTCACTTTAAGATCATAAATCCATGAATATCTTAAGAAATCATCAATGAACATAACAAAGTACTTGTAACCTTGAATAGCATCTGTTCTCATTGGACCATTCACATCGGAATGTATGATCTGGAACTTCCTTGTGGTGTTGATGTATCCATGCTTCTTGAAAGGAACTTTATGAAGCTTTCCTTCAAGAGATCACATGACTCTACATCATTTGTTAAAGCAAAAGTAGGAAAACTCTCCACCATACCTTGATCTTTGATATGCTTGAGAGCTGTGTAACTGATATGGTGAAATCTAGCATTCCACAACTTCATGTTCTCCTTAGGTGTAGTGGAGTTAGCAACATTAGCATGACTAATTTTGGACAACAAAAACATGCCAATTCTATTTTCACCTTGAAGTAGACAAGGCTCCTCATCACATGAGAGGATCTGACATGAATCTTTCTTAAAAACTACTTTATAACCATCTAACAAGAAAGTCAAGATAGAGAGAAAATTCTTTTTATTATTGGAACATAAAGAAAATTGGAAATTGTGAAATTTTCCACCTGCTCTAGACTTAAGGTTTACTTCTTCAACACCAACAACATCTAAATCATGACCATTTGCAATGGTCACTCTTCTACCTGAAGAGTTAGAAAGTGAGGAAAATACCTTTTTGCAACCTGTCATATGCTTAGTAGCTTTAGAATAAAAAATCCAAGGATTATTTGAGATTGCATTTAATGCTGCTCGATCAAAAGGCACTTCTTCAAAAGTAGCACATGCATATGAATCTACCTTTGAAGATTTAGGTTCTGGATCATCTTCAACAATATTACCTTTTGCTTTCTTCTTCTCATTAAAAATCCTTGCTCTACATTCTGTTATGAAATGACCTAGCTTCTTACAATAATGGCATACTCCTTTCTTTGAATCCGATATAGTTGAGGATTTTTCTTTGGGTGTAGAGGAAGCATTAGGGGTAGAACTAGAAAACTTAAGATTAGAAGACTTACTTTCCTTCTTAGATTTTTGAATCTATTTGTTTTTGTCTCCTTCTACTTCTCTCCCTTCGATGATGATGATGGGGGATGATTCTAATACCCCAATGAAAAAATGGACGATGGCTGCCCTCCACTAAGTCCACAAGCAATTATATATGCTCACTGTTCTGCATTTTTCTCTGCACCAGTACAAATACTTACAATGAAATTTTGCAGAGTTGTAGTAGATTATAAGAGCTACCCAACAAGCTTTGAATCATCCCAAATGGAGATTTCAGCTTTGAACCACTCTCTACCTATGTGGAGAGATATACCTTCACAAAGTTGGAAATTTCTCACAACTCATGCAGCCAAATAACTTGAAACTTTGATAAAGTTCAGGGCACAATATGAGAGACCAAATGAAGCTTGAAATCAATGAAAGTGAGTATAATGAGAGAGCAAACAATGCTCTACAATCTGGTACAATTAGATTTGGAAAAGCCTAACTACACCTCTAGATAGAGAGGAGCAAAAGCATGAGAAAATGAGGTAAGCAAGCAAGTGTGTTGCTTGCTGGAGTTTATGACTTCACTTAACTAAGTGGGAAACTCGTGGAATGCATATAACTCAAGAAACAAATGTGGGATGATGCTTATATAGAGTTTTTAATTTTCTTACAATCTAGCTAACCACCCACCAATTAGTGTAGGTGCACTTTTTGGTGGTTAATTTGATGAGATTTGAATTTGATTGAGTTTTGTGGAGCTTCTAACTTTATTCTAGGACTTTGGGCCCTATTTTTTGATTGGTTCACTTGGAAAACTCATGGTTGAGCCTTTTTGCATGATTGAGACTTGATTTTCAACACTCCCCCTCAAATCTCAATGGCTAGGTCCTTCATTCCAATGCATGCCTTGAAGTTTTGTAGCTTTACTCCATCCAATGATTTGGTAAACATATCTGCATATTGGTCCTTTGTATTGACATGCTCACTTTGACATCCTTTTACATGATCTTCTCTCGAATAAAGTGGTAATGCACTTCTATATGCTTCGGCCTTGCATAGAACACCGGATTTTGAGCCAAGCATATGCTACTTATGTTGTCACAAAAAAATGGTACTTGCTTAACTTGCAAATCAAGATCAACAAACAACTTCTTGAGCCACATAAGCTCACATGAGACTTGTGCTAAGCCTCTATACTCAGCTTTGGTTGATGAAAGAGCCACGATTGGTTGTTTCTTTGACTTCCATGAGATGGTCTTCTTCCCTAGCATGATAACATATCCACTAGTGCTCCTCCTATCATCTTTGGAACCTTCCCAATCTGCATCACAATAAGTTTGTACATCTAAACCATCATCAAATGGATAATATAGACCTTCATTCAGTGATCCTTTGAGGTACCTAAGTACCCTTTTGACTGCAACAAGATGAGGTACTCTTGATGCTTGCAAAAATTGGGATAATACTCCAACTACATGTGCAATATCAGGTCTTGTCATAGTAGCATACAAGAGAGAACCAATGATTGACCTTTACATGGTCACACCCTTCACTCTTCACCTTCATGAGCACTTAGTTTAACATTTACTTCTAATGGATTTGAAATGGGCTTGTAATCACACAAGTCAAACTTCTTCAAAAGATCAAGAATGTATTTCCTTTGCATCAAGTATATACCTTCCTCTTTATATAGTACGTCAATCCCAAGGAAGTACCTTAAAATCCCTAAATTTGAGATTTTTAACTCACATCCAAGATTCCTCTTTATGTCCTTGATGTTGGCTTCATCATCTCCTATAATAATCAAATCATCAACATCTATACAAATGAAAACAATTTTGCTACCTTCCTTCTTTGAGCAAAACCTTTGGCAACCAGCCTTGCTTTATACCTAGAGATGCTCCCATCTGCATGCCGCTTTACCTTGTACACCCATTTGTTGCTAATGAATTTCATGTCCTTTGTTCTTGGCACCAATGACCAAGTATCATTTTCTTCAAGTGCTTTGTATTCCTCCTCCATGGCTTCAATCCATTCCCTATGCTTATTTGCTTCTTCAAAAAAGTTAGGTTCTTCACAAGATATAACTTGACTCTTGTAGGCATAGTGTCTTGCAATGAATGAATCATAAGTTAACCTTTGAATAGGGTATTTAACCCTATTGGATGAAATTACCTCACCATTAGGTGGTAGGAATCTCCTCTGCCTTGGTTTAGATGCTTTAAATCTTGGAGTTTCTAATTTTTCCATATCTTCATCACTTGTAGATTCCATGTCTACCCATTGATGGTCTTTGTCATTTGCCTTTTCCTTTCCTTTGCTACTTCCTTCACTTGAATGAGCTTCATTCCTTGTCCTTCCATGCCAAGCTAATGTAGTACTCTCCTCTGATGTTGTGTGTTGCAGAGCTAAAGAGCGCACAAAGCAGAGAAAAAGACGGGCCCCAAAATTTTTCCGATTTGGACTACATATTTTTGTATCATATTCATTCTTGTAATATATTTTCCCTTGTAAAGGCACTAGAGGAGTCCTCTAGATGCATCCCCACAGAAGATTAGGAGCTTACCCATGTAAAATAGTAGGAAATTAGTCTTTTAGTGAATAAAGTGCCGGTCTCTTGTGTGAAAGGACCATTTTTAGTGCACTAGTATATAAGTCAAATGTGACTCTTTGTAAAGAACTTTTTGCCATTGTGAGAATAGAGAGCACAGAAATTCGAATTTGTGTCTTCTTCCCTCCTTATCTTCTTCTTCGTGAGCTTGTATGCATGTGTATTGCTTGGAAAGAGTGCTTCTGAGTGTTGTCTATCCTTGAGAGTGTTTCTTCGCTGTAGGAAAGGTGTGTGCGAAGTGTAGGAAGTGCTGAAGTGTAGGAAAGTGTTCCCGCGACTCAGTATTTTGCTCATAACTTGAAATAGGAGCGTCAGAATTGAGTGAAACTACTGCCATTGGATGCGTCTTCTCGAGAGCTTCGAAACGCATATGCTATTCACTATATTTGAAGTTTGGAGCTGGGAGAAAAGTCCAAAATACTGACGGCTGCTGCACAAAGTATCGTTTCGCCTTGACCAACAGTTGGAGCTTGTTTGGATAAGTCTTTGCCTCATTTACATTCTTTGAGTAGTTCATTTGCATTGACCATTACATGATTGCATGTCCTCATACACTCGGCTAGGTTTGTATACTCTTTGGATTGATAATTAAAGCGTGTATCCCCACTATATGCACTTGTGAGGGGATTGAGGTATAGTCTCTTTCTCCGCAAGTCCCTAAGTTGATACTTAGGTCAACACACTTTTTGGCGCCGTTGCCGGGGAGTGACGAATCAAACCGAGGCATTCGTGTGATGGTAAGTAGCTTTTTGAAGTGAAGCAAGAGGAGGAATGGAAATTTTCTCTTCTTTGGTAAGTCATTTTCAGCCGCACTTGCTACTTCTCATTCTTGGAGTGTGTGTAGTGAGTTGTTAGTTTAGGGAAGTGAGTGGTAGGAGGAGATTAGGAAGAGTAAGGGAGTAGATTAGAGTGGCTTTCACTTCTTGTTTGTTGTTTCATTTTCAGTAGATAGGAAAAACCAAGTATAAAAACCAAAAATTGTCATTTTGAGAACCACTTGTTTCTGAACAAGTATCGTGGGGTGAGCTGTCGAGTATCGTGAGTGTAGCGCCAGCGATCGTGGGTGAGCAAAAGGGCAAGCTGGGGTTGCACAGAGCAAGGGGAGGTGACCAAGAGATCATAGGAGCTACCAAGGTAAGCTAAACCACCCTTTTGATCAAAAATTTCTCAGCATTTCAACCTAGGAAAGAAAAAACGATCTGCGTCAAGTATCGTCTGAGGCTTGTAAGGGGTAAAGAGTGTGTTTTGATTGATTCAGAGAGTGAGAAGAGGGGAAAAGGACTAGGAAAACAAGGGCATCAAACCAAAACTTAAAAAATCTTTGTCAAAAATTGTCTAAGGGTCGAGTATCGTTTGGCTCCCACGGTCGAGTATCGTTTGCTCCTGTGGTCGAGTATCACGATACTCCCCTCCGATCGTCGATCGTTTCGCTAGATATCGTTGATCGTAGATCGTTTCAGCTAAAGATCGATATCGTTTCGTTCAGAGATCGTTTTCGCCAAGTATCGGGTATCGTTTTCTAGAGATCGCGATACTTGCCAAAGATCGTCGATCGTTTGGTCGGGTATCGTGTGTCAAGTATCGTTTTCGATCGTGTATCGTGGCCTGAAGATCGCGATACTTGTTAAGTATCGTGTATCGTTTGACCAAGTATCGTATTGACAGAGATCGTATATCGTTTGGTCCAAGTATCGTGTATCGCGATACTTACCAGCGATCGCGTATCGTTTTGAACCAAGTGTCGTCGATCGTGTATCGTTTTGACCAAAGATCGTTGAGTCGAGAGATCGTTTTGCCAAAGATCGTTTGGGGAAGTATCGTGTATCGTTTTCTCCCGAAGATCAAGTATCGTCTGCGATCAAATATCGTGTATCGTCTGGACTCAAGTATCGTATATCGTTTTCACTCAGATATCGTGTATCGTGTCCATCAAGTATCGTTTGGTCAAAGATCGTTTGCCAGAGATCGTTTCGTCAGCGATCGTTTGCCAGAGATCATGAGGGTCAGGTATCGTGTATCGTCGGAGGGTGAGTATCGCCAGTTCCAAGTATCGTCTGTAGCCAGAGATCGTGGATTTTGGAGGCTAAGTATCGTGACTTGACAAGTGAATTTCAGTCAATTTTTAGCCAAAAAATTCTTCCTATATTTCTAACTCAGAGTGAAGGGTGCCAAAGGCTAAAAGGTTAACAAAGACTGATCAGAGCTTAGAGGTGGATGAACCTGAGATCCGGAAGAACCCTAGGAAGCCGAAGAAGTGTAATCTCTTCTGTAGGGAGTGTAGCCGAACTAAGTAGCCGGTCACATTACTCTGAGACCTCCAGTGAGTCAGAGGAAGAAATTCCAATGGCTTCAGAGGATATGCACAACACTGCATCCATGATTGGCATGATGTCAATCATTGAAGGAGAATACAGAACTTCCTTGGAGTATGTGAACACCAACCACAATGAGATTCCCATTTATTTGGATGGCTTAAACAGATCTGTGGCCAGGTTACAGAAAGCATCAGAAGCCTACATAGTGCCTAGACCAGCAGTCAAATACGTAGGAGGACTGTACATGGACAAACAAGATATTCAATACATGGTCACAGAACACCCGGAAATCATTAATGATCGTGGTGAAGAAAATAATGCTTCAAGCCTAAATAGAGATGGAAACGAAGAGCAAGTAACTACACCTAGAGGGAGGTCTACAATTACTAAAATTTGGAGAGGAGACTTGATTCCGCAGGACGACACTCTAATAGACGTGTATTTGATCAACGGAATGGAGCACCTGCTCAGGGCCCATTCCTCTATATGGGAAGCTGCTCCTAATCCAGTTACCATCTATGAGTTACGAGACCCTGAGTTCCCCACCATCATCACATATTTGGATAAAAATCACAGAAGATATTGGCCAATAACAGAATTAGAGAGAGCTGAGTTGAAATATCAGAACATCCCAGTGTTCCCCCCTAGGGACCAAGCCACTACTTCACGGAATCCACTTGGAACATCTCAGAATGATTCATATCAACAGTCGGGACAAACACAACAAACACAACAAACCCAGATCCCCGTCAGACCACATGTGCAATTTGCAATGCCTGCCATTAATCCTAACTACCGGCCACAACCAGCTATTGACCCAAGACATGGAGTTCATGCTCCAGTCAGACCACAGGTAGTAAGAGGACCAGGCATTCCAATAGGAAGACCAATCTTCCCAGTGATGCCTAGGCATCCTGAAGCAGGAAGACGATTAAGGCCGATCCAAGTTGCCAAGTGCATGAGAAATCACTATGATGGCTCTAGTGAACCCTATAATCACATAGCAGAATTTAAACAAGTAGTTAGAGCCGAGCAGGTAGATGACTTCCTGATTCAGTTTGAGTCTTTTGGCCTTACCTTGTCAGACACAGCTTTGGCCTAGTTTCAGCCATTGGACCCGAATACCTTTCAGAACATGGAGCAGGTATATCAAGAAATGATTGAAGAATTTACCAAATCAGGAATTAAAAATAATTCTTCATCATTAATCCACAGCTTCAAACAAGTCCCTACCGAGTCAGTAAGATTGGCAGCAAGGAGATTCAAACAATATGTAGATAGATGCCCAGTGGAAGAGAGACCGACGCAAAACAAAATGGTATCATTATTCTTGGAAGGATTGTTGAACGGAACTTTGAGGTCATTAGTGTATGTAAAGAGAGTTCAAACCTTGCAAGAATGTATGAAGGAATGTATAGACCTAGAAGATAACCTTGCAGAAGACTTGAAAATACCCCAAGGTAGTTTGAAAAGCGAAGAGTCAGCCAGTAGCACATCAAACTCCAAAAACAATGTAGAAGAAATAGCAGATTTGTTAGCAAAAAAATTGAATGTTCAAGGACAGAGGAATTATCCCACTAATCCTATGAGACTGCCTATGCTTAGAAGATGTATGCAATGCGGAGGAGATCATCCTTCTCACTTGTGTACTAGGGGAGTAGTCCCACCACCTGCCTATGCTCATCCTAGACCCTCTGTCCCCGGACCTCTACAATATTGCAGTATAGAGCAGAGATATACAAACCATAGCACCGAGAATTGCCCTTACAATAGGCAAACCAGACCCACCCAGCCTTATGTGAGACCATATGGATACCCGCAAACTCAGCAGGGAGGTGAAGCTTTTAGATATCCCTCTTATCAGCCGCAGGCACCAGTACCACGACCATACGCATATCAGGGATATACGCAACCACAGCCAGTGCTAGGACAACAACCGCCCCACCCTCAGAACGTTGTCCCTGTCAAAATCGCACAACCAGAAGAAAACCTAGAAAGGGCTATAGTGCCAGCCACACCTTTGACTAGTAGTGAACCATATGACTCATTTTATGACCCTAGTCAAGGAGCATACCCTAGTTATGAAAGCTCAATAATGGAATATGGACAACTGCATGAACCTCATGCTTATGGCATGGAAATACCAGATGGTTCATACAATTATGAGCAGGACTATGTGTCCTTAATGTACACAGCTCCTAGAGCAACCATGCCACCTCCACCAATGAATAGACAGCCTATACCCAGAGGACCATGCTACAGATGTGGAGGTGACCACTATATTAGAGAATGTACATTACCAAACCCACCACCACCACAACGAATTTGGGAAGGCTACTGTAGCGATTGTGGCAAGGAACATCTTTTCAGAGATTGTCCTAAGAACCCCAACAAAGTCACATCTAATGTGCAGATTAATGTGATAGAAGTGATTGAATCATCAGGGAGCGATAAAGAGTACACCGTACCTTTGAAGGCCATAACAAGAGCCAAGGCTAGAGAGAACCCTGATAAAACGGACGAGAGTAATCAAAGTGACAAAGAGGGGAATATACCCATCCCTCACAGGGTAGAAGACTCCGAAGAACCAGAGAAAAGTATCGCCAGTAAGAGATCCCAGAGATGGAAGAACCGGAGAGATAGGATAAAAGAAAAAAAGTTATTACAAAAGAAGGAAAATGAAAAGAGTAAACAGAAACCAACGAAGGAACCGCAAGTGGAAGAAGAAAATAGAAATGAGAGGAAAAGGGAGGAGGTAGGATCAGTATTAGCAGATCCTATGCCTGAAGAACTAGCCATGTGGATTCAGGCATATAAGGAACGAATAAAAGCAGGACCTACCATAGAGCAACATGAGAGAGAATATCCGAGAGGCGACTTAGAGAAAGAAAGACTGGAAATCTGCAAAAAATTGATAGAAGTTGCCCAACACACCTTAGAAAAACCTGTATCGCCTTTACCAAATACCCGAATTTCTGAAGAAGAATTCCAAGAGTGCCTGAACACTCAGGAAAAGCCTGAAGTATGTAGACCACAAAATGAAGAACATGGTGTTGAGAGAAGGGAAGGATCCATAGTCCCCAAAGTAGAAGGAGACTGGACTAAGGATCTTTGGGCACGAGTTCAAGAGGACAAGTGGAAAAAGGTAGAAGGAATGGAACCGCCCTTTGAAGAATTAGAAGCAGAAAATGAAATAGAGGGGTCAATACCTGAACTAAATTCAGAAGAAATTTTTCCGATGGATGCAAGTGACAAGGAAGACGTAAAGGAACTACCCAACTACACCGGGGAGTACGAGCACAACTCAGAATTGTATCGCATTCCATCAATAAGGAGACGGGAAATGAACCCATCAGTTCAAACATCTGAGATCATACAACGTCTTAGGGAGGTGAAAATCCCATGTACCCTAACATTCGAGGAACTGTTAAAGGTAAAACCACACTTAAAAGAGAAATTGATCAATCAATGGGAAGTCAAGGAGGAAAAGAAAGAGATAGCTGACGAAGTAAAAACAGTAAGAATTCCAGTGGATAAGGTAGGAGACTTTAGTGAAGGAGATGAAGGAAATACCTGTCTTCCAATCACCTATAGGGGTTACACTACCAAAGCCATACTAGATTCAGGAGCTGGTGTTGGCATTGCTACCAAAGAAATTTGGGAAAAATGGGGAAAACCAGCATTAAGACCAACACGCATGAAAATACAAATGGCAGATGGACATACGGAAAGACCCTTAGGATTGTTGGAAAGAGTAGTCTTCACTACGTGTGGAGTGGAATTTGAACATACTTTAGCAATTTGTCACTTCGAAAGGCCAAGCAATTATGAAATGATCTTGGGAAGGCCTTTCATGAGACAGCTAAAGGTCGTACAAGATTGGGGAAAAGATGCAGTATATCTACAACACGCAGGAACCACCACTAGGATAAACCTACATACGTACACTTATCAAGATGTGCCACCTCTACAATGGAATCAAATCCATAAAGAGGAAGATGATCAATCTGTTCATAGTGCAGGTTCTAGTAATCAATCCTGGATGAACGAGGACACTCATCTGTGGATATGTCAAGCTGCAAAGAAGGAAGAGGAGAGAAGAAAAGGATGGCAGCAGAAACAAGGAATAGTGAGATCTGTACAAGATCCAGCCTATATGCCACAAGTATTTCCGGATGAAGAATTCGAACCTCACGGTTGGATGGAAATCTTAGCCACCCTCGATGTCTGTGTAAACGAAGAAGTAGTGACCATGAACGAATGTATCGATGAGGAAGGTTATGATGTTAGTCTGTATATGGTAGTCCTTCAGGAGGCAGAAGAAGGAGAAGTGATCGAGAAAGACTGGAAGGAGGACTACGAGAGCATTGAAATGGAACCTGAACCCATGGATCTAGGGATTAGTACCACCAACATAGATATCATTGCCAATGAAAAACATAAGGGACTCACACAAAAAGGGGAATTAGAAGTTGAAAGGGAATTAGAAGATGAAGAAAACAAACTTCAAGACCAATTTGAGGTACCAGCCCATTTTAAAAAATATGAAGTGGAAGAGAGGAAAATTGCTATTCAAATGCCTAAAAGAGAAGCACAACCTGGAATAGCATATGATAATAAGGAACAAACCAAGAAAATAGTTGTAACTATGGAAGGAGGAGAGGAACGATGTACCTTCATAGGACAGGATGTCTCATTAGAAGAAGAACAAGAGTTAATTCGACTCATAAGAGAATACCGGGATGTCTTTGCTTGGACTTATAAGGACTTAAAGGGAGTAGATCCATCTATATGTGCGCATAGAATCCCCATGACATCCGAAGCTAAGCCTTCGAAACAGAGACCATATACTTATAATGATGTGTATTCAGCCAAGATAAAAGAGGAAATAGATAAGTTATTAGATGCTGGATTCATCTACGAAATTGAGCACACGGAATGGGTGTCACCACTGGTGGTTGTACCAAAGAAAAATGGAAAGTTAAGAGTGTGCATCAATTTGAAAAAAGTGAACGCCGCAACCATAAGGGATAGCTATCCCTTACCAATCACTGATCATCTCTTGGAAAGGGTAGCAGGGAAGGAAGTTTATAGCTTTCTGGATGGCTTTTCAGGGTATAATCAGGTAGCCATTGCTCCTGAGGATCAACATAAGACAGCATTTGCAACTGAATGGGGAGTATACGCCTTTAGAGTCATGCCTTTTGGCTTAACGAATGCCCCAGCTACTTTCCAAAGATTGATGTGTCATGTGTTCAAAGAATTTCTGAGAAAAAGTATGGAGGTATACGTGGATGATCTTTGTACATATTCGGCTATACGATCAGAGCACATCCCTGAACTAGAAAAGATTTTTTCTAAATGTCGACAATATCGAGTATGCCTCAATCCGGAAAAATGTGTCTTCATGGTGCGACAAGGGAAAATCTTAGGACATATTGTCTCTAAGAATGGGATTTCAACGGATGAAGACAAAATTAAAGTAATTTTGGATTTGCCAAGACCTAAAACGGCTAAAGAAGTTCAAGCATTTATGGGACATTGTGGATACTATCGAAGATTCATACATATGTACGCCATAATTGCTAGACCTCTTTATGCATTATTGACTCTATTTAATTGGACCGAAGAATGTGAAAAAGCCTTTAATGAGTTAAAGAATCGATTGAGTTCAGCACCCATTCTTCGAGTCCCCAACTGGAATAAGCCATTTCACATTCATGTTGATGCTTCCAAGTTTGCCATTGGTTGCATCTTAGCTCAACCAGCTGACACTGGAAAATTGGACCACCCGATAGCCTATGCCAGTAGACAGTTAAATCAAGCAGAACGCAATTATACTACTACGGAGAGAGAAGGCCTAGGGATGGTATACGCAGTCAAGAAATTCAGACATTACTTACTGGCAAACAAATTCAAATTCTTCATTGATCATCAAGCCCTATTGTACCTAGTCAACAAGCCTTGTAATACAGGACGACTAGTACGTTGGTTTTTATTGCTAATGGAATTTGACTTTGAGGTAATAGTCAAGAAAGGAAACACCCACATCAGAGCAGACCACTTATCTCGTATGACCCATGGAGAACCATCCATAGGAGTTCCGGATGATCTACCAGATACTTATCTTTTTAACCTGGAAGTATGTCCTCAGTGGGCAGAAAAATTGATCCCGATACTTACACATGGACCTAAAGACGGGATCACGCCAAACCAAATGCAAGATCTCTATGATGAGATGTGTAGAAGAAGAGGAACAAGAAATGTGGCTTCAGAAAGCACACATAAACCAATGGAATACTCATTTGAATGCAAATGGAACATGGCAAACACTAAAGAGATTTGGCATATATTGGCCGACCATGCAATGAGATGCACATAACTATGTGTCAACATGTCAAACCTGTCAAGAACAAACCCCAGACGAGAACTCTACATTATGCTATTCCACAATAGCACCAAGGTGGAGCATGCCTCTAGTAAAGTTCTTGAAAACTCGAGAGTACCCTGACGGAGCTACCTTAGCAAGGAAACGTGCTCTTGAAGAACAGAGTAAGGATTATGCTATCTTAGGAAAACAACTCTTAAAACGTGGGAAAGATAACCAATTAAGAATGTGCATTCATGAAAATGAATATCTTTCTGTATTAGAGATGGCCCATACAGGAGCGGCAGGAGGACACTTCTCTGCAGACAAAACAGCAAAAATGATCCTCTTTGCTGGAATGTGGTGGCCAACTCTACATCAAGACGCCATAACATATGTGCAGCGGTGTGATACTTGTCAACGAACGAAATATCCTATTAGAAGAGATGAGATGCCACTTAGACCCATGATGAGTGCTAGAGCTTTCACGAAGTGGGGAATAGACTTTATAGGACCTATTAGCCCACCAGCAAAAGGGTCACATGCCGAATACATAATTGTAGCCACAGATTACCTGACCAAATGGGTTGAAGCAAAAGCAACAAAGAAGAATGATGCAAGAACTACAGCCAAGTTTCTCTTCGAGAACGTCTTCACTAGATTTGGACTACCTATAGAGATTGTGAGTGATAGAGGTACGCACTTTGTCAATGAAGTGATAGAAGCCTTGTTGAATGAATTCTTAGTAATTCATAAGAAATCTGCCCCTTATCACCCACAAGCAAATGGACAAGCAGAAAGTTCAAATAAAATCTTGTGTACTGTTCTCACCAAAATCGTTAACAACGGTAGATCAGATTGGGATAAGCAGTTACACCATGCTTTATGGGCATTCCGAGTAGCCTATAAAACCGCCATAGGCACTACTCCTTTTAACTTAGTATATGGACAAAATGCTATTTTGCCAATTGATTTCTTAATTCCCACCCTAAGAGTAGCAACTACTTACGAGTGGACGGGACATGAACTATCAGCTCAATTGGACCAAATAGAGAAGCTTCATGAAACTAGGTTACAAGCAGTAGCGGGTATTTACGCTGCGAAAAGACGACAAAAAGCCTATTTCGATGCGCATATCAAGGACAAACAATTGAAGGAAGGAGATTTAGTTTTGGTATACACTTTGAAACAACATGCTAAGAAATTGCAAAAGAGAGGATATGGCCCATTAATCATTAATCGTATATCTACAGGTGGAGCCATCAGCTTAGCAACCTTAGATGGAGATGTGTTACCAAACTACATCAGCGGGTGTAGAGTAAAGAAATACCTAGAACCATTAACTGACGAAATTATGTCACGATTACTCAAAGGTAAAAATAGACGCATAGAAGAGGAGAGAATACGAGAAGAAGCGAGACAGGAAGCCCTAGAACGCATCAGAAAACGGAAAGAGTGGATGAGAGAGCGAGATGAAAGATATCGTCAAGGAGAAGAACTCATCCCAATGGCTAATTTTAGAGCCACTGAGAGCTCAGGGCAACAAAGAAGACAACCATACTTGAATCTGGGAGCAGGACGAAAAGAGTACCACTTAGTGGATGCTCTCATAGACACAGGAGCAGCCATAAGCTGCATCAGATTTTCTTTGTCTCAGAGACTTAAAGAGGAGTTACGCCCATCAAAGGCACAGCTGATAGGAATAGGAGGAAAAATTACTCAATGTATAGGTGAGATAACCTTACCTTTACATATGGGGAACAACACTATGGAGCAGAGACTCTTAGTATGTCATGATCAGGATTTGCTCGAAGATGTTGTGTTAGGACAAGATTGGATTTATGAATATGAGGTAACCATTCAATTGGCCTTAGGATACATCTCAGCCAGGATAGGACATCGTGAGGTATTTAGTTTGCTAGAAGAACGACCACTCAAAACCGCTAATATAGAGCCAGAAGTTCATTACAATGAACAAAGTCATGATTGTCTGATCACTAGCACTATAGAAACCCCATTGTCAAGTACTTCATGTGAGAATACCGTGAGTTCTGTGTGCATTCCATCTTTGAGTATAGAGAGTCACAAGAGTGCACATGAACATGAAATCAAGCCCAGTGAAACACAATGTACAAGAGAGAATACTCCTTTGCAAGAATTGAAGTCTACACCTGTGAAAGTATACCCTATTCCACATTCTACACTAGCTTGGATAAGGAAGGATCAAAAGAAGGCATATCTTCAGCAACAGAAAAGTCTTCAAAATCAGCGTGTCCAATCGAATAAGAAGACAAAGAAATTCGAACACTTCAGTCAACCACGACTCACTAGAATATGGATTCCAAAGAAAGTGATAACTGCACAACCTGATCGAACACAAATATGGATCCCAAAGTCATGTACTCCAAGGACGACCATCCAAAACAAGGATCATCCTCAGAAGGGCAATCACCATCAACAGGGCCCACAGACACACAAGCCCAAAAGGAATAGCTATTGGAGAAAGAAGGAGTCTGCAGATGCAATACAAACCAACTTGAGATTCCCAAAACAGAATAAGCAGACGTACTACCGAAGAAGAATCACATTCATCAAAGAGGTGGAGAATACAGTACATTCCATCCAAGTGAAGCAAATTTGGGTGCCGAAAGACAAGACAAGCTGCATACATCAAGAAACTACTTCCAATTGCACACATGAGGAGTTATCAGGACCCAAAGTATGCATGATAGGGCCACATTACAAGGCCAAGCATTCGGCACAACGTCCTTCTACTTCCGGATAGTCACGCACATTTTCCCTTTGGAAATAGAAGAGCACTTGTACATATCTTAAGAAAATACTCCAAAAAATTACTAACCGCTTCGGCTATGGACTAACATTTATGTTTTCTTTTCAGCAAAAAAATATAAAAATACATTTAAAAAAAAAAAAAAAAAAATTCCAGGTATTACCTTTCTCACACACACGGGAAAGGGACGACACCATTCACTTGGAGCAATGTTAAGCTTAAGACAAATAAAGGAACATTTCTGATAATATATGGCCACTAATTCTCACTCTATATTGAGTGAAGATGTCATCAACAAATTCTGAAGCCACTCAAGAGGAAGAAGTCCAACTTTTTCCATTAGAGTCGATCACAAGAGTAAGAGGCCATTGGTTCCGGGATGACCAACCAGTGTCAGAACTTCTCTTCATGGCAACAATAAAGATTATGGACAGGGATCACTGTTTCCCTATCATGTCTCAGGACTTCAAAACGATAGTACAAGGATTACCACATATCGAGGACGTATGGACCCAGGCAGGAATAGAAGCATTTCTGAAATTGCCTATTTATGTGCCAGACTTTCAGCGGTGCACTCAAGTAATGAATACTATGCAACCTGTTGCAACAAAGATATCGATTCCAGAAGCACAGGTATTGGATAAAGTAGGTACATGGAAGACGATTCAATTCACACATGAATTGATCAATAAAGCTTTTGGATGGAGTCAGGAGGGCATTACTAACATTAAGGATGAATGCCACGACCCAAAGAAAAGATCATTCCTAGAGATCAACAGAATAGATATCGAAGATGCAGTCAGATTGGTGCATCAACATTTCTGTTTTCCTAGTATGCACAGGTACACTGCACCTCAAAAGATAGTAGTTCAGTTACTATCCCATGCCATGAGACAGATTGGCAACAAGGTAAATCTAACAGGTTATGTACAAGAAAGATTATTTGAAGCCCAGAAGAAATGGGGCCAGAAGAAGTTCCTGAATGGCAGTTCCGCTTTAACATTGCTAATATATGAAGCTTTAGATATGAAGAACTGCTTAAGGGAGATGCCAACCTCAGAAGGGCTGGCTAAATACGTGAAATCCGCCACAGTTCCCAAAAAGAAGAAAATTGCTATAGGTATTGAAGAGGCAGGGACCAGTTCTCAACCAAAAATGAGAGGTACAAAGCGTCTACGGGAGGAGGAAGCTCAGGCTACACCCCAATCCAAACGCACACATGTGTTACCCACAACCCCGTAGTACAAATGCCAATTACAAAAAGAGATTTATCTGCTGCCCTTGAAGAAACACATCAATATATGCAAGGACAAGTGAATCTCAACGTCCAAGGTCATCATTATAGACAGGCCAGCCAAGCAGCACCAAAGCATCAAGAGAAGACCCTAAAAACACCGGGAAGATACAAAGAATTGGGCATCGATGATTCTAGTACAAATACGGAATCCAGTCCTGAGAAAGACACTTTAGATACTGATATCAGGACAGAAACTTATGAAGAAGAAGGATCAGAAATGAATCAAGTGGAAGTGACACCAGACAACCACGAAGAAAAGATACAGAAGGTAAATGATGCTAACGAACCTGAACACGTCATTCAATTGAATGACACTACCAAGATTAGCATCAACGAAGCTCCAGTAACCAGTACACATGTAAGAATTCCTATCAAAGAGGAACCACAAACTCCAGTGAATGTGGATTCGGAGCTACTACAAAACCAAGAAAAAATTGTGATCGAGGTGCCAGATGATACACCTCAAGAAAATCAAGCCAACATGGTGGCTGAGCCAAGGATCCAACTTCACATTAGGCAGCCCCATGACACTACATTGCATGTCGCCCAAGGAAAAGATGTCACAACTGGTGAAGCACCAAGCATTCCAAAAACATGGCTTAATGTGGATGTCAATCAATTGAAGCCGGTAGTCAAGCAGATGATTCAGACGGCCATGGATACCCAACAACAAATGATAGACACGGATGCAGACTATGACAAAGTCATGAGGGAAAAGAATCAGTTTCAAATTATGAGTGAACAGTTGTCTGCACAATTAATTCAGGTACAAAAAGAGATAGCAACCAAAAGCACTGAGCTGCTGGAAACAAAAACACAATATGAATCATTAAGCACTCAGCATCATCAACTGCAGACACAGCTCGCAGATTTACAAAGATTATATGATGCAAGCGAAGCGGACAAAGAGAGAATGAGGGCTAGAAGCGCTCTACTAGAGACGCAACTCAAGTTATACATGGAAGAGAATGACACGTTACGCAACAGAAATAAGGAATTAATGAAATCCTTATTATATGATCAACCAATCGTACAGCAGGAATCCGCAGAAAACAAAGAAAAAGAATTAAGGGAGCAAATGGACAAATATGAAGAGTTGCTAAGACAAGAGCAAGCACAGACAGAAGAATGGAAAAGCAAGTACACCAATGAAACCAGTGAACTAAAAAGTCAATTACAAAAGGTGAATGCCAAACTGGTACAGAGTTACAGCGAAAACATGGATAATGTCGCTGAAGTAGGAAATGAATTGCTAGCGGCTAAAGAAGCACTCAGGGCAGCCATGCAAGAAGTCAAAGAGAAAGATAAGTGCATAGCACAATTGAAGACGCAAATGAAAGACAAAGCACCGATTGGGACACCAGTAGTGCCGACTAAGGAAAATCCTACTGACGAGGTGGAGGTAAGCCCTCTATCTCACCCGATCTATCATTCTCCAATACATGAGCAGTTGGCCGACATACATGACGAACATCCAATGCCATACACTGCAGAAATAAGTCAGAAGGAACGGGCACTAGTGGTGTCCCGATTGACGGAAAATTTTGAAAATGAAGTCATCAAAGTCATGAAAGAAGCAAAGATCAAAGGAAAAGACTTAGAGACGCTTATGAAGCCTTTCAATATTCCATACGGATTACTGAAAGAGAAAACACGTCAATATATCAAGAAGATCACAAAAACAAGCCCTGATACGCAGCTCAACTTCGAGCATGACACATTCAATTTCACTCAGGCAGAATTTGAAGCCTCACAGCCAGTTTGGAGAAGAAAGTTTTTGGAGAAACATCCGACACTAAGGATACACTGGCAAGCTGCTCCATATTCCCTGCAGGTAAACCCTGCATTTTGTCCGGTACCTCGTAGAAGAGAAGCTAGAGCATTTTTGGACATGCAAAGGAACGGTACACTAAATAATCAGTGGCTGAATTATCCGCTACTTCCAAACCCTCCACATAACTATTTGCCAACGGAGGAGTACATGGTCAAGACCATAGAATTTTGGCTACAAAATTATGCGACAGTACCAGATTTAGCTGTCAAAATGACAAATAAAATACTTAGTATGCTACTCACTGTGCTGAAAGTTTTCAAACACGCGGCATACACCTTTTTGAATTTTATTGGAATTAATCAGGGCACCGACATACTTATTTTTGATCTATCAGTGATGCCAAGCAGACCAACTATAATGGCATATTATTCCAGACTGATGTTTTTGCCAAGTCCATATATGCAGACATTCGAAGAAGCGTTTTTTACAGGATTTTTTGAAATAGATTCAGAGATCTTTTTAAAGATGTCATCCAATCTGAATGCCAGACTTGTGGCATATGAATTAAGCTTCTTCGCAGATCACAGACAACCGCCCAACGATGGAGTAAAAGCTGAACAATGGAAACAGCTCATGATACGTGAAGCCAATCTGCTAAATGATACAGAGCAACAAGTATATCGAACATATGCCCGTCGCTTATCAAAGCCTGTCGGGGACGCCAGAGTCCAGGAGGGGGGCAGTGTTGCGGGAGAGACAAGTAAGAAGAAGAAAAGAAGAAGACAACGAAAGAAGCAGCTTCACTAAAAAGCAATATCTGAAGATATATCTCTGCAAGAAGCCCCGGAGGGGCGCACACACCAAGGAAAAGCACGCAGCTGGAAGAAGGAATCAGGGCCAACAAGTATCACATATGTGGATGCTTCAACCTCTTGAGTTACAGAGGATTCAGATCAAGGCTTACGAGCTACATCCGCATATGTGCACTAATGGCGTGCGTGGCAAACCGAATCAATCGGCTTGGAGTAATGCAACCAGGTCCAATGTGTGCAACCAGGATAAATCAGAGCGCCTCTAAAACGTAATGCAAGATCAAGAATCAGGCAACACGGACCACTAGACGCGTGCGCGAAGCAAAGTCTGTCAAGGGACGACAGAGATGAAGAGGGGGAGAGTGTTGCAGAGCTAAAGAGCACACAAAGCAGAGAAAAAGACGGGCCCCAAAATTTTTCGGATTTGGACTACATATTTTTGTATCATATTCATTCTTGTAATATATTTTCCCTTGTAAAGGCACTAGAGGAGTCCTCTAGATGCATCCCCACAGAAGATTAGGAGCTTACCCATGTAAAATAGTAGGAAATTAGTCTTTTAGTGAATAAAGTGCCGGTCTCTTGTGTGAAAGGACCATTTTTAGGGCACTAGTATATAAGTCAAATGTGACTCTTTGTAAAGAACTTTTGGCCATTGTGAGAATAGAGAGCACAGAAATTCGAATTTGTGTCTTCTTCCCTCCTTATCTTCTTCTTCGTGAGCTTGTATGCATGTGTATTGCTTGGAAAGAGTGCTTGTGAGTGTTGTCTATCCTTGAGAGTGTTTCTTCGCTGTAGGAAAGGTGTGTGCGAAGTGTAGGAAGTGCTGAAGTGTAGGAAAGTGTTCCCGCGACTCAGTATTTTGCTCATAACTTGAAGTAGGAGTGTCAGAATTGAGTGAAACCACTGCCATTGGATGCGTCTTCTTGAGAGCTTCGAAACGCATATGCTATTCGCTATATTTGGAGTTTGGAACTGGGAGAAAAGTCCAAAATACTGACGGCTGCTGCACCAAGTATCGTTTCGCCTTGACCAACAGTTGGAGCTTGTTTGGATAAGTCTTTGTCTCATTTACATTCTTTGAGTAGTTCATTTGCATTGACCATTACGTGAATTGCATGTCTTCATATACTCGGCTAGGTTTGTATACTCTTTGGATTGATAATTAAAAGCGTGTATCCCCACTATATGCACTTGTGAGGGGATTGAGGTATAGTCTCTTTCTCCGCAAGTCCCTAAGTTGATACTTAGGTCAACACATTGTGCTTGAAGTGGTTGGACCACTTATCTCCATTCTTTGTTATTGCTCTTTGAACTTCTTATCGGCTTCATATGCATCGTCAACCTGTAACACATCTTTGCTACCATACCAAGGTAGCAACTCATCAAATACATCCCTAGATACCTTAAGCTCTTTGGTGCAAGATTTATAGCATCTAAAACCCTTTTGCTCTGAAGAAGATCCAAGAAATATACACCTATATGCCTTCGGTATTCTTGAGGTATGTGAACATAACACACACAACCAAATACTTTGAGATGTGAAAGGTTGGGTATCTTACCACACCAAGCTTCATAAGGTGTAACTCCATGTACTCCTGAGATTGGATGTAACAAGTCTCCTAAACTTGAGTCACAATCTCACACAGAATAATGGGTTTCGACACCACAAGATATAAAGAAGGCAAACAGAGTATATGCAGTACAAGAAGAGAGAGAATTTTATTATTTGTGCAGATTTACAACTAGTTCTGATCTCCGTTACAAAATCTATCAGATTGCTTCAATGTGAAGCCTCATCCACCCGACCACCCCTGAGCTGAACTCAATCCCAATCTCAATCACAATCACAATCTCAATCCCAATCTCAATCTCAATCAAAATCTCAATCCCAATCTCAATCTCAATCTCAATCGCAATTCCAGAAGCCGAAAAACGATCGTAATGACTGTACGACCATCATCCTTTTCTATCTCTCAGTCTTCGTCTTTTTGGGATCACTGCCTTTCCCTAGCGCACGACCAATCACGCCTTCCTAGACCCGCACTTTTAGAATCTGCATGCTCCAAGATAGCGTCTTTTCGCATGTCTCATGCAAGACTTCCGGACCACCCATGCATCTACTTTTCATGTCCACCATCAAGAATCGTACTTGCAAAAATAGAGGTAATCCCTGCAATGCACTCACACACACGTCAATCACCCAAAAATAACCCATATACCCATGTGCGTTTTCTAAATTCGCTAACATGAATAAGATGAATGAATGAAGCCTTCTCTTTTTTTTTTTTTAAGTGTTGGAAAACGGCACTTTTCAAAACCCTGTAACTCAAAAACAGTAAGGAATCAGATTGAGCTTGTGAGAGACAAAAACATTCAGTTCTTAAATCTATACAATAATGTTAGAGACACCTCAGGTCCAAATCTCCTTCCAGATATCACTTTTGGCCCTGCAAAATCGAAAATTCTAGAGAGAGATGAAAAAACATGAAAAATCTCTTCATTAACCTATCTTCATGGAACCAAATGAGACATAAAACATAGGAACTACAAAAAATTCAATCAGGTAAAGTTTTTCTACTAAGAATATTCTACCTTTCTCTCATACAACACTTTTTCAGATTCCTTCATCTTCATGCTCGAAATCAACATACAAATTTCATGCGACAACTTTCTAGAGAGAGAATGTAAAAACTTATTGCTACAAAATTTTCCACACATGATCAAAATATCCTAAACATAAAATTTCATTATTACCTACACATCTTTTTTTTTTCCAGGTGAAAAATAAACGTGGAATCTTACAATTCTCCCCCTCTTTAAAGAACTCTATCCTCAGAGTTGGAAAGAAGGATAACGTTCCATAAACTCATCTAAACCAACCCATGTTGAATCTTCAATAAGATATGCAAACCACTTTACTTAAAATTTCCACTATTTCACGATTCCTAAGATGTGTAACTCTCCTATCCAATATAACTTCTGGTTCAAGTTCAAAAGTGGCATCTTCCTTCAACTTAGATTTGTCCTGCAAAACATGATCAACATTAGGAACATACATTTTAAGTAATTCAACATGGAAAACTGGATGAATTTTCAAAGTATTAGGTAGGTCAAGTAAATATGCAACAGAACCAATTTTCTTTAAGATTTTGAAAGGACCAGCATAACGAGGAGACAATCGACGATCTTTGCCTAAAACCAGATTTGATTTAGAAGTACTCACTTTCAAAAAAACCAGATCATTTGTTTTAAATTCCAAGGGCCTCTTTTTGAGATCATGATATAATTTCTGACGTTTCTGTGCATCTTTCATGTTTTTCCTTACCTTATTTAGCTCGAAATCCATGTTTTCAAGCATCTGTTTGGATATTTCAACCTGATTCTGTGAATTAAAAAGTGAATGCGGAAGCAAGGAATTATAGCCATACATTGCTTCAAAAGGTGTCATCTTAATAGAGGAATGCCATTCACTTTTATATGCATACTCAACCAAGGGCAAATATTCAGTCCAATTGTTTTGCTTATCATTCACATACATGCGTAACATATCCTCAAGCACCCCGTTAACCCTCTCGGTCTCACCATCGGTTTGAGGATGAAATGCAGTACTCATGCGTAATTCTGTTCCTATGGATTGAAATGTTGCTTTCCAAAAATTAGATGTGAACCTTGCATCCCTATCAGAAATTATACTTTTGGGTATACCATGTAACATAAAAATTTCTTTTATGAAAAGTTTAGCAACATGGAAAGCTGTATCAATTTTCCTCATGGGAAGAAAATGTGCCATCTTTGTAAGACGGTCCACGACAACAAAGATGGTATCATGCCCACTTCTGGTCACAGGCAACTTTGTTATGAAATCCATAGAGATGGATTCCCATTTTTGATCAGGCACATCTAATGGATGTAACATGCCAGGACTCCTTTTAAATTCGGCCTTAACCTATTGACATTTTAGACATTCTTCGACATACCTCTTAATATCATATTTCATACGTGGCGAGTAATATGAAGCTTTCACTTTTGCATAAGTTCTAGAAAAACCAGGGTGTGCAGAGAAAGGTGCATCATGACAGTCATGCAGGATCTTTTCTTTCAAAACAGATTCTGAAGAAATACATAAACGAGAATTACAATACAAATCATTATTTCTCAAATGAAATTTTCCCTGAAACATAGAACTTGGATTCATACCCAAAAATTCCAAGATTGCTGCATAAAATAAATCTTCTTTTAATTCTTTTCCAATATCAAAATCAGAGGATAAAATAGAAATTGAACTGCATAGGGGTTTATGACTCAAAGCATCGGCCACCTTGTTTTCTTTTACTGCTAAGTATTTAATATCAAAATCATATTCACTTAGCAATTGGATCCATCGTTTTTGTCTATTGTTAAGTAAAGGTTGAGTAAATATGTATTTAAGGCTCTGATGATCTGTTCTTAATTCAAACTTTACTCCTAGCAATAAGTGTCTCCAATGTTTAAGTGCATGAACAACTGCAAGCATTTCTAAGTCATGTGTTGTATAATTTAGTTCATGTTTCTTAATTTCCTTGACTCATAAGCCACTACCCTCCCTTCTTGTGAAAGAACGCATCCAATTTGGCTTCCACTAGCATCACATGCAACAATAAAAGGCTTCCCTAACTCAGGTATCTTTAGCACACAATTTTCGATAACTTTCTGTTTTAATTCGTCAAACGCCTTTTGACACTCATCGTTCCATGTGAACTCTCTATTTTTCTTTGTCAATCCTGTAAAAGGATTTGCGATTCGAGAAAACTCCCTAATGTGTGCCCTCTCATATTGTGCCATGTTGGAGTTTATTGACCTCCAAAGTATAGCAGGAAGTAGGTGGAACCCCCTAGGAACAAGTTGACCTTCTCACAAACTTCATCATAGAAAACCAGTCATGCTTGCAGAGCTTACTACTCTCTACTCACTCAAAAGTTTTTAAAAATGTTTTAACCACATATACTAGAGACCAAGAGCTTTCCAATGAACCAAAGAACACTCAATTTGGATAAATACTCAATGAGTTATGACCTCTGCAATATGCAGCTTTAATGGAGACCTTGAAACAGAGATGAACCTGAGGACATACATCACTTGCAGAGACTACTGCTCTTAACTCACAACTCCAATGAATCTGAAAATTTCCAGAATACAAATAGACTTGGAGAGCTTTCTAACAAGCCAAAGAACACATGATTTGGATACATACACAAGGAGATATGACCTCTGCAAGTTGGATGTTTAATGGAGACCTTCAGCAGGGATAAAAAACAGAGAACACACACTACTTGCAGAGAGTGTTGCTCTCAGCTCACAAATCCAATGATTATGAAAATTGGTACTATGAAAGTAGACAAGAAGAGCTTTCAAGTGAGCTATCAAACATGTAATTTGGATATATAATGAGGGAGATACAAGCTCTGCAAGCGCTGCATACAAAAACTAGAGTAGCATAGAGATACTCTCTTGGACATCCCACAAGATCATGACTTTTCTCCTCTTTTTATAGCATGGGAAACTAATCTAAAACCTTCTTAATACATCTAAATTCGTGGTAGACACTTGGATGGAGGTATTACATGACTCAAGTGCTCAAATAAGCAAAGTATTGATGGACTTTGAGAACTAGCCACATCGACCTTCCACTAGGACACCACTGAAGCTCCCTTGTGACTCACTAATTTGACTCACCATGTTCTAGAACTCACGTGGTATTTTTGCTAAATTTTATGAATAATATGAGCCTTCTTGAAGTATTTGAAGACTTCCCAAAGGTATTTACATAATTTGAAACTTGTACCCTACATAAAACAAATGTTCGCAACATTCTCCCCCTCAAGTTTCAAAGGGTATTTCCTTCATGCCAAGAATATAGTTGAATCTTTGAAGCTTTGGTCCATCCAAGGATTTGGTGAAGATATCTGCAACTTGATCCTTTGTTCCAACAAAAGAAACCTGCACTTCATTGTTCATGGTCTTCTCTCGAACATAATGATAGTGAACCTCTATATGCTTTGTTCTAGCATGAAAAATAGGATTTGAGGTCATATGAATGCTGCTCAAGTTATCCCCATATATCAGTGGTACATCAACCTGCACATTCAAGTCATGAAACAACTTTTTAAACCACATAACCTCAGTAGTAGCCAATGCTAAACCTCTATACTCAGCCTCTGTAGAAGATAAAGCAACTGTAGGCTGTTTCTTTGAACTCCATGTTAATGTCTTGTTTCCTGCTATTACCACATATCCACTTGTGGATCTTCTGTCATCTTTGCTTCCAGCCCAATCTGCATCACTAAAGACTTTAAGAGTTAGATCAACATCATGACTATAAAATAATCCTTCGTTCATGGTACATTTCAAATACCTAAGCACTCTTTTCGTTGCATGCATATGAGGTACTCTAGGTTCATGCATAAACTGTGACAATACTCCCACTGCATAACATATATCAGGTCTAGTTTTTGTTGCATAAATCAAAGATCCTACCATGGATCTATATACATTCATATCATGCAACTCATCACCTTCCTTTGCACTCAGCTTTACATTACATTCCATTGGAGTAGAAACAAATTTACATTCCTGCATACCAAACCTTTTCAGCATATCACATATATACTTTCTTTGTATCAACCACATACCTTCATCGCTATACACAATTTCAATCCCAAGAAAGTATCTGAGCAAACCAAGATCTGAAATTTTAAATTCCTTTCCCAAATTACCTTTTATCTCATCAATTGCTTTTGCATCATTCCCTGTAATCAACAAGTCATCCACATAAATGCATACATAGACACACATGCCATCTACATGTTTTACATAAAGTGAAGGATCAGCATGACTCGCTGTGTATCCTTGCAGCATAAGATACTTTACCAACCTTGCATTCCATGCTCTTGGTGCCTGCTTAAGACCATACAATGCCTTCTTTAACCTGCATACATGATTAGGATATTTTGCATCCACATAACCATCTGGTTGTGACATATACACTTCTTCATTTAACTCACCATTAAGAAAGGCATTTTTTATATCAAGTTGATATATATTCCACCTTTTACTTGCAGCTAAAGCCAACAAAGTTCTCACTGTTGCCATATTTGCTACTGGACTAAATGTTTCCTCATAGTCCACACCTTGAGTTTGATTATATCCTTTTGCTACAAGTCTAGCCTTATATCTAGACACACTACCATCACTATTTCTTTTAATCTTAAAAACCCACTTGCAACCAATTACCTTTTGCTTTGGTGTACTTGGAACTAAATTCCAAGTCTTGTTATCCTGTAGTGCTTCCATTTCTTCTCTCATTGCTTTCTCCCACTTTTCATCTCCTTTGGCCTCATCATAACATGTGGGTTCATTTTCCTGCTCAACTTTTGTCATAAAAGCATAATGAGTATTCATGAAAGATTCATAAGTATACCTTTGAGGTTGCTTACTTACTCTTGAAGTTCTTCTTACCTCCAATGTAGATGCTCTTCCTTTCTTATTAGGAACCTTTGATGATTCTCCATACTCACATACATCACTAATTTCCTCTCCTTCATCATTAACTTCAACAAGTTTGAGTTTACCTTTACTTTTAACACTTGGAGGTGACTCTTGCCTTAATCTTCCATTGAAAGGTGATCCTCTTTCTTCATCTAGACCACTCCTTTCATCATTTAAACTTCCTGATGGCTGAACTATGCATTCATCTCCTTCAACCACACCTTCTTCATTTTCATCCATGACCTGCAAACAATTCTTATCTGCATACCATGAAAGTGATTCATCAAAGTTTACATCTCTTGACACAACAACCTTACTGGTATGAGGATTATAGCATCTATATCCTCTTTGAGTATCTGCATAACCAATAAATATACATTTTTCTGATTTTGCATCAAGTTTAGATCTCACCTCACTAGGTACATGTACATAACATACACAACCAAATACTTTCAAATGACTTACACTTGGTTTCCTTCCATGCCATACCTCATATGGTGTCAAATGATGAACTCCAGCAGTCGGAACTCTATTCATAATGTAAACACTTGTGCTAACAGCTTCAGCCCAAAAATAATTAGGCAAACACATATCATTAAGCATACTTCTAGATGCTTCTGCTATGATTCTGTTTCTTCTTTCTGCGACTCCATTTTGTTGTGGAGTATACCTGCATGTAACTTCTCTTTTGATACCTTCATCATACAAAAAATCAGTAAAAGCTTGAGAGAAATACTCTCCCCCTCCATCAGACCTTAGCTTCTTAATATACCTTCCTGTTTGCTTTTCGACATATGATTTGAACTTCTTGAAACAATCAAAGACCTCACTCTTATGTTTAATGAAATACACAAATGTCATTCTACTATGATCATCAATGAATGATACATAGTACTTATTACCAATCAAGGATGCCTCTTTAGTAGGTCCCCACACATCTGTGTGTATGAGATCTAGCAAACCATCACTTACATAACTTGAATGCTTGAAAGGTTGTCTACTCTGCTTACCCATTTGACATGCTTCACAAAGATGCACCATATGTTGCTTAGTAAGATCAGGTAATCCTTCAACAATCCTCTTCTTTGATAGCTCCTTTAACCTGTGTACATTCATGTGTCCAATCCTTTTGTGCCATAGATCAAGCTCTGCTATTCGATGCATACCATAAGAGAAATAGTTTGTATGATTTGGGTTTACCTTGAATGTAAACAATCTACCTTGTTTTTGACCTCTAGCAATTAACCTCCTTTGCTTTGGATCCTCAATGAAGCAACCTGCATGATTAAATCTCACTTGTAGACCTTTTTCTACCATTTGACCAACCGACATCAAATTCTTAGTGATCGTTGGCACATAAAGTACATCCTTCAAGCAATTTTTCTTGCTCTTATCCTGCATAACAACATCTCCAACCTGCATAATCTTATGTGTTGTATCATCTCCTGTTTCAACATGACCTTTACATGACGGATTATGCATATTAGAAAACCATGAAGCATCATGAGACATGTGATTAGAACAACCACTATCTACATACCATACATCACTATTGGAATTCATCTTAGTTTCTACATTCATCATAAGAAGAGAATCATAATCATCACTTTTACCTTCAACTGCATAATTTCCTTGTTGTTTACCTCTTCTTGAATAGCCTCCTCTTCGATTACCACCTTGATTATCTTCATTTTGATAACAATCTTTGGCATAGTGTCCATACCTTCCACATATATAACAATTGTTCTTATTATCTTCACTCCTTTGTCTTTGGTTGTAGTTGTAGTAGCCTCTCGTACCTCTAGCGCTTGATCTTCCTCTTCCTCTTGTGTTGAAGAAGCCACTTGAAGTCCTTTGATCATCGATCCTTCTTCCTCGACCTCTATTTGAACCTCTTCCACCTCTGTTTCCACCTCTTGATGATCCTACATAAAGAGCTTGTCCTTGAGATCCTTTTTGATTTGAAGTAGAACCATTTAGATTCATCTCCTCCGTGACCATGAGGGCAATAAGTTGATCAAAATCTGGTAATTCTCCTCTGACATAAACTGAAGTAATGAAGGGTTTCCATCTCTCATCATCTTTGAGTCCGTTGAGAGTATGTGCAACCAAGTCGTCGTCCTCCACATGAGCTTGAATTGATCCTAGTTGATCTGCAATCTCTTTAACTTTCAATATGTAATCATTGACCGATGTCCTTGTATCTTTCTTTATGTTATTCAACTCATTTTTGAGTTGAATCTTCCTTGCTCTTGTACCTGTAGCATACAACCTTTCCAATGCAAGCCAAACATCTCTACTTGTGTCTAGATCTTGTATGTGTCCTACCATTGAATCTTGAATATTTTGTGATAAAATGAATATAACCCTTTTGTCTCTCTCATTCCAAAGTCTAAACTCCCTCAATTGTTGCTGATTTGGGTCCTCTGGTAATGTGGGTTTGATATCTGTGCCGTCAATCAAACCATACAAGCCTCTACCTTGCAAGTATGCTGTGATTCTAAACTTCCATGCCTGATAATTGGTCTTATCAAGCTTCTCTATTTGTGCATGTTGGTCTCCCATAATACAAATGCTAAGCTTCCTCCTTTAAGCCTCCTTTCCAATGTGTGTGATGAGAAGAAATATAATATTTACCTTGTAAATGAGGTATGTGCACCTTTCTTTGCTTGGATGTTGCTTCAGATGCCTCCTTGCAATCTTCTTCTACCTTTGTGTAGTGTTGATGATGAACTGCTTCTTTGATAGCTCCAAATTCTTCGTCAAGGTATGATAACCTTCTCCAAGCCTCCAAGTACTTGCTCTGATACCAATGTTGGAGTTTATTGACCTCCAAAGTATAGCAGGAAGTAGGTGGAACCCCCTAGGAACAAGTTGACCTTCTCACAAACTTCATCATAGAAAACCAGTCATGCTTGCAGAGCTTACTACTCTCTACTCACTCAAAAGTTTTTAAAACTGTTTTAACCACATATACTAGAGACCAAGAGCTTTCCAATGAACCAAAGAACACTCAATTTGGATAAATACTCAATGAGTTATGACCTCTGCAATATGCAGCTTTAATGGAGACCTTGAAACAGAGATGAACCTGAGGACATACATCACTTGCAGAGACTACTGCTCTTAACTCACAACTCCAATGAATCTGAAAATTTCCAGAATACAAATAGACTTGGAGATCTTTCTAACAAGCCAAAGAACACATGATTTGGATACATACACAAGGAGATATGACCTCTGCAAGTTGGATGTTTAATGGAGACCTTCAGCAGGGATAAAAAACAGAGAACACACACTACTTGCAGAGAGTGTTGCTCTCAGATCACAAATTCAATAATTATGAAAATTGGTACTATGAAAGTAGACAAGAAGAGCTTTCAAATGAGCTATCAAACATGTAATTTGGATATATAATGAGGGAGATACAAGCTCTGCAAGCTCTGCATACAAAAACTAGAGTAGCATAGAGATACTCTCTTGGACATCCCACAAGATCACGACTTTTCTCCTCTTTTTATAGCATGGGAAACTAATCTAAAACCTTCCTAATACATCTAAATTCGTGGTAGACACTTGGATGGAGGTATTACATGACTCAAGTGCTCAAATAAGCAAAGTATTGATGGACTTTGAGAACTAGCCACATCGACCTTCCACTAGGACACCACTAAAGCTCCCTTGTGACTCACTAATTTGACTCACCATGTTCTAGAACTCACGTGGTATTTTTGCTAAATTTAATGAATAATATGAGGCTTCTTGAAGTATTTGAAGACTTCCCAAAGGTATTTACATAATTTGAAACTTGTACCCTACATAAAACAAATGTTCGCAACATGCCAATCCAAGGAAGCTTCTCACATCCCTCACACATTTGGGTGCAGGCCAGTCAACTATGCTTTTAACTTTCTCAGGATCTATATGAATCCCTTCCTTAGAAACAACTCTCCCCAAATAAGTCACTTCCCCTTTTGCAAAAAAACATTTACTCATCTTACCATATAAATTATGCTCTCTTAGTTTTTGTAAAGTCTTCTTGAGATGCAATGCATGTTCATCATCATCCTTAGAATACACAAAAATATCGTCAAGAAAAATTAATATAAATTCATCGAGATATTCATGAAACACATTATTCATCAAACACATAAATGTTCCAGGAGCATTTGTTAATCGAAAAGGCAAAACTGTGAACTCGTAATGACCATATCGTGTTCTAAAAGCGGTTTTGGGTATGTCCTCAGAATTTACTCTAATTTGATGATATCCCGATCTTAAGTCAATTTTAGTGAATACTGTGGCACCACTCAATTGACTCAGCAGTTCATCTATGTGTGGCAGTGGATACTTGTTCTTAATGGTTTTCTTGTTCAATCCCCTATAGTCAATACAAAGTCTGTATGAACCATCTTTCTTTTTCTGAAACAAAACAGGTGCTCCCCAAGGTGAAACACTAGGTCTTATCAACTCCTTCTTCAATAGATCATCCAATTGGAGCTTCAACTCTTTCAATTCATCAATATTGAACCTATAAGGTGCTCTAGAATAAGGCTCACTTCTTGGATAAAGGTCTATAGCATGGTCAATTTTCCTTGGAGGAGGCGTGCTCGGTAGATCATCAGGAAATACATGTGCGTACTCATCTAAAAGTTTTTTAACATATTCCAGTATTTCCTCTTCTTTCTTCTTCTCCTGAAGGTCATGCACATAAACCAAATATGTCTCACAACCCTGTTGAATACCCCTAATCAAATTTATTGCAGAAATAGGAGAAAAACTTGAATTACACTTGCTTGCAAGACGATGTTCCTTCCCTTCTATTTTCAAAGTAAGGATCCCGCTTTCACAATCAATCACGACACTGTTATGAACTAACCAGTCCTTTCCGATGATTACATCACATTCTCTCATTTCAATCAAAAACTTATGTACTCCTAACATAAAATCAAGATTCTCAATACAGCCTCGAGTATAGTGTATCCTACCATTAGCCATCTGTACAGGTCTTTTAGTCTGCATCTCAATATGCAACCCTAAAGCTTCTGCCATCTTAAGTCAAGGAAACAATTTGTACTACCCAAATCAATCAAGAAACTAACCTTACGTGAGGATATGTCCCCCATAATCCTAATCACCGATGCCCTTGAATGAGAAGAAGTTTTCATGCATTGACGTCTAGGGATAGAACACTTACCTTGATCATCCGCTTCCTCAATTGTCATGTTTTCTTCTTGTCAATGAGCTATCTTCGCTTGCATAGAACGGTTGATGGCCTTGTTTGGACATTCAAAAGTGCGATGTCCTTGTTCTCCACATCGAAAACAAAGTCCTAGCCTCTTAGCCCGCTCTAGGAAATCAGAATCACGTTGCTAGTGCATAACTTCTTGCTTCTTAGGTGTATCCGTTTGCTTCGGCTTTGGTCTTCCTCCTTGACCATTAATAGAGTTAGTCGATCTCTGTCCATTTTGATTTATTGAAATAGGTCTTGGGGGTCGATGTCCTATTGAGATAAACTTTGATTTGAATGCCTTTTTCGTGGTAAACTTCTCCATCTTCTCAAAGTTTTCTGCTTTTGCAACCGCATCAAGAAAATCTACACATCCGGACCCCTTTACTTGATAGCGAAGCTCTTCTCGCAAACCCTCAATAAACTTGCTTTTTAGCGCATCTCCAGAAACTTCTAGTGCATACTTATGTAAACACAAAAATTTCTCCTTATATTCTTCAGCAGACAAGTTATATCTATCATCCTCATGCTGCTTGAAAGAGTAGAATTCCATTTTCTTTTCCATCCGATAATGTGGAGAACAATAACGATTCTCTGCTTGCTCTCGAAATTCTTTCCAGAGGATCGGACCTTCACGTGTTTTTGTCTGTATATAAGATTTCCACCACAGGTTTTGCGACTCCTCGCAGATGCAGAATTGCCACCTTTGCTTTTGATTCCTCACTAAATAGGCGCAGGTCAAAGAAATCTTCAAGTTCCTCAATCCATGCTTCAAGATCCTCTCTAATTTCCTTCTCACCATCAAATTCATTTAATTTTTCTCTTTTGAACACTTGCTTGAGTGCAGATTCACGTGCATCATCGTCCTCTTCAAGTTCACGTTGCCGTCTAGCTCTACGTGCGTATGATGTGCCCACACCATTACCACCTTCAGCATTGAGGTCCATGAAAGCATTTGCAGTAGCTTCTTTTTGTTTGTTGGATCTTTCTTTATGTAATTTTGCATTCAATCTACGGATAAGCTCCTCTTGTTCTTCTATCTTCTTCTTCAAAGTCTGCATCTTGTCCCGGAATCCAACTGTGCTCTCATACCACTTGTAACAAGTCTCCTAAACTTGAGTCACAATCTCACATAGAATAATGGGTTTCGACACCACAAGATATAAAGAAGGCAAACAGAGTATACGCAGAACAAGAAGAGAGAGAATTTTATTATTTGTGCAGATTTACAAGTAGTTTTGATCTACGTTACAAAATCTATCAGATTGCTTCAATGTGAAGCCTCATCCACCCGACCACCCCCGAGCTGATCTCAATCCCAATCTCAATCACAATCACAATCTCAATCCCACTCTCAATCACAATCACAATCACCCTCAATCTCAATCTCAATCTCAATCACAATTCCAGAAGCCGAAAAACGATCGTAATGACTGTACGACCATCATCCTTTTCTATCTCTCAATCTTTCTTTTTTTGGGATCTATGCCTTTCGCCAGCGCACGACCAATCACGCCTTCCTAGACCCGCACTTTTAGAATCTGCATTCTCCAAAAATAGCGTGTTTTTGCATGTCTCATGCAAGACTTCCGGACCACCCATGCATCTACTTTTCATGTCCGCCATCAAGAATCGTACCTGCAAAAATAGAGGTAATCCCTGCAACGCACTCACACACACGTCAATCACCCAAAAATAACCCATATACCCATGTGCGTTTTCTAAATCCGCGAACATGAATAAGATGAATGAATGAAGGCTTCTCTTTTCTTTTTCTTTGTGTTGGAAAACGGCACTTTTCGAAACCCTGTAACTCAAAAACAGTGAGGAATCAGCTTGAGCTTGTGAGAGACAAAAATATTCAGTTCTTAAATCTGTACAATAATGTTTGAGACGCCTCAGGTCCAAATCTGCTTCCAGATATCACTTTTGGGCCCTACAGAATCAAAAATTCTAGAGAGATGAAAAAACATGAAAAATCTCTTCATTAACCTATCTTCATGGAACCAAATGAGACATAAAACATAGGAACTACAAAAAATTCAATCAAGTAAAGTTTTTCTACTAAGAATACTCTACGTTTCTCTCATACAACACTTTTTCAGATTCCTTCATCTTCATGCTCGAAATTAACATACAAATTTCATGCGACAACTTTCTAGAGAGAGAATGTAAAAACTTATTGCTACAAAATTTTGCAGACATGATCAAAATATCCTAAACATAAAATTTCATTATTACCTACACATCTTTTTTTTTTCCAAGGTGGAAAATCAACGTGGCATCTTACAATTCTCCCCCTCTTTAAAGAACTCTGTCCTCAGAGTTGGAAAGAAGGATAATGTTCCATAAACTCATCTAAACCAACCCATGTTGAATCTTAAATAGGATATGCAAACCACTTTACTAAAATTTCCACTATTTCACGATTCCTAAGATGTGTAACTCTCCTATCCAATATATCTTCTGGTTCAAGTTCAAAAGTGGCATCTTCCTTCAACTTAGATTTGTCCTGCAAAACATGATCAACATTAGGAACATACTTTTTAAGTAATCCAACATGGAAGACTGGATGAATTTTCAAAGTATAAGGTAGGTCAACTAAATATGCAACAGAACCAATTTTCTTTAAGATTTTGAAAGGACCAGCATAACGAGGAGACAATCGACGATCTTTGCCTAAAACCAGATTTGATTTAGAAGGACTCACTTTCAAAAAAACTAGATCATTTGTTTTAAATTCCAAGGGCCTCTTTTTGAGATCATGATATAATTTCTGACGTTTCTGTGCATCTTTCATGTTTTTCCTTACCTTATTTAGCTCCAAATCCATATTTTAAAGCATCTCTTTGGATATTTCAACCTGATTCTGTGAATTAAAAAGTGAATGCGGCAGCAAGCAATTATAGCCATACATTGCTTCAAAAGGTGTCATCTTAATAGAGGAATGCCATGCACTATTATATGCATACTCAACCAAGGGCAAATATTTAGTCCAATTGTTTTGCTTATCATTCACATACATGTGTAACATATGCTCAAGCACCCTGTTAACCCTCTCGGTCTCACCATCGGTTTGAGGATGAAATGCAGTACTCATGCGTAATTCTGTTCCTATGGATTGAAATGTTGCTTTCCAAAAATTAGATGTGAACCTTGCATTCCTATCAGAAATTATACTTTTGGGTATACCATGTAACCTAAAAATTTCTTTTATGAAAAGTTTAGCAGCATGCAAAGCTGTATCAATTTTCCTCATGGGAAGAAAATGTGCCATCTTTGTAAGACGGTCCATGACAACAAAGATGGTATCATGCCCACTTTTGGTCACAGGCAACTTTGTTATGAAATCCATAGAGATGGATTCCCATTTTTGATCAGGCACATCTAATGGTTGTAACATGCCAGGACTCCTTTTAAATTCGCCTTAACCTGTTGACATTTCAGACATTCTTCGACATACCTCTTAATATCATATTTCATACATGGCCAATAATATGAAGCTTTCACTTTTGCATAAGTTCTAGAAAAACCAGGGTGTGCAGAGAAAGGTGCATCATGACAGTCATGCAGGATCTTTTCTTTCAAAACAGATTCTAAAGAAATACATAAACGAGAATTACAATACAAATCATTATTTCTCAAATGAAATTTTCCCTGAAACATAGAACCTGGATTCATAGCCAAAAATTCCAAGATTGCTGCATAAAATAAATCTTCTTTTAATTCTTTTCCAATATCAAAATCAAAGCATAAAATAGAAATTGAATTGCATAGGGGTTTACGACTCAAAGCATCGGCCACCTTGTTTTCTTTTACTGCTAAGTATTTAATATCAAAATCATAATTATTCACTTAGCAATTGGATCCATCGTTTTTGTCTATTGTTAAGTAAAGGTTGAGTAAATGTGTATTTAAGGCTCTGATGATCTGTTCTTAATTCAAACTTTACTCCTAGCAATAAGTGTCTCCAATGTTTAAGTGCATGAACAACTGCAAGCATTTCTAAGTCATGTGTTGTATAATTTAGTTCATGTTTCTTAATTTCCTTGACTCATAAGCCACTACCCTCCCTTCTTGTGAAAGAACACATCCGATTTGGCTTCCACTAGCATCACATGCAACAATAAAAGGCTTCCCTAACTCAGGTATCTTTAGCACACAATTTTTGATAACTTTCTGTTTTAATTCGTCAAACGCCTTTTGACGCTCATCGTTCCATGTGAACTCTCTATTTTTCTTTGTCAATTCTGTAAGAGGATTTGCAATTCGAGAAAACTCCCTAATGTGTGCCCTCTCATATTGTGCCAATCCAAGGAAGCTTCTCACATCCCTCACACATTTGGGTGTAGGCCAGTCAACTATGCTTTTAACTTTCTCAGGATCTATATGAATCCCTTCCTTAGAAACAACTCTCCCCAAATAAGTCACTTCCCCTTTTGCAAAAAAACATTTACTCATCTTACCATATAAATTATGCTCTTTTAGTTTTTGTAAAGTCTTCTTGAGATGCAATGCATGTTCATCATCATCCTTAGAATACACAAAAATATCGTCAAGAAAAATTAATATAAATTCATCGAGATATTCATGAAACACATTATTCATCAAACACATAAATGTTGCAGGAGTATTTGTTAATCCAAAAGGCAAAACTGTGAACTCGTAATGACCATATCATGTTCTAAAAGCGGTTTTTGGTATGTCCTCAGACTTTACTATAATTTGATGATATCCTGATCTTAAGTCAATTTTAGTGAATACCGTGGCACCACTCAATTGACTCAATAGTTCATCTATGTGTGGCAGTGGATACTTGTTCTTAATGGTTTTCTTGTTCAATCCCCTATAGTCAATACAAAGTTTGTATGAACCATCTTTCTTTCTCTGAAACAAAACAGGTGCTCCCCAAGGTGAAACACTAGGTCTTATCAACTCCTTCTTCAATAGATCATCCACTTGGAGCTTCAACTCTTTCAATTCAACAATATTGAACCTATAAGGTGCTCTAGAATAAGGCTCACTTCCTGGATAAAGGTCTATAGCATGGTCAATTTTCCTAGGAGGAGGCATGCCCGGTAGATCATCATGAAATACATCTACGTACTCATCTAAAAGTTTTTTAACATATTCAGGTATTTCCTCTTCTTTCTTCTTCTCCTCAAGGTCATGCACATAAACCAAATATGTCTCACAACCCTGTCGAATACCCCTAATCAACTTTATTGCAGAAATAGGAGAAAAACTTGAATTACACTTGCCTGCAAGAGGATGTTCCTTCCCTTCTATTTTCAAAGTAAGGATCCCGCTTTCACAATCAATCACGACACTGTTATGAACTAACCAGTACATTCCGATGATTACATCACATTCTCTCATTTCAATTACATGGAAGGTACCCAAAAACTAATGTTCTCCTAACATAAAATCAAGATTCTCAATACAGCCTCGAGTATAGTGTATCCTACCATTAGCCATCAGTACAGGTCTTTTAGTCTACATCTCAATATGCAACCCTAAAGCTTCTGCCATCTTAAGTGAAAGGAAACAACTTGTACTACCCGAATCAATCAAGAAACTAACCTTACGTGAGGATATGTCCCTCATAATCCTAATCACCGATGCCCTTGAATGAGAAGAAGTTTTCATGTATTGAAGTCTAGGGCTATAACACTTACCTTGATCATCCGCTTCCTTAATTGTCATGTTTTCTTCTTGTAGATGAGCTATCCTCGCTTGCATAGAACGGTTGATGGCCTTGTTTGGACATTCAAAAGTGCGATGTCCTTGTTCTCCACATCAAAAACAAAGTCCCAGCCTCTTAGCCCGCTCTAGGAAATCAAAATCACGTTGCCAGTGCATAACTTCTTGCTTCTTAGGTGTATCCGTTTGCTTCGGCTTTGGTCTTCCTCCTTGACCGTTAATAGAGTTAGTCGATCTCTGTCCATTTTGATTTATGGAAATAGGTCTTGGGGGTCGATGTCCTGTTGAGATAAACCTTGATTTGAATGCCTTTTTCGTGGTAAACTTCTCCATCTTCTCAAAGTTTTTTGCTTTTGTGTCACTCTAGCACAATGGTGAGTACCAACGTGAGAAGATTCACCTCATAATTGTCAATCCGTGGAGACGTGAGGACTAGTATGAAGATTATGAGCAAGTGAAGACACAAGTGCGTGAGTGAGAAGCACACAAGCATGCACACACATACACATACACGCGCACACAAGGCAAGAACAAGGAGAGGAACAATGGAGTTCTTTGCATTAATCAATAGGTCTCTTACATAAGCTCAATTCACGAACAATCTCACCCCAAAAATGAGCTCTCTAGCTCTTTTTATAGTTTTTTGACTAGTTTTGGCCCTGTCCAAACCTAGTGTCCGGCCTAGTTAAAAATTAGGTTCCAGGGCTTATTTGAGGGCTCAAACGAAGTCTAAAAATTATGAAAATTGGTACGATGGTACTTCTAATACTCCTCAAGCTCGAGGACTCCTCGGCTTGCACAAAATGGAGTCTATTCTACCAAAAATGGGATTTACAATGTTTGTGTAGTGATTAAAATCACTTGACTTGTAAATAATCCATGGGAAAAAATGATTTGGCCTTGTTGCCGTATTGTGCATGACTCCTCTGTTGCTTTGTATGCCAACATTTTGCAACCGCATCAAGAAAATCTACACATCCGGACCCCTTTACTTGATAGCAAAGCTCTTCCCGCAAACCCTCAATAAACTTGCTTTTCAATGCATCTCCAGAAACTTCTAGTGCATACTTATGTAAACACAAAAATTTCTCCTTATATTCTTCAACAGACAAGTTATATCTATCATCCTCATGCTGCTTGAAAGAGTAGAACTCCATTTTCTTTTCCATCCGATAATGTGGAGAACAATAACGATTCTCTGCTTGCTCTCGATATTCTTTCTAGAGGATCGGACCTTCACGTGTTCTTGTCTGTATATAAGATTTCCACCACAGTTTTGCGACTCCTCGCAGATGCAGAATTGCCACCTTTGCTTTTGATTCCTCACTAAATACGCACAGGTCAAAGAAATCTTCAAGTTCCTCAATCCATGCTTCAAGATCCTCTCCAGTTTTCTTCTGACCATCAAATTCATTTATGTTTTCTCTTTTAAACACTTGCTTGAGTGCAGATTCACCTGCATCATCGTCCTCTTCAGGTTCACGTTGCCGTCTAGCTCTACGTGCGTTTGATGTGCCCGCACCATTACCACCTTCAGCATGGAGGTCCATGAAAGCATTTGCAGTAGCCTCTTTTTGTTTGTTGGATCTTTCTTTATGTAATTCTGCATTCAATCTATGGATAAGCTCCTCTTGTTCTTCTATCTTCTTCTTCAAAGCCTGCATCTTGTCCCGGAATCCAACTCTGCTCTGATACCACTTGTAACAAGTCTCCTAAACTTGAGTCACGATCTCACATAGAATAATGGGTTTCGACACCACAAGATATAAAGAAGGCAAACAAAGTATACACAGAACAAGAAGAGAGAGAATTTTATTATCTGTGCAGATTTACAAGTAGTTCTAATCTGCGTTACAAAATCTATCAGATTGCTTCAATGTGAAGCCTCATCCACCCGACCACCCCCGAGCTGATCTCAATCCCAATCTTAATCACAATCACAATCTCAATCCCAATCTCAATCACAATCATAATCTCAATCTCAATCTCAATCTCAATCTCAATCTCAATCTCAATCTCAATCTCAATCTCAATCGCAATTCCAGAAGCCGAAAAACGATCGTAATGACTGTACGACCATCATTCTTTTCTATCTCTCAGTCTTCGTCTTTTTTGGATCTCTGCCTTTCGCCAGCGCACGACCAATCACGCCTTCCTAGACCCGCACTTTTGGAATCTGCATGCTCCAAGATAGCGTCTTTTCGCATGTCTCATGCAAGACTTCCGGACCACCCATGCATCTACTTTTCATGTCCACCATCAAGAATCGTACCTGCAAAAATAGAGGTAATCCCTGCAACGCACTCACACACACTTCAATCACCCAAAAATAACCCATATACCCATGTGTGTTTTCTAAATCCGCGAACATGAATAAGATGAATGAAAGAAGGCTTCTCTTTTTTTTTTTAAAGTGTTGGAAAACGGAACTTTTCAAAACCCTGTAACTCAAAAATAGTGAGGAATCAGCTTGAGCTTGTGAGAGATAAAAATATTCAGTTCTTAAATCTGTACAAAATGTTAGAGACGCCTCAGGTCCAAATCTGCTTTCAAATATCCCTTTTGGGCTCTGCAAAATTGAAAATTATAGAGAGAGACGAAAAAACATGAAAAATCTCTTCATTAACCTATCTTCATGGAACCAAATGAGACATAAAACATAGGAACTACAAAAAATTCAATCAGGTAAAGTTTTTCTACTAAGATTACTCTACCTTTCTCTCATACAACACTTTTTCAGATTCCCTCATCTTCATGCTCAAAATTAACATACAAATTTCAAGTTAATACAGGTCAGATTGAAGGTTTGAAGAAAAGGTGCAGATTTCTGTGAAGTGAAACTTTGATTTTCACTAAGTTCAGAGATGAAGACTCACATTAAGAGTATTGCTAAGCTAATGATGGTTATGGAGGTCTTCTAATACCACATTAGTTTAGTTCTTGTGGTGTTTTATACACCAACAAGTGGTATCAGAGCAGATAAGGTCCTCGAGAGTAAAGGGAGAGCAGATACAAGAAGAATTGAAGAGTTCTTTATCAAAGAAGGTGGAAGCTGAGGTGTTCAACAAACAAAAGTCATCAGAAGATTATTTCGAAGTTACTTCCAAAGGTAAAGGTCTACAAAAGGTATCATTCTTTAACTCTATACTTATAGGTTGAAGCAGAATCAAGAATATTATGGCAGATCATGTGTCCATTGATAAATTGGACAGAGATAATTATCCTGCTTGGGTGATGAGGATGGAAGCCTTACTTATGAGTAAGGACCTAATGGTATATGTGACAGGTGAAGAAGAAAAGCCTAAATTTGAAGATGAGAGTCATCCAAGAAAGGAAGAGCTAGAAGCTTTGAAGCTATGGCAGAAGAGAGATGCAAGTGCAAGAGCTTATATATATAACACTATTACAGATCATTTGTTACCACATATCAGAGGTTTAGAAACAGCTGAAGACATTTGGAATGCTTTGGAGGATCACTTCCAAAACACTACTAAAGCTAGGAAGGCTAGCTTATGGTCAGAGTTCACCACATTCAAGAAAAAGCAAAATCAGAGCATCAGTGATTATGTCACTAAGATGAAGGACTTGGCAGATAGCCTTGGATCTATTGATGAGGATATTGAAGATCATAGGTTGATAGCACAATTACTTGCAGGATTAAGAGGTGATGAAAGATGGAAGCCTTTTGTACTTTCAACAGAACTCTCATTAAATCATTATGTGACAGAATTGAATCAATTACTTGGATTGATGCTCACATTTGAGCAAGACTTGAAGTCAGATGGAGACAAAGCCAGGACAAAGTTCCGCAATGTACATCAAGAACAAGAAGAAAGGAGATAAAGGTAAAGCAAAGGATGAAGAAGAGTCAACTCAAGCAAATTATGCAAGAGGAAGAGGTATTGGCAGAGGTAAAGGTCGAGGAAATGGAAGAGGTAGAGGTAATCAGAACAATAACAAGAAGACATGTTGGATTTGTGGATTGAGCAATCATCTAGCATATGATTGTTGGCATAATCAACAAGGATCAAGCCAAAATCAAAACAACAATGGCAGAGGAAGAGGTGGAAGATTTCAGAATCAATTTCAAAGAGGAAGACAAAATTCAAGAGGAAGTTATGGTAGAGGTGGTGGAAGAAATTGGAATCAGAATCAGTCTTACAATACCACATATTGCAATTATGCAAATGATACACAGAATGACATTCATACAACATTGATGATGAATTCAATAAGTCCATCAGAGAAGGAGGATCTCAAGGTATTTTATATTGACTCTGGTTGTTCAAATCATTTGTCAGGTAATATAGAATTATTGTCAGAATTGGAAGAAGGCAATTCAAGTCATACAGTACAAACAGGTGATAATACAAAACATAATGTGCATTCAATTGGAAAAGTGAAATGCAGGAGTGGAGCTGATTTGTTAACAAATGTTTTGTATGTTCCAACAATACCAAAGAATCTGATTAGTGTTGGACAAATAGTGGAAAAAGGTTTTCAAATCAGATTTACAAATGAAGGGGTGTTTGTTGAAGATCCAGAGGATGCATACAATCCTATTGTTTGTGGTAAGAAGGAAGGTAGACTTTTTACTCTCAAAGTGCAAGGAAATGTTGGTCAAGCCCTAATCACACATGGTGATGAAGTAATTACAGAGTTAGATCTTTGGCATAAGAGATTGGGACACTTCAATGAAAGAGGAATCAAAACTATGGTGGAGAACCAATCTGTAATGGGGCTACCAAATGTGAAAAGTCAACATATGATATACAAGTGTGAAGCTTGTCAGATGGGAAAAGCACACAGATTACCATTTCAGAAGAAAGGTTTCAAGCATGATGGTTTGCTTGAACTCATACATACAGATGTATGGGGACCAACAAAAGAAGGATCAATAAATGGATCTAGGTATTATGTTTTGTTTATTGATGATGCTACAAGGTGGATAACTCTTTATGTTCTAAAAGAAAGATCAGAAGTATTTGGAGCTTTCAAACATTTTCATGCTTATGCAGAAAGAGTTACAGGTCAAAAACTCAAGAGGTTAAGGTCTGATGGAGGGGGAGAATACTTCTCCCAAGAGTTTAATGATTATCTTTGGAATGTAGGTATCAAGAGAGAGATAACTTGCAGGTATACACCTCAACATAATGGGGTGGCAGAAAGGAGAAATAGAACATTGGTTGAATTTGCAAGAGCAATGTTAAAAGAAAAGAATTGCCCTAATTATCTTTGGGCTGAGGCTGTAAATACAGCTACATATCTTGTGAATAGACTACCATGTGGAGCTTTGAATGGTATGACCCCTTATGAAGCTTGGTGGGGTAAGAAACCAACACTTGACCATTGTAAAGTGTTTGGGTCAATTGCCTATGCTTATGTGCCATCACAACTTAGACATAAGCTTGAACCAAAGGCAGAAAAATATGTGTTTATTGGGTATGATGAAAAGCAAATGGGTTATAGGCTATGGAGTCCTTTAACTAAACATTTTATTGTTTCCAGAGATGTTACCTTTGATGAACAGAAGAGTTGGTATGCAGATAAAGATTGTGACCTTGAAACATTTGAAGAAGAGATAAGAAGGAGTGCAAGAGGTAAGTCACATATGCAGATAGATGGAGATGAAGAACATATGCAAGCAAGCACATCAAGAGTTGGATCATATAGAAGAAATGAAGATGGACCAATATTTGATGAAGAAGTACATCCAGATATACATGAAGAGTGTGAACCAAGAAGATCAACCAGAATGAGGAAGCAACCTACAAGGTATTCCTATGATACTTCTTACTTGACTCAGAAAAATTATGCTTACCTGGTTAAGGAAGATGAAGAGCCTCAAAGCTATGATGAAGCAAAGGGTAAGAGACAATGGGAAGAAGCAATGAAGGAAGAGTTTGATGCACTTGAAGAAAACAAAACTTGGGAACTTGTTCCAAAGCCTAATGGTAAGAAAGTGATTGGAAATAAATGGGTTTACAAAATTAAGAAGCATGCAGATGGAAGAATAGCCAGATACAAAGCTAGATTGGTGGTTAAAGGCTATGCTCAAACTTTTGGCATAGATTATGATGAGACATTCAGTCCTGTGGCAAAGATGTCAACCATAAGGACAATCATTGCCATTGTAGCATCAAAAGGATGGACATTGAGTCAATTGGATATTAAGAATGCATTTTTGAATGGATATATATCAGATGAGGTTTACATGGAGCAACCTCAAGGGTTTGCAGATCACAAGTTTCCAAATTATGTTTGCAGGCTAAGAAGAGCACTTTATGGTTTGAAACAAGCTCCAAGAGCTTGGAATTATAGACTTGTAAAGTATCTTAATGATCTTGGATATCAAAGTTCAAAGGCAGATGCAAGTTTACTTATCAAAAGAACAGATGAAGGTATGATCTACATTTGTATTTATGTAGATGATATTATAATTACAGGTACCTCAAATGAAGGAATCAAGGAGGTGAAGAAGTTACTTGAGAGAGAATTTAAGATAAGTGATCTAGGAAAATTGTCATATTTTCTTGGAATGGAAATCACTTATGCAGAACATGGCATATATGTATCACAAGAAAGGTATCTTTTGAATCTTCTAAAGAAGTTTAACATGGAGAATTGCAGAGAGGCATCAACACCACTAGAGGTCAATCATAAACTCAGTAGATATGATGGTGCACAGTTCAAAGACATGAGGAAGTATCAATCTTTAGTGGGAAGTTTAATTTATGCTACACTAACAAGGCCTGGTCTTAGTTATGCAATGGGTGTTCTTTCTCAATTCATGCATTGTCCAAAGGATCCACATTGGATTGCAGGTCAAAGAGTTCTTAGATATATCAAAGGGACTTTGAAAGAAGGATTGTATTATCCTTTTACATCAAATATAAGATTGAGAGCCTATAGTGATTCAGATTGGGCAGGAAGTCAGGATGATAGAAGATCTACTCATGGGTATATGATATACATTGGAGATAAACTTGTGAGTTGGTGTTCAAAGAAACAACATACAGTGGCTTTATCATCAACAGAAGCTGAGTACAAAGGACTTGTGGAAGTAGCAAAAGAAGTAATATGGATGGAGACATTATTCAAAAGCTTGGGAATTGATCAAGGTATACCTATCATTCATGGAGATAATATGAGCTCATTATATCTTACAGCAAATCCTGTATTTCATGCAAGGACAAAGCACATAGAAATACAGTACCATTTTCTCAGAGAAAAGGTAATGGAGAAGGAGATTGAAGTGGTGTACACTTCTACAAAAGATCAGATTGCAGATATTATGACAAAGAGCTTGGATGGAGTGAAGACAAGTAGGTTCAAGGAGATGGCAGGAATAAAAGAGAAGAAGATTATATGAAGAAGTCAAAGTATGCTAATTAGTGATTGAGGGGGAGCTGTTGGGGCTTCACTCACTAATTAGGCATGGATATATGAAGACATATGAAGAAAGGAAGAAGGAAAGGTGAAGTGAAGAAAAAGTATACAGAAAATTAAGCCTAAGTGAAGGGACAATTTCACTATTGTAAATTAGTGCAAATTAGAGTCTAGTTTTTCCAGAGATCTTCAGAACTTATGAGTTCGAGTCTAGGAGTATGTAAACCATAGGTATATAAGTTAATTTGAGATAAAAAACATGTAGAGAGAACTCAATTTTGTAATCTGAGTGAGTAGAGAAAAGTCGTGTCTTTTCTGAGAGAGATGTTCAGGAAAAACTTCTGAGTGTGAGAGAGTTTTCCATGGCTATGAGCAAAATTAGGCTAAGCCAATTTGTACACATCGTCTCTGATATACAGCATATGTTTGTGTAGAAGGATTATGTCTAATTCCTCTTGTACATTGAGTTCTAAGTGATTTCACATGACTGTGTAAGTTAGTTGACAGTTACGACTTTTCTGGCGCACATTTACTTGAACTTCTTAAGGTCAGATCTCGAAGTATACAGTAAAGTTTTCAGTAAGTGATAGCTCATTTTAAATCTATCATCTTCAACTACATTTGGTCAAAAGATCTTTAAGAAACGGGACGCATACTCAGAGAAATCAGCTTAACAGTGAAGGTATGTCAAATCGATGAAGTCGGTTTTCAGTTTTCAGACATAGTGTAAAGTTTGGAGCAAATTCAGAAGATTTTGAAGTTAGTACTTGAAAGTTTTGCTTGTTATGTGTTACTTAATATTAGCAAGAACTTCTCTTAATAAACGATCAGAGGAATTTGCAAAGATCAAGTTAATACAAGTCAGATTGAAGGTTTGAAGAAAAGGCGCAGATTTCTGTGAAGTGAAATTTTGATTTTCACTAAGTTCAGAGATGAAGACTCACATTAAGAGTATTGCTAAGCTAATGATGGTTATGGAGGTCTTCTAATACCACATTAGTTTAGTTCTTGTGGTGTTTTATACACCAACAAAGTAAATATGCAACAGAACCAATTTTCTTTAAGATTTTGAAAGGACCAGCATAACGAGGAGACAATCGACGATGTTTGCCTAAAACCAGATTTGATTTAGAAGGACTCACTTTCAAAAAAATCAGATCATTTGTTTTAAATTCCAAGGGGCCTCTTTTTGAGATCATGATATATTTTCTGACGTTTTTGTGCATCTTTCATGTTTTTCCTTACTTTATTTAGCTCCAAATCCATGTTTTCAAGCATCTGTTTGGATATTTCAACCTGATTCTGTGAATTAAAAAGTGAATGCGGCAGCAAGCAATTATAGCCATACATTGCTTCAAAAGGTGTCATCTTAATAGAGGAATGCCATGCACTATTATATGCATACCTAACCAAGGGCAAATATTCAGTCCAATTGTTTTGCTTATCATTCACATACATGCATAACATATCCTCAAGCACCCTGTTAACCCTCTCGGTCTCACCATCGGTTTGAGGATGAAATGCAGTACTCATGTGTAATTCTGTTTCTATGGATTGAAATGTTGCTTTCCAAAAATTAGATGTGAACCTTGCATCCCTATCAGAAATTATACTTTTGGGTATACCATGTAACCTAAAAATTTCTTTTATGAAAAGTTTAGCAACATGCAAAGCTGTATCAGTTTTCCTCATGGGAAGAAAATGTGCCATCTTTGTAAGATGGTCCACGACAACAAAGATGGTATCATGCCCACTTTTGGTCACAGGCAACTTTGTTATGAAATCCATAGAGATGGATTCCCATTTTTGATCAGGCACATCTAATGGTTCTAACATGCCAGGACTCCTTTTAAATTCGGCCTTAACCTGTTGACATTTCAGACATTCTTCGACATACCTCTTAATATCATATTTCATATGTGGCCAGTAATATGAAGCTTTTGTAGGAGATAGACGTCTGGGGAAGCACGCGAACAACACAAGGAAGAAGAAGAAGCTTGGAGCATAAACACACAATACTGAATGTATTACTAGAGAATGTACAAAGATAAGTAGCCCATTAGGGCAATAGGCGTATATACAAGCCGGGGGAAAAAAACCTCCTAAAGAGGGAAAAAAGTGCCCCGGCGGTCCTAGTGTGTTCACACACATCACTACCTAAATATATCAACAAATCCACCCTGGGAGTGATGCGGTGAGCAAGGAGCTGGCACTCATGTATAAGGAAGTGCCAAGCTATGTGGAAATCACTCCACAAAAGGAAGTAAGCCCAAAGCTTTGCGGAAAGCTTCAAACTTCTCCCTAGGCAGAGCCTTCGTGAAAAGGTCTGCAATGTTCTCCTGTGTGGGCACATATGCCAAGCTGATCTCCCCAGCAGAGAACCTCTCCCTGACATAGTGATAATGCACCTCAATGTGCTTAGTGCGAGCATGGAACACAGGGTTCCTCGCAACTGCCAATGCGCTCTGACTGTCAGTGAAGATGGTGGTGGTAGAAGACTGGCCAACACCCAAATCAGCGATAAGGCATCTGAGCCACACACACTCAAGAGTCGTTGTGAAAGCTGCCCTATACTCAGCCTCATAACTGGAAGTGGCCACAGTAGGCTGCTTCTTGCTCAATCAAGATATACATGAGCTACCAAGCATGAAGCAAAAACCACTGGTGGACACACGAGTGTCATAGCAACCAACCCAATCTGAGTCAGAAAAAGCATGCAAATTTGGCGGTAGTGATCCCCCCTTGGGATAAAACAACCCAAGTAGCCGAGTACCACTCAAGTAGCGAAAGATGCACTTAACCGCCTTCCAATGCGTGACTCCTGGGCAATGCATAAACCTGCTCATCTATGAGACAACAAACTGAATATTTGGCCGAGTAATACATAAGTAAATCAAGCATCCAACAGCCTGCTGATAGAGAAGAGCATCAAATGCATCTCCGGCATCATGAAGACTCAATTGTAAACCTGTCTCCATAGGAGTGGCAATAGGCTTACAGTCTTCAAGGCCAAAACGGTGCAATAATGTGTCAATATATTTCGTTTGACACAAAGCCATTCCACCATCAACTTGCATAAATTGAATGCCCAAATAGTGATGCAAATGCCCCAAATCAGACATCTCAAATGAGGCATGCAAATCAGCCTTGAAATCAGCAATATGCTTCTCAATAGGACCCGTGAGCAGCATGTCATCAACATAGACAACAATGATCAGAAGCACATCATTAGCACGCTTAACATATAAGGTCCATCAGGTTTACGCTTCAGCTTGTATACCCACTTAGTGCCAATGGCCTTCTTGCCAGGAGGCAAGTCACATAAAGACCATGTACCATTCTTCATTATAGCATCATATTCAGATTGCATGGTAGCCATCCAATTTTCTGAATTCTGTGCTTCATCAAAAGAAACAGGCTCATTCTCATCACAGAGACTAGAAGCAGCCATAGCATAGCAATCGGATGCAAAGGAGGCACTATGAGAGCCTGAACGAGTACGATATGACAAAGGTGCATCTAATTTGCTGTCACGCAAAGTCTGCACCAGCCATTTTGGCATAGTTTTTGCCTGCTCAATATCAGCTCTCTCATCAACAAGTGCATCATGTAAATCTGCATCAGAAATAGAATGATCTGCATCATCATATGAAATCTGCAAAGGCTGAGAAGTTGCCTCATTAGGACCAGCATTAGATTGTCCACCTGTAAAAAGAGGCATCATCGTATCATACATGTCTTTGGAGCTAACAGATAAGCAATGGCTGAATAACATCTTCCACAAAGACAACATCACGGCTAACCAGAATGCGTTTAGTTTGTGGATGAGACAGACGATAGCCTTTACTTTCAGAGCTGTACCCAACAAAAATACATTTTACTGCCTTATCATCCAATTTTCTGCGATGTTGTTCAGGCAGTAATGCATATGCCAAACAACCAAAAACACGTAGATGAGCAACAGATGGCTTGCGGTCATGCCAAGCCTCATATGGAGTGATAGACTGCAACGCTTTAGTGGGACACCTGTTCAATACATATGCTGCACACATGACAGCCTCCAACCAGAAACTATGTGGTAAAGCCTGACTTTTGACCATGCACCTCGCCATCTCCATGAGTGACCTGTTCTTTCGTTCAACAACTCCATTCTGTTGAGGTGTATACGGCACTGTACACTGGTGTTTTATCCCACGTTCAGCCAGAAATGCATTAAAATCTGAAGACATATATTCCCCCCCTCGATCAGAACGAAGGGTGCCCATTTTACATGCTGACAGATTTTCAGCCAAAACCAAAAACTGTTTGAAGCACATGAACACTTCGGACTTTGCTTTGAGTGGATATACCCATGCATGCCTGGAAAAATCATCAATGAAAGTCACGAAGTAAAGGTAATTTCCAAAAGAGGGTGTCTGCATACGACCACACACATCACTATGTACAAGCTGCAATTTCTGTGTAGCCCGAACTAAACCATCTTTTGGAAAGGAAGAACGCTGGATTTTGCCCAAAATACAACCTTCACAAACATGTTTTCCAGGAGCCTCAAGTTTGGGCAAAGAGGACACCATTTCAGATTTCTGCAGGGGTAGCAAACTAGCAAAATTCAGATGACCAAAGCGTGCATGCCAAAGCTTTGCATCTGACATAGCCTGAGAATCATGAACTGCACATGCCGAATCATTCACAGATCTTTCATAGTCTATGAGCTTATACAGACCACGACATAAAATGCCAGAAGCAATAATCACATCGCCATTTGAGAGATCATGGACCCTACACCTGTCATCAACGAATTTCACAACCAAGCCAATCTTGGCTAATGCAGAAACTGATAACAGGTTCTTTTTGATCCTTGGCACAAATAAAGCATCTGACAAAGTGAAAGAACTACCATCAGCAGTAGTCAGAATGATCTTACCAACTCCCATAACAAGATAAGAGGAGTTATTGGCGCATGTGACAGTATTATTCCCTGTAGGGGCAGGCTCAAGTGAAGAGAAGAAACTGTGCTGCGAGGTAATATGTTTGGTCGCCCCATTGTCAAAGTACCAAACATCTGAGTCTATTGCAGACATGCACTGATCATGAGAAGATGGGTCAAAACTACAGACAATAGTAAACACCCATTCTTCTTCCTGCACAAGATTTGCAGACTCTGTTTTGGTGTAGAGGCCTCTGCAACAACCATTCCAGCCTCTTTCTTCTTTGCCTCTTTAGCAGCCAGTTTTGGACACTTCTTTATGATATGATCATTTCCTTTACAGTACTTGCAAAACAATTTCTGCTTTTTTGATTTCTTCTCATCTTTATCCTAGTTCTTCGATTGTGCAGCATTTGCAGATTTCTGCTTACTAATAGAAGAGCTCCATTTTCCTTTGCCCTTCTGACTAGCCAGGAAAGCTTGATCTGCAACACGCATAATGGACCTATTCTGCCTGGACTGATCTTCCTGCAACAGAACAGAGACTAACTCCTCAAATGACAAGGCATTTGGATTGCCTTTCAGCATCAATCGAAGAGTAGAAGCAAAACTCTAATATGAATCAGGAAGACCATTCAGAACGGTCTGCACAAGTGAGCTATCTGGTATAACCTCATCAGCAGAAATCAACTGTTCCTTCAAATCTTTGATCTTCATTAGGAAACTGTCCATAGAATCACCTTCATTCATGTGCTCACTCTCCAACTGTTTTCGGAGGTAAGCAACACGAGCCTCATTCCTAGCCTGGTACAAAGTGGTAAGTGTATCCCAAGCATCCTTTGTTGTTCTGCAAGAGCGAATGTGAGGAATAATGGCACGTTTGACAAACAAAGCTATCAATGCATGTGCCTGGGCATCTCTGCCATCCCAGCGAATCTGCTCTGTAGTAGGTGCAACAGAAATAGCAGCACGAATAGGAATCTGCAGAATATCATATTCCACACCATCTTCATCAGCTCCAGCACCTATATTCGCAGTACCTGTCGTTACACGTGTAACAGGACGTCTTTCAACACCTTGCATAATGTTCCATAATCCTTTTGCAACCAGTACATGTCGCACCATATAAGCCCATAATGGGTAGTTGGTACCATCCAACTTATCCTCAACAGCCAACATACAGAATACATCACTGCTTTGAGCCATGGCCGGTGACTAAAATACCTTGATGTAGAAAATTGACTGTATCTCAAAAAGTTGAATGGAACTGGCCAGACGAGTTCTGCTAGACCTGTAGCAGACTTTGAGACGCTTAAACTGGCGAACAAAAACTGGTATATACCTTTGGCACAAAAGGACAAAATAGCCTACACAAGCACTGCGATAGTGCGTTCGGAGGCCGAAACGAGCTCAGATCGCGATTTCGGCACCACATAGCAAAGCTGTTTTGATCTCGGAAACACCTTGAGTATGCTCACCAAATTTCGTGCGAATCCGAGACTGCAAACGGAGGAGTGTCGATGACGCCCTAGAAGAAGCGACAACCTGCTCTGATACCAATTGTTGGAGATAGACGTCTGTGGAAGCACGCGAACAGCACAAGGAAGAAGAAGAAGCTTGGAGCACAAACACACAATACTGAATGTATTACTAGAGAATGTACAAAGATAAGTAGCCCATTAGGGCAATAGGCGTATATACAAGCCGGGGGAAAAAAACCTCCTAAAGAGGGAAAAAGGTGCCCCGGCGGTCTTAGTGTGTTCACACACATCACTACCTAAATATATCAACAGCTTTCACTTTTGCATAAGTTCTAGAAAAAGCAGGGTGTGCAGAGAAAGGTGCATCATGACAGCCATGCAGGATCTTTTCTTTCAAAACAGATTCTGAAGAAATACATAAACAAGAATTACAATACAAATCATTATTTCTTAAATGAAATTTTCCCTGAAACATAGAACTTGGATTCATACCCAAAAATTCCAAGAGTGCTGCATAAAATAAATCTTCTTTTAATTCTTTTCCAATATCAAAATCAGAGGATAAAATAGAAATTGAACTGCATAGGGGTTTACGACTCAAAGCATTGACCACCTTGTTTTCTTTTCCTGCTAAGTATTTAATATCAAAATCATATTCACTTAGCAATTGGATCCATCATTTTTGTCTATTGTTAAGTAAAGGTTGAGTAAATATGTATTTAAGGCTCTGATGATCTGTTCTTAAATCAAACTTTACTCCTAGCAATAAGTGTCTCCAATGTTTAAGTGCATGAACAATTGCAAGCATTTCTAAGTCATGTGTTCTATAATTTAGTTCATGTTTCCTTAATTTCCTTGACTCATAAGCCACTACCCTCCCTTCTTGTGAAAGAACACATCCGATTTGGCTTCCACTAGCATCACATGCAACAATAAAAGGCTTCCCTAACTCAGGTATCTTTAGCACACAATTTTCGATAACTTTCTGTTTTAATTCGTCAAACGCCTTTTGACACTCATCCTTCCATGTGAACTCTCTATTTTTCTTTGTCAATTCTGTAAGAGGATTTGCAATTCGAGAAAACTCCCTAATGTGTGCCCTCTCATATTGTGCCAAACCACGGAAGCTTCTCACATCCCTCACACATTTGGGTGTAGGCCAGTCAACTATGCTTTTAACTTTCTCAGGATCTATATGAATCCCTTCCTTAGAAACAACTCTACCCCAAATAAGTCACTTCCCCTTTTGCATCTCTTAGTTTTTGTAAAGTCTTCCTGAGATGCAATGCATGTTCATCATCATCCTTAGAATACACAAAAATATCGTCAAGAAAAACTAATATAAATTCATCAAGATATTCATGAAACACATTATTCATCAAACACATAAATGTTGCAGGAGCATTTGTTAATCCAAAAGGCAAAACTGTGAACTTGTAATGACCATATCCTGTTCTAAAAGTGGTTTTGGGTATGTCCTCAGACTTTACTCTAATTTGATGATATCTCGATCTTAAGTCAATTTTAGTAAATACTGTGGCACCACTCAATTGACTCAGCAGTTCATCTATGTGTGGCAGTGGATACTTGTTCTTAATGGTTTTCTTGTTAAATCCCCTATAGTCAATAAGAAGTCTGTATGAACCATCTTTCTTTTTCTGAAACAAAACAGGTGCTCCCCAAGGTGAAACACTAGGTCTTATCAACTGCTTCTTCAATAGATCATCCAATTGGAGCTTCAACTCTTTCAATTCATCAATATTGAACCTATAAGGTGCTCTAGAATAAGGCTCACTTCCTGGATAAAGGTCTATAGCACGGTCAATTTTCCTAGGAGGAGGCATGCCCGGTAGATCATGAGGAAATACATCTGCGTACTCATCTAAAAGTTTTTTAACATATTCCGATATTTTCTCTTCTTTCTTCTTCTCTTGAAGGTCATGCACATAAACCACATATGTCTCACAACCCTGTCGAATACCCCTAATCAGCTTTATTGCAGAAATAGGAGAAAAACTTAAATTACACTTGCCTGTAAGACGATGTTCCTTCCCTTCTATTTTCAAAGTAGGGATCCCGCTTTCACAATCAATCACGACACTGTTATGAACTAACGAGTCCATTCCGATGATTACATCACATTCTCTCATTTCAATTACATGGAAGGTACCCAAAAACTTATGTTCTCCTAACATAAAATCAAGATTCTCAATACAGCCTCGAGTATAGTGTATCCTACCATTAGCCATCTGCACAGGTCTTTTAGTCTGCATCTCAATATGCAACCCTAAAGCTTCTGCCATCTTAAGTGAAAGGAAACAATTTGTACTACCCGAATCAATCAAGAAACTAAACTTACGTGAGGATATGTCCCCCATAATCCTAATCACGGATGCCCTTGAATGAGAAGAAGTTTTCATGCATTGAAGTCTAGGGCTAGAACACTTACCTAGATCATCCGCTTCCTCAATTGTGATGTTTTCTTCTTGTAGATGAGCTATCTTCGCTTGCATAGAACGGTTGATGGCCTTGTTTGGACATTCAAAAGTGCGATGGCCTTGTTCTCCACATCGAAAACAAAGTCCCAGCGTCTTAGCCCGCTCTAGGAAATCAGAATCACGTTGCCAGTGCATAACTTCTTGCTTCTTGGGTGTATCCGTTTGCTTCGGCTTTGGTCTTCCTCGTTGACCGTTAATAGAGTTAGTCGATCTCTGTCCATTTTGATTAATTGAAATAGGTCTTGGGGGTCGATGTCCTGTTGAGATAAACCTTGATTTGAATGCCTTTTTCGTGGTAAACTTCTCCATCTTCTCAAAGTTTTTTGCTTTTGCAACCGCATCAAGAAAATCTACACATCCGAACCCCTTTACTTGATAGCGAAGCTCTTCCCGCAAACCCTCAATAAACTTGCTTTTCAGCGCATCTCCAGAAACTTCTAGTGCATACTTATGTAAACGCAAAAAATTCTCCTTATATCCTTCAACAGACAAGTTATATCTATCATCCTCATGCTGCTTGAAAGAGTAGAATTCCATTTTCTTTTCCATCCGATAATGTGGAGAACAATAACGATTCTCTGCTTCCTCTCAAAATTCTTTCCAGAGGATCGGACCTTCACGTGTTCTTGTCTGTATATAAGATTTCCACCACAGTTTTGCGACTCCTCGCAGATGCAAAATTGCCACCTTTGCTTTTGATTCCTCACTAAATACGAGCAGGTCAAAGAAATCTTCAAGTTCCTCAATCCATGGTTCAAGATCCTCTCCAGTTTTCTTCTCACCATCAAATTCATTTAATTTTGCTCTTTTGAACACTTGCTTGAGTGCAGATTCACCTGCATCATTGTCCTCTTCAGGTTCACGTTGCTGTCTAGCTCTACGTGCGTTTGATGTGCCCGCACCATTACCTCCTTCAGCATTGAGGTCCATGAAAGCATTTGAAGTAGCCTCTTTTTGTTTGTTGGATCTTTCTTTATGTAATGCTGCATTCAATCTACGAATAAACTCCTCTTGTTCTTCTATCTTCTTCTTCAAAGCTTGCATCTTCTCTCGGAATCCAACTCTGCTTTGATACCACTTGTAACAAGTCTCCTAAACTTGTGTCACAATTTCACACAGAATAATGGGTTTGGACACCACAAGATATAAAGAAGGCAAACAGAGTATACGCAGAACAAGAAGAGAGAGAATTTTTTTATCTGTGCAGATTTACAAGTAGTTTTGATCTGCGTTACAAAATCTATCAGATTGCTTCAATGTGAAGCCTCATCCACCCGACCAACCCCGAGCTGATCTCAATCCCAATCTCAATCACAATCACAATCTCAATCCCAATCTCAATCACAATCACAATCTCAATCTCAATCTCAATCTCAATTTCAATCGCAATTCCAGAAGCCGAAAAACAATCGTAATGACTTTACGACCATCATCCTTTTCTATCTCTCAGTCTTCGTCTTTTTGGGATCTCTGCCTTTCGCGAGCGCACGACCAATCACGCCTTCCTAGACACGCACTTTTAGAATCTGCGTGCTCCAAGATAGCGTCTTTTCGCATGTCTCATGCAAGACTTCCGGACCACCCATGCATCTACTTTTCATGTCCACCATCAAGAATCGTACCTGCAAAAATAGAGGTAATCCCTGCAATGCACTCACACACACGTCAATCACCCAAAAATAACCCATATACCCATGTGCGTTTTCTAAATCCGCGAACGTGAATAAGATGAATGAATGAAGCCTTCTCTCTTTTTTTTTTAAAGTGTTGGAAAACGGCACTTTTCAAAACCCTGTAACTCAAAAACAATGAGGAATCAGCTTGAGCTTGTGAGAGACAAAAACATTCAGTTCTTAAATCTATACAATAATGTTAGAGATGCCTCAGGTCCAAATCTGCTTCCAGATATCACTTTTGGCCCTGCAAAATCGAAAATTCTAGAGAGATGAAAAAACATGAAAAATCTCTTCATTAACCTATCTTCATGGAACCAAATGAGACATAAAACATAGGAACTACAAAAAATTTAATCAGGTTAAGTTTTTCTACTAAGAATACCTTTCTCTCATACAACACTTTTTCAGATTCCTTCATCTTCATGCTCGAAATTAACATACAAATTTCATGCGACAACTTTCTAGAGAGAGAATGTAAAAACTTATTGCTACAAAATTTTGCAGACATGATCAAAATATCCTAAACATAAAATTTCATTATTACCTACACATCTTTTTATTTTTTCTTCCAGGTGGAAAATCAACGTGGAATCTTACAATTCTCCCCCTCTTTAAAGAACTCTGTCCTCAGAGTTGGAAAGAAGGATAATGTTCCATAAACTCATCTAAACCAACCCATGTTGAATCTTCAATAGGATATGCAAACCACTTTACTTAAAATTTCCACTATTTCACGATTCCTAAGATGTGTAACTCACCTATCCAATATAACTTCTGGTTCAAGTTCAAAAGTGGAATCTTCCTTCAACTTAGATTTGTCTTGCAAAACATGATCAACATTAGGAACATACTTTTTAAGTAATCCAACATGGAAGACTTGATGAATTTTCAGAGTATTAGGTAGGTCAAGTAAATATGCAACAGAACCAATTTTCTTTAAGATTTTGAAAGGACCAGCATAACGAGGAGACAATCGGCGATCTTTGCCTAGAATCAGATTTGATTTAGAAGGACTCACTTTCAAAAAAACCAGATCATTTGTTTTAAATTCCAAGGGCCTCTTTTTGAGATCATGATATAATTTGTGACGTTTCTGTGCATCTTTCATGTTCTTCCTTACCTTATTTAGCTCCAAATCCATGTTTTCAAGCATCTGTTTGGATATTTCAACCTGATTCTATGAATTAAAAAGTGAATGCGGCAGCAAGCAATTATAGCCATACATTGCTTCAAGAGGTGTCATCTTAATAGAGGAATGCCATGCACTATTATATGCATACTCAACCAAGGGCAAATATTCAGTCCAATTGTTTTGCTTATCATTCACATACATGCGTAACATATCCTCAAGCACCCTATTAACCCTCTCGGTCTCACCATCGGTTTGAGAATGAAATGCAGTACTCATGCGTAATTCTGTTCATATGGATTGAAATGTTGCTTTCCAAAATTAGATGTGAACCTTGCATCCCTATAAGAAATTATACTTTTGGGTATACCATGAAACCTAAAAATTTCTTTTATGAAAAGTTTAGCAACATGCAAAGCTGTATCAGTTTTCCTCATGGGAAGAAAATGTGCCATCTTTGTAAGACGGTCCACGACAACAACGATGGTATCATGCCCACTTCTGGTCACATGCAACTTTGTTATGAAATCCATAGAGATGGATTCCCATTTTTGATCAGGCACATCTAATGGTTGTAACATGCCAGGACTCCTTTTAAATTTGGCCTTAACCTGTTGACATTTTAGACATTCTTCGACATACCTCTTAATATCATATTTCACACGTGGCCAGTAATATGAAGCTTTCACTTTTGCTTGTTGCATAAAATAAATCTTCTTTTAATTCTTTTCCAATATCAAAATCAGAGGATAAAATAGAAATTGAACTGCATAGGGGTTTAGGACTCAAAGCATCGGCCACCTTGTTTTCTTTTCCTGCTAAGTATTTAATATCAAAATAATATTCACTTAGCAATTGGATCCATCGTTTTTGTCTATTGTTACGTAAAGGTTGAGTAAATATGTATTTAAGGCTCTGATGATCTGTTCTTAATTCAAACTTTACTCCTAGCAATAAGTGTCTCCAATGTTCAAGTGCATGAACAACTCCAAGCATTTCTAAGTCATGTGTTGTATAATTTAGTTCATGTTTCCTTAATTTCCTTGACTCATAAGCCACTACCCTCCCTTCTTGTGAAAAAACGCATCCGATTTGGCTTCCACTAGCATCACATGCAACAATAAAAGGCTTCCCTAACTCAGGTATCTTTAGCACACAATTTTTGATAACTTTCTGTTTTAATTCGTCAAACGCCTTTTGAACTCATCGTTCCATGTGAACTCTCTGTTTTTCTTTGTCAATTCTTTAAGAGGATTTGCAATTCGAGAAAACTCCCTAATGTGTGGGCTCTCATATTGTGCCAAACCAAGGAAGCTTCTCACATCCCTCACACATTTGGGTGTAGGCCAGTCAACTATGCTTTTAACTTTCTCAGGATCTATATGAATCCCTTCCTTAGAAACAACTCTCCCCAAATAAGTCACTTCCCCTTTTGCAAGAAAACATTTACTCATCTTACCATATAGTTTATGCTCTCTTAGTTTTTGTAAAGTCTTCCTGAGATGCAATGCATGTTCATCATCCTGTAACTCAAAAACAGTGAGGAATTAGCTTGAGCTTGTGAGAGACAAAAATATTCAGTTCTTAAATCTGTACAATAATGTTAGAGACGCCTAAGGTCCAAATCTGCTTCCAGATATCAATTTTGGGCCCTGCAAAATCGAAAATTCTAGAGAGATGAAAAAACATGAAAAATCTCTTCATTAACCTATCTTCATGGAACCAAATGAGAAATAAAACATAGGAACTACAAAAAATTCAATCAGGTAAAGTTTTTCTACTAAGAATAGTCTACCTTTCTCTCATACAACACTTTTTCAGATTCCTTCATCTTCATGCTCAAAATTAACATACAAATTTCATGCGACAACTTTCTAGAGAGAGAATGTAAAAACTTATTGCTACAAAATTCTGCAGACATGATAAAAATATCCTAAACATAAAATTTCATTATTACCTACACATCCTTTTTTTTATTTTCCAGGTGGAAAATGAACGTGGCATCTTACAATTCTCCCCCTCTTTAAAGAACTCTGTCCTCAGAGTTGGAAAGAAGGATAATGTTGCATAAACTCATCTAAACCAACCCATGTTGAATCTTCAATAGGATATGCAAACCACTTTACTAAAATTTCCACTATTTCACGATTCCTAAGATGTCTAACTCTCCTATCCAATATAACTTCTCGTTCAAGTTCAAAAGTGGCATCTTCCTTCAACTTAGATTTGTCCTGCAAAACATGATCAACATTAGGAACATACTTTTTAAGTAGTCCAACATGGAAGACTGGATGAATTTTCAAAGTATTAGGTAGGTCAAGTAAATATGCAACAGAACCAATTTTCTTTAAGATTTTGAAAGGACCAGCATAACAAGGAGACAATCAACGATCTTTGCCTAAAACAAGATTTGATTTACAAGGACTCACTTTCAAAAAAAGCAGATCATTTGTTTTGAATTCCAAGGGCCTCTTTTTGAGATCATGGTATAATTTGTGATGTTTCTGTGCATCTTTCATGTTTTTCCTTACCTTATTTAGCTCCAAATCCATGTTTTCAAGCATCTGTTTGGATATTTCAACGTGATTCTGTGAATTAAAAAGTGAATGCGGTAGCAAGCAATTATAGCCATACATTGCTTCAAAAGGTGTCATCTTAATAGAGGAATGCCATGCACTATTATATGCATACTCAACCAAGGGCAAATATTCAGTCCAATTGTTTTGCTTATCATTCACATACATGCGTAACATATCCTCAAGCACCCTGTTAACCCTCTCGGTCTCACCATCGGTTTGAGGATGAAATGCAGTACTCATGCGTAATTCTGTTCCTATGGATTGAAATGTTGCTTTCCAAAAATTAGATGTGAACCTTGCATCCCTATAAGAAATTATACTTTTGGGTATACCATGTAACCTCAAAATTTCTTTTATGAAAAGTTTAGCAACATGCAAAGCTGTATCAGTTTTCCTCATGGGAAGAAAATGTGCCATCTTTGTAAGACGGTCCACGACAACAAAGATGGTATCATGCCCACTTCTGGTCACAGGAAACTTTGTTATGAAATCCATAGAGATGGATTCCCATTTTTGATCAGGCACATCTAATGGTTGTAACATGCCAGGACTGCTTTTAAATTCGGCCTTAACCTGTTGACATTTCAGACATTCTTCGACATACCTCTTAATATCATATTTCATACGTGGCTAGTAATATGAAGCTTTCACTTTTGCATAAGTTCTAGAAAAACCAGGGTGTGCAGAGAAAGGTGCATCATGACAGTCATGCAGGATCTTTTCTTTCAAAACAGATTCTGAAGAAATACATAAACGAGAATTACAATACAAATCATTATTTCTCAAATGAAATTTTCCATGAAACATAGAACCTGGATTCATACCCAAAAATTCCAAGATTGCTGCATAAAATAAATCTTCTTTTGATTCTTTTCCGATATCAAAATCAGAGGATAAAATAGAAATTGAACTGCATAGGGGTTTATGACTCAAAGCATCGGCCACCTTGTTTTCTTTTCCTGCTAAGTATTTAATATCAAAATCATATTCACTTAGCAATTGGATCCATCGTTTTTGTCTATTGTTAAGTAAAGTTTGAGTAAATATGTATTTAAGGCTCTGATGATCTGTTCTTAATTCAAACTTTACTCCTAGCGATAAGTGTCTCCAATGTTTAAGTGCATGAACAACTACAAGCATTTCTAAGTCATCTGTTGTATAATTTAGTTCATGTTTCCTTAATTTCCTTGACTCATAAGCCACTACCCTCCCTTCTTGTGAAAGAACGCATCCGATTTGGCTTCCACTAGCATCACATGCAACAATAAAAGGCTTCCCTAAGTCAGGTATTTTAGCACACAATTTTCGATAACTTTCTGTTTTAATTCGTCAAACGCCTTTTGAGACTCATCGTTCCATGTGAACTCTCTATTTCTCTTTGTCAATTCTGTAAGAGGATTTGCAATTCGAGAAAACTCCCTAATGTGTGCCCTCTCATATTGTGCCAAACCAAGGAAGCTTCTCACATCCCTCACACATTTGGGTGTAGCGCCAATCAACTATGCTTTTAACTTTCTCAGGATCTATATGAATCCCTTCCTTAGAAACAACTCTCCCCAAATAAGTCACTTCCCCTTTTGCAAAAAAACATTTACTCATCTTACCATATAGTTTATGCTCTCTTAGTTTTTGTAAAGTCTTCCTGAGATGCAATGCATGTTCATCATCATCCTTAGAATACACAAATATATTGTCAAGAAAAACTAATATAAATTCATCGAGATATTCATGAAACACATTATTCATCAAACACATGAATGTTGTAGGAGCATTTGTTAATCCAAAAGGCAAAACTGTGAACTCGTAATGACCATATCGTGTTCTAAAAGCGGTTTTGGGTATGTCCTCAGACTTTACTCTAATTTGATGATATCCTGATCTTAAGTCAATTTTAGTGAATACTGTGGCACCACTCAATTGACTCAGCAGTTCATCTATGTGTGGCAGTGGATACTTGTTCTTAACGGTTTTCTTGTTCAATCCCCTATAGTCAATACAAAGTCTGTATGAACCATCTTTCTTTTTGTGAAACAAAACAGGTGCTCCCCAAGGTGAAACACTAGGTCTTATCAACTCCTTCTTCAATAGATCATCCAGTTGGAGCTTCAACTCTTTCAATTCATCAATATTGAACCTCTAAGGTGCTCTAGAATAAGGCTCACTTCCTGGATAAAGGTCTATAGCATGGTCAATTTTCCTAGGAGGAGGCATGCCCGGTAGATCATCAGGAAATACATCTGCATACTCATCTAAAAGTCTTTTAACATATTCCGGCATTTCCTCTTCTTTCTTCTTCTCGTGAAGGTCATGTAGATAAACCAAATATGTCTCACAACTTTGTCAAATACCCCTAATCAACTTTATTGGAGAAATAGGAGAAAAACTTGAATTACACTTGCCTGCAAGACGATGTTCCTTCCCTTCTATTTTCAAAGTAAGGATCCCGTTTTCACAATCAATCACGACACTGTTATGAACTAACCAGTCCATTCCGATGATTACATCACATTCTCTCATTTCAATTACATGGAAGGTACCCAAAAACGTATGTTCTCCTAACATAAAATCAAGATTCTTAATACAACCTCGAGTATAGTGTATCCTACCATTAGCCATCTGTACAGGTCTTTTAGTCTTCATCTCAATATGCAACCCTAAAGCTTTTGCCATCTTAAGTGAAAGGAAACAATTTGTACTACCCGAATCAATCAAGAAACTAACCTTACGTGAGGATATGTCCCCCATAATCCTAATCACCGATGCCCTTGAATGAGAAGAAGTTTTCATGCACTGAAGTCTAGGGCTAGAACACTTACCTTGATCATCCGCTTCCTCAATTGTCATGTTTTCTTCTTGTAGATGAGCTATCTTCGCTTGCATAGATCGGTTGATGGCCTTGTTTGGACATTCAAAAGTGTGATGTCCTTGTTCTCCACATCAAAAATAAAGTCCCAGCCTATTAGCCCGCTCCAGGAAATCAGAATCACGTTGCCAGTGCATAACTTCTTGCTTCTTAGGTGTATCCGTTTGCTTCGGCTTTGGTCTTCCTCCTTGACCGTTAATAGAGTTAGTCGATCTCTGTCCATTTTGATTTATTGAAATAGGTCTTGGGGGTCGATGTCCTGTTGAGATAAACCTTGATTTGAATGCCTTTTTCTTGGTAAATTTCTCCATCTTCTGAAAGTTTTCTGCTTTTGCAACCGCATCAAGAAAATCTACACATCCGGACCCCTTTACTTGATAGCGAAGCTCTTCCCGCAAACCCTCAATAAACTTGTTTTTCAGCGCATCTCCAGAAACTTCTAGTGCATACTTATGTAAACACAAAAAATTCTCTTTATATTCTTCAACAGACAAGTTATATCTATCATCCTCATGCTGCTTGAAAGAGTAGAATTCCATTTTCTTTTCCATCCGATAATGTGGAGAACAATAACGATTCTCTGCTTGCTCTCGAAATTCTTTCCAGAGGATCGGACCTTCACATGTTATTGTCTGTATATAAGATTTCCACCACAGTTTTGCGACTCCTCGCAGATGCAGAATTGCCACCTTTGCTTTTGATTCCTCACTAAATACGCGCAGGTCAAAGAAATCTTCAAGTTCCTCAATCCATGCTTCAAGATCCTCTCCAATTTTCTTCTCACCATCAAATTCATTTAATTTTTCTCTTTTGAACACTTGCTTGAGTGCAGATTCACCTACATCATCGTCCTCTTCAGGTTCACGTTGCCGTCTAGCTCTACGTGCGTTTGATGTGCCCGCACCATTACCACCTTCAGCATTGAGGTCCATGAAAGCATTTGCAGTAGCCTCTTTTTGTTTGTTGGATCTTTCTTTATGTAATTCTGCATTCAATCTACGGATAAGCTCCTCTTGTTCTTCTATCTTCTTCTTCAAAGCCTGCATCTTGTCCCGGAATCCAACTCTGCTCTGATACCACTTGTAACAAGTCTCCTAAACTTGAGTCACAATCTCACACAGAATAATGGGTTTCGACACCACAAGATATAAAGAAGGCAAACAAAGTATACGCAGAACAAGAAGAGAGAGAAGTTTATTATCTGTGCAGATTTACAAGTAGTTCTGATCTGCGTTACAAAATCTATCAGATTGCTTCAATGTGAAGCCTCATCCACCCGACCACCCCCGAGCTGATCTCAATCCCAATCTCAATCACAATCACAATCTCAATCTCAATCTCAATCTCAATCTCAATCGCAATTCTAGAAGCCGAAAAACGATCGTAATGACTGTACGACCATCATCCTTTTCTATCTCACAATCTTCGTCTTTTTGGGATCTCCGCCTTTTGCCAGCGCACGAACAATCATGCCTTCCTAGACCCACACTCTTAGAATCTGCATGCCCCAAGATTGATGGGGGAAGTATCTCAACCCCTAAGCAACGATGAAGCGCGAATGACCTCCACAGGTATCCTTCTTTGACCTCTGCACACCAAAAATGCTCTTACTCAGAGCTTATGCAGAGAACTCCAGTGAGCTTTTGTAGACCTGTAGTAGACACCAAGGGCTTTCCAACAAAACAAATTTCACTTGAAATGGATGCTTACACAAAGAGAAACAATGTCTACAACATGAGCTAGTTGAATGCTCACAACTGCTAGTCAAGCAGAGACCTCACTTCACTCCAGCAAACTTTTCTCAGAGATTATACAGAGAATGAATCTCAAACTTATGTCAACTTTAGAGGACTCTAATAGCTACCCAATGACACCAAAATCATAGCAAATGGATACATAGAGAAGGAGAACCAGCCCTTACAACAGAGAGCAAAATATTTCCAACAGAGCCTACACAAAGAGAGAGATATCAATCACACAACTTCACTAAAATGAATGTTGCTCCCAGCTTACTCAGAGAATGCTCTAGAGAATTGGTAAGAATAAAATAGACTCTTATAGCTATCCAATGAGACAAGAATTACATCAAATGGATACCATATGAGGGAGAACCAATGCTAACAACTCAGGGGTAGAGAGTTGCAACACTGCCTGCGCACACACATAGATATGCCTACTAAAAGAAAACAAACAAGCAAGCAAGGGGCTTGCTTATCACAACTCCAGCACTTAGTGCTCACTTTATATGAGCTAAAACTCCAAGAAGATGGCCCAAAAGAAGTCGGGATACATGCTCCTTTTATAGTGAGAGGTGTGCCCCTAAAATCTAGGAACTACCTTTCCAAATCAGCCTCCTAACTTGGAGGAATTAGTTGAGATGACTTGGGGAGTGGTTGAGTGACTTTTCTTGATGGAATCTCGTGGCTTTTGGCTTCCTTTGATTGCTCCACATGTCCATAAAAGATTCCCCACGAATTTTTAGCTTGAAGCTTGACTTTTAACACTCCCCCTCAAGCTTCAATTCTTCATCCTCATCCAAGCTCCTTCATGTTGATGCATTGCTTGAATTTTGAAATCTTCATCCCATCCAAAGCCTTTGTAAACATGTCCGCAACTTGGTCCTTAGTACCAATATGATGTACTGAAACTTCCTTGGATATCACCTTTTCCCTTATGAAGTGATAGTGCACTTCAATATGCTTGGTTCTAGCATGATAGACAGGGTTCGATGCTAGATGAATGCTACTCATGTTGTCACAAAAAATTGGATATGTGTCAACCTGCAAATTAAGCTCCATAAATAACTTCTTAATCCACATTAGCTCACATGTGACTTGAGCCAAAGCTCTATACTCAGCCTCGGTAGAAGATAATGCCACCGTGGGTTGCTTCTTTGAAATCCATGAGATGATCTTGCTACCTAGCATGACTAGGTAACCACTTGTACTCCTTCTATCTTCCTTCGAACCGGCCCAATCGGCATCGGAATAAGCTTTGACCTGCATATCATCATCAAATGACTAGAACAATCCTTCATTTATAGTGGCTTTGAGATATCGCAACATTCTTCTTGCAGCTTGCAAGTGTGTAGTCCTTGGACTATGCATAAATTGTGATAACACTCCAACTCCATATGCTATGTCAGGCCTGGTTATTGTGGCATAATTGAAAGAGCCTACAATAGATCGATACAAAGTTACATCCTCTAATGGCTCTCCATCAATGGAGCTTAGCTTTACATTAACTTCCATGGGATTTGAAATAGGCTTGCAATGTAGCATCCCAAACCTCTCAAGTAGGTCTAGAATATACTTCCTTTGTATGAGCATAATACCTTCTTCTTTGTATACAACTTCAATGCCAAGAAAATACCTAAGATCTCCAAGATCAGAGATCCTAAACTCATTTCCAAGCTTTGCCTTGATCTCCTCAATGCCCTTTGTATCATTACCTGTAATGATAAGATCATCTACATACACACACATGTAGACCACAAGTTCTCCTCTTTGTTTGATGAAGAGAGATGGATCCGCCTTGCATTGATTGTAACCACATTTGATCAAATAGTCCACCAATCTTTGGTTCCAAGCCCTTGGAGCTTGCTTTAGGCCATAAAGTGCCTTCTTCAACCTACAAACATGATGTGGAAACTCTTTATGAACAAAACCTAGTGGTTGCTCCATGTATACCTCTTCTTCCAAGTCTCCATTGAGAAAGGCATTCTTGATATCCAATTGGAAGAGCTTCCATCCTTTGCTAGCAGCCATTGCAATGAGTGTCCTAATGGTGCTCATCTTTGCCACGGGGCTGAATGTCTCTTCAAAGTCCACTCCATAGGTTTGTGCAAAACCCTTAGCCACCAATCTTGCTTTGAACCTAGAAATAGATCCATCTGAATTCCTCTTTACTTTATACACCCACTTATTACCTATTACCTTCATGTTCTCCTTCTTGGGCACTAGAGTCCATGTTTGATTTTCCTCAAGTGCGTTGATCTCTTCTTGCATTGCCTCTTTCCATTCGGTGTACCTGCTTGCATCTTCATAGCAATCGGGCTCATGATCTTCTACTACTTTGTTCATATATGCATAATGTGTTGCCATGTATGAATCATAAGTAAACCTTTGAGTTGGATACTTAACTCTAGAAGACTTCCTTTCTTCACCTTTTGGAGGAATAAACCTCCTTTGCCTTGGGAACTTGATCTCTTTCTTTGACGTGGCTTCTTTCTCCATCATGTGTCCTTCATCATCTTCAACTTCATTACCTTCTTCATCCAACTCCACCAATGTTGCTTTGCCTTTGTTGATTGATTGTGCTTCATAGCTTGATGAAGCTCTCCCCCTCCATGGTGAGTTCATGCTTGAACTATCTTCATTGATGGAACACCTTGGGCCGCTTAGCTCTAGGTCGATTTGTTCTTCATCATGTCCATGCTTTTCTTCTTCATAGTCCTGCATACAATCATACTTCTTATACCAAGGGAGTAGCTCATCAAATGCTACATCCCTTGATATCCTCATGTCCTTTGTATTTGGGTTGAAGCACCTGTAACCTTTATGATCATTTGAATATCCTAGAAACACACACTTTTCTGCCTTTGGTTGTAGCTTGTGCCTCAATTCACTTGGCACATGTACATAACAAGTACATCCAAATATCTTCAAGTGGGAAAGATCAGGTTTCTTACCATAATAGGCTTGATATGGTGTCAAGCCATGGATCCCTGAGGTAGGAGCCCTATTCATTAGATACACGGCGGTATTTGCTGCATCACTCCAAAACATGTTAGGTACATTCATCTCATTAAGCATTGCTCTAGCGATCTCGGCAATGTATCTATTCTTTCTCTCTGCTACTCCATTTTGTTGGGGTGTGTACCTGCATGTTACTTGCCTCTTGATGCCTTGATCCATTAAAAAATCAGAAAACTCATTTGAGAAATATTCTCCCCCTCCATCGGACCTTAGCTTCTTGATATATGTACCTGTTTCCTTCTCTACCATTGCCTTGAATGCTTTGAAACATGTAAACACATCTGATTTGTTTTTGATGAAATAAACCCAAACCATCCTTGTGCAATCATCTATAAAAGTGACAAAGTACTTGTTACCTCCAATGGATTGCTCTTTCGTTGGCCCCCACACATCTGTATGTATCAACTCCAATGGATGTTGGCTTATGTAGCCACTCTTCTTGAATGGAAGTCTCGCTTGCTTCCCTAGTTGACAAGATTCACATAAATGCTTCATACCTTGTCCTTGGAAGTTGGGAAGACCTTCAACCAGCCTCTTGAATTGCATTTCCTTCATTCTTTGTATGTTGATGTGACCTATCCTCTTGTGCCACAAGTCCAACTCCGAAATCCTCTTGTTTCCATATGTGAAGTAGACATGTTGAGTAGAATGAGAATTTACCTCCAAAGTGAAGAGTCTCCCTTGCTTCTTTCCTCTTGCTATGACCTTGTAACCTTGCTTAGGGTTCTCCACAAAGCATCCACCTTTGTTGAACCTTACTTGATAGCCTCTTTCAACCATTTGCCCAACGGACACCAAGTTCTTTGTGATGGTAGGTACATGCAAGACATCCTTGAGACATCTTCCTTCCTCCTTGTCATCCAAAGCTACATCTCCAACATGGGAGATCTCATGGGCTGTATCATCACCTGTTTCTACATGTCCTTTACCTTTGGGAACATGTAGATTAGTAAACCAAGAAGCATTGCAACTCATATGGTTGCTACATCCACTATCAATATACCAAGTGTTATCTACTTTGCTTGAATTCCCATTCATGTGCATCATCAAGAGATTGTCATTTTCTGAACTTGTAGAAGCATAATTACCTTGGCCTTTGTATGAAGAACCTTGATTATAGTTCCTTTGGTTTCCTCCTTGGTAGCAATCTCTAGCATAGTGGCCAAACTTGCCACATATGTAACATCCTTCGCCATCTTGATTCCTGTTTTGTTGATGTCGTCCTCCTCTTCCTCTTGATCTTCCTCTCCCTCTTTGTGATGAGGTGCCTTGGTCATGTCCTTGATTTCTTGAGTGGCCTTGTCTTCCTCCAAACCTTCCTTTGCCCCTTCCTTGTCCTTGTCTTCCTTTGCCCCTTTGATTACCTGCATAGAAAACTTGTGCATCTTTGCTTTTAGTTGAACTTCCACCTATGTTCATTTCTTCGGTGACCATGAGAGCAACCAATTGCTCAAAATCGGGAAGATTATCCCTTACATAAACTGAAGTGGTAAAGGGTTTCCACTTCTCATCATCTCTCAAACCATTGAGAGTATAAGCCACAAGATCGTCATCGTCTACGTGGCTTCCAATGGATCCCAATGCATCTGATAACTCCTTGACCTTAAGTATGTAGTCATTTATGCTACTCCCTGAGCTCTTCCTAAGGTTGTTGAGCTCATTCTTGAGTTGGATCTTCCTTGCTTTGGTGCTTGTTGAATAAAGCCTTTCAAGTGTCTCCCATACCTTCATGCTTGAATCCAGGTCTTGGATATGGCCGATCATGCTATTGCTAATGTGTTGGGAAAGAATAAAGATAACCCTCTTGTCTCTTTCATTCCATTCCCTAAAGGCCCTTCTCTGGTCATTGGTTGGATTCTCATCCAACCTAGGTCTTGGTTCACTTCCACTAATCAACCCCCAAAGGCCCTTGCCCATAAGATAGTTGGAGACCCTAAATCTCCATGGTTGATAGTTACCTTTGTCTAGCTTTTCAATTTGAGTGTTGAAGTCTCCCATATCTAGTCTTTGATACTTGACCTAGCCCTTGGCTAATGCTCCAATGTGTGTAAAATGAAAATGAGGCTCTGAGGTTACCTCAATCCAAAGCTTTCCTTAGATGGACACCTTGTGCTCTTGCAAATTTGAGTAGAATAGCTCCCCCTTGATGTGAGCTACCTCCAAGAAGCTTTTGTTGATGCAACTCTTCAACCACCAACTCCAAGATGTCTTCTTGCTTGTATGTGATACCTCCAAGATGCCCAAATGCTCTGATACCACTGATGGGGGAAGTATCTCAACCCCTAAGCAACGATGAAGCGCGAATGACCTCCACAGGTATCCTTCTTTGACCTCTGCACACCAAAAATGCTCTTACTCAGAGCTTATGCAGAGAACTCCAGTGAGCTTTTGTAGACCTGTAGTAGACACCAAGGGCTTTCCAACAAAACAAATTTCACTTGAAATGGATGCTTACACAAAGAGAAACAATGTCTACAACATGAGCTAGTTGAATGCTCACAACTGCTAGTCAAGCAGAGACCTCACTTCACTCCAGCAAACTTTTCTCAGAGATTATACAGAGAATGAATCTCAAACTTATGTCAACTTTAGAGGACTCTAATAGCTACCCAATGACACCAAAATCATAGCAAATGGATACATAGAGAAGGAGAACCAGCCCTTACAACAGAGAGCAAAATATTTCCAACAGAGCCTACACAAAGAGAGAGATATCAATCACACAACTTCACTAAAATGAATGTTGCTCCCAGCTTACTCAGAGAATGCTCCAGAGAATTGGTAAGAATAAAATAGACTCTTATAGCTATCCAATGAGACAAGAATTACATCAAATGGATACCATATGAGGGAGAACCAATGCTAACAACTCAGGGGTAGAGAGTTGCAACACTGCCTGCGCACACACATAGATATGCCTACTAAAAGAAAACAAACAAGCAAGCAAGGGGGTTGCTTAAGCAAGGGGCTTGCTTATCACAACTCCAGCACTTAGTGCTCACTTTATATGAGCTAAAACTCCAAGAAGATGGCCCAAAAGAAGTCGGGATACATGCTCCTTTTATAGTGAGAGGTGTGCCCCTAAAATCTAGGAACTACCTTTCCAAATCAGCCTCTTAACTTGGAGGAATTAGTTGAGATGACTTGGGGAGTGGTTGAGTGACTTTTCTTGATGGAATCTCGTGGCTTTTGGCTTCCTTTGATTGCTCCACATGTCCATAAAAGATTCCCCACGAATTTTTAGCTTGAAGCTTGACTTTTAACAAAGATAGCGTCTTTTCGCATGTCTCATGCAAGACTTCCGGACCACCCATGCATCTTCTTTTGATGTCCACCATCAACAATCGTACTTACAAAAATAGAGGTAATCCCTACAACGCACTCACACACACGTCAATCACCCAAAAATAACTTATATACCCATGTGCGTTTTCTAAATCCACGAACATGAATAAGATGAATGAATGAAGGCTTCTCTTTTTTTTTTTAAGTGTTGGAAAACGGCACTTTTCAAAACCCTGTAACTCAAAAACAGTGAGGAATCCGCTTGAGCTTGTGAGAGACAAAAATATTCAGTTCTTAAATCTGTACAATAATGTTAGAGACGCCTCAGGTCCAAATCTGCTTCCAGATATCACTTTTGGGCCCTGCAAAATCGAAAATTCTAGAGAGAGATGAAAAAACATGAAAAATCTCTTCATTAACCTATCTTCATGGAACCAAATGAGACATAAAACATAGGAACTACAAAAAATTCAATCAGGTAAAGTTTTTCTACTAAGAATACTCTACCTTTCTCTCATACAACACTTTTTCAGATTCCTTCATCTTCATGCTCGAAATTAACATACAAATTTCATGTGACAACTTTCTAGAGAGAGAATGTAAAAAATTATTGCTACAAAATTTTGCAGACATGATCAAAATATCCTAAATATAAAATTTCATTATTACCTACACATCCTTTTTTTTTTCCAGGTGGAAAATCAACGTGGCATCTTACATTGGTGACCTATTCATAATGTATATGGATGTATTTTTTGCATCAACCCAATAAGATTTAGGAACATTCATTTCATTTAACAAAGATCTAGCCACTTCTGCTATGTATCTATTCTTCCTTTCTGCCACGCCATTTTGTTGAGGTGTATACCTGCAAGTGAATTGCCTTTTGATGCCATGGTCATGTAGAAAATCTGAAAATTCATTTGAAAAATACTCTCCCCCTCCATCCGATATGAGAGTCTTTATATACTTCCCTGTTTTCTTCTCCACTAGGTTTTTTAACCTCTTGAAGTGGTAAAACACCTCTGACTTTGACTTCATGCAATACATCCTAAAAAACCTTGAATGATCATCTATAAATGTGACAAAATATCTATTACCTCCAATGGATGGCTCCCTTGTAGGTGCCCATACATCTGTGTGTATGAGATTCAACACTTCATTGCTCACATGTGCTCCCTTCTTGAATGGCAATCTGCTTTGTTTTCCTAATTGACAAGCATGGCACAAATGTTGCATATTCTGAGATGTAAGATTAGGTAGACCACTCACCAAGCCTTTCCTTTGCATGTCCTTCATCCTTTGTAAATTTATGTGCCCAATTCTTTTATGCCATAAGTCAATTTCTGCAATCTGTTTATTTCCAATTGACAAGTAGATAGTGTGAGGGGTTGATGGATTTACCTCCATGGTGAAGGGTCTTGCTTGCTTCTTTCCTTTTGCTATGAGCTTGTAGTCCTGCATGGGGTTTCAACAAAACATCCTTGCTCATTGAACCTCATCTCATAACCTCTTTCAACGATTTGACCTACTCAAACCAAGTTCTTTGTGATGGTTGGCACATGCAACACATCCTTCAACACCTTGGAGCTTTGAGATCCATTCAATGCAACATCTCCCACATGTGTAATCTTGTGCTCCATGTCATCCCCTGCCTCTACATGTCCTTGAGTGATGGGTGAATGTAAATTAAAGAAAACATCTTTATTCCAACTCATATGGTTGCTGCAACCACTATCAATGTACCATGTAAAATCTAAATTGACTCTTTCACTTGAACCATACATCATAAGCAAGTTCTCATTTTTTGAATTTGTTGAAGTACTAGCATAATTACCTTGGCTCCTTTTGTATCCTTGATTGCCTCCTCCTTTGGACCAACAATCTCTTGCATAATGGCTTGATTTTCCACAATTGTAGCATTCTCCATTGGATGCTTCTCTTCCATGTGATCTTCCTCCTCTTCCTCTACTCCTTCCTCTTCCTCTTTTTGCTTTGCCTCTACCTACATACAAAACTTGGGCTTTGCTATCCTTTGATTGTGAACTGTTGGAGCAGAGCAATCATCAATAAGTGATTACATGAAGTCCAAAAGTGAAAAGATATTTGGAAGGATGAAGATTACTTTCAAAGGAAGAGAATAGAGTCAGAAATGTTTCTTTTGTATACTACTCTTGTAAATAGTTCAATGTATTTGAAAAAGATGACGAGTTAGACTCGTATATATATCTACAGATATGTATTCGTAGAAGAGAAGAGTGATATAGATCAGATAGAGAAGAATAGGTGAATAGGTGATGAACATTGTATGTATCATCAACCATATGTATGAAAAGTAATGAAGAAGAAAATGTTGTAGAATTCTGCGCGTCGATCTTCTCTTCCATTCTCCTTCTGTGCTTAATCTTTTGAGGAATCCTTTTGTACTTATCTAAGTCCATAGTTAATCTATCTATGGCTAGAATTTGAGAGATTAATTGCAATCAGGCTGAGAGAATTTTGATTAGGAACATTCATATGTAAGAATGTTCTAAGAGTCGTAAAATCTGGCACACATTTCATCTTCAAAGAAATGGTCAGTGCTCAGTCCACAGTGTAAAGTTTTACACAAGTGAGGGCTCAAAATTTAAGTTGGAAGGTAAGCCATCTATGGCTAAAAGATCTTGATCAAACGGGTTCGACATTGTGAGAACCAGTGCTAAGAAGTTGCAGGTGTCAAAGTCGCCATTGCAGAGAAGCTCTTTCAGACATAGGTAAAGTGTTTCACACATTTCTCAGTGTGTACTCAATCATTTTGAGAAATTTAACTTGGTAAAGTTGCGCAATCTCAAGGCGAAGTGTTGTGCAAAGTTTTGTCAAAAACTTTACAGAAATGATTAGTCAATGAGTGATTAATCTGAATCAGACTTTTCTGAAGAAGTTGAATTTTTCAGAATATTCAATTTTCTGATAAATTGGTGAATGATCTCTAAGTTTGGTGGAGTCTAAGGTTAATCTTGATATAGAGGTGATCTAACTTCAAGGTTAACTTGTTCTTTTGGAGATTAACACTCTCCATCAGTGGTATCAGAGCAGGTTGTGTCAAAATTGAGAAAAAGAAGACTCCGACTACTGCAGAAATACAAATCTTTACATCTCGAAGGTGCAAAGGTTAAAGTGTGAAGAAAGATTGAAGGAAGACATACAAAGAGTATCAAAAGGATCAGAAGGAGCAACATTCGAAGTAAAGGTACATTCATTATCTGTAAAGGTTAAAGTTTTGAGACTACAGGTGAAGCAAGGATGGGAGATAGTCTCCAAATTGAAAAGTTGGATAGAGAGAACTATCCTGCATGGTCTATGAGGATGGAAGCTCATCTTATGAGCAAAGATCTAATAGGTTACATCACAGGAGATGAAGAAAAGCCAGAATTCAGAGATCCTAGTGTTCCAACTAGGGAGGAGCTTGCAGACTTGAAGAATTGGATGAAGAAAGATGCTCAAGCAAGGAGCATAATCTACATGGCAGTCAATGACTATTTGCTTCCTCATATTAGAGGACTTGAAAGTGCATGTGACATTTGGAATGCTTTGGAGGAGCATTTCCAAAACACAACCAAATCAAGGAAGGCTTCACTATGGGCAGAATTTACTACATTCAAGAAGAAGGCCTCACAATCAATTTCTGATTATGTGACAAAGATGAAGGACATTGCAGATTCTCTAGGTGTAGTGGATGAAGACATTGAAGAAGACAAATTGGTAAGACAAATACTCACAGGGCTAAGAGGAGATGAGAAGTGGAAGCCCTTCATTTTATCTACAGAACTTTCATTAGATCACTTTACTCCTGATTTGAATCAATTGTTAGGTCATATGCTAACTTTTGAGAATGATGTCAAAGGAGATGTTGATAAGAGTACAGGTCATGCAATGTACTCTAAAGACAAGAAGAAAGCTAACAAAGGGAAACAACAATCAGGTGAAGAAGAAGGTACATCAAACCAAGCAAATTTCATAAGAGGAAAAGGAAGTGGCAGAAGTAGAGGAAGAGGAAGAAATAACAAAGATAATGCAAGAGCTTGTTGGATATGTGGTAAGACCAATCATCTATCTCATGATTGTTGGCACAATAATCAAAACAATGGTAATTATCAGAACTTTAATCAAAGAGCAAGAGGTGGTAGATTTCAGAGAGGAAACTTTAGAGGTAGAGGTGGTAGGAATTCTTTTGGAAGAGGTGGAGGAAGAAGCTTCCAAAATCAATCCTATAATAACACCTACTACAACTATACATCAGATCAGAAGGAGGACTCGACTCTCATTATGAATACATGTGAAACCTCACATGAGGACATGAGAGTGTTCTACATTGATTCAGGATGTAGTAATCATTTAAGTGGAAATATTGCTTTGATGACTGACCTAGATCATAATGCAATTAATCATACAGTTCAGACAGGTGATAATACAAAGCATAAGGTAAAGTCAATTGGTTCAGTTAAAGCTAAGGATGGGAGCACTCTTCTGAGTAAGGTTCTTTATGTTCCCACAATCCCAAAGAATTTGATCAGTGTAGGTCAAATTGTGGAAAAAGGATATGAGGTAAGGTTCACCAATGATGGAGTTTATGTTGAAGACCCTAGTCAAGGGTATAAACAAGTTATTGCAGGAAAGAAAGAAGGAAGGCTCTTCACATTGAAGGTACAAGGAAATGTTGGACATGCTATGTTCACATATGGAGAGCAGAAGGTGTCAGAATTGGATCTTTGGCACAAAAGACTTGGACACTTTAATGAAAGAGGTATTAAAGAAATGATTAACAATGATTCAGTGCTTGGATTGCCTAACATTGCAGGTCAACACATGACATACAGATGTGAGGCATGTCAATTAGGTAAGGCTCATAAGCAATCCTATTCCAAGCATGGATTTATGTATTCAGAAAGACTTGAATTGGTGCATACAGATGTGTGGGGTCCTTCAAAGGACTTTAGTATAAATGGTTCAAGATATTATGTCATATATGTTGATGATGCTACCAGGTGGATCACAATTTATGTGATTAAAGAAAAGTCAGAAGTGTTTAATACATTTAAACACTATCATGCATATGCAGAAAGAATTACAGGACAAAAATTGAAGAGACTAAGGTCAGATGGAGGGGGAGAGTATTTTTCAAATGAGTTCAATGATTATTTGTGGAATGCAGGTATAAAAAGAGAAGTTACTTGCAGGTACTCTCCTCAACAAAATGGGGTAGCAGAAAGAAGAAACAGGACACTTGTTGAATTTGCAAGGTCCATGATGAAAGAGAAGAATTGCCCAAATTATTTGTGGGCTGAAGCTGTTAATACAGCTACATATTTGGTTAATAGATTGCCTTGTAAAGCTTTGCAAGGTATGACACCATATGAAGCTTGGTGGGGTAAGAAACCTACCTTGGATCATTGCAGAATATTTGGATGCTTGGCATATGCATATGTGCCATCTCAATTGAGGCATAAGTTGGAGCCTAAGGCAGAAAAATATGTATTCATTGGTTATGATGATAAGCAAATGGGATATAGGTTGTGGAGTCCATCCACAAAGCAATTCCTTGTATCCAAGGATGTTACATTTGATGAGCAAGGTACTTGGTATACAGGTAAATATAATGTACATGCAGATGATGAAGAAGTAGTGGAACAAAGAAAAGGTAAAGCAAAGATTCAATTACTTGATGAAAGTGAGAACAATGAAGTACAGGTTGAATATGAGGAGAGGCCAAGGTTTGATCCAGAATGTGATGAACCAGAAACTTCAAGAAGTGCAGAAGTTAGGAGGTCATCTAGGCACAAATGGCAACCTACAAGGTATAGTTATGACACCTCATTCTTGACTACTAAAGATTATGCTTATTTGGTAAAAGCAGATGAAGACCCTTCTACATATGAAGAGGCCAAAGGAAAGAAGAATTGGGAAGATGATATGCAAGAGGAGTATGATGCATTGATAGAGAATCAAACATGGGATTTGGTTCCTAAACCTAATAGTCAGAAAATCATTGGTTGTAAGTGGGTCTACAAGACTAAAAGATTTGCAGATGGAAGTGTGTCTAGGTACAAAGCTAGACTTGTTGTGAAAGGGTATGCCGTCATTTGAGCATCATTCTTTGTCATGGCTTTTACTTCTACCCGCTTTGTAAGGTCATCTATGGCTACAATAATATACTCTTCATGTGAGTTTCTAGTTGGGGGATTAATAAGACTGACAAAGTCTATACCCCACTTTGAGAATGTGCGTCCTCCCATCATTGGCCTCAAAGTCATATCGTCTTTTCTGATCAAATATTGTGCATGTTGGCATGTGTCACATCTCTTAACATAGGTATGTGCATCCATATGAAGAGTGGGCCACAAAGCCCTGAGAATAGAATGGTCTTAATTACTCAATTAGGACCAAAGTGTCCACCTGCAACACCACTGTGTGCAATTTCTAAGATTTTTAGATATTCTGATTTGTGAATGCACAATCTTAAGTAACCATCTTTGCCTCTTCGATATAGGTTGTCTCCAACTAAGGCATAGTCCTGAGCCTCTTGCTCCATGCTTCTTTCTTGCTAGACTAGCCTCATTGGGTAGTGTTCCCAATCTCATAAATTCTACCAATGGAGCACTCCGTTCTAGAATTAATGATACGTGATAAAGTGTAGCATACTCCACTGGGGGTCTCTCCTGGCACACTGGACAATTCTTAATCTAGTCATGTAATTCTTTATCCATACTAGGCCAATACACTCCTAAACATTTTAGATTCTGCAATGTTCATTGTTTAGAATAGTGATTTCCTAGCAATCCTTTATGGGCTTGTTGCAACCAACTACTATGTTAATCCTCCTCAACACAACAAGATAGTACACCCTCTATATCTTGTTTGTACATACTTCCTACCAATATTTGATATCTTTGTGACACCCTCTGTATATTGTTTGTACATACTTCCTACCAATATTTCATCTTTGTTCATCTTCACATTCTTATTTGTGGTCCGAACCAACCACCTAGGTGCTCGCATCTATGAGGATGGTTTGCGAAGATCAGTGGTGGAATTGCACAACCCTAACCAACCCATTGGATTGGAACATCTAGTGGTGAAATTTGAGAGAGACTCATACATAGACAAAGAAGGAACAATGACCATCATAATTACTCAGCCTAATCATACGAGTGGGTTTGGTATAGTGAGCCCAAAGACGGAAGCAAGATCCCAAGGAAAAGAACCACTAGGAGACGAACCTAGGACACCTAGAGGGAAATCTGTACTGACAAGGGTATTACACCTTGAATGGCTCCCTCATGATAATATAAGCATTGAATTTTTCCTGAATAAGAACACAGATGAATCATTTTGAAGATATAGAATGGAACAACCTAGTGAGGTCGCCTCCATTATGATTTACAAATTCAAGGACCCTGATACATGTGGAAAGGTGGTATACTTGGACAACACTTCAGAAAGAATATTTGTAGTACCCAACCATGCAAGACATGCCTAAACATGGAGAGGCAAGTTAGTATTCCCTCCATCTCCAACAAATGTAAATGCGAGCCATCAGGGTGCTGGGACATCTTCAACCCATGGTACTCAAAGAGGGAAGAATAAAGAAAGAGTGGAAGTAAGTTTTACTCATCCTATAGGGAGAGATAGACCAACCATGGACATTGATAGATTAGAACGACAAAGGGAATCGAGAATACTAGGTGGTAGAGATGATTTTCCTCTACTTAGACCACACGAACACCCCATGATACTAAGACCCACTCAATTAGTAAAGTCAATGAAAAACTACTTTGATGGGACATGAGATCCCTATGATCATGTTATAGAATTTAAACAAGTGCTATGAGCAGAGCAAGTAGAGGACATGTTCACACAATACAATGCATTTGGACTAACATTAAAGAACACAACTTTAACTTGGTTCCAACCATTGCAACAAAGGCAATTTAGGGATATTCATCACTTGATAGAGTCATTCATCACACAATTCTCTAAAAGTGGAATCAGACATGATACTTCTTTGTTGATTCATAGCTTCAAACAGAACCCTCAGGAAATAGTTAGATTGGTAGGACATAGGTTTAGAAAATATGTTGAGAGATGTCCAATGCAAGAGTTACCCTCACAGGCCAAGCAAGTGTCACTATTTTTAGATGGCCTCTTGAGCTCTAAAGTACGCTCTTATGTATACTTAAAGGAACCCAGAACACTAGAGCAATGTGTAAGAATTTGTATAGACATTGAGGACAACCTAGGAGATGAGTTGGAACTCTCAAAGGTCTATAAGGAATTAGATTGTTCATCTCTATCATCTTCAAACCTTTCTTGCTCGATAGAGGACCTAACAGAAAAAGTGGCCCAGAAACTAGGAGTTTCGAGTAAACAGATGCCTAGGTTAACAACAAAAAAATGTTGTTACACCTGTGATCGTGATCATATGGAAAATGTGTGCCCCAATGTGGCATAACCTCAATCCAACCCTAGTGGCCATACGATTGAGAGATGATACACAAATCACACAACCCAAGACTACCCATACAACAAACAAGTAGCACGACATAACTACCCGCCAACATACCCCCAACTAGGTAGGTATCAAGGTCAGTATCAAGGTCAGTACAATGCTCAACCCCACTACTATAGGCCTCTTGAGAACTACCCTTATCAGGCTCAATAGAGATCACAACTCGTTTTAGCTCAACAGCTACCCCCACTAGCTAATGTCATCCCAGTCAAATACGCTGCTGCAGAAGAGAACCTCAATGGGGCTTTAGTGCCTTCTTCACCCCTGATCATGGTTAGTTATCCTAATTCTAACATTTTTGACTCTACCCATGTAGATAGCCCACTTGCATATTACACAGAGTCACCAAAACATATGGAAACATATCAATATGATAGTCCACCATTGGAACCCAATTGGGAGCTCGATTATGCTAATGTGATGTAAGCCAACCCTAATCCACAACCCCAATTAAGATAGAAAAGACCACAGGGCCCTAGAGGACCATGCTTTAGGTGCTAAGGAGATCATTTCATAAGGATTGTCCACATCCTCCGATAGCAGGATAGTCACAATACTATAACATACAAGGTTTTTGTGCTGAGTGTGGTAAAGAGCATGTTATCAGAGATTATCCGAAGAACCCTTCTAATGTCTCAAAAGTGACACCCATCAACGTGACAGGTATTGTACATAAATCAGATGGATCCAGCCCTACATACGTGCCTATTCAAGCTGTGATAAGAGTTGAGACATTGTTGCGAAATCAATAGCCAAATCTTGGAAAAGTAGTCGAAACTAGGGAAGTTGGAGAATCTAGTAGTAGAAAGACAAAATCTTGGAAGGATTCTCGAGAAAGAATTAAAAGGAAGTGGAGTAAAAAGATAACTGAGTTAGAAGGAAGTCTCAAGGAATCTAGAGTTAAAATTCTAGAATTGACTTCTCAAGCATCTAATCGGGAGAACCTACCTCAGAGATCAGGATCAGTTCTAGTTAAACCCATACCAGAAGACCTAGAAATGATGTTTCGAGCATATCACACGAGATTAAAAGAAGGAACCCATTTATCTGAAATGAGTAAGAATTATCCAAGAGTAGATTTAGAAATTGAGAGAACTAAACTTTTCATGAGGATGGTAGAATTAGCACAAGCTATGTTCGAAACCTCTCGTTATATAAATTGGAACAACATGGCAAAACTTGAACTGCACTTTCAAGGACTACTAGAGAGGTTAGAATACTTGATCAATACGAGAAGAAGAATTTTGAAAGGAACCCTATTTCCTCTGAGAGACAGGAAAGAAGTGCACCATCCCTATCTCATGTGCCAAATACAAAAGCTGAAGACAACCTATCTTCCATACATAAGTATTCACACAAATTTCTAAGAGAAATCCAAGAAGAGAAATGGAGAAGAGAGCAAGAAACCCATCCTCCTATTCAAGAAATAGATGACTTGCAAGAACAATTTCCCCAAGACATCCCCTCTATTTATGACGATGTAGAGGAAGAGAAATTCAATGAACAAACGGGTTTTGAATATTTTTTGCAAGAATTACCTCAGTTCACAAGACCTTGGGAAGCCAAGTCTATCTGCATGAGAGCACCCACTATAATAGTGAGGAATGAAGAATCAATAGTTCCTAGGAACATAGAAGTGATCAAGAACACTAAAGTATAGTTTCACCTCACTCTAAAAGAGTTATTAAAGATTAAACTAGAATTGTGGAAGCACGTAACGAACCAATTCCCTGAGATAGCGATCACATGCTGTCAAAAGAAGAGGAAGAAACTCTCATGGAAGTACTGGAGAACTTCAAGAAGTATGAAATAGAAGGTAGAAGAATCATGGTACTAATGCCTAAAAGAAAAGCCGACATGGGAGAAGTATATGATAATCGAGAGAAAACCAAATAATTCATAGTTACCATAGAAGAAGGAGAAGAAAAATGTACACACATAGGGCATGACTTGACTATCAAAGAAGAAGAAGAGTTAATTGACCTATTGCGAGAATATATAGATCTATTCGCTTAGAGTTACAAAGACTTGAAAGGAGTAGACCCAGATATATGCTCGCATAGAATTCCTATGACTCCAGATGCCAAATCTACGAAACAAAAACCATACACGTACAATGATAACTACGCTGCTAAGATTAAAGAAGAAATAGATCATTTGATAGAAGCAAGATTCAGTTAGGAAATTGAGCATACCGAATAGGTATCCCCCATTGTGGTTGTGCCCAAGAAGAATGGGAAATTGTGCATGTGTATTAACCTTAAAAAAATTAATGCCGCCACAATTAGAGACAGTTATCCTGTTCCTATCACATAACACTTATTGGAAAGAGTTGAGGGCAAGGAAGTCTATAGCTTTCTTGATGGATTCTCACGCTATAATCAAGTAGCCATTCCTTCTGAAGATCAGCATAAGACGGCTTTTGCCACAGAATGGGGCATCTTTGCATTTTGTGTGATGCCATTTGGGCTAACAAATGTGCCCACCACTTTCCAATGACTTATGTGACATGTTTTTAAAGGAATTCCTATGAAAGAATTTAGAAGTTTATGTGGATGACATATGTACTCATTCGAATATGAGGCAGACTCATATCCCAAAACTAAGGAAAGTCTTTGACAAGTGTTGTGAATATCAAGTTTTTTTGAACCCAGAAAAGTGCGTTTTCATGGTCAAGCAAGGCAAAATTCTAGGACACATCATGTAAAAGAACGGAATTTCAACAGATGAAGAAAAGGTGAAAGTAATTGCAGACCTACCCAGGCTGAAAAATGTAAAAGAAGTCTAGGCTTTCATGGGTCATTGTGGTTGTTATAGACGATTCATACACATGTATGCAATCATAGAAAAGCCTTCTACTCCCTTTTGACCAAGTTTGAATGGATGGATGAATGTGAAAATTCATTCAATGAACTTAAATGACACTTGTGCTCGGCACCAATATTAACAACCCTAGATTGGAGCAAGCCATTCCATGTACATGTGGATGCATCCAACTACACTATAGGATGTGTGTTGTCACAACATGCAAACGAAGGCAATATAGATCTCCCCATAGCTTACGCAAGTAGGTAGTTGAATGTAGCAGAAAGAAACTACACTACTACGGAGCATGAAGGATTAGGAATGATCTATGTGATAAAAAAATTCAAGCATTACTTGTTGTCGAATAAGTTCAAGTTCTTCACAGATCATCAGGCATTGCTATACTTAGTCAATAAGCCTTGTAACATTGGAGACTGATGTTGCTCTAGCACAATGGTGAGAACCACGTTAAGAAGCTCCACCTCCTTAATGTCAATCCCCGGAAGAGATAGGAGTGATATGAAGATCGTGAATGTGAGATGAAGTGAAAGTGAAGGTGAGAAGCATAGAGATGCACACACACATACACACACTACGAAGAGACAAGCAAGACACAATGGAAGGTGAGAAATCAACTCTATTACTCAAGAACACTCTTACAAGCTCAAAATAGCTCTAAGCTCTTCTCTACTCAAACAAGCTAACCTCAAAAATGAGCTCTCTAGCTCTTTTTATAGATTCTAGACTAGTTTTGACCGGTTTCACATCTAGTGACCGGCATAGTTAAAAAATAGGTCCTAGATGCTATTTGAAAAGGTAAACGGTGTCTAAAAATAACCAAAATTGGTACGCTCATTCTACCTAAGCTCCTCAAGCTTGAGGACTCCTTGGCTTGCACAAAATGGAGCTATAAATTACAAAAAGGTTTTTTCTGTGTTACATATGTTACAATAGTGATGCAAATCACTGTTGGAGGTTTTGAAGAATATTTATAAAACATAAATCTTTGAAAAATTGATTCGAATGACTCCCTGCTCTGTCTTTACATGCTTCCGTGTCTTCTATGCCTCTAGCTACTGCCAACACCCCCGTCCCTCTCACTTCTGTTGTCCTCGACAGAACCTTGTTGTGAGGTCTGTCGGATGTAATTCTGGAGTAGTTCCTGAGCGAGGGTGTGTTCTGATATGCGAATGCCTCGGGCCAAATCTGCCTCAAGTTTCTCCCAATCAATTGGTTGCGGTTCATCGAACGGTGGGAGTCGATAGTGCATGGAATATACCAGCTGTTCACAGGCAAATAAGTGCAAGAGGTGTGTAGGCCTGCTGATGAACACTTCCGAATGGTATTCCCAGAAACCGATTGTGAACATTTCTTCGAAGGTCTGCTTGTAGCACACCGGTAAATATTTGATTCTGTAGTGCCAGGCATACACACCCGAAGCGATGGCACTGTACTCATATCATATGCAAGATCTAGATTGCCATGCTCGAAGCCCAGGGTGTTTACATGAGGTGCCTTGACGCGTCTGAAGACTTTAAAAATCATGTGCATCATGTCAAATATTTTGACAGTCATGTGCGCTGCTATATCGTCCATGTGTTTTAAGCGAGAGAGCTAGTGACGAATCGTTGCCATCATGTATCCGACTGTAGGTGGTCCGATGGGTGGGGTGAAGTATGGGTAATTCAACCAGTCCTGGCATTGCTTGTTATTCTGTACTTTAATCGCAAATGCCTTCCAGGAGCAACGACGTGGCACTGGTCCCCAACATGGGTTGTACTTTAAGTGTAGTGGTGCCTTTACCCAAGTACTCATCATCTTGGGATAATTCTGTAAGAGATCTTTACGCCAATCTGGTTGATAGATCTCGCCTTGCTACACATCCGTTGGCAAATCATCAGGCTCAAACTGAGTAGCGTGAGATGGTTTCTTGCCTGTTTCTTTCTCTATGGCCAATTGATACTCGACCATTAACATAAAATACGGTTTGTACTGTAGCTCATGCCCAGATATGTATCTGCAAGGGCCCAAATGAGCAAAGTATGGGGACTGTAAAATGTGTTCTTCAATCATTGCCATGGCATGAAGCTGCGCTTCTACTCGTGCTGAGTGGGTTTTTCATAATTCTTCAATTGTCTTCATCCATGCGGGGGTAGGAAGTTCGTTAGTCGTTTGGCCTTCAGCCGTGACTCGTCTGCTTGGGATGGGTTGGGGCTCATAGGCTTCTTCAAAGGTTTCCTCCACCGGAATGGTTACAGTTTCTTCATCAGCTGGTAGCTCGGGTGGGGAATCTGGCCTTGGTGGTGCTTCATATACCGCTATCTGTGATTGGAGCGTTGATACCTAGGCCCGTAAAGCGTTGAGTTCCTCTAGGATGTCAAGAGATGGGTCTGCAAGAGTTGGTAGTCCTTGTGCTATTGGTGCTCTGAACTGGAGTAGTTTATGATCTTCTTTCAATTTCTGATACTCTTTGTTCATGCTATCGTATTCATCTAACAATCTGACGTGATCCTCTAGCAACATTCTCATAGATTTAGAGGGCACAACCTTAAAGTGACTGGGGCTTAACGGTTGTTCTAGCTGATCTAGGGCAGCTTCTAAGTTCTCACGGTTCTGTTCTTGTAAGCCTTGGTTCTCCTCTTTTGCTGCTGCCAAGTGTCGTCTGAGTAAGCCCATGTTTCTCATTAATGTTGCGTTGCGAATTGTCTGGGCTCTTAACAAATTATCAAGATCAGCAGTGGCTTCTTTGGTCTTTTCTTCACTCTCTAATTCTAGTTTATGATAAGCTTCACGTAGTTCCTGGTATTGGGTATTCAGTGAGGCATTCTCGATCGATAATGAATTAAACTGCGACTGTAAATCATTCGTTATTTTCTGCAGCGCTTGATAATTCGTTCTTAAAGATGTAAACTCATTGCGTACTTGAGTCATACATGTGAACATTTGTTGAAATGCCATGTCTATGGTGGGTGATAAAATTAGTGACGGAGTGAATGCAGTTGCGGTGGGTGTTGGGGTTGATGCAAGGGGTAAGGGAAAGGGGGGTGGGAGAGTGGATGCTGTGGCGATTGTGGAAAATTGTGAGGTGCCTATATGTGGTGGCGAACTGAATGAAGTGAGTGGTGGTGCAGTGGGCAGTGATATATCCATGTCACTGGACGTGGTGTTGAGTGCAGTGACAGTGAATAGTGGTGTGATTACGGGTGCATGTCTGGGTGTAAATACAGGGTTACAAAGGTTGACGAGTAATTTATAGGGGGGTTTTTCTTGTACTCCTTGGGGGAAAGGGGGAAACAAAAATACGATAGGTTGGGCAGGTGAGACGAGGGAGAAGGTTAGTGGGGTTAGAAATGGAAAGAGTTTTCTTGGAGGTGTGGGGAAGGAAGGGAAGGATGGATGGAGAAATGGACTAGATAGAAGAGTGGATGTCCGAGGGAGAAAACTAGGTTGGGTGGGTGTGGACATGGTGAGAGGAATGGATGTTACAAGGGCTTCTGCTACTTCACCGTGGAAGGGGGTGGATGTTCGAGGAGAATGAGGGTGTATGGGGGAGGCTGAATGGATGGGAGGTGAAGGAGGAGCAGTTGGGGTGGTAGGTACTTCGACAATTGTGGTGGTATGTACAGCTGTAGTACGGGGTGGGGAATCTACGAGGATGGCTTCTTCTGCCAATGAGCCTTCAAGGAAGAGACGTGCTTCCCTGGCCTGTTCTGAAGATTGATTGCCAGTGGGGACCCGAATGTATTCACCAGGTTTGGTTAGTAGACGGATTCTATGAGGGTCATACTGCGGTAATGGTTTTCTCTGCAAATATCGTAAGGCTTCGGTGGATCCCACTGATTTGACAAGTTCTCCGAAGCCTCTGATGTATACCTCTTTGAATCCGCTTGAGACAAGTTCATGTTCGATAAGTGCTTGACTCTCTTCCTCAGTCAAATTCTTGCACGCCCAAACTTTCTCCATGGTGCGATATAGCTTCTTGATGGCTAGTGTATAAGCTGCTGCTTCAAAGGTTTCATCTTCGTGTGTGCTGGTATCACCTTGGGTGTCCGTGTTCTGTCCTTGTTCATCTGTCTACACTTGTTCTTGGGATTCGTGAGTGCCTTGGTTGGCTTCATCATCGCCGTCATCTTCATCTGTCTCTCTTCTTTCCTCTTCAGAGCTAGACATGACTTGTCCGTGTGGTTGATCTTGGGGTGTGGTAGGGTAGCTTGGCCGTTTGTATTCCTGAGAGAAAATCTGGCCTTCTAAAAACTAAAATTCATTTGAAAATACGTCCTGCATCTCAAAATCAAATGTGGTGTTGTCTGCTTGTTCTGCTTCTAAATGGGGTATCGGAAAAGAGAAAGCTTTCGCACCAATAGTGGTGGGAGCTTCTGCTGTAGTGGTGGTAGGTCCTGGGACTGTGGCTGCTTGAGTAGCGACTGTGCTGGTAGTGCCCTCCATTGTAACTAGTCTCGATAACCTTATGCGAATGGGTTGTACAGGGGGTTCAGTATGAGACTGTTCTGGAGAGGGTTGCGGTGATGGTGATTCTGGGACCTGTAGGCATGGGATAGTACCTCTCATGCGCTTTCCTTCTCATCCTTTGCTAGGCTTCCTAGCTTTCTTCATTGTCCCTTTGAATGCTTTCAGCTCTTCGCTTCTCATTGCTCGCTCGATAGGTAAATCATAGGCCAAACACATATATACAATGCGCGTGAGGGCGCAACATCCATTGGTAACCTTCTTTCTTTCCCATCTGTGTTGTGCTAAATACAACTGATCAATGATCCAGCTAGCTAGATCAACTGTCTGGGGTCCAATACAAGATAAATACAAACCGAACCATATTCGTTTGTGAGGCATTGTGAATCTGTCCTGAGCGGGGAAAGCAAAATGCTGCATACATATTTGCAGTGGTTTTGAAAGCTCAGGTGTGATCTCCGAAATCTCTTCCCATTTAGTGACGTCCCCACATTTCATAGGGTCTCGAACTAACCTTTCTCGCTCTGTGGGCGTGTGGGTTCCATGAATCTTGATGGCAGCTTGAATCAAATCTTTAGAAAGATAAAATCTTTTATATGGTGGATCGTTCACTAAAGATGGCAAAATAAAAGTGCTCGGCAGATCCTTGTTCTCCAAAGCTATCAAAGTGGTGATTAAGTAATAGCATCTATAGAAGTCAGGTTTAGGCAAAGGGTCACTGAAATACTCTGTGAAGACGGCTCTTGCCCAAACATGTGTTAAGTCTTGTGTGTTCTGTAGTCCTTCAAACTCTCTTGAGAAAAACTGATATTTGCCGCAGGTGCGGTCATCAAAAGTCAAATTATTCTCAAATATAAACTCAACATCCGCCAATGGTCCTGCTAGCCCTTGAAACTAGTGAGAATTGCGATGAATCTTCTCGGTATACCCTCTAGGAGGATCGTCAATAGGCATGGGTCTTGGGAAACCTTGAAATTCTGGCGGTGGAGCCGTCGGATGGGGCTCAACAAGTAAATCACCAATAGTAGCCATGGGCATACTGGTTCCACCTTCAGATGGTCCTTCTTCGGTTTGCATGATGATTGACGTGCTAATGGAAAAGATCTGCTACAAAAGATTAGCACGTTAGTATGGAAATTAATTATGATCCCACTAAAGTGAGACCACAATCCCTTTCCATAACGGATGTGTAACCCGTGTAGCCGAGTGTTGTGATGTGGTTTATGGAATGATTTCTTGCAAACTAATGCAGGTCTCTAGACACCTACATGCTTCAGATGATGCATACATTTCTTGATGAGGTGTTATTACAGATGACGTTGGGTTATAGTGTGTGGATTTTTACAAGGTTCAGTCGTGAATGAGTTATTACATGGTTGTAGATTAGTTGGGGTGGGAGTTATGTTAGACAATGGATTAGGAGAAGACTTTTGGATACGTTTCGGTATCCACTTCCTAAGAGTTTGTGATCGGGTGATGGGTCATTGCGGAGGGACAAAAGATGATATCGGATTTGGTGGTATGGAGGGTTGAAGAGATTTCGGAGGGCTGTATATTACATGACTTGAGGGTTGAGCTATAATGCATTGTTTGGGTACCCAAATCTGCATGGGTGTGGGTCGTTTCGTTAGGTACTTCTTGGCGATCCAAATTTGTTGAATGTTCGTGTTCGTAGAAGAAGATCGAGAAGGTGTTGAATATTGACTCTGCTTCTACCTTGACTTCTTCTTGTCATTGTTTGCATTGTTGAAATCTGTCGGTGGTTTCTATCCTTTTGGCACCCATATTTGTCTTGTGCCTCTTGCTTTGTGATACTGATATTGCTGCTTTCTTTGGGTTGTCTGATATTGTCATCGGTTTGGGTTCCTTTGTCGTGGTTGACTCCTTTGTGGTTGAGGTTGAGAGGTCGGATGGACACTCTGCTTTGGAAAAGAAGGGAGGTCCAACACTTGCAAAACCTGCCCATTAGGAAGTGCTCTGTTTTTTACTATTAATCTAGGCCAGTCCACAGTAAGTGGGGAAGGATGGGCACCGCAGTTGATAGTGTCCATTTGTCGGCTGATGTAACCCACCTGGGCGCTGATTGTGTCCATTTGACCAAGCGGTTGGGTGGTTGGCCCTTCTAATTTGCAGGAAGCCCAAGGGAAAATCTCCTGACGTTCTTCTGATTGACAATTGTCCATCGCCAAGCCCGCGTGGGTTGGTGTAGATGTAACGTGACTGATCTGACCAAAGATCTTCCGGTCTTCCGTCGCATGCATTTCATAGGGTCTAGGGTTACATACCTCAGTTGGAATGCCGTTAGGGAAGTCAAGCGGTATCACTCGCTTCTGATCTAAGGTTCCAATCTGCAAGGAGCCTTGTCTAAGATTCAGGTCCACTGAGTGATCGTATAGCCAATCTTGGCCAAGGATTAGGGGTTCTATCAGGTCATCATCATGGCACACTAGTAACTTTTCTGTCATAGTCACTTCGCTTATGAGGATAGGAAGGTCCACCTCACCCATGCAAGGGGTTTCCATGCCTCCTAGCCCTATGAGGTATGCCTCAATTGGCTGCATTTCTATTCTTGAATCCTTATAGTGGGACCATCTAATCACACTAGTCGCAACACTTGAGTCAATTAAAGCCCTGAGCTCTTGGCAAGGGTTGCCGTGCTCTAGCTTGACTCTAATGAATGGTCTTCTATCCACTATGCTAGGATGAGTGGTTGAATTTACTTGACACATGGCCATGGGATATCTGTTTGATGTTTCCAGATGATTATACTCGTTTCTCCCTAGTCCTTGTCTTCTTAGCTTCATGCGCTTAATGCGTTCTATGGCTTCTACTTGAGCTTCTGTGCGTATTCTATTTTCTTCCTCCTTACGCTTCTTTGCCAACGTGAGTCGTCTGAGCATATCCTCGGTAAGAGGTTCCTGATATAACTTGACTCTACAGCCACTAATGTAATTAGGCATTATGTCTCCTTCTAAGGTGGCTAATTGTACTGCTCCACTTGTCGAGAGTCTGTTAATGATCATAGGTCCATAACCTCGCTTTTCTAACTTGCGTGCGTGTTGCTTCAACGTATATAACAGAACCAAATCTCCTTCTTTTAAGCCTTTATCTTTCACATGTGCATCAAAATATGCTTTCTATCGTTTCTTTGCCGCATATATCCCTACTGCTGCTTTCAGCCTGGTTTCTCCTAATCGTTCCAAGTCCATTATTCTTGCTGATAATTCATGGCCGGTCCACTGATGTTCATGTGCAACCTTAAGGGTCGGTATCAAGAAGTCCAAAGGAAGCACAACATTTTGACCAAAAACCATCTGAAAGGGAGTTGCATTGCGTACGGTCTTATAGGCCACTCGATATGCCCAAACAGCGTGGTTTAACTGTTTGTCCCAATCTGAACGTTTGTTGTTCACGAGTTTCGTTAGTACATTACAAAGGATCTTGTTAGTGCTTTCAGCTTGACCATTGGCCTGAGGATGATATGGTGCGGATTTCTTGTGAATCACCATAAAATCCTGTAACAAATATTCAATGACTTGTTTTAGAAGGTGAGTTCCTCGATCGCTCACTAACTCTATAGGCAATCCATATCTTGTAAAGACATTTTCAAATAAGAATTTTGCAGTCGTGTGTGCATCATTCTTTTTTGTGGCTTTTGCCTCTACCAATTTGGTAAGATAATCAGTGGCAACAGTAATGTATTCTGCATGTGTACCTTTTGCAGGGGGATTGATGGGTCCTACAAAGTCTATACCCCACTTAGAAAATGCACGTCCTCCCATCATGGGTTTCAATGGCATTTCATCTCTGCGAGTAGGAAATTGATTTCTTTGGCACACATCATATCTCTTTACATAGGTACGTGCATCCATGTGAAGAGTGGGCCACCACAATCCTGCAAAGAGGATGGCCTTGATTATCCTATCGGGTCCAAAATGACCTCCTGCAACACCTTGGTGTGCAGTCTCTAGTATGCTCAAATAATCGCTTTCATGAACACATTGTCTTAGGTATCCGTCTCTTCCTCTTTTGTATAGATTATCACCAATAAGTGAATAGTCTTGAGCTTCGTGCTCTAGACTGCGTTGTCGTGCTAAGGTCATTCCTTGAGGGAATGTTTTCGTCCTCAAGTATGTCACTAAAGGTTCACTTCATTCTGGTGTGAGAGACACGTGATATAATGTAGCATGTTCTACTGGTGGTCTTTCACAACAAACGTGGCATTCTTTACACAACTTGTAGACATCTGCTTCCATCGAAGGCCAATATACTCTTAGTCTATGCAAAGTCTGCAATGTACGATGTTTCGAATGATGTGGCGTTAGTGCACCTACGTGTGCTAATTGCAACCAATTCGCATGTTCTAATTCATCTACAGAACAAGCAAGAATCTTTTGATTATCTTGTTTATATATACTTCCTGCTATGATTTGATATCTCTGAGACTTGGTAATCTCTCCTTCCTTGATCCTTATCCTAGGATTCTTGGGTCCATATGTGAGAATAGGGATAATAGGCTTAGCCCATTCTGGTGCTATCTCAAGGTTAAAAAAATATGCGTTGGGTAGTTCATCCACTACTCCTTGAGGAGCTTCTCTTGAGGTTAGTCTCGAGAGGTGGTCAGCTCTGAGATGTGTCTTCCCTTTCCTGACTACTACTTCAAAATCATACTCCATGAGTAATAGAAACCAACGCATTAATCATCCCATGTTACATGGCTTATTGACTAAATACAATAAGGCTTGATGATCTGTAAAGAATTTGAACTTATTTGCCAACAAATAATGCCTGAATTTCTTCACCGCGTAGATCATTCTTAATCCTTCTCGTTCCGTCGTGGTGTAATTTCTTTCTGCTGCATTCAACTGTCTACTCGTGTAAGCTATGGGGAGGTCTATATTACCTTCATTCGTGGGTTGTGCTAACACACATCCTATGGCATAATTGGATGCATCCACATGTACATGGAATGGCTTACTCCAATCCAGGGTTGTTAATATAGGTGCTGTACACAAACGTCTTTTAAGTTCGTTAAATGAATTCTCACATTCATCTGTCCATTCCAACTTGGTCAAAAGAGAGTACAAAGGCTTGGATATGATTGCATACATGTGTATGAATCTCCTATAATAACCACAATGGCCCATAAATGCTTGTACTTCCTTCACGTTATTCAGCCTAGGTAAGTCTGCAACTACTTTCACTTTTTCCTCATCCGCCGAAATTCCATTCTTTGACACAATGTGTCCTAGAATTTTGCCTTGTCTGACCATGAAAACGCATTTTTCCAGGGTTCAAACAAACCTGATATTCTCGACATTTGTCAAATACTTGTCTTAACTCTGGGATATGTGTCTGTCTGATATTTGAATGAGCACATAAGTCATCGACATAGACTTCCAAATTCTTGCGCAAGAATTCCTTGAAAACATGACACATGAGTCGCTGGAAAGTGGCGGGTGCATTTGTTAAGCCAAATGGCATTACACGAAATGCAAATATGCCCCATTATGTGGCAAAAGCCGTCTTGTGTTGATCTTCTGGAGCAATGGCTACTTGATTGTAGCCTAAGAATCCATCAAGAAAACTGTAAACTTCCTTGCCCACAAATCTTTCCAATAAGTGTTCTGTGATAGGAAGAGGATAACTGTCTCTAATCGTAGCGACATTAACTTTTTTAAGGTTAATACACACACGCAATTTCCCGTTCTTCTTGGGCACAATCACAATGGGGGATACCCATTCGCTATGCTCAATTTCATAAATGAATCGTGCTTCTATCAAACGGTCTATTTCTTCTTTAATCTTTGCAGCGTAATTATCATTGTACCTGTATGGTTTCTGTTTCATAGGTTTCGCATCTAAAGTCATAGGGATTCTATGAGAACATATATATGGGTCTACTCCTTTCAAATCTTTGTAACTCCAAGCAAACACATCTTTATATTTGCGCAATAGGGCAACTAATTCTTTTTCTTCTTCCGTTGTCAAATCATGCCCTATGTATGTACATTTCTCTTCTTCTCCTTCTATGGCAACTATGATTTTCTTAGTTTTCTCTCGATTATCATACGCTTCTCCGACCTCAGCTTTTCTGTTGGGCATTCGTACCATGATTCTTCTATCTTCTATTTCGTACTTTTTGAAGTTCTCGGGAACCTCAAACAAGGATTCTTCTTTTTCTGACATGTCTTCTTTCTTCTTTCTTTTCTTACCTTCACTTTTGTCAGTCACTTGTGTGGCTAATCTCACATCATTCATAATTTCTTCGTGCCTCTGAGGGTAAGTCTCTACCTCGTAGAAATATTCTTCTTCTGATGCAAAAGGTGAGTCCATAATAATTGACTCTAGATCGAAATCGCTCGCATCCTCAAATGCATCAGTGTTAGGTTCACACTCTTCTAAAACTGGATCACACATGATTGGCTCTATCCTGAAGACAGAAATGTCATAGCCATCCTCGTCACAGTGGGGTGTCCATTGTTCTTCATTGATGGCTACATCCATGGTTGCTAGGATTTCTGCCCAACCATGGGGTTCAAACTCCTCATCTGGAAATACTACAGGTGCATATGCTAGGTCTTGAAGGGTTCTTGGGTGTTGTTCTGCACCTAAGGTCTTGGCTTCCAACCGTTCTTCCTCTTGTTTGGCTACCTTACACATCCATAAATGAGTGTCCTCGTGTAACCATGAGGGGTCTGACTCCAATGAGTGTACTGATTCTGTTTCTACCTGTGTCTTATGGACAGTATTCCATTGTATTGGGGGTACATCTCGATGTGAATAGTCTTTAAGGTTGACTTTGGTAGTCACTCCTAAATGTTGCAAGTACAAAGAATTAGTTCCCCAATCTTGTACAATTTGCAACTGACGCATGAATGGTCGTCCTAAAATCATCTCATAAGCACAATTTTTACTAAAATCACAAATGGAAAAGGTATGCTCAAACTCCACACCACAAGTGGTGAGAGATATGCCTTCTAGTAAGCCTAATGGTTTTTCTATGTGTCCATCAGCCATTTGTAGCTTCATCCTGGTAGGTCTTAATGCTGGCTTACCCCAACATTTCATAAAGCGGTGGTAGCAATGGTGTAGCTCAGTGATGAGTAGCACCTCCTTTAATGTCAATCCATGAATACGTGAGGATGGTATGAAGACCTCGAGCAAGTGAAGGCACAAGTGCGTGAGTGAGAAGCACACAAACATGCACACACATACACACACACGCGCACACACGGCAAGACAAAGAGAGAGAAGCAATGGAGTTCGTAGATTACTTTCAAAAAAGCTCTTACAAGTTCAAATCTATTACAATCTAACCTCAAAAATGAGCCTTCTAGCTCTTTTTATAGTTTTTGACTAGGTTTTGGCCATGTCGAGACCTAGTGTCCGGCCTAGTTAAAATTTAGGTTCTCTACCCTATTCGGAGGTTCAAACGAAGTCTAAAAAATGTGAAAACTGACAGGTAGGTACTTCTAAAGTCCTCAAGCTCAAGGACTCCTTGGCTTGCACAAAATGGAGCTACAAAAATAGGAAATGATATTTACAATGATTGTTAGTGATGAAAATCACTATTTTTGTAGGAATTCTACTAACATTTGGACATACATTTCCTGGAGCTCCCTGCTTGCTCCTTCTCCTTGTGTGTCCACCTCTTTGATAGGCATTAGTGTCCTGAAAAAATATTGGCCTACTTGCCAGATCGTCGTTGACTGCTCTGTCTGCTTGTGCTTTCTCTTCTCTCTGACTCCCTTCGTACGCTTCCTTGCCTTGTGAGTCCTTCAGTTCCAGTTCCAACACCCCCCCTCTCTCGCGTCTGTCATCCTTGGCAGACCCGTGTTGGGTGGTTCATTGGATGTAGTACTCTACAACGTCTTGTGCTAAGTGATGTTCTGCAATCCGCAACCCTTTGGCCAAGTCCGTGAGTAGAGCATCCCAATCTACCGGCCCGGGAACCTCTGGATGTGGTATACGTAACTTTTCTGAATGAAGAGCTTGTTCCACTGCAAACAACTGCAATAAATGTGATGGTCTGGGAATGAATATCTCTGAACGATATTCCCAGAATCTCGTGACAAACATTTCTTCAAACGTCTGTTTGAAGCAGGCTGGTAGATACTTGATACGCACGTGCCATGCATATATAACATTAATAGATGGTGTTGCGCTCATGTCGTAGACGAGGTCCTGATTTCCTTCATTAAATCCAAGAGCTGGCAGATGAGGTTCCTTGACATTCTTGAAAGTCTTGAAGGTGACCAACATGAGTTCAAAAATCTTCAAGCACATTTGGGTCATGACATCTGGCACATTTTTAAACCTGACCCCCCAATGCCGAATCGTCGAGATCATATATCCTATGGTAGGTTGGCCTTTAGGTGGTGCTAGGTAGACATAATTGAGCCATTTTTCGCATCCTTTGGTTGTCAGTACCATTTTTGTGTATTCCGGCCACGACCTTCTTCGAAATACGGGGCAATAGCATGGGTTGTATTTGATATACAACGGCATGTTATTCCATGTTCTTACCATTTCAGGGTAGGTTTCCAGTAGACGGATCCTCCACGTAGGTTGATATATGTTGCCCTGCTTGGCACTAGTTGGGATGTCGTCCGGTGCGAACTGTGTAGCCGAGGTTGGTTCTTTGGAGGTGTGATGCTTGATTTCTGCATTGTAGTCTGCCATTAAGACACAGAAAGGGACATACAAGTCGTCGGAAGGCCCGATCCACCTGTGATGGGAGAGGTTTCTAAAGTATTCTGATTTTATAATAACCTCTTCCAACCGTGACATTGACGCTATCTGAACTGCTACTCTGTCATCGTGGGTTGTGGCTACTTTCTCTAACTTCTGCATCCATTCAGGAGCCTCTATCTCAATGGTGTCCCTGCCCTCTTCGGTTTGCTTGCCTCCTGGTGCAGGCATGGGCACGTATGGATCTTCGAAAGTTTCCTCTATTTCAATCGGCACTAAGTCTTCAGGCTCGGGCTCTACAAGAGGAGAGGGTTGCCGCTCGTATTGCATGACTTTATTGCGTAATTCTTCGAGTTCTGCTTTGAGTTTTGCAACTTCTTCAGATGTGTCGACAGCGGGTGTGACTATGGGTGGTGGCTTCTACTGAGTTGCCAGTTGCTTTAGTAGGTCATCTCTTTCTCTTTCTAATGCGGCATGAGCCTCCAAGAGGTCGGCATGGGTTTCCAACACCATTCGCATATTCTCTGAGGGAATGGCCTTGAATTTTTCTGGGTCGATTTCCTGTGGGGAACCCTCCATTGCGGCTTCCAAGTTCTCTTCATTTTGTTTCTGTAGCCGTTTATTCTCCTCGAGTGCCGTAGACATGTGCTTTCGTAGGAGGGCCAGGTTGCGTCTAAGCTTGAGATTCTCCGTTATCTGGGAGTGTAGCAATTCATCCATATGTTTTCTTTCCTCTGCATCTGACTGGGGTGGATTGGCCACGAACTGCTCGTGTTGTTCCTGTAAAGTGGTATACTGTTGTTGTAGTAGCCGCTTTTCCCTTTCGAGATCGATGAATCGTAATTGAAGTTCTTCATGGCTTCGAAAGAGTCGCGTATGTTGGTTATCAAGATGCTGATAGTGCTGTTGTAGTTGCGACATACTCTGATACATATTGTTAAATACATTATTAATGGGGGTGGATGCGGGAAGGGTGTTGAATGCAGAAGGGAAGGGAAAGGGGAAGGGAAATGGAAGTGTGGATACAGTGCTAGAAATTGGTGAAGTGGGTGGTGGGGGAATGGGAGATGGTGGATGCATCGGGGGAGGGAGAGGTGCGGAGGTGGGTGATATGTCCATAAAATCAAAAGTGGATGCAGTAGTGGGAGTGATTGTGAATATTGGAATTGTGGGTGCGGTGATAGTGGTGAAAGTGTACAGTGGTGAGTGCAATTATGAATATGAACTGCCCGGAAGTGTGATCGGGGGGGGGGGTGAGATTTTCTGTGGCTGCCGTTAGAATTATTGTTTCAATGGCCGTATAGGCACGGGAGGTGGAGATAGGGTGTGTGGGTTGACTGACGGTTTGTGCTTCGGTGTGGGTAGTGGACTCGGAGGCGGTGACAGTAGAGGTTACATTGGTAGTGGGAGGTGAATGTGGTGGAGTTGGAGGCAGGGGTGGCAAAGGGGGTGATGGAGGTGCACTTGATATATGGGTTTCTTTGGTATCCTGAATGGTGTGTGCGGGGCCCGTGGTTGTGGATGTGCCTTGTGGTTCACATACTAATACATTCATCTGCTTTCCTGCTCGAGGGGGGCGTCTGCCGTATCGTCGCTCCGTTCTTCGTGATTGTGCCAAGGCGGTATTGTTGGAGCAAGTCTATGACAAGCCTAAGTATTGGCTTGAGTCTCACAAAGTCTTAGAAGAAGCTTTAAAAAGAAGACTATGTAAAGTTCACTTGTGAACTACCTCTTGTAACTTTTGAAGAGTTTACTTAATGTAAAAGTAAGAGAATCTTAAGTGGTTGAGTCCACTTGATCAAGAATGGAAAGAGGAGCCACGAATTCGTGATTTGTGGTAGGTAGAGAATCAAATCAATCATTGATTGATTGGAGAGTGATTGAGGGAAGTTAGCCTCCCAAACTCAACTATAAATAGATGGCAATTTTAGTCGTGGTTAGAGAGACCTATGTGAAGACCTCCAAGAGCTAAGCTTTATGCCATATCAAGGTGTGATTACAACGCACACATATGTATCAGTAAGTCATTGTATTGTACAAGAAATATATTTTCATTTTCATGATTATTTGGTTTCATCTTTCCATGTTCTTGTGAAGTGTACTACTCACTACCATTACTCTCAGTTTTCTCAATCAGCTTGCAGAGATGTTTTCTCTGAGCTTGGTGCATCATTTTCAGTGATTTAACTTGGTAAAGTTAGCTCTATAAGTCTACTATATGCTCATAAATTTTCATGTCGTTTGGATGTTGCAATCTTCAGTTATGTTCATTTGAAGTCAACAGGGTCTGTTCATCTTCACCTCTCTGTCAGGTACCCAACTTTTTCACTCATTCTGTCAGAGGCGTTTCTCAGTGGTTACTTATCCAAATTCAGTGATTTAAAGCCTCTTGGATTTAGCTTATTGTCTAGTATAACCATACAAATTTTCATAATCATTGCATTTCTACATTTTGAGTTATGGTGATTTTTCTGCTCACTGGTCTATTTCTGTAGCAGCCCGTGAAAAATCGGGATGATGTCATCACTTGTTAAAACTCATTCTCAGTGTGTGCTTTGTTATTTTTGATGAGATTACTCTTGAAAGTTAGCTCTTTAAGCTAACTAGACTTCCCCAAGAGGAATTAAGCTAATTGCTGCTGTGCTCAGAGAATTATGTAAAACACTGGACAAGTGTATGAACCAAGAATAGCAAGTTTTCACCTCTGAGCTAACTCGAACTTATCTGTTTTGATCTATCTTTTTGAGAGTGATCTTCCAAGGTACATAGGGTGTCTAATACATCCATTGGCAAGCTAAAAGGGCCCACCATCTACTCCTGGAGTTCATTTGGCTGGTATAGATCAAGGATTTTGCAACACCTCTTCATCTTCAAACACATACTTATCCATCCCTTCACAGGTATGAACTGTCTCAGGTACTCCTAAAGCCTCAGAAATCATGTCAAGAGTTGCACGGTATTGCTCATCTACGCCTTCCTCCTCAAGGATTTGATTCATGAGGGCTTTGCCTGCTGCAAGGGACAGTCTATGTTGCTCTTGAACTCTGTTCATGGTATCATAGAGCTTTTTCAATGCCTTTGTATAAGCTGGAGCACCTTCAAGTACCTGCAGGGCTTCCTGATCATACTCCTGCTCTTCTTCCTCGGACTGTCCATCATGTTCCTCATCTTGTTCTTCTTCTTCTTCATCTTCCACTTCGACGACCTCCGGTTCTCTGGGATGGGGTTGGTTCGTAACAGTTTGTTGTCCACTAGCTTGCTCTACCTCGACTTCCACATTAATAGCCTCGATGATTCTGGCTACCTCCTCATCTGTTAGGTCTTCTAAAGTGAATCCGTGAGGGAACTCTAGGTCGGTTGGAACAGGTGGAAACACTAGATTCGGTCCATCAGTGCTGTGTCTTGGTAATCTGATAGTGAAGGGTTGTACCCGCCTTGGAAGTCGTGGAGTTGTCTCTGGTGTCAATGTCGCACCGCGGGGTTGTGCACAGGGCATCTGAACTGCGCCTCTCATTTTCTTGGAGGGCGGCCCTGCGGAGGATAATCTGCGCTGAAACTCCTGTACCCTGGTCCAAATGAGTGCCCTTTGCACAGGTACATCATATGCGAGACATCTATACACAATCCTGGTGAGGGCACAACATCCATACAATACAGACTTTTGTTTCTTATACCACCTTTGATGGGCCAAGTGGATTTGGTCGATAATCCAATGGGGCATGTTTATTGTCAAATCAAAGGCATCGGCCAAGTATAGACTAAACCATATCTTGTTGGGTGGCATTGTGAACCTCTCTTGAGCGGGAAATGCAAAATGCTGCATGACCATTCGCAAGTGAATGGCAATTGTAGGTGTCATTGTGACCATGTCCTTTAACTTCGTCAGATTCTTGTTCTTCATATTGTCAGGGACCATAGTCTCTTTTTCCATAGGAATGTGCATACTATTCATGTCTAGAGCTTCCCTTACCAAGTTGATAGTTAATCTGAAATGCTTGAGCTCATTGCCCCTTGTGAGAGATGGGAGGACAAAGGAGCTGTATCCCTTTTTGTCTTTGCTCGGAGTGAGGGTGCTAATCAGATAAGAGCACCTTAGAAAATCGGGCTTTGGCAATTGGAATTTGAAGTACTCGTAGAGTCCTGCCTTCTTCCATATAGGTTTCAGTCCTTCATTATTCTGCAGTCTCTCAAATTCTTGGGTGAAAAAGTGATATCTGCCCCAACGCCCATTGAATTCTATCTCGGCCTCCCACATATAAGTGCCTTCTCCTAGGGGTCCTGCAACATCACTAAACCAATGAGAGTTTTTGCTGACTGGCATTGTGTGCCCCTGTGGAGGATTCTGAACCGGTATGGCGTGTAATGCCCTCAATGCCACTGGGCATTCTTTCAATTCCTCCTCAACGGGAAGACTTTCAATGTCCACGACTTGGGGGCTAGTGCCTACCTGGGAGCTAGTTCCTGCCGTATCCGCCATGTTATTTTTTGCCTCTTGATTCTATGAGAATATAGAAACATGTGTTAACATTGTAAAGGACAAGATAGAACCGTTTTTGTCCCCATTACAACATTAACATGAGGTTCGGGAGAGATTAGGGGGTTATTAAGTGCTCGGTGCTTGTGCGTGTAGTTAGGAATTGTGTAGACCTCAGAACTTAGTGGAATGATGTAGTGTGAGAGTGGTGTAGTTAGTAGGTGGACATGGATTTACAACTGGGGTCCGGGGGTTTATTACAAGTTTTAGGTTGCCAAACACCGTGGATGGGTTTTGATCTTGATTTTGTGGAGACTCTAAAGAGTTTGATAGGTGTGTCGGCTTGGAAATGAGGCTTTTTCGGGACCCATTTACGAGTGATTCTACTTTTGTGCCTAGAAGAATATGTGTCCGTGCATGATGTGTAAGACTGGGCGTCAGATGTTCGAGTGATTGAAACATGTTGTATCGGGTGTGGCCTTGGTGTAGCTATTTGAGCCCGCAAGCAAGCCTTAGGCACCCAGATTTGTCGTGATTGTGGGCTGGCCTTCATTGACTTTTTGGGTACCCAAATAGACTTCCCTTTCGCGGAAGAATTTTTGAAGGACTTCTTATTAGTGTCGTGTTGTTGATTACTAATAAGAGGTTTTGGCCGTGGGGCTGGCCTGGTCGCAACAGGGTGTTCGCCTTTCCGCCTCCATATTTGTTTCAACGACTGAAACAATCTGCTTCGCTCCTTTTTTTGGCCTCTAGTATAGGTAGTACTCTGCTCCTTCTGTACTTGAGCTGCCATTGGTTGCTGCATCCTTCTGGCTTTTGGGAAAGAAGGGAGTGTGGTCCTCTCCTTGACTCCGTTGTTGAGACAAGCCTCTTTCTGCATCATACAGTTTTGGACAAGAATAGCATTGTCAACTTCATGTGCGCCCCTAGAAGAACTAGGAGTTTGTGCTTTGTGTAGTTCCTTGAGTGCCTCATTTTCCAATTCAATTGTAACTCGACTATGATTTACCCATACCTGAAGAAGTCCACTTCTTAAGTTTAGGTTGACTGCATGGTCATAGATCCAATCCTGGCCCAAGATAAGAGGCTCAGTGAGGTCCTCATCTTGACACACTAGTACTTTGACTATCATTACTTCGTCTTGAATATAGAGGGGAAGTTCCACCTCGCCCATGCAAGGGGTTTCCACACCTCCCAACCCTATGAGATATGCTTCTATAGGATTGATGGTTAATTTCAACTTTTGACAGTACGATAATTTAACAGCACTAGTGGCTGCACCTGAGTCAATCAGGGCTCTTACAGTCTTTGCACCCTTTCCTTGTCCTATCTCTAAGGTTATAAAAGGACGTCGATCAATAATTCTCTGAGAGCTCATACCTGCAACTTCACACATAGCCACATGATATCCTTGATCTGCATATGCATCTGTCCTAGGTTGCTCTCTACCTTGTCTTCTCAACTTCATTCTCCGGATACGTTCCAATGCTTCTGCTTGAGCTTCTTCTCGAACTCGTCTTTCTTCTTCTTTGCGTTTCTTAGCAGTGTTGAGTCGACTTAGCATCTCTTCCGTCAGAGGTTCCTGATATAACTTGACTCTGCATCCGCTAATGTAGCTCGGGAGAATATTGCCTTCTAACGTGGCCAGTTGCACTGCTCCACTTGTTGAGATTCTATTAATGATCATGGGTCCATAGCCTCTCTTCTCTAGTTTCCTTGCATGTTGTTTCAAAGTGTATACTAGTACTAGGTCGCCTGCCTTCAAACCTTTATCCTTAACGTGGGCATCAAAGTATGCCTTCTATCGTTTCTTAGCTGCATATATCCCTGTAGCTGCCCTCAGTCTTGTTTCTCCTAATCGTTCAAGGTCAAAAAGTCTAGAGGAGAGTTCATGACCCGCCCATTCATGCTCTTGCGCTACTTTCAATGTAGGTGTTAAGAAGTCCAACGGTAGCACAGCGTTTTCGCCAAATACCATCTGAAAGGGGGTGGCTTGGAGTACCGTTTTGTAGGCAACTCTGTATGCCCAAATAGCATGGTGTAGCTGTTTGTCCCAATCGGAGCGTTTATTGTTCACCAGTTTAGTCAACACATTGCACAGGATCTTGTTTTTGCTTTCGGCTTGCCCATCAGCTTGTGGGTGGTAGGGGGCAGACTTCTTATGAACTACCAAGAATTCTTGGGGCAAATTTTCAATCACTTCATTCAAGAAGTGAGTGCCCCTATCACTTACTAACTCTAGAGGTAGCCCGTATCTTGTGAACACATTCTCAAACAAGAATTTAGCAGTTGTTTGAGCATCGTTCTTTGTCGTAGCTTTTACCTCTACCCATTTTGTTAGATAGTCTGTGGCAACAATGATATATTCCGCATGAGAACCCTTAGCTGGGGGATTAATAGGAGCTACAAAGTCTATTCCCCACTTAGAGAATGCACGTCCACCCATCATAGGTTTCATTGGCATTTCATCTTTGCGTATAGGATACTGAGTTCTCTGACAAACATCACACCGTTTCACATAGGTATGTGCATCCATGTGAAGGGTTGGCCACCAGAAGCCTGCAAATAGTATTGCCTTGATCACTCAATCTGGTCCAAAGTGTCCTCCTGCTACACCTTGGTGAGCAGTTTCCAAAATCTTTAGATATTCACTCTCATGCACACAAAGTCTCAGGTAACCATCTTTACCACGTTTGTATAGATTATCACCAATGAGTGAGTAATCTAGGGCTTCTTGTTCTAGACTTCTTTTCCGAGCCAGAGTCATGTCTGGAGGGAAAGCTTTCGTACTCAAGAAGGATACTAGTGGTTCACTCGAATCTGGCACTATGGACACTTGATAAAGAGTGGCATGTTCCACAGGTGGTTTAGTGCAGCAGATTGGGCATTCCTTGCACAACTTTTGGACATCAGCTTCTATAGTCGGCCAATGCACTCCGAGTCTCTTTAGTGTCTGTAGGGTTCGTTGCTTTGAGTAGTGTTGCTCTAATGCACCTACATGTGCTAATTGCAACCATTTAGCGTACTCATCCTCTTCCACACAACATGCCAAGATCCCTTGATCCGTGTGCTTGTACATACTTCCTGCCATGATGTGATACTTTTGGGCTTTTACTACCTCTCTATTCTGTGTGCTTATTACTGGATGGTTAGGCCCGTATGTCAATACTGGCACTAATGGCTTAGCCCACTATGGCACCACTTCCAAATTAAACAAGTAAGCATCAGGAAGGTCATCTGACACTCCTTGTGGAGGTTCTCCAGATGTGAGTCTAGAGAGGTGGTCTGCTCTCAAGTGAGTCCTACCTTTCCTTACCACAACCTCGAAGTCGTATTCCATTAGTAAGAGAAACCATCTTACTAATCTACCTATATTGCATGGCTTGTTCACGAGATATAGCAGTGCCTGATGGTCAGTAAAAAATTTAAACATATTTGCAAGCAAATAATGTCTAAACTTTTTAACCGCATATACCATGCCTAGTCCTTCTCTCTCAGTAGTGGTATAATTTCGTTCAGCTGCATTCAATTGTCTACTAGCATAGGCAATTGGAAGATCCATATTAGCTTCACCAGTAGGTTGCGCGAGTACACACCCAATAGCATAATTGGATGCATCTACATGAACATGGAAAGGCTTATTCCAATCTGGTGTGGTTAAGATTGGTGTTGAACATAATCGCCGTTTAAGCTCATTGAAGGAATTCTCACATTCATCAGTCCACTCAAAGTTAGTCAAAAGTCCATACAGAGGCTTTGCTATGATGGCATACATGTGTATAAACCGTCGGTAATACCCACAATGCCCCATGAAAGCTTGTACTTCCTTGACATTCTTTGGCCTAGGTAACTCGGCTATAGCTCTCACTTTCTCTTCATCAGTGGATATGCCATTCTTTGACACTATGTGTCCTAGAATCTTGCCTTGCCTGACCATGAAAACGCACTTTTTGGGGTTCAAGAAAACTTGATATTCTCTACATTTATCAAAGATTTGTCTGAGTTCAGGAATATGGGTTTGTCTAATGTTGGAATGAGCACAAAGATCGTCAACATAGACCTCTAGAGTCTTCCTCAAGAAATCTTTAAATACATGACACATCAGTCTTTGGAAAGTTGCAGGAGCATTGGTAAGCCCAAATGGCATTACTCGAAAGGCAAATATACCCCACTCTGTGGCAAAGGCTGTCTTATGCTGATCTTCTGGAGCAATGGCTACCTGATTGTAGCCAAAAAATCCATCAAGGAAGCGGTACACTTCCTTGCCCGCTACTCTTTCTAACAGATGCTCTGTGATAGGAAGCGGATAGTTATCTCGAATTGTGGCTGCATTAACCTTCTTCAAGTTAATGCATACACGCAGCTTTCCATTTTTCTTGGGCACCACTACAATGGGGGATACCCATTCAGTGTGCTCAATTTCATAGATGAATCCAGCTTCAACCAGTCTATCTATCTCCTCTTTGATCTTGACAGCATAATTATCATTATATGTGTATGGCTTTTGCTTAGAAGGTTTCGCATCTGAGGTCATGGGAATTGTGTGTGAGCATATGTCCAAGCAAATACATCTCTGTATTCTCTTAGCAAGGCTATCAATTCAATCTCTTCGTCTTCCGTCAGGTCATGTCCTATGTACGTGCATCTTTCTTCTCCTTCTTCGATGGCTACAACTACTTTCTTCGTGGTTTCTTTGTTATCATAGGCCTCCCCCGATTGCGCCTCGCGTTTAGGCATTCTTATCATGACTCTTCTATCATCTATCTCATACTTCTTAAAATTTTCTGGAACCTCAAACAAAGATTCTTCCTCTTCTGGTAAGACTTCTCTCTTCTTTCTTTTCTTTCCTTCTTCCTTCGGTGTCACATGTGTGGATAACCTTACATCATTTGTAAGCTCTCCGTGCCTCTGGGGTTGAAATTCTACTTCATAGAAGTATTCTTCATCTGATGCAAAGGGTGTGTCCATAATGATTGACTCTAGATCAGAGTCACTTGCATCCTCAAATGCATCAGGGCTAGGTTCACACTCTTCTAACACTGCCTCTCCCATGATTGGCTCTATGGAGAAGACTGAAATGTCATAGCCATCTTCATCACAGTGGGGTGTCCATTGTTCTTCATTGATGGCTACATCCATTGTTGCTAAGATTTCTGCCCAGCCATGGGGTTCAAATTCCTCGTCAGGAAAGACTACAGGTGCATAGGCTGGGTCTTGAATTGATCTATGTGTTTCTTTTGCACCTATCTCTCTGGCTTTTTCTCTCTTCTCCTCTTCTACGACCACTTATACATCCATAAGTGGGTGTCTTCATGCATCCATGAGGATCCTGATCCTATGGAATGCACCGATTCCGTATCATCTTTGGCTCTATGGATGGGGTTCCATTGGATAGGAGGGACATCTCTATGAGAGTAATCTTTGAGATTCACTTTGGTCGTAACACCTAAGTGTTGCAGGTACAAGGAATTGGTTCCCCAATCCTGGACCACTTGCAACTGTCGCATGAATGGTCTTCCCAGAATCATCTCATAGGCACGATTCTTGCTAAAATCACAGATAGCAAACGTGTGCTCAAACTCTACCCCAAATGTAGTGAGAGTTATTCCTTCCAGCAAGCCTAAGGGTCTTTTTATGTGGCCATCAGCCATTTGCATTTTCATCCTCGTGGGCCTGAGTGCTGGCTTGCCCCAATGCTTCCATAGGGAAGTTGTAGCAATTGCAACTCCTGCGCCCGAGTCCAAAATTGCCTTGGTCGTGTATCCCTAATGAGTAACTGGGAGATAGGTATTTCCTTCTTCTCCTTCACTCATGTCTCCTATCTTATCCAATGGTATTTCAGGTACTGTCCTATGAGATCCTACCTGGGAACGCGATTTCGCTATGTCTGGCACTTGCTTGGCTACGTGTTTCCACACTTCTGGCTTAACTTTGAGTAGCTCTTCTAAAGTGAGATTGCACTGCACCTTAGTGTTCTTTACGACCTCTGTATTCCTAGGTATGATTGAATCTTCGTTTCTTATCATGACTGTGGGTGCTCTCAGACAAGTAGACTTGGTTTCCCATGGGCCTGTGAAATGTGGTAATTCTTGTAGAGAATTAGACTCAAAGTCTAATCTCTCTTGAGAGTGGGTGCTCTCATGCTCCTCATAAATGGATGGGATGTCCTGTGGGAATTGATTGTGTGCATCATCCACAAGTTCAATGGGAGGAGGGACTTCACTTTCTTTAGCCCATTTGTCTTCTTGAATCTCTCGTAGGAATTCTGGTGTGAACCGATTCATAGAAGATGATGTGTCTGGCTCCGTAGAGTTAGGCACGTAGGCTTCCTGGGGAGGTAGGCTCACGTTCTCACTTGCCTTGCCCTTATTTTGAGAGGCGGGTTCCTTTTCTGATTGTGCAATTAGCCTCTCTATTCGTTCTAGCAGTCCATCAAAGTGTAACTGCGTCTTGGTTGAACTAGAGATGTTAAAGAGGCGACTGGCTTCAAACATAGTCTGAGCCAATTCCACCATCTTAGCACAAATTTTGGTTCGTTCTAGCTCTAGTTCTGCTCTAGGGTAACACTTTTCATGATCAGTTACGTTTGGCCCTTCTTGGATTCTGGCCTGATATGCTCTAAGCATCATGTTTAGGTCCTCGGGACTGGGATCGGCTAGGACTGATCCTACTCTAGGGGGTGGTGGGATTAGGTGAGGCGGGTTGGAAGGTGGCGGGTTGGATGGAGATGGGAATGGTGGTGGTGGGGTAGTGTGAGAGGGAGTTTGAGATGTGAGTTCAGTTATCCTGGCCTTTGTTTCTCTGAGGCTTTCCTCGAGTTCACTCATCTTTTTTGCCCATTGTCTTTTCATTCTTTCACGACTATCTTTCCAAGCTATAGTCCTTTTCTTTGTCATGCTCTCTGTTTCACTAACATTTGGGCTCTTTTCTTGGCCTACCCCTTGGTTTTGCTGTAGTGCTTGGGCTCTTGTGATCACTTGCACAGGTGCAATGGAAGTCACACTCCCTGTGGAGTCTACTACTAACCCAACGACATTGATAGGAGTGATTTTAGGCATGTTATTAGGGTTCTTTGGGCAATCTCGTAGGAGATGCTCTTTTCTGCAGTCTTGATAGAAACCCTGAATTGTCACTGGTTGGGGTTGTGTAGGGCAGGTAGTGGGCAATCACGTATAAGGTGGTCTCCTTGACATCTGAAGCATGGTCCTCTAGGAAATGGGGGTCGTACCTGCCTAGGTTGAGGTCTAGAGTTGGGGTTTGTGTACATGACATTGGCATACTCAGGCTCCCCACTATTTTCACTTGGGTCCTCATAATAGTATGACTTGTTATGCTCGGGTGACTGCATGTAGTAAGCCTGTGGGCTATCAATATGTGTGGAGTCGAAACTATGGTCACTTGGATCACGGTCTGATAGCAATGGGGTGACTGGGACTATGGCTTTGTTCGGATTTTCTTCAGCAGATGCATATTTCACTGGGATCACATTGGTTGGAGCAGGGGGTTGCTGCACTAGGACTGGTTGGGGTCTCTACTGCCCTTGATAAGGTGGTTGATAAGTTTGTTGTGGTATGTTGTATTGTTGTGGTGGGTACTGATTCTGGTATCTACCTTGTTGTGGATATGGCTGAGGGTAATTTTGCCTAACAGTTTGTTTGTTATATGGGCAGTCTTGTGCAGTGTGGTTGGTGTACCTTCGCTCTATGGTGTAGTACTGGCTACTAGGATTCACCTGGGGTTGGGCCATAATGGGACATACATTTGCCGTATGGTCACCTCCACAAGTGTAGCACCGCTTAACTGGGGCAAATCTTGGAATTTGTTTGCTAGAGACACCTAGTTTTTGAGCTACCTTCTCGGCAAGTTCCTCAATGGATGTGGACTAACCAGATGTGAGACTACTAGAGCTTTCCGAATCCTTATAGATTTTTGATAGCTCTAACTCCTCGCCTAGATTATCCTCAATGTCTATGCACATGCGCACACATTCTTCTATAGTTCTGGGGTCCTTTAAATACACATATGACCTAAGATTGGTGCTCAACAAGCCATCTAAAAACAAGGCCACTTGCTTGGTTGGTGTGCGTAACTCAGGCATCGGGCATCTCTCTAGGTATTGCCTAAACCGTCTTCCTGCTAGTCTCACGGTCTCTTGAGGGGTTTGCTTGAAGCTGTGAATCAATGAGGAGGTATTATGTCTTATGCCACTCTTAGAGAATTCAATAATGAAAGCCTCTAGGAGTTGGTCTATGCTCCTGAACTGTCTCTCATTCAATGGTTGGAACCACGTAAGGGCTGTGTTCCTAAGGGTTAGACCAAAGGCATTATATTGTGTGAATAGGTCCTCCACTTGTTCTGCTCTCAAGACTTGCCTAAACTCAGCCACATGATCGTATGGATCTCCAGTGCCATCGAAGTAGTTCTTCATGGACTTAACTAGCTGGGTCGGTCTCAAAGTCCTTGCGTGCTCTCTAGGTCTTGGTAGAGGGAACTCATCCGCATTTCTTTGATTCCTTGGAGCTCTAAGTACCTCAGGTTCCACTCTATTTGTTTCCGTTCTCGTTCTTTCTCTGCCCCCTGGGTTGGCAAAGCTTACTTTTGGCCTATCTCTACTTCTGTCTCTTTGAGTTCCATGAGCTTGGGATGTTCCAGCTCCAGGGTGACCATAGGATACGTTCAATCTTGGTTGGGGAAAAACAAATTCACCCTTCCACGTATAAGTATGTTTGTCATGTTCTATAACCACAAAGATCCTCTCTGAAGCGTGATCTAAGTAGGTCACTCTGCCTGGGCTATCAGGATCTTTGAACTCATAGATCATGATTGTTCCTATATCAATTGCCAATCAGATTTATACCTCCAAAAGGCTTCGTCAGTCTCTCGATTCAGAAGCAGATCTATGCTCTTGTTGTCCTGGGGAACCCACTCAGGATTGAGGATTCTAGTAAGAACAGATTTCCCTCGAGGGGTCCTAGGCTCTCCTCCTAAGTTCCCTTGTTCTAGGTCATCTATGTCCGTCTCAGGGATCACATTCCCAAATTCATCAGTCCTATCTGGATGACTGGTGACTACATATATTGTCCCTTCCTTCTCTAAGTATGCTCCGTTTTCGAACTTGACAGCTGGGCGCTCTAGTCCAATAGATTGGTCAGGATTCTTAATCTGTACTATAGATCTTCCTAGGCCGTCCTCATAGATGCTAGCACCTAACCGGTTGGTCCTAAGGTATTCCAACTGCGTTTTGTAAGGGCCTTCTACCCTGTGCAAGTATGGCACTCCTGAACTTCCCGTAGGTCTGTCCATGCCTTGAGACATCTCTGATTCACTAGTCTCAGAGCTAGGGTAGTATGAGTGGTGGCTCAACTGCTGGGCCCAAGATCTAGCAGTGTGGTTGACACTAGCCTCTAAAGACCTAAGACTTTGTCTATCTCTCCCTAGATGTCGCCCTGATCTAAGGTTCATAAGCCTAATTGAATAGCCCAAATTTGCCCAAGTACAACCTCGTTGCTGAGTCCTTTTGTATCAGTTACTTGATTCTTTTTAGTGGTTACCGTGTTTATGCTCTTGTTAGAAATCACGTCGTCAGGAATATTTGAGTTAATTTTTGCACTGTAAGTTGATCGTTCCATGTTCGATTCTTTCCTTTAAGGTCATCGCATCACGAAGAGATTATATTTAATCTTGAACTTGAGTGCATAGGTAGTCTTCAACTTGATTGATGCCTATCGTTGCCCTGACTTACTCCTAGCACTTCTCGCACTTAGCCTAAGCTACGAATTGATAGAGGGTGTTGAGGATTTTCCAACCTTGAGTTTCTTTCCTTGTGTTGTTGCCCTGGTGTGCCCAGGACGCGTGTTCCCAAGCTTGCACTTACTCTTGCTTGAATGCCCTCAAGTGCTCTCACTGGACCTATAAAAGTCCCACGGTTAGCTCAAGAATTAGATTCAAATGACACAATAGACCACTTTCATGCATGTAACTCACAGACCAAATTATCCTTTGCCTTTATGGAAAACAATCCCAAGGATCCCTCAGTTTTCCTATCTCGGGGTATGGTCAACTTCAAAAAACCCTATCTAATAATCCTGATATTAATTTTCACTTAACTAGTGGAAGTTTTGGTTGTACTCCTCACGAGCTTTCCAACAAAACAAGAATCACAGCAAACGAATTTCGTATGAGAAAGTTATGTCAATTCAGACTTCAGGGATTAAAACAGGGTTCAAACAGGCTGACAGATCCCAGGATTTCCCTCCAAGCACACTTTTAGGACCCTCAAAATCATGAATAGCTTGCTAATTATGCCCAAAATTACCCCAAAGACTTGAAAATATTAACCCTAAAATTTTGGCCAAAAAGCCTGTCAATTGCGATCGACAGGTCTGTCAATCGCGATTGACAGAGGTGTCCGTCGGGGCCTATCGGTCGCGATCGACGCGTCAGTCGCGATTGACAGTGTCAATCGCGATTGACAGAGTCGATCGTGGGTCTTGTCAATCGCGATCGATGGTGTCAATCGCGATCGACACGTGTTCCGGGGTTTTCGCCGTAAATTCAGTCGATCGGGGCTGTGTCCGTCGCGATGGACATGTGGCAACGCATGAAATTCAGTCAATCACCAAAATTCAGTCGGTCGCGATCGACGGTGTCAATCGTGACTGATAGAGGTGTCTGTCGTGGCTGTCGATCGCGATCGATGGTGTCAATCGTGATTGACAGGGTCCTATGTGGCAGTCAATCGGTCGTGGGGTCTGTCGGTCGCGATTGATAGAGTCTGTCGATCGTGGCTGTCGATCGCGATCGACGGTGTCGGTCGCGATTGACAGAAAAACACGGAGTTTTTCAATTTTGTTTAGTGATTTGGAATGTGCTCTTTGTGCTTGTCCTAGTGGTGCACTTAGTTTTACCAATTGGTCGAATTTTCTATCGATTGCGATCGACAGAGGTCGGCGACACACAGACAGTTTCTGAGTTTTCCAAACCTGTGCAGCGTGCTGGAGATGATGATAAAGCTGGATCCTGCAAGAAAACTCAACAAACATGCAAAAACACTGCTCACAATATTGCTCTCTCGCTCTCTCTCGCAAGTGGAATGAGGGAAATGAGGTGGAGAAGGTGATATGATTAAAACTGAGAATTTTCGTGATGATGGAGATGGCGGTGGGAGATGGTGATGATGATGGTGAGGTAAGAAAGAGAAAAATAAGAATAGTAACGAGTTTACCTACAACGCCAACGTCCCAAATCTACATCTTACCATCACATGCTTGTCCTCAAAGCTCGATCCCCGGCAACGACGCCAAAATTTTGTGTAGCTCAGTGATGAGTAGCACCTCCTTTAATGTCAATCCGGGAAGACGTGAGGATGGTATGAAGACCTTGAGCAAGTGAAGGCACAAGTGCGTGAGTGAGAAGCACACAAACATGCACACACATACACACACACACATGCACACACGGCAAGACAAAGAGAGAGAAGCAATGGAGTTTGTAGATTACTTTCAAAGAAGCTCTTACAAGTTCAAATCTATTACAATCTAACCTCAAAAATGAGCCTTCTAGCTCTTTTTATAGTTTTTGACTAGGTTTTGGCCATGTCCAGACCTAGTGTCCGGCCTAGTTAAAATTTAGGTTCTCTACCCTATTCGGAGGTTCAAACGAAGTCTGAAAAATGTGAAAACTGATAGGTAGGTACTTCTAAAGCTCCTCAAGCTCAAGGACTCCTTGGCTTGCACAAAATGGAGCTACAAAAATAGGAAATGATATTTACAATGATTGTTAGTGATGAAAATCACTATTTTTGTAGGAATTCTACTAACATTTGGACATACATTTCCTGGAGCTCCCTGCTTGCTCCTTCTCCTTGTGTGTCCACCTCTTTGATATGCGTTAGTGTCCTGAAAAAATATTGGCCTACTTGCCAGATCGTCGTTGACTGCTCTGTCTGCTTGTGCTTTCTCTTCTCTCTCACTCCCTTCGTCCCCTTCCTTGCCTTGTGAGTCCTTCAGTTCCAGTTCCAACAAATGGCTACTCTGGCTCCTGAGTCTAAGATGGCTTTGGTGGTGTAGCCCTGATGGGTTATTGGAAGATAAGTGTTACCTTCCTCTCCTTCGCTTACATCTCCGATCTTTTCTACAGGTATCTCGGGTACCTTCTTGTGTGTTCCTATCTGTGAGGGAGTAGTAGCAAGCTCAGGGAATTGATTTGCTACATGTTTCCACAATTTTGGGTTTACCTTTAACAACTCTTCTAGGGTGAGATTACATTGCACTTTAGTATTCTTTATTGCTTCTGTGTTTCTAGGGATTATTGATTCTTCATTCCTCACTATTATTGTGGGTGCTCTCATACTAATAGACTTTGTTTCCCAAGGTCTTGTGAACTGAGGTAATTCTTGCAAAGAATTGGATTCAAAACCTGTGTGTTCACTCAGTTGCTCCTCCTCTACATCATCGTAAATAGAGGGGATATCTTGGGGAAATTGTTCCTGCAAGTCGTCTATTTCTTGAATAGGAGGATGGGTTCCTTGTTCTTTTCTCCATTTCTCTTCTTGGATTTCTCTCAAAAATTCATGTGAATATCTATGTATAGAAGACAGGTTGTCTTCGCCTTCCATGTTGGGTACTTGAGACAAGGATGGTGCATTCTTTTCCTGTGTCTCTGGGACAATAGGGTTCCTATGCTGATTCTTTTTCTCTTTGCTTTCTATCAAGTATTCTAGCCTCTCCATTAATCCTTGAAAATGTAATTCAGGTTTTGCCATGTTATTCCAATTTAGATATCTAGAGGCTTCGAACGTTGCTTGTGCTAATTCTACCATTTTCATGCAAAGTTTAGTCCTCTCAATTTCTAGGTCTGCTCGAGGGTAGTTGTTACTCATTTCAGCTATCTCGAGTCCTTCTTTAATTCTATCCTGATATGCACGAAACATCATGTCTAGGTTTTCAGGTACGGGTTCTACTAGAACTGATCTTGATTTCTGAGCTGGGTTCTCTTGATTCAACTCCTATGAAGTCAACTCTAGGATTTTGGCTCTAGATTCCTTGAGACTTCCTTCCAACTCAGTTATGTTTTTACTCCACTTTCTCTTAATCCTTTCTCTGGAATCTTTCCAAGATTTTGTTTTTTTACTGCTAGATTCTGCAACTTCGCTAGTTCCGGCTGTTTTCTCCTGATTGTGTTGCTGATTTTGTAAGACCGCTTGGGCTCTGGATATAGCTTGGATAGGCACGTATGTAGGGTTGGATCCATCTGTGTTGTTTACAATACCTATCACGTTGACTGGTGTCACATTTGAAGCATTAACAGGGTTCTTAGGACAATCTTTGATTATGTGCTCTTTACCACAATCGGCACAAAAGCCTTGTATGTTATAGTATTGTGATTGTCTTGATATCGGAGGATGTGGGCAATCCTTTATGAAATGATCTCCTTGGCACCTAAAGCATGGTCCTCTAGGGCCCTGTGGTCTTTGCTGTCTCAATTGGGGTCGTGGGTTTGGATTTGTGTACATCACATTAGCATAGTCGGGTTCCCAACTAGGTTCCACTAGTGGACTATCGTAATGATATGTCTCTATGTGTTCTGGTGACTCTGTGTAATAAGCGGGTGGACTATCTACATGAGTAGAGTCAAAATTGTTTGAGTTCGGGTCACTCTCGATAATTAAGGGTGAAGAGGGAACTAGCGCCCTACTTAGGTTCTCTTCTACAGCAGCGTATTTGACTGAGATGACATTCGCTGGTGGGGGTGGCTGCTGAGCTAAAAAAGGTTGAGGTCTTTGTTGAGCGTGATATGGGTAGTTTTGAGGAGGCCTATAGTAATAAGGCTGAGCATTGTATTGGCCTTGATACCTACCTGGCTGCGGGTATGCTTGTGGGTAGCTCTGTCTCACTGCTTGTTTGTTGTATGAGAAGTCTTGAGCCGTGTGATTTGTGTATCTTCTCTCAATTGTATAGTATTGGCCACTAGGGTTGGCTTGCGGTTGTGTTGCATTGGGACACACATTTGCCATATGATCACCACCACAGGTGTAACAACGCTTATTTGTTGTTACCCTAGGCATCTGTTTACTAGAAACTCCTAGTTTCTGGGCCACTTTCTCTGCTAGATCCTCTATTGAGCTAGACAATTTTGTGGATGCTAGAGAGGAACAATCTGAGTCCTTATAGACCTTCGAGAGTTCCAACTCGTCTCCTAAGTTTTCCTCAATTTCTATACAAATTCTTACACATTGCTCTAGCGTTTTCTTTCAGGTATACATAGGAGCATAGTTTAGAGCTCAACAAGCCATCTAGAAACAATGAAACTTGCTTGGCTTGTGAGGGTAACTCTTGCATTGTACATCTTTCCACATATTGTCTAAACCTACGTCCTACAAGTCTAACTGTTTCTTGAGGGTTCTGTTTGAAACTATGAATCAATGAAGACGTGTCATGTTTGATCCCACTTTTAGAGAACTCAATGATGAATGACTCTAAAAAGTGATGGATATCTCTAAATTGCCTTTGGTGCAATGGTTGGAACCAAGTTAAAGCGGTATTCTTTAACGTTAGTCCAAATGCATTATATTGCATGAACATGTCTTCGACTTGCTCTGCTCTTAGTACTTGCTTGAATTCCGCCACATGGTCGTAGGGATCTCCTGTCCCATCAAAGTAGTTTTTCATGGATTTCACTAATTGAGTGGGTCTTAATATTCTTGCGTGTTCACGTGGTCTAGGTAGAGGAAAATTATCTCTACCACTTGGCATTTTAGGTTCTCCTTGTCTATCCACTCTGTCCGTGTTTATGGTGGTTCTATCTCTCCCTCTGGGATGATTGAAGCTTATTTCCGGTCTTTCTTTGTTCTTTTCTCTTTGCATGCCGTGGGTTGAGGATGTTCCTGCCCCTTGTTGGCTCGCGTTTACGTTTGCTCGAGATGGAGGGAATACTAAATCACCTCTCCATGTGTAGGTATTTCAACGTGGTCTGGTACCACAAATACTCTTTCTCAAGTTTCATCCCGGTATACAACCTTTCCAGGTGCATCTAGGTCCTTGAACTCATAGATTATGATGGAGCCTACCTCACTAGGTAGGTTGTTCCGTTCTGTACCTCCAAAATGCTTCGTCTGTCTCTTCATTCACGAACAATTCTATGCTTCTGTTATCCTGAGGGGTCCAATCTAGAACTAGTACTCGTGTCAGTACAAATTTCCCTCTAGGTGTTCTAGGTTCTTCTAACAGTTCCTTTCCTTGTGCTCTCGCATCTGTTTCCAACTGAATTATGCCAAACTCATTTGTATTGTTTGGCTGCGTACTTAAGATGTACATTGTTCCTTCCTTGTCTATGTACGCGTCTCTCTCGAATTTCACCACTGGACGTTCCAATCCTGTTGGTGCATTTTACCCAAGCCTACATGCTTGAATGTTTGATATTATCCTCATTTGTAAGTCACATGAGTAGTCATGTGAACACCTCTTGTAAAAGAGTTCATTTTTATCTCTTGTATTTGAAAAAAGAAAAAAAGGAAAAGGATGGCTTACCTCATGCATGATGTAAAAGCAAATTCGTGGCTATAACTACCAAAATCATGAATTTTTGAGCTGAGGGAATATCTCCTAACTTTGGGGATCACTTATAGGTGGAGCCATTCGAATTCGAATTCAAAACTCCCTCCAAGAATAGCTATAAAAGGAGCAAGAAGGAAGAGGTGATTAGCAAGCCTTGTACGTGACCACTTCATGTCATTTTGTAGAGATTGAAGAGCTTACTCCATAGCTCTATCATTCTACTCCCATTGTGCAAAGATTCATTGCCAATATGGTTGTAATCATATGTGAATCTATACATTTATTATCATCTACTTCTCTGTTTTGTTCTCTGCTATACGCACTCAGACCAGTACCTTCAGAAGGTCATATCTCGAGTTTTACTGAACCTTTTTCCGTGATTTAACTTGCGTTGGATAGCTTATACTGTCTACTTTTTGCACATAAATTTTCATGGTCATTAAATGTACAGCTTGTGAGATATCTGCATTTTACTGCTCACTAGTCTATCTCTGCAGAGCCCCGAGAATTGTGGGCATGTTCCAGAAATTGTTGAAACTTGTTCTCAGTGCTTATTCCATCAATTGAAGTGTTTTAACTTGGAATATCAAGCTTGTTAAGTCTATTTGCTATGCCCAAAAGGAATTTTTCTAATTCTTTTCAGGTTGAGAGCACTGTTCATTTTTTCCAGCAGGTGTATGTCCAAAAATAGCAAGTTTTGGGAGCTAGTCATTTCGCAACTAGTCTGACTTGACTTAAACTTTTGGGATACATGTTCGAAAGTACTTGGCTGATATTTTGGTGGATTTAGGAAGATCAAAGGGTCTACTAATCAACTCTAAAGTCTCAGTTGGCTGGTGTGAAGCTGGTTGTAGCAGCACCTACTCATCTTTGGATTGCATCCACCATCTCTCTTCACAGTGGTATCAGAGCATAGTCAAGCAACATGGGAGATGGATTTCCATCAACAATTGACAAATTGGATCAAAACAACTACCCGGCATGGTCTCTAAGGATGGAGGCTTACCTTCAAGGGAGGAATCTATATGGATTCATATCCGAAGATGAAGCAATGCCAACCATGAGGAATAAAGGGCAACCATCACATGAAGAAGTGGAAGGACTTTCGAATTGGTGTTCGAAGGATGCACTTGCAAGGTCCTATATTCTAAACTCAATCTCTAATTTTCTTTTACCTCATGTTAAGGGATGCAAGATATCAAGAGAGACCTGGAATGCACTTGCTTCTTTCTCCTCTTCCAACACTCGAGCAAGGAAGAACCAATTGTGGATGGAGTTCACAACAATGAAGAAAAGCCCGAAGCAAAATGTGACTGATTATGTCACAAAGATGAAGGAGATTTCCGACCAACTTGGAAGCATTGGATAGGTAATTGAAGAGGAGCAAATCATAAGACAAATCATAAATGGAATCAAAGCAGACGACAAGTGGGAGTCATTCACAACAGCCATGGATTTATACATGGATATGCATGTACCTGACCTCAACACACTCATGGGCCAACTCTTCACTCATGAAGCAACGATTAACAAAGGTGGTGAGTCCTCAAGAGGTAATCAAACTTCTGCCTTATATTCTAATAAAGCTAAGGTCAAGGACAAGTCAAAGAATAGGAAGAATGAAGATGAAGGTAGCTCTTTCCAAGCAAACTTTGCAGGTAGAGGAAGAGCTAGAGGAAGAGGCAGAGGTGGATTGCAAGGCAGGGGGAGATTCCAATCATCTCAACCTTGCAATATATGTGGCTTATCTAATCATACCACTGAAGAATGTTTCCGGAATCCGAGGAACTCAAGAGGAAGAGGATTCAATAGAGGTGGCTATGGATCAAATAGAGGTAGATACAATGGAGGCTACAACAACAACAACAACTACTACAACAACAATTACAACAACAACAACTATCAAAGTGGCCATAGAGGAAGAAGAGATTACAATAACTATGCAGAGGACCAAAGTCAAGAAGATTCATTATTGATTATGAATCTATCAGCGAAGAAGGGTAAGGATGATGATCACATATTTTACATTGATTCGAGATGCTCGAACCATGTAGCAGGAAATGTGGCTTTACTTTCTGATTTGGAAGATCCTCATAACAAGCATGAAGTGCAGACAAGAGATGACACAAAGCACTCAGTGGAGAAGATAGGTAATGTGAAGACATCAGATGGGAATATGAACCTCTTAAGCAAAGTCTTGTATGTCCCTACAATTACCAAAAATTTAATAAGTGTTGGACAGATTGTTAAAAAAGGATTGCAGGTTAGATTCAATCGATTTGGAGCATATGTTGAAGACCCAAGGCAAGGATTTCGAAGGATTGCCAAAGGAGAAAAGACAGGAAGGCTTTTCACTTTTGAAGTGGAAGATACAAAGAACATAGCTTTGTTTAGCTATGGATCTCAAACTCTAACAGAGTTGGAGATATGGCACAAAAGGCTTGCTCACATTGGTGAGAGGACACTCAAACAGATTTGCAGGGACCAAAGTGTACTTGGTTTGCCTAATATCACAAGGCAACACATGATTTATAAGTGTGAAGCTTGTCAACTCGGCAAGGCTCATAGACAACCTTTCAATAAGAAAGGATAAATGTATCAAAATCCTTTGGATCTAGTGCACACGGATGTGTGGGGTCCAAGTAAGGAGCCATCTATATCAGGCTCAAGATATTATGTGTCTTTCATAGATGATTGTAGCAGGTGGACCATTCTGTTTTTCATGAAGCACAAGGATGAAGTGTTTAATTGCTTTAAGAAGTATATTGCTCTTGTTGAAAACCAAACAGGTAGGACTTTGAAACGACTCAGATCAGATGGTGGAGGAGAATACTTCTCTTCTGAATTTGATGCCTTCTTGCATGAAAGAGGCATTAAAAGGGAAGTCACTACAAGGTATACACCCGAACTCAATGGTGTAGCAGAGAGAAGGAACAGACTATTGTCGAAGCTACAAGGTCCATGCTCAACGAAAATGGATTGCCGAACTACCTATGGGTAGAGCTTGTGTCTACAGCCACATATCTCATAAATAGACTTCCATCTAAGTCACTAGATGGAACCACTCCATATGAAGTGTGGAATGGAAGAAGACCTAGTCTAGAGCATTGCAAAATCTTTGGATGCTTAGCCTATGCTCACATTCCTTCTCAAGTAAGAGGGAAATTGGATCCCAAGGCAGAGAAGTGTGTATTCATTGGTTATGATCAAAACCAAAAAGGATATAGATTGTACAATCCAACCAATAAAGGATTTTTCTGTGAGTAGAGATGTAATTTTTGATGAAAACAAATCATGGTTTGATGATGACAGGAAAGTGAAGCTGCCATATGACTTGGATGAAGATTTTCCATCACTTCAACCAAAGGAGCCAAAGCAGAATGAAGAAAGTGATTCGGAGATTGACCTAGAAGATTTGGAAAGACTAAAGCTATGGAAGAAAAAAGGTAAAACAAAGATGCAGGATGCTACATATGGACCCGAGAGCTCACATCAACCACTTAGAAGGTCTTCGAGGGAGAAGAAGAAACCAGAGAGGTTTGGTTATGATACTTCTTTGGTCACCAAGCACTCAATCTACATTGCAAAGGATTCAACCAATGAAGAACCTACCACATTTGAAGAAGCACAAGGCAAGAAAGCTTGGAGAGATGCAATGGATGAAGAAATGGAAGCCTTGAAGGAGAATGACACTTGGGAGCTTGTACCTAACAAGCCATCTATGAAGATAATTGGATCTCGATGGATATACAAAATCAAGAGGAATCCAGATGGAAGTATAAATAGACACAAAGCAAGGTTAGTTGCTAAAGGGTTTGCTCAAACCCATGGTATTGATTATGAGGAGACTTTCTCTCCTGTTGCAAAAATGCCTACAATTAGGGTTCTCATTAGTCTTGCTGCATCTAGAAATTGGAATCTCTATCAACTTGATGTAAAGAATGCTTTCTTGAATGGATGGATTTCTGAGGAAGTGTATATGGCACAACCTCCTGGATATGAGGATGCACATCATCCTAACTATATATGCAAACTAAAGAAAGCTTTGTATGGATTGAAGCAAGCTCCAAGAGCTTGGAATTTCAGATTGGTGACTTATTTGCAGGACCAAGGATTCAAATCTAGCAAGGCGGATACCTCTTTGTTCATAAAGAGGAATGGATCTGAAGTGATCTATTTATGTGTGTATGTTGATGATATTATTATCACAGGCAATGATCTTGAAGGAATCAAACAGGTAAAGAGTCAAATGAAGGAGGAGTTCAAAATAAGTGACCTCGGACCACTCACTTATTTTCTTGGATTGGAGTTGATCTACACAGATTCAGGTATATACATCACACAAAGGAAGTATGTCCATGACATGCTCGTCAAGTTCAAGATGGAAAATACCAAGTGTGCAGGTACACCTATGGAGCAAAATCATAAGCTTAGTGCTTATGAAGGAGATCCAATTGAAGACATCACAAGCTATCAAAGCTTGGTTGGAAGTTTGAACTATGCAACACTCACAAGGGTGGATATATGCTATAGTGTTAGCATATTGAGTCAGTTTTTGCATAAGCCGAGAAGAGAGTCCTCAAGTACCTAAAGGGGACCATGAATGAAGGTTTATTTTATTCATTTACTTCAGATATTGAGCTAAAGGTCTACTCAGATGCAGATTGGGCGGAATCTAAAGATGATAGAAGAAGCACATCAGGATATATATCATTTGCAAGTTCAAAAATCATTTCTTGGTCATCGAAGAAGCAACCAACCGTGGCATTATCTTCTACCGAAGCTGAATATAGAGGTTTGGCTAATGCAACTCAAGAAATCATGTGGTTAAAGTCTTTGTACACAGATCTTGGACTTCATTCTTCAACACCTCATATTTTTGGTGACAACACAAGCTCACTACATCTAGCAGCTAGTCCGGTATACCATGCTAGAACCAAGCATATTGAAGTCCACTACCATTATGTAAGGGAGAAGCTATTGAGCAAGGATATTCAACTATCCTATGTCTCTACAGATATGCAATGTGCCGACATGTTGACTAAAGCTCTTGATGGTACAAAGTTAAGTAGATTCAAGTTGATGATTGGCTTGCAGGAAATCAAGGACAATTGAAGACTTATTTGGAGGCCAAGCATGTTCGGCTTGAGGGGGAGCTGTTGGTGCATTTTACCCAAGCCTACATGCTTGAATGTTTGATATTATCCTCATTTGTAAGTCACATGAGTAGTCATGTGAACACCTCTTGTAAAAGAGTTCATTTTTATCTCTTGTATTTGAAAAAAGAAAAAAAGGAAAAGGATGGCTTACCTCATGCATGATGTAAAAGCAAATTCATGGCTATAACTACCAAAATCACGAATTTTTGAGCTGAGGGAATATCTCCTAAATTTGGGGATCACTTATAGGTGGAGCCATTCGAATTCGAATTCAAAACTCCCTCCAAGAATAGCTATAAAAGGAGCAAGAAGGAAGAGGCGATTAGCAAGCCTTGTACGTGACCACTGTTGGGGCTTCACTCACTAATTAGGCATGGATATATGAAGACATATGAAGAAAGGAAGAAGGAAAGGTGAAGTGAAGAAAAAGTATACAGAAAATTAAGCCTAAGTGAAGGGACAATTTCACTATTGTAAATTAGTGCAAATTAGAGTCTAGTTTTTCCAGAGATCTTCAGAACTTACGAGTTCGAGTCTAGGAGTATGTAAACCATAGGTATATAAGTTAATTTGAGATAAAAAACATGTAGAGAGAACTCAATTTTGTAATCTGAGTGAGTAGAGAAAAGTCGTGTCTTTTCTGAGAGAGATGTTCAGGAAAAACTTCTGAGTGTGAGAGAGTTTTCCATGGCTATGAGCAAAATTAGGCTAAGCCAATTTGTACACATCCTCTCTGATATACAACATATGTTTGTGTAGAAGGATTATGTCTAATTCCTCTTGTACATTGAGTTCTAAGTGATTTCACATGACTGTGTAAGTTAGTTGACAGTTACGACTTTTCTGGCGCACATTTACCTGAACTTCTTAAGGTCAGATCTCGAAGTATACTGTAAAGTTTTCAGTAAGTGATAGCTCATTTTAAAGCTATAATCTTCAACTACATTTGCTCAAAAGATCTTTAAGAAACAGGACGCATACTCAGAGAAATCAGCTTAACAGTGAAGGTATGTCAAATCGATGAAGTCGGTTTTCAGTTTTCAGACATAGCATGATGCATTTCTGTTCAATCTTGAAATAGTACTAGAATGGGCTAAAACTATTGTCCCTATTCTCACATTTGGACCCAAGAATCCAAGGATTAGGATCAAAGAAGGAGAAATCACCAAGTCACAAAGATATCAAATAATAATAGGAAGTATATATAAATAGGATAATCAAAAGATTCTCCCTTGTTGTGTAGACGAATCCGAATATAGGAATTGGTTGTAGTTGGCACATGTAGGTGCATTAAAGCAACATCATTCAAAACATCGTACATTGACTCTGCATAGTCTAGGAGTATATTGGCCTTCTATTGAAGCAAATGTCTATAAGCTGTGTAAAGAATGCCCTGTCTATTGTGGAAGACCACCGGTAGAACATGCGACTTTATATCATGTCTCTCACACTAGAATGGAGTCAACCTTTAGTGACATACTTGAGGATGAAAGCATTCCCTGAAGGAATGACTTTAGCATGACAACATAGTCTAGAGCAAGAAGCTCAAGACTACTCACTTATTGGTGACAACCTATATAAATGAGGAAGAGAAGAATACTTAAGACAATGTGTTCATGAGAGCATTTATTTGAATGTATTAGAGACTGCACAACAAGGTGTTGTAGGAGGTCATTTTGGACCCGATAGGATAATCAAAGCCATACTATTTGCAGGATTATGGTGGCCCACTCTTCACAGGGATGCACGTGCCTATGTTAAGAGATGTCACGTGTGCCAAAGAACTCAGTTTCCTATTCGTAGAGATGAAATGCCACTAAAACCCATGATGGGAGGACATGCATTTTCCAAGTGGGGTATAGACTTTGTAGGACCCATTAACCCCCCCACAAAAGGTACTCATGCGGAATACATCATAGTTGCAATAGATTATCTTACTAAATGGGTAGAGGCTAAGGCCACAAAAAAGAATGATGCACACACGTCTGCAAAATTCTTATTTGAAAATGTCTTTACAAGATATGGATTGCCTATAGAGCTAGTGAGCGATCAAGGAACTCACTTTCTAAACCAGGTCATTGAATATTTGTTACAAGATTTTATGGTGATTCACAAGAAATCCACACCACATCATCCTCAGGTCAATGATCAAGCTGAAAGCACTAACAAGATCCTTTGCACTGTATTGATGAAACTCATGAACAACAAACATTCAGACTGGGACAAACAATTACACCATGCTGTTTGGGCATATAGAGTGGCCTACAAGACCATACTCAATGCAACTCTCTTTCAGATGATTTTTGGTCACAACGCTGTGCTTCCTTTGGATTTTTTGATAGCAACCCTTAAGGTTGCACAAGAACATCAATGGACCAGCCATGAATTATCGTCAAGGATAATGGACTTGGAACCATTAGGAGAAACTAGGTTGAAAGAAGTAGCAGACATATATGCAGCAAAGAAACGATAGAAAGCCTATTTTGATGCACATGTGAAAGATAAATGCTTAAAAGAAGGTGATTTAGTCCTAGTGTATACATTGAAACAACATGCACAAAAATTAGAAAAGCGAGGTTATGGACCTATGATCATTAACAAACTCTCTATTGACACTCAAGGTCAAGCATAAGCATGGAACCGCATCAAGGAAGTGGACACACAAGAAGAAGGAGCATGTAGGGAGCTCCAAGAAGCACATGTCAAATTTTCAGAAGAAATCCCTATAAAAATAGTGATTTTTATCACTAAAAGTCTTTTTAAATACCATTTTCTATTTTTATCTATTTTGTTCAAGCTAAGGAGTCCTTGAGCTTGAGGAGTATTAGAAGTATCATCCTTCCAATTTTTGTAATTTTTAGACTTTGATTGAACACCCAAATAAGCCCTTGAACCTAATTTTTAACTAGGCTGGATACTGGTCTGGACAGGGCCAAAACTACTCAAAAAACTATAAAAAGGGCCGGAGAGCTCATTTTTGAGGTTTTTGTAGATTTGAGAATTTGTAAGAGAACTCTTTTGTAATCGAACTCCTTCCATTGTTCCACTCTTTGCTCTTCCCTTGTGTGTGTGTGTGTGTATGTGTGCATGCTTGTGTGCTTTCACTCGTGCACTTGTGCCATCAATTGCTCACGGTCTTCATACCAATACTCACATCTCCCTGGGTTGACATTTTGGAGGTGGATCTCCTCATGTTGGTACTTACCATTGTGCTCGACTGACACCAAATTTGGTGCCGTTGTCGAGGAGAGAGCTTGGCGGACGTGCGTGTGACGGTAAGACTTAGACTAGCAACATTGGAAGGTAAAAAATCACCATTTTTAGTTTAGTTTTTGAGTTTTTCTTCTACTTCATCATCATCATCACCACCATCTCCTCCCACCTTCATCTTCTCAGATTTTCTCCATTTTACACTGTACATTCACTTCATTTTCACTTGTGGCTACAAACAAGAAGCACAGAGGCATGAGAGGACCTATGTATGGTATCACGAGGGCAATATCGTGGAACAGGTGAGAGTTTTTGCATCTACAGACACATAAGGCTAACAAGAAAGGCATAAGGTGCATATATCCACAAAAAATTTTGAATTTGGATGTCAAAAACTCCAAGTATCATGTCTGATTGAGTTTTGGTATCACGATACTAGAACTCTTGTGTATCACGATACTTGTCGAGTATCGTGTATTGCCAAGTGTTGGTATTGCGATCGCGGTCCTTCAGTGGTATCGTATCGCGGTCCACCAGGTATCGTATCATGAGCATACCCAATATCTTATCCTCTAGCGAGTGGTATTGTATCGTCATGAGAATTCACTGGTATCGTATCATCCTAACTACCGGTATCATATCATGAGCCAATCAAGTATTGTATCGTTAGCTATCCTTGTATCATATCCTGAGGTTGGTATCGTATCGTGCCAATCAGAGGTATCGTATCGTGCATCTTGTGGTACCGTATCGTGATCACCTAGAAGGTATTATATTGTGAGAAGTGAGGTATTGTCAAGCAAGTGGTATCGTATCATGAGGTGACTTGGTATTGTATTGTGCCTTAGATCCCTTGGTATCGTATCGTCTTGCCAGTAGTATCGTATCGCGAGATAGGTTGGTATTGTATCATGAACCAAGAGGTATTGTTTTGTGACCACTTCGAGTATTGTATCGTCTAGATAGCAGTATCGTATCGTGGAAGTTGGTATCACCTTGGCACTATCGTATCATCTGAAGTGATATCGTCTGTTGTGGTATTGTGTATCATGGAAAACAAAGGTATCGTATCATGGAATTCTGGTATCGTGTATCATGGTGGTATCAAGTATCATATCATGGAATTCCAAGTATCACCTACCACAAGGTCGTATTGTCAGGCCCAGTATCGTGTATCGCCTGTTCTAAAGAAATCCCAGAGAGGTCCTCTTTCCCTATTTTGACCCCTAGAACCTTGAAATTGCATGACTTTCTCATACAAAATCCGTTTGTTGTTATTTTGGATTTGTTGGAAAGCTGATGGGGAGTACTACAAAAACATCCATTGGTTACTGTAAAACTAGTGTCTTGATTATTATATATAGTATTTTGAAGTTGACCCTCAAGTGGGACTAAGAAGCAAGGGGTTCCTAAAGATTTTGAGCAATACAAAGGAAAATTTTGGACTGGTAGAAAAGGCTTATGAACTTGAGATAGAGTAGACACCTAAGAAAGGATAGATTAGGTATCAAATCATTTGAGGCTAGTTTCAATCATACAACCAAGTCGTGGGCTCACAACTCAGTGGTTATCACTACGTGTTGAGTTCACAAACGAGTGAGTCAGAAATGTCTTTTAACATGGAGAGACTCATGGCAAGAATTAACCACCACAGCCAAACTCGCCAAGGAATGGGAAACATGAATAGACCCACCTTTAGGGCAGAACCACCCCAAGGGGCAGAAGTTGGAATGCACCTAGTAAAATCCGCTATTCCCATCATAATTGGATCCCTAAAGCCAGGTAGAAGACTGAGACCAATCCAAGTGGCCAAATGTATATGAAGTCATTACGATGGCATACGAGAGCCCTATGACCACATTGTAGAATTCAAGTAGGTGTTGCGAGCAGAGCAAGTGGATGACTTTTTCATGCAATATGAATCCTTTGGGCTAACCCTCATGGGAATAGCCTTAACTTGGTTCCAATCCTTGGATTCAAATTTCTTTGGCCATATTTGTTGGAGCAGAGCAATCATCAATAGGTGATTACATGAAGTCCAAAAGTGAAAAGATATGTGGAAGGATGAAGATTACTTTCAAAGGAAGAAAATAGAATCAGAAATGTTTCTTTTGTATATTACTTTTGTAAATAGTTCAATGTATTTGGAAAAGATGACGAGTTAGACTCGTATATATATCTACAGATATTATTTGTAGAAAGAGAGAGTGATATAGATCAGATAGAGAAGACAATAGGTGAAGAGGTGATGAACATTGTATGTATCATCAACCATATGTATGAAATGTAATGAAGAAGAAAATGTTGTAGAATTCTGCGCGTCGATCTTCTCTCCCATTCTCCTTCTGTGCTTAATCTTTTGAAGAATCCTTTTGCACGTATCTAAGTCCATAGCTAATCTATCTATGGCTAGAATTTGAGAGGTTAATAGCATTCAGGCTGAGAGAATTTTGATTAGGAACATTCATATGTAAGAATGTTCTAAGAGTCGTAAAATCTGGCGCACATTTTATCTTCAAAGAAATGGTCAGTGCTCAGTCCACAGTGTAAAGTTTTACACAAGTGAGGGCTTAAAATCTAAGTTGGAAGGTAAGCCATCTATGGCTAAAAGATCTTGATCAAACGGGATTTACTTTGGGAGAACCAGTGCTAAGAAGTTGCAGGTGTCAAAGTCGCCATTGCAGAGAAGCTCTTTCAGACATAGGTAAAGTCTTTCACACATTTCTCAGTATGTACTCAATCTTTTTGAGAGATTTAACTTGGCAAAGTTGCGCAACCTTAAGGCGAAGTGTTGTGCAAAGTTTTATCAAAAACTTTACAGGATTGATTAGTCAATGAGTGATTAATCTGCAGCAGACTTTTCTGAAGAAGCTGAATTTTTCAGAATAATCAATTTTCTGATAAATTGGTGAAAGTTCTCTAAGTTTGGTGGAGTCTAAGGTTAATCTTGATATAGAGGTGATCTAAATTCAAGGTTAACTTGTTCTTTTGGAGATTAACACTCTCCATCAGTGGTATCAGAGCAGGTTGTGTCAAAATTGAAGTGAAGGAGACTCCAATTACTGCAGAAATACAAATCTTTACATCTTGAAGGTGCAAAAGGTTAAAGTGTGAAGAAAGATTGAAGGAAGACATACAAAGAGTATCAAAAGGATCAGAAGGAGCAACATTCGAAGTAAAGGTACATTCATTATCTGTAAAGGTTAAAGATTTGGAAATACAGGTGAAGCAAGGATGGGAGATAGTCTCCAAATTGAGAAGCTGGATAGAGAGAACTATCCTGCATGGTCTATGAGGATGGAAGCTCATCTTATGAGCAAAGATCTGATAGGATACATCACAGGAGATGAAGAAAAGCCAGAATTTAGAGATCCTAGTGTTCCAACTAGGGAGGAGCTTGCAGATTTGAAGAATTGGATGAAGAAGGATGCTCAAGCAAGAAGTATCATCTACATGGCAGTCAATGACTATTTGCTTCCTCACATTAGAGGACTTGAAAGTGCATGTGACATTTGGAATGCTTTGGAAGAGCATTTCCAAAATACAACCAAATCAAGGAAAGCTTCACTATGGGCAGAGTTTACTACTTTTAAGAAGAAGGCCTCACAATCAATCTCTGATTATGTGACAAAGATGAAGGACATTGCAGACTCTCTAGGTGCAGTGGATGAAGATATTGAAGAAGACAAATTGGTAAGACAAATACTCACAGGGCTAAGAGGAGATGAGAAGTGGAAGCCTTTCATTTTATCTACAGAACTTTCATTAGATCATTTTACTCCTGATTTGAATCAATTGTTAGGACATATGCTAACTTTTGAGAATGATATCAAAGGAGATGTTGATAAGAGTGCAGGTCATGCAATGTATGCTAAAGACAAGAAGAAAGTTAACAAAGGGAAGCAACAATCAGGTGAAGAAGAAGGTACTTCAAACCAAGCAAACTTCATAAGAGGAAGAGGAAATGGCAGAAGTAGAGGAAGAGGCAGAAACAACAAAGAGAATGCAAGAGCTTGTTGGATATGTGGTAAGACCAATCATCTATCTCATGATTGTTGGCATAATAATCAAAACAATGGTAATTATCAGAACTTTAATCAAAGAGCAAGAGGTGGTAGATTTCAGAGAGGAAACTTCAGAGGTAGAGGTGGTAGGAATTCTTTTGGAAGAGGTGGAGGAAGAAGCTTCCAAAATCAATCCTATAATAGCACCTACTACAACTATGCATCAGATCCAAAAGAGGACTCGACTCTCATTATGAATACTTGTGAAACCTCACATGAGGATATGAGAGTGTTTTATATTGATTCAGGATGTAGTAATCATTTGAGTGGAAATATTGCTTTGATGACTGACCTAGATCATAATGCAATTAATCATACAGTTCAGACAGGTGATAATACAAAGCATAAGGTAAAGTCAATTGGTTCAGTCAAAGCTAAGGATGGGAGCACTCTTCTGAGTAAGGTTCTTTATGTTCCCACAATTCCAAAGAATTTGATCAGTGTAGGTCAAATTGTGGAAAAAGGATATGAGGTAAGGTTTACCAATGATGGAGTTTATGTTGAAGACCCTAGTCAAGGGTATAAACAAGTTATTGCAGGAAAGAAAGAAGGAAGGCTCTTCACATTGAAGGTACAAGGAAATGTTGGACATGCTATGTTCACATATGGAGAGCAGAAGGTGTCAGAATTAGATCTTTGGCACAAAAGACTTGGACACTTTAATGAAAGAGGTATTAAAGAAATGATTAACAATGATTCAGTGATTGGATTGCCTAACATTGCAGGTCAACACATGACATATAGATGTGAGGCATGTCAATTAGGTAAGGCTCATAAGCAATCCTATTCCAAGCATGGATTTATGTATTCAGAAAGACTTGAATTGGTGCATACAGATGTGTGGGGTCCTTCAAAGGACTTTAGTATAAATGGTTCAAGATATTATGTCATATATGTTGATGATGCTACCAGGTGGATCACAATTTATGTGATTAAAGAAAAGTCAGAAGTGTTTAATACATTTAAACACTATCATGCATATGCAGAAAGGATTACAGGTCAAAAATTAAAGAGACTAAGGTCAGATGGAGGGGGAGAGTATTTTTCAAATGAGTTCAATGATTATTTGTGGAATGCAGGTATAAAGAGAGAAGTTACTTGCAGGTATTCTCCTCAACAAAATGGGGTAGCAGAAAGAAGAAATAGGACTCTTGTTGAGTTTGCAAGGTCCATGATGAAAGAGAAGAATTGTCCAAATTATTTGTGGGCAGAGGCTGTAAATACAGCTACATATTTGGTCAATAGATTGCCTTGTAAAGCTTTGCAGGGCATGACACCATATGAAGCTTGGTGGGGTAAGAAACCTACCTTAGATCATTGCAGAATATTTGGATGTTTGGCATATGCATATGTGCCATCTCAATTGAGGCATAAGTTGGAGCCTAAGGCAGAAAAGTATGTATTCATTGGCTATGATGATAAGCAAATGGGATACAGGTTGTGGAGTCCATCCACAAAGCAATTTATTGTATCCAAGGATGTTACATTTGATGAGCAAGGTACTTGGTATGCAGGTAAATATAATATACATGCAGATGATGAAGAAGTAGTGGATCAAAGAAAAGGTAAAGCAAAGATTCAATTACTTGATGAAAGTGAGAACAATGAAGTGCAGGTTGAAGTTGAAGAGAGGCCAAGGTTTGATCCAGAATGTGATGAACCAGAAACTTCAAGAAGTGCAGAAGTTAGAAGGTCATCAAGGCACAAATGGCAACCTACAAGGTATAGCTATGACACTTCATTCTTAACTACTAAAGATTATGCTTATTTAGTAAAAGCAGATGAAGACCCTTCTACATATGAAGAGGCCAAAGGGAAGAAGAATTGGGAAGATGCTATGCAAGAGGAGTATGATGCATTGATAGAGAATCAAACATGGGATTTGGTTCCTAAACCTAATAGTCAGAAAATTATTGGTTGTAAGTGGGTTTACAAGACTAAAAGATTTGCAGATGGAAGTGTGTCTAGGTACAAAGCTAGACTTGTTGTGAAAGGGTATGCACAGACATATGGAGTGGACTATGATGAGACTTATAGTCCTGTGGCAAAGATGACAACCATCAGGACACTCATAGCAATTGCTGCTTGCAAAGGTTGGAAGTTATCTCAATTAGATGTAAAAAATGATTTCTTGAATGGTTACATTTCAGATGAAGTCTACATGGAGCAACCAGATGGGTTCAAAGACCAAGTGAGTCCAAATTATGTGTGTAAGCTCAAGAGAGCTTTGTATGGGTTGAAGCAAGCCCCAAGGGCTTGGAATTATAGGCTTGTGAAATTCTTGAATGATCTTGGATTTCAAGCATCAAAGGCAGACAGTAGCTTGCTAGTCAAAGCAAGTGAAGATGGGTTCATTTATGTTTGTATTTATGTTGATGACATAATACTTACAGGAACAGATGATAAGGGAATACAAATGATCAAGAAGCAGATGGAGAAAGAGTTTAAAATCAGTGATTTGGGGAACCTATCATTCTTCTTGGGAATGGAGATCTCTTATACTCAACATGGAGTATATGTGACCCAAGAAAGGTATCTTAAAAATTTGCTAACCAAATTTAAAATGGAAGATTGCAGGGTTGCACCTACACCTTTGGAAGTGAACCATAAATTGTCTAGGTTTGGAGGAGAAGAGTTCAAAGATATGAAACTCTATCAAAGTTTGGTTGGTAGCTTGATCTATGCTACATTGACAAGGCCTGATTTATCATATGCAGTTGGTGTGCTTTCACAATTTTTGCATTGTCCTAGAAAGGAACATTGGATTGCAGGACAAAGAGTACTTAGGTACATCAAGGGTACACTCAGAGAAGGGTTGTACTATGGGTTTACTTCAGATACAAGAATCAAGATATATAGTGATGCAGATTGGGCAGGTAATGTGGATGATAGAAGATCAACACATGGATACTTGTGCTATGTAGGAGACAAATTGATTTCATGGTGTTCCAAGAAGCAACATACAGTTGCTTTGTCATCTACAGAAGCAGAATATAAAGGTATGGTGGAAGCTGCAAAAGAGGTAATATGGCTAAAGACACTTATGAAAGTTTTTGATGTGGTTCAAAGTACTCCTATTGTTTGTGGAGACAACATGAGTTCTTTATACTTGGCAGCTAATCCTGTGTTTCATGCTAGAACTAAGCATATTGAAATACAGTATCATTTCTTGAGAGAGAAGGTCATTGAGAAGGAGATTGAAGTCATACACACTCCTACAAAAGATCAACTTGCAGATATGATGACTAAAAGTTTGGATGGACCTAAATTGCAGAGGTTTAAAGATATGGCAGGAATAAAGAAAATGCAGGTAATCACAATTGAAGATTGAGGGGGAGTTGTTGGAGCAGAGCAATCATCAATAGGTGATTACATGAAGTCCAAAAGTGAAAAGATATGTGGAAGGATGAAGATTACTTTCAAAGGAAGAAAATAGAATCAGAAATGTTTCTTTTGTATATTACTTTTGTAAATAGTTCAATGTATTTGGAAAAGATGACGAGTTAGACTCGTATATATATCTACAGATATTATTCGTAGAAAGAGAGAGTGATATAGATCAGATAGAGAAGACAATAGGTGAAGAGGTGATGAACATTGTATGTATCATCAACCATATGTATGAAATGTAATGAAGAAGAAAATGTTGTAGAATTCTGCGCGTCGATCTTCTCTCCCATTCTCCTTCTGTGCTTAATCTTTTGAAGAATCCTTTTGCACGTATCTAAGTCCATAGCTAATCTATCTATGGCTAGAATTTGAGAGGTTAATAGCATTCAGGCTGAGAGAATTTTGATTAGGAACATTCATATGTAAGAATGTTCTAAGAGTCGTAAAATCTGGCGCACATTTTATCTTCAAAGAAATGGTCAGTGCTCAGTCCACAGTGTAAAGTTTTACACAAGTGAGGGCTTAAAATCTAAGTTGGAAGGTAAGCCATCTATGGCTAAAAGATCTTGATCAAACGGGATTTACTTTGGGAGAACCAGTGCTAAGAAGTTGCAGGTGTCAAAGTCGCCATTGCAGAGAAGCTCTTTCAGACATAGGTAAAGTGTTTCACACATTTCTCAGTATGTACTCAATCTTTTTGAGAGATTTAACTTGGCAAAGTTGCGCAACCTTAAGGCGAAGTGTTGTGCAAAGTTTTATCAAAAACTTTACAGGATTCATTAGTCAATGAGTGATTAATCTGCAGCAGACTTTTCTGAAGAAGCTGAATTTTTCAGAATAATCAATTTTCTGATAAATTGGTGAAAGTTCTCTAAGTTTGGTGGAGTCTAAGGTTAATCTTGATATAGAGGTGATCTAAATTCAAGGTTAACTTGTTCTTTTGGAGATTAACACTCTCCATCAGTGGTATCAGAGCAGGTTGTGTCAAAATTGAAGTGAAGGAGACTCCAATTACTGCAGAAATACAAATCTTTACATCTTGAAGGTGCAAAAGGTTAAAGTGTGAAGAAAGATTGAAGGAAGACATACAAAGAGTATCAAAAGGATCAGAAGGAGCAACATTCGAACTAAAGGTACATTCATTATCTGTAAAGGTTAAAGATTTGGAAATACAGGTGAAGCAAGGATGGGAGATAGTCTCCAAATTGAGAAGCTGGATAGAGAGAACTATCCTGCATGGTCTATGAGGATGGAAGCTCATCTTATGAGCAAAGATCTGATAGGATACATCACAGGAGATGAAGAAAAGCCAGAATTCAGAGATCCTAGTGTTCCAACTAGGGAGGAGCTTGCAGATTTGAAGAATTGGATGAAGAAGGATGCTCAAGCAAGAAGTATCATCTACATGGCAGTCAATGACTATTTGCTTCCTCACATTAGAGGACTTGAAAGTGCATGTGACATTTGGAATGCTTTGGAAGAGCATTTCCAAAATACAACCAAATCAAGGAAAGCTTCACTATGGGCAGAGTTTACTACTTTTAAGAAGAAGGCCTCACAATCAATCTCTGATTATGTGACAAAGATGAAGGACATTGCAGACTCTCTAGGTGCAGTGGATGAAGATATTGAAGAAGACAAATTGGTAAGACAAATACTCACAGGGCTAAGAGGAGATGAGAAGTGGAAGCCTTTCATTTTATCTACAGAACTTTCATTAGATCATTTTACTCCTGATTTGAATCAATTGTTAGGACATATGCTAACTTTGGAGAATGATATCAAAGGAGATGTTGATAAGAGTGCAGGTCATGCAATGTATTCTAAAGACAAGAAGAAAGTTAACAAAGGGAAGCAACAATCAGGTGAAGAAGAAGGTACTTCAAACCAAGCAAACTTCATAAGAGGAAGAGGAAATGGCAGAAGTAGAGGAAGAGGCAGAAACAACAAAGAGAATGCAAGAGCTTGTTGGATATGTGGTAAGACCAATCATCTATCTCATGATTGTTGGCATAATAATCAAAACAATGGTAATTATCAGAACTTTAATCAAAGAGCAAGAGGTGGTAGATTTCAGAGAGGAAACTTCAGAGGTAGAGGTGGTAGGAATTCTTTTGGAAGAGGTGGAGGAAGAAGCTTCCAAAATCAATCCTATAATAGCACCTACTACAACTATGCATCAGATCCAAAAGAGGACTCGACTCTCATTATGAATACTTGTGAAACCTCACATGAGGATATGAGAGTGTTTTATATTGATTCAGGATGTAGTAATCATTTGAGTGGAAATATTGCTTTGATGACTGACCTAGATCATAATGCAATTAATCATACAGTTCAGACAGGTGATAATACAAAGCATAAGGTAAAGTCAATTGGTTCAGTCAAAGCTAAGGATGGGAGCACTCTTCTGAGTAAGGTTCTTTATGTTCCCACAATTCCAAAGAATTTGATCAGTGTAGGTCAAATTGTGGAAAAAGGATATGAGGTAAGGTTTACCAATGATGGAGTTTATGTTGAAGACCCTAGTCAAGGGTATAAACAAGTTATTGCAGGAAAGAAAGAAGGAAGGCTCTTCACATTGAAGGTACAAGGAAATGTTGGACATGCTATGTTCACATATGGAGAGCAGAAGGTGTCAGAATTGGATCTTTGGCACAAAAGACTTGGACACTTTAATGAAAGAGGTATTAAAGAAATGATTAACAATGATTCAGTGATTGGATTGCCTAACATTGCAGGTCAACACATGACATATAGATGTGAGGCATGTCAATTAGGTAAGGCTCATAAGCAATCCTATTCCAAGCATGGATTTATGTATTCAGAAAGACTTGAATTGGTGCATACAGATGTGTGGGGTCCTTCAAAGGACTTTAGTATAAATGGTTCAAGATATTATGTCATATATGTTGATGATGCTACCAAGTGGATCACAATTTATGTGATTAAAGAAAAGTCAGAAGTGTTTAATACATTTAAACACTATCATGCATATGCAGAAAGGATTACAGGTCAAAAATTAAAGAGACTAAGGTCAGATGGAGGGGGAGAGTATTTTTCAAATGAGTTCAATGATTATTTGTGGAATGCAGGTATAAAGAGAGAAGTTACTTGCAGGTATTCTCCTCAACAAAATGGGGTAGCAGAAAGAAGAAATAGGACTCTTGTTGAGTTTGCAAGGTCCATGATGAAAGAGAAGAATTGTCCAAATTATTTGTGGGCAGAGGCTGTAAATACAGCTACATATTTGGTCAATAGATTGCCTTGTAAAGCTTTGCAGGGCATGACACCATATGAAGCTTGGTGGGGTAAGAAACCTACCTTAGATCATTGCAGAATATTTGGATGTTTGGCATATGCATATGTGCCATCTCAATTGAGGCATAAGTTGGAGCCTAAGGCAGAAAAGTATGTATTCATTGGCTATGATGATAAGCAAATGGGATACAGGTTGTGGAGTCCATCCACAAAGCAATTTATTGTATCCAAGGATGTTACATTTGATGAGCAAGGTACTTGGTATGCAGGTAAATATAATATACATGCAGATGATGAAGAAGTAGTGGATCAAAGAAAAGGTAAAGCAAAGATTCAATTACTTGATGAAAGTGAGAACAATGAAGTGCAGGTTGAAGTTGAAGAGAGGCCAAGGTTTGATCCAGAATGTGATGAACCAGAAACTTCAAGAAGTGCAGAAGTTAGAAGGTCATCAAGGCACAAATGGCAACCTACAAGGTATAGCTATGACACTTCATTCTTAACTACTAAAGATTATGCTTATTTAGTAAAAGCAGATGAAGACCCTTCTACATATGAAGAGGCCAAAGGGAAGAAGAATTGGGAAGATGCTATGCAAGAGGAGTATGATGCATTGATAGAGAATCAAACATGGGATTTGGTTCCTAAACCTAATAGTCAGAAAATTATTGGTTGTAAGTGGGTTTACAAGACTAAAAGATTTGCAGATGGAAGTGTGTCTAGGTACAAAGCTAGACTTGTTGTGAAAGGGTATGCACAGACATATGGAGTGGACTATGATGAGACTTATAGTCCTGTGGCAAAGATGACAACCATCAGGACACTCATAGCAATTGCTGCTTGCAAAGGTTGGAAGTTATCTCAATTAGATGTAAAAAATGATTTCTTGAATGGTTACATTTCAGATGAAGTCTACATGGAGCAACCAGATGGGTTCAAAGACCAAGTGAGTCCAAATTATGTGTGTAAGCTCAAGAGAGCTTTGTATGGGTTGAAGCAAGCCCCAAGGGCTTGGAATTATAGGCTTGTGAAATTCTTGAATGATCTTGGATTTCAAGCATCAAAGGCAGACAGTAGCTTGCTAGTCAAAGCAAGTGAAGATGGGTTCATTTATGTTTGTATTTATGTTGATGACATAATACTTACAGGAACAGATGATAAGGGAATACAAATGATCAAGAAGCAGATGGAGAAAGAGTTTAAAATCAGTGATTTGGGGAACCTATCATTCTTCTTGGGAATGGAGATCTCTTATACTCAACATGGAGTATATGTGACCCAAGAAAGGTATCTTAAAAATTTGCTAACCAAATTTAAAATGGAAGATTGCAGGGTTGCACCTACACCTTTGGAAGTGAACCATAAATTGTCTAGGTTTGGAGGAGAAGAGTTCAAAGATATGAAACTCTATCAAAGTTTGGTTGGTAGCTTGATCTATGCTACACAAGGCCTGATTTATCATATGCAGTTGGTGTGCTTTCACAATTTATGCATTGTCCTAGAAAGGAATATTGGATTGCAGGACAAAGAGTACTTAGGTACATCAAGGGTACACTCAGAGAAGGGTTGTACTATGGGTTTACTTCAGATACAAGAATCAAGATATATAGTGATGCAGATTGGGCAGGTAATGTGGACGATAGAAGATCAACACATGGATACTTGTGCTATGTAGGAGACAAATTGATTTCATGGTGTTCCAAGAAGCAACATACAGTTGCTTTGTCATCTACAGAAGCAGAATATAAAGGTATGGTGGAAGCTGCAAAAGAGGTAATATGGCTAAAGACACTTATGAAAGTTTTTGATGTGGTTCAAAGTACTCCTATTGTTTGTGGAGACAACATGAGTTCTTTATACTTGGCAGCTAATCCTGTGTTTTAGGCTAGAACTAAGCATATTGAAATACAGTATCATTTCTTGAGAGAGAAGGTCATTGAGAAGGAGATTGAAGTCATACACACTCCTACAAAAGATCAACTTGCAGATATGATGACTAAAAGTTTGGATGGACCTAAATTGCAGAGGTTTAAAGATATGGCAGGAATAAAGAAAATGCAGGTAATCACAATTGAAGATTGAGGGGGAGCTGTTGGAGCAGAGCAATCATCAATAGGTGATTACATGAAGTCCAAAAGTGAAAAGATATGTGGAAGGATGAAGATTACTTTCAAAGGAAGAAAATAGAATCAAAAATGTTTCTTTTGTATATTACTTTTGTAAATAGTTCAATGTATTTGGAAAAGATGACGAGTTAGACTCGTATATATATCTACAGATATGTATTCGTAGAAAGAGAGAGTGATATAGATCAGATAGAGAAGACAATAGGTGAAGAGGTGATGAACATTGTATGTATCATCAACCATATGTATGAAATGTAATGAAGAAGAAAATGTTGTAGAATTCTGCGCGTCGATCTTCTCTCCCATTCTCCTTCTGTGCTTAATCTTTTGAAGAATCCTTTTGCACGTATCTAAGTCCATAGCTAATCTATCTATGGCTAGAATTTGAGAGGTTAATAGCATTCAGGCTGAGAGAATTTTGATTAGGAACATTCATATGTAAGAATGTTCTAAGAGTCGTAAAATCTGGCGCACATTTTATCTTCAAAGAAATGGTCAGTGCTCAGTCCACAGTGTAAAGTTTTACACAAGTGAGGGCTTAAAATCTAAGTTGGAAGGTAAGCCATCTATGGCTAAAAGATCTTGATCAAACGGGATTTACTTTGGGAGAACCAGTGCTAAGAAGTTGCAGGTGTCAAAGTCGCCATTGCAGAGAAGCTCTTTCAGACATAGGTAAAGTGTTTCACACATTTCTCAGTATGTACTCAATCTTTTTGAGAGATTTAACTTGGCAAAGTTGCGCAACCTTAAGGCAAAGTGTTGTGCAAAGTTTTATCAAAAACTTTACAGGATTGATTAGTCAATGAGTGATTAATCTGCAACAGACTTTTCTGAAGAAGCTGAATTTTTCAGAATAATCAATTTTCTGATAAATTGGTGAAAGTTCTCTAAGTTTGGTGGAGTCTAAGGTTAATCTTGATATAGAGGTGATCTAAATTCAAGGTTAACTTGTTCTTTTGGAGATTAACACTCTCCATCAGTGGTATCAGAGCAGGTTGTGTCAAAATTGAAGTGAAGGAGACTCCAATTACTGCAGAAATACAAATCTTTACATCTTGAAGGTGCAAAAGGTTAAAGTGTGAAGAAAGATTGAAGGAAGACATACAAAGAGTATCAAAAGGATCATAAGGAGCAACATTCGAAGTAAAGGTACATTCATTATTTGTAAAGGTTAAAGATTTGGAAATACAGGTGAAGCAAGGATGGGAGATAGTCTCCAAATTGAGAAGCTGGATAGAGAGAACTATCCTGCATGGTCTATGAGGATGGAAGCTCATCTTATGAGCAAAGATCTGATAGGATACATCACAGGAGATGAAGAAAAGCCAGAATTCAGAGATCCTAGTGTTCCAACTAGGGAGGAGCTTGCAGATTTGAAGAATTGGATGAAGAAGGATGCTCAAGCAAGAAGTATCATCTACATGGCAGTCAATGACTATTTGCTTCCTCACATTAGAGGACTTGAAAGTGCATGTGACATTTGGAATGCTTTGGAAGAGCATTTCCAAAATACAACCAAATCAAGGAAAGCTTCACTATGGGCAGAGTTTACTACTTTTAAGAAGAAGGCCTCACAATCAATCTCTGATTATGTGACAAAGATGAAGGACATTGCAGACTCTCTAGGTGCAGTGGATGAAGATATTGAAGAAGACAAATTGGTAAGACAAATACTCACAGGGCTAAGAGGAGATGAGAAGTGGAAGCCTTTCATTTTATCTACAGAACTTTCATTAGATCATTTTACTCCTGATTTGAATCAATTGTTAGGACATATGCTAACTTTTGAGAATGATATCAAAGGAGATGTTGATAAGAGTGCAGGTCATGCAATGTATTCTAAAGACAAGAAGAAAGTTAACAAAGGGAAGCAACAATCAGGTGAAGAAGAAGGTACTTCAAACCAAGCAAACTTCATAAGAGGAAGAGGAAATGGCAGAAGTAGAGGAAGAGGCAGAAACAACAAAGAGAATGCAAGAGCTTGTTGGATATGTGGTAAGACCAATCATCTATCTCATGATTGTTGGCATAATAATCAAAACAATGGTAATTATCAGAACTTTAATCAAAGAGCAAGAGGTGGTAGATTTCAGAGAGGAAACTTCAGAGGTAGAGGTGGTAGGAATTCTTTTGGAAGAGGTGGAGGAAGAAGCTTCCAAAATCAATCCTATAATAGCACCTACTACAACTATGCATCAGATCAAAAAGAGGACTCGACTCTCATTATGAATACTTGTGAAACCTCACATGAGGATATGAGAGTGTTTTATATTGATTCAGGATGTAGTAATCATTTGAGTGGAAATATTGCTTTGATGACTGACCTAGATCATAATGCAATTAATCATACAGTTCAGACAGGTGATAATACAAAGCATAAGGTAAAGTCAATTGGTTCAGTCAAAGCTAAGGATGGGAGCACTCTTCTGAGTAAGGTTCTTTATGTTCCCACAATTCCAAAGAATTTGATCAGTGTAGGTCAAATTGTGGAAAAAGGATATGAGGTAAGGTTTACCAATGATGGAGTTTATGTTGAAGACCCTAGTCAAGGGTATAAACAAGTTATTGCAGGAAAGAAAGAAGGAAGGCTCTTCACATTGAAGGTACAAGGAAATGTTGGACATGCTATGTTCACATATGGAGAGCAGAAGGTGTCAGAATTGGATCTTTGGCACAAAAGACTTGGACACTTTAATGAAAGAGGTATTAAAGAAATGATTAACAATGATTCAGTGATTGGATTGCCTAACATTGCAGGTCAACACATGACATATAGATGTGAGGCATGTCAATTAGGTAAGGCTCATAAGCAATCCTATTCCAAGCATGGATTTATGTATTCAGAAAGACTTGAATTGGTGCATACAGATGTGTGGGGTCCTTCAAAGGACTTTAGTATAAATGGTTCAAGATATTATGTCATATATGTTGATGATGCTACCAGGTGGATCACAATTTATGTGATTAAAGAAAAGTCAGAAGTGTTTAATACATTTAAACACTATCATGCATATGCAGAAAGGATTACAGGTCAAAAATTAAAGAGACTAAGGTCAGATGGAGGGGGAGAGTATTTTTCAAATGAGTTCAATGATTATTTGTGGAATGCAGGTATAAAGAGAGAAGTTACTTGCAGGTATTCTCCTCAACAAAATGGGGTAGGAGAAAGAAGAAATAGGACTCTTGTTGAGTTTGCAAGGTCCATGATGAAAGAGAAGAATTGTCCAAATTATTTGTGGGCAGAGGCTGTAAACACAGCTACATATTTGGTCAATAGATTGCCTTGTAAAGCTTTGCAGGGCATGACACCATATGAAGCTTGGTGGGGTAAGAAACCTACCTTAGATCATTGCAGAATATTTGGATGTTTGGCATATGCATATGTGCCATCTCAATTGAGGCATAAGTTGGAGCCTAAGGCAGAAAAGTATGTATTCATTGGCTATGATGATAAGCAAATGGGATACAGGTTGTGGAGTCCATCCACAAAGCAATTTATTGTATCCAAGGATGTTACATTTGATGAGCAAGGTACTTGGTATGCAGGTAAATATAATATACATGCAGATGATGAAGAAGTAGTGGATCAAAGAAAAGGTAAAGCAAAGATTCAATTACTTGATGAAAGTGAGAACAATGAAGTGCAGGTTGAAGTTGAAGAGAGGCCAAGGTTTGATCCAGAATGTGATGAACCAGAAACTTCAAGAAGTGCAGAAGTTAGAAGGTCATCAAGGCACAAATGGCAACCTACAAGGTATAGCTATGACACTTCATTCTTAACTACTAAAGATTATGCTTATTTAGTAAAAGCAGATGAAGACCCTTCTACATATGAAGAGGCCAAAGGGAAGAAGAATTGGGAAGATGCTATGCAAGAGGAGTATGATGCATTGATAGAGAATCAAACATGGGATTTGGTTCCTAAACCTAATAGTCAGAAAATTATTGGTTGTAAGTGGGTTTACAAGACTAAAAGATTTGCAGATGGAAGTGTGTCTAGGTACAAAGCTAGACTTGTTGTGAAAGGGTATGCACAGACATATGGAGTGGACTATGATGAGACTTATAGTCCTGTGGCAAAGATGACAACCATCAGGACACTCATAGCAATTGCTGCTTGCAAAGGTTGGAAGTTATCTCAATTAGATGTAAAAAATGATTTCTTGAATGGTTACATTTCAGATGAAGTCTACATGGAGCAACCAGATGGGTTCAAAGACCAAGTGAGTCCAAATTATGTGTGTAAGCTCAAGAGAGCTTTGTATGGGTTGAAGCAAGCCCCAAGGGCTTGGAATTATAGGCTTGTGAAATTCTTGAATGATCTTGGATTTCAAGCATCAAAGGCAGACAGTAGCTTGCTAGTCAAAGCAAGTGAAGATGGGTTCATTTATGTTTGTATTTATGTTGATGACATAATACTTACAGGAACAGATGATAAGGGAATACAAATGATCAAGAAGCAGATGGAGAAAGAGTTTAAAATCAGTGATTTGGGGAACCTATCATTCTTCTTGGGAATGGAGATCTCTTATACTCAACATGGAGTATATGTGACCCAAGAAAGGTATCTTAAAAATTTGCTAACCAAATTTAAAATGGAAGATTGCAGGGTTGCACCTACACCTTTGGAAGTGATACATAAATTGTCTAGGTTTGGAGGAGAAGAGTTCAAAGATATGAAACTCTATCAAAGTTTGGTTGGTAGCTTGATCTATGCTACACAAGGCCTGATTTATCATATGCAGTTGGTGTGCTTTCACAATTTATGCATTGTCCTAGAAAGGAATATTGGATTGCAGGACAAAGAGTACTTAGGTACATCAAGGGTACACTCAGAGAAGGGTTGTACTATGGGTTTACTTTAGATACAAGAATCAAGATATATAGTGATGCAGATTGGGCAGGTAATGTGGACGATAGAAGATCAACACATGGATACTTGTGCTATGTAGGAGACAAATTGATTTCATGGTGTTCCAAGAAGCAACATACAGTTGCTTTGTCATCTACAGAAGCAGAATATAAAGGTATGGTGGAAGCTGCAAAAGAGGTAATATGGCTAAAGACACTTATGAAAGTTTTTGATGTGGTTCAAAGTACTCCTATTGTTTGTGGAGACAACATGAGTTCTTTATACTTGGCAGCTAATCCTGTGTTTCATGCTAGAACTAAGCATATTGAAATACAGTATCATTTCTTGAGAGAGAAGGTCATTGAGAAGGAGATTGAAGTCATACACACTCCTACAAAAGATCAACTTGCAGATATGATGACTAAAAGTTTGGATGGACCTAAATTGCAGAGGTTTAAAGATATGGCAGGAATAAAGAAAATGCAGGTAATCACAATTGAAGATTGAGGGGGAGCTGTTGGAGCAGAGCAATCATCAATAGGTGATTACATGAAGTCCAAAAGTGAAAAGATATGTGGAAGGATGAAGATTACTTTCAAAGGAAGAAAATAGAATCAGAAATGTTTCTTTTGTATATTACTTTTGTAAATAGTTCAATGTATTTGGAAAAGATGACGAGTTAGACTCGTATATATATCTACAGATATGTATTCGTAGAAAGAGAGAGTGATATAGATCAGATAGAGAAGACAATAGGTGAAGAGGTGATGAACATTGTATGTATCATCAACCATATGTATGAAATGTAATGAAGAAGAAAATGTTGTAGAATTCTGCGCGTCGATCTTCTCTCCCATTCTCCTTCTCTGCTTAATCTTTTGAAGAATCCTTTTGCACGTATCTAAGTCCATAGCTAATCTATCTATGGCTAGAATTTGAGAGGTTA